>OZ026501.1:9022564-9622564 GCA_964019985.1 Aurelia sp. 4 Dawson et al 2005
GGAAATAAGCAATACCACGAAAGCCCCGTGCACGCTCATTTAATTTCGGACCCTGCAGGGGAGGGGGTTAAAAGAGATGGGCTCATTATCAGAAAGGGGGCTTGCTCACACAATCAAATGACAAGGATATATGTTATACCTTTTCAGTTCTTTTAACCTATATTTGCGGATTCGCCGATCCAGCGTACTACTTGTTTAAAGCCAAATTACGTGAATTTGACACGGTTTTATCCTAAACCATATCAAAATTAACATGCAGACTTGTTTTACTGATTAAATGGAAAAACTTTGGTAGGCGCTGGAATTTGATAAAAGGGGGCCCAGTAGAGAGGGGGGCTTACTTAGAATATGGACTTAGAGGGAAGGGGCCTGCTAGAGAGGGGGTTAATAGATAGGGTGGCTAATAAGAGCTTTTACGGTTAGTCATTATATATTGGGTTGAGTTCCTACTTGGTGTTTATAAGTACTCTCTTGTTTTTCCTATGACTTAAAGTCTGAAGATATTGATAATTTTTATCTTGTTCAGAGTCTGATGGTGAACAGTTGGTCACGGCAGAGAATTTCAGGCATATGCTGGCATGGTTCGGCCCCCCAACTCCAGATGAAAATGGCTGCATGAAGATGGTGTGTTTTTTCAATGTGTCGTGTCTCATCTCTTCCCTTCACCTTCCACCTTTAGGGCAGCTTTACCCTCTTTTGAATTCGATCTTAAACCATTAGATTCTCTCGATTTTGTTGAAAAAATTAAAAAAGCACAATGGCCGAAATCCACAGACAAACCTTAAAGGTCTTTCCTAAAACATGATATCCCTAAAACTAGGCACACTCTTGTCCCTTCAAGGCAATGTTAAAGAGGTTCTCATAGGGTCTTTTTATATATCGAGGGACTTTGTATTTGGGTCCTTCCAGTTCAGCTTTGTAGCCCTGTTTTCAAAACTCATTGACATGACTGTTATCGTGGATCAATGAATAACGGTCACTTGAGCTGTCTTGGTTCTCGAAGTCGTTATGGTTTTTTCTCTCAGCAGGTTTCTAGACCTTACACTCTGTTATGTTCTTCTTTCGTTCTTGTTTCATTTTTTCTTTGTTTACATCATGCTATCATGTTGTCATGATTTCAACAGGCTGGCAAACTTAGAGCAAAGTCTATACGAAAAGTTGACGACAAAGGAGAGAAGAGAAAATTGAGGTATGGGAATTCTTAGGCCCTGTCCACACGTATTATCTGTATATTTGTGAAGACGCATCTTTTTTATCCGTTTTGGGTCAGCGTCCATACGGAGACGGTGTTTTCAGTTACCAAAACGAAGCTTTCTGAAGACGCTCTCCAGAATGAATCTTTTTTGAAACGCCATTTTCATCTCCTCGTGTGGATGGGTGAAAACGGAGCTTTTCAAAAACGCTGATATCACAGTGTTGATTTATAAACCATTCAGAGCGTGGTCTCGGCTCTTTGGGATCACACGAGGGTTGCTTTCGGATTTCGAATATCACAGCGTTTTCTTGTGGACGTGGATGATTTCGAAAACGCTCCTTATGTGGACGCACATATTTTTTATACAGCTAAAAAAGATGCGTTTTCAAAAGTATCCGGATACATGTGGACGGGGCTTTAATTGTTTTCTCTAGTAACATTTCAGTTTACGCGTTTGTTAGAAATTTACCGGGAGAGTAATAGAACATTCTTTTTCAAAGGCCGTTGCTTCCTGAATATTAAGATAACGATACTAGCAATAGTATAAGCTAAGTCCCCCACCAACTGTAACCATTTTGCAGTTTTTCTTGACTTGAAAGGAATAGCTTTCTGCTGGTCATTTCAGTGTGTTAAAAGACAGTAAACCAGATAAGGCAAATAATAAACCGAAAAGGCAAATAAAAACATGCGGCAGTCAATGTCAGGCCCAAGTTACCCTTTTGACAGTTGTGCTTGGAAGTAGGTTTTTTTGACTGATTTCGTTTCTGCAGACAAATGTTTTTTAGACTTAATTTTTCCTGCCTTTTATGCAAGGAAACGACATATTTGCCGATTACCGTTGACTATAAAACACAACAAGAATTGCCATTTAATCACGTGATAGGACGAAAAATTTTGATGTGATCCCGCTGACTGCAACAGCAACAACTACCAAATACTAGAAGGACCTAGACTGATGAAAATCGTCGTAGTTTCGCTCCTTGATGGGCTGATAATCGCTACAACTACGACTCATAATCAAACTAATCAAAAGTTCGGCCAGAAATTGATGAGCCTTGCTTTGATGCTAGAAGCCAAGAGCTTAGTCCCATTCTACACGATTACAACTCAACAATTCTAAAACGCCTGAAATTCGTATTTCATTGAGGTTGTAACGGAAACCAAACCAGCCTGAGTCAAGATGAGTACTTCTGCTGTGTACTGCTTGAAAGTTCACTCACTTTGACATGGGAGACCTTCTTTTAAAGGCCAAATTATTCTTAGGGTTTCACCACAGCAATCGACAGCGATCCTTGCACGTTTCATCACTTTTAAGCCTCTGGACTAAAGGGAGGCTAATTCTTGGAAAGAGGTTGAAATGTCGATATCCTATTGGCCAGTTAGAACATGGTCAGCTATGGTTTCGAACTCTGCTATCTCATTGGTCGCGCCACTTTCACGGCAATTTTCGCCGGATTTTGAGATAGTATTATTATCAGTCCCACTTGCAGCGGAGTGCCATCATCCAATTAAAAAAAAAGCGAAAACTGGGACTGATTTAGTTAATCCCTTCAAATTTCTCTTATTGTGCTTATTTCCAGCTTTTTATCATATTCTTACGAGATTTCTGTCACAGTACAATTGGTCCTCAAACAGAACGATGTAAAATACTCAGAAGTTGGTGTGGGTATGAATAATTTCGGGCTTAACTTTATGTACCAAGCCCATGGGGGCCGTGCCAGTCGCATTTTTTGCTGTCTGCTATATTTTCTACTACCACTTCTGCTTGAAAGTAGCAGTTTGAATGACCACGTTTGAATTAAACTGCATTTTTTCAGCTTGTTGCATTTTCTAATGCACTCTTTACTGCCGGCCCCATGTCTATTCTGAAAAATTAAAATTGTAGTAAATCTTAAATTGCTTGAAAAAATTGGTAGAACCTTTAAGAAAACCATAGTTTGTGAAGGTCTACAATAGACTTATTACGTTGAGTCCTAGTAATCGCTACCACCCACCCATCCCCCGCTCATACTGCTATTAGCGGAGGTGGGTGGGTGGTAGCGATTACTAGGACATGCAATGAAGATGACGTCATTAAGATATTACCAGAATGAAATCCACCACAGAATGTCCAGCTTCTTTCGGCCAAAGCTTTGTGCATTTAGTTGTTGTATTTAGTCTTGCAGCCTTCCACTCTGCCACTTAGTTTTGCAGAAAGGCTAAGTTCTCACGGTCAGGTGGGTTTCTAAAGTTCTTGGTAATGGATGCAGATCTGCAAATGTGGATGAATTTTAATGAATTGATTACACTGAAATCGTCCCATTTCACTTGGATCATATTTCTCTTACACCTTATCAATTGACCCGATCGCTCCATCTTCCACCCTGCCACGTGTGAATAATGTGAAAACGGTCCGGGACTGGATGCAATAGAAATTGCAGTTGGCAGTAAAAGAGGCAGTAAAAAATATGACTGGTGTTCGAAACTGGTACTGAAAGTTGCAGTAAGAAATGCGGCTAGCAGAAAACGTGGCAGTAAAAGTTGCGGAAAAACGTGCGGCTGGCTGTAAAGCGGGCTTCAAAAAATGTAACAAGCTGTAAATCATGCAGTTGATATCAAGTGTGGCAATTTAAACTGCGACTGGCAGTAGAAGTGACAGAAGAAAATGTCGCAGGCAGTAAAATGAGATTGGAATGGCCCCTAAGGGGGTCGGTATGTATGGGAATGAAAATTTCATGTTCCATTCTGGTCCGCGTTTTACTTGCTATCGAATTAAAATTATATTTGTGTATTTGTGAAATTGATAACTGCATTGAATTCAAATTTATATGCAAAATAAAGAATGGACCAAAATGGAACGTGGAATCCCATACAATTTCTTACAGACATTTTTTTCTAATTTTTGGGTCATAAAAATGAGTGATTTTACCATGATTTTTCGAAACAAAATTTTCGCATCTATGTTAGTCTTTGACTGATAGATCAACATTTCAATTTTGAATATCGCCACATGATTTTTATCCCACAGCCCAACAAACGTATTAACTTTTGACTCACCCCAAATATGCAATGATATTTAAAAGACTTTTCGTCTGTTTTAGTTGGTTTGCTGGTCATTACGGGATGCAAGAATCAGCACATATACTTGAATTGCAAGAACAAGGCTGTTTCCTTGTGAGGTTTAGCACAAGTTTTCCAGAAGATGGTTGGTTTGCGCTTGCATTAAAACCCGGCAGTTCAGCACCGGAGCAGTTTCAGATTGCACAAACCAGAGAAAACGGTTCACGGAAATTTTTCATTAAATCATTAGATACAAAGTTTGATCATTTATGGGATTTAATTGAATACTACGAAGAAAATAAATTGGTTTGTAATCCAGAAGATGACGATGAAAGGGTTTCTGAATTTCTTTGCACGCCTTGCCCTGGTTTACCACTGAATGAAATATGTACCGGTTATAAAACAGAGAAAAGAAGCAATAAAAGTGGTAAAAGCAGTAGTAGCAAGGATGGTAAAAGCAAAGACAGTAAAAACAAAGGAGCTCGTAAAAAATGATGAACATTATTCCAAATAGTCTATATAACTTTATTTTTGCGTCAGGTCGAAGACCTCTAAGAAACGTAGAGCTCGGTGTGTGGAGCATGATTCATTTCTATCAGTGCAAAATTGACCTGACCTAAAAATCTAAAAAATTGCCCTTAAGGCTGGTTTTTAACTATTTATTCGCGTTTCATGGGAATTCTTCGTAAAGCCTTTCTTCGTATTTCATCGCGTTTCATCGGAATTCTAGGTCTACGATCAGTTAGGATCATTGCTAATATATGAAAGCCGACCAAATACCAGGTGAGCTAGAAAAAAATTCCCACTTTTGAAAATTCATAGCACCAAGAGTACTTCACACCAATTTGAATGATTCGAATCCTTGTTAGAGGCCGAAAGATTGAAGTATATTTTTTATTTTTCTCGCTGTCTTACCAGTAGTAGAAGTATCGGTGAATTCAACTTTATAAACATTTCATAGTTGCAAAATGACTGAAGAGGGCCTAAAATATTGATCAAATTGTAACGACTCTCCTTACACAGAACAATAAGTACTGGGTGTTTCACTTCTCTCCAGAGTTATAACACATCAGTAATCAAGCAGATACTAAAGAGTTTCGGTCTATTGGAATAAATATGCAGCGGAATTTTTCTCGAATTAGGAATAAAACATGTTTACGACTAATTAATTAATTTTTTTCTACCTTAACTGGAAATGTCTTGCTGGATTTGTCGTACTGGATTTGTCAAAATATAACATGGAATGTTTCTTAATATGAAGTCTAACACAGTGATTGTCGTCTCTTGCCTCATCCTTCGGAATTTTTCTCACCCATGAACAATTGCATTTTCTTCACTGTTCTGTGCGAGGAGTCCATTATGATTTGATCAATATTTTAGGCCATTTTTCAGTCATTTTGCAACCTTAAAATTTTTGTACAGTTGAATTTTCCTTTATTTCTACTGCTTCTGAGACAGAGAAAAATCACAATACTCCGATCCATCGTCATTTAACTAGCATTTGAATAATTCAAATCTATGATGTACTAAACTCCATAACTTGCAAAAGTTACAGGATAGGGCAATTGCTCTGATCCAATCTGCGCCTATTAAAGAAAGAATACCATTTGCAACATTAAGTGTAAAAGAATTGATTAAGCTTGACCAAGCGATGGTGATGCAGAAAGTTCTAGATGAGCAATGTACAGAAATCCTTAAGCAAAAGTTCACAAAAAGATTTCAGGTTTCAAAATATGAAACAAGGAGAGTGAATGACCAGCAGGTACCAAGACCTTGGCTAGAGATAACTAGAAAGAGTTTTTCGTACAAAGAAGGTGTGGAATGATATCCCAAACAAAATAAGAAGTGTGGAATCTGCTGCACTTTTCAAAAAGCACGTTGGAAACTATTTTTTGGGCCAATAAGACATCGAAAATCCCTTGAAATCATTACCTCCTGAAAGAACAGTACGATCTTAGATATATATTTTGTTTAGATACATTGTAATTATTGTAGACATTATTTCATTGCTGTCGTTTCACAATTATACTGATGGAGTATCATGTATCAAAGAGATTAAAAGAAAAAAGTGAAATGGCATTCTCGATTTTCATAATATTTCACAATTGTTAATTATGGACCGTCAACAAATTTGGCTGAATTGCGATGAAATGCGAAAGATGAAAACCAGCCCTTACTTCCAAGGGGTAAGAATTATACCGCGTGAGTCAATTAAAGTCAAGAATAAAACAAACAAAAAACTTGATTTCTCCTTTACATAATGGTTGAGTCAAAGAAATTTTACCCTTTTGCAGGGTTTTGGAATAAAAATTACGCTGCATTACTGCGACGATTAGGATCTATCAATCTTTCGTCGTTTTTGCATTACTACGACCATTTGGATATATCGATTTTTCGTAGTTATTGCATTACTACGACCATTTGGATATATCGAACTGCAAATTAAGTTTGACGCAACTTTTATCATTTGGTGATAAAGGCCTCACAAATGACGTCAACAGAAATATGCTCAAGTTGACTCTACTATACCTTCACACAAATCAAGCCAGATGTGACTCAGCCCCCATACCAAGTCCATTTTTGTCAAGTTTCCTGTCATTGAATCTCGTTTCTCTGTATCATTGTTCATATGCAGCTTTTCGTTATTGTATATTTAGTTGTATTTTTAGATAAATATTCTTCTTGTTAATGGCCCTGGCGTAGCCATGATCTTTTTCCCCTTGGTATCGTTTTGTAGTATTGTATGGTAGATCGTTCGTAGTCGTAGGTAATTCGTTAATTGTAAATTTTAACATTTTTGAATTCATAAAAGAAAAATTACGCTGCCGATATTCAAAACTGAAACGTTGATCTACCAGTCTAAGGCTAACTTCGATGCTAAAATTTTGTTTGTTAAACTCACTCATCATTTAGACCTAAAGATTCGGGTGATGCTTGTGAGGGTTTTGTATGGAAAGTCAACGAGAACGAGGACAATGGAAACGAGAATTCCACTTTCGAGTCTGGTCCATGATTGACTTAACATTGACATTTAAAATTCAATACAAATTTCAGTCTTCGAAATAGAATTTAAGACTACATTCACACGATGCCGGCACATTTTTAAAACGGTAAAACTGTGACGGCAGCAACCTTTGAGCTCGCGTTCACACGATTCCAGCACAATTTCAAAACCATGGAAAACTGAACGGTAACCAACTCAGTGCAATCTCTCCAAGAAGTTGATCCCAAAGAAATGTACTTACACTTTAAGAGCTGTTTAGGCTCATTTTGAAAGCGTTGAAAAATTTTCCGTTTTCATTATTTTCGGATGTTCACATGATGCTGTTTTCAAAATGTGCCGGTTAGAGTTCCATTTTCAAAATCTGCCGACAAAAAATGTGCCGCTTTCGTGTGAACGCATTCGTTACATTTCATCCATTCAGCGTTTGAAAATGTACCGGCATCGTGTGAACGCAGACTAAATTTCAATAGCAAGTAAGTGATACCAAACCAAACGTGGAATTCTCGCGCCCATACAAACCCCTTACAGTTCAGTTCAGTATCATTTTAAAATCCCACTACTACAAAGACATAACAATAATAATACAAAGATACTAAAGTATACCCAAAAACTATGTAGAGTTAAATGGTTTTTGGCCATAGAACTACCATTATTTGTCAGAATAATGCAAACTAGATATCATTTGAAGAGATTAGGGAGCGGAACTTGCTTCTTAGAAGAGTTATAATATTTTGCATACTTAAAGGGGGCTTTAGTCCCCTGGGAATTTTTTGTTTATTTATTTGCCTTGCGAAAATATTTTTGTTTCTAATGAAACTGTGACGTCTTCTGATTAGAAATATGCAAGCAGAATACTGAAAATTTTGTTCATTTTAAAACAATGAGCTCCGAAATAGCCCCTGATCAAGGTTATTTCTGCCCAATTTTATTAAGAAAGTATAGGAGCAAAAAACTGACCACAGGGAATGACTGGAGACGGTCAAAAGAATCAATTTATGCAAAACCTAACGTCATATTACTGTTTATGAAGACCTGCGCTTTTGAATGATGTGTAAGATTTTACAACTCTTGCGAGAATCAAGTTCTGGTCGCTAAGCTCTTTCGAATGATACATAGTTTGCATTAATTTGGAAAATAATGGTAGTTTTATGGGCAAAAACCATTCAACTCTACATAATTATACTTTAATACCTAATACAATAACGGCGCTCCCTGATTTTAAGACTCTGATCAATGCTGAAAATTCTTGTTGCTGTTAGGTCGTCTGAACAGGGGTCTCAACACAGGTTGAGATGACTTATCATCAGTACCTTCCTAATTTCTGGGTCAAAAGATAAGTGATTTTTTCAAATAGATTTTGAAATCTAATTGAGCATTCGACTGATACACGAACATTTATTCTACAACTGGACAAATGTGTTAACTTTTTTACCTGCCCGCTATATTATTAGATGAAATTAAATCCCTGGGCTGAGTTGGCCCAAATAGATCGTACGGTTTACGCTGAAGTGCATTTTTCATTTTCATTTGCTGTTATAGGTAATGAAACGAATCAAAGGGGCCTAAGCATGTATAAGCATTTGGTAAAAATAGCCATGGAGAGACAATAGGCCTTGACACGTGCCAAACCGTATTTGGGTAACTGCTCCAGGTCAGCAGATGGGTGTCTGATTGGGCAGATTGCCACTAAGTTGAATTTTCCGAGTGGACTGGAATTCATTTGTTTACGAGAAAAACCGTCGCTTTGAATCTGATTAGAATGTTATGTAGAATCATAAAATTGGTCTCAATTCGTCCCAGTTTTCGCTTGCAATTACGTGAACATTTCTACTTATTGAGGCCCCCCCATAGTACCCCTGGATAACGGATTCACGTGTTGATTTTTCGTTTTTCACGCCATCACGGAATATAAAACAGCATTTTCACGTTCACGCTGCAGAAATTTTAAGAATGCCCCAGAAAGATATTTCTATGTAAAAACATAGCTGGCGAAGACACACGAGGGAAATCAGGGTAATTCTAACATGGATTTTAAAGTTTCGGAGCCAAAACTGTGAGTGAAATGAGATAAATAGGGGCACAGGGGCTTGCCCCGGAAAATTTTTTGAGTATTCGCCTTCTAGAACATCGAAAAACGCCGTATTGTGGAAATTAAAGCCTGTTACCCTATCATTTGCTTCTTAGAAAAAGTCGATTTTCATTCAAATAGACTGCATCTTGCCGGTGGCAATTTGAATAGTACCATATATTATTTTTAGGTAACTCAGAAATCCTTCTTGTAAGATCAATGCTCTTTTTATCTAAGACCTTCTAGGAGACAAATATCTTCATATGGGGTAGATTGCAAGCGAATGGAGTAAAAATGGGGGTCCGGGGCAGGCCCGTCGGAACGAAATTCATATTGGGGAGCTGAAACGAGAAGCGAGCGAAGCGAGGAAAAATGGGGGTTCGGGGGCTTGCCCCCGGGAAAATTTTTCATGACCACGCCCTTTAGATCGTTGGAAAACGCCCCATTTTTGGAGAATGTGCTATTGACGGAAGCAAAAGATCACGACTAATGAGAGTCTTTCGATGAAAATTTTGAATTCTTTGACTTGTATGACATCAAAAGATATTGCATTTTTGATAGATTCTGGTAGCTTCCTCGAATATGTACAAATTTGAATCTTCGTTCTTACGACCTTGGCTCTTACAGCCTTTTCCACTTTCAAAATCAGCAAACTTAAGCAAATTATTGGGAGGACTAAGGCCCCCTCCCAGCCCCCCCCCCCCGCCCGCCTACGGGGGCTTGCCCCCGGAAAATTTTTTGAGACTACACCCTTCAGAATGACGGAAAACAGCATTTCTTTGTGAAATTTCAAGCCGCAATCACGTGCTTTAAAGTCCATTTCACGAAATAACGACCAAATTTTTGGAAAATCACGCTGCACGACAGAGTCTTCGATCACGAATTCACGAGTCGAAAATATCAAAATCACGAAATCACGCGCCCAAATTAGCCAAATAACGCTTCACGTACAAATATGGGGGGGGGGCCTCCTTATTTTTCCATTGAGCTGAATTATTTTACCTACTTACGTATTGAATCGAATTGCTCGAAAAAAGTCTGCGAAATCTACGACGAATTGTAATCAGTCTAAATGTTACGCATGAAAACATTTTATTGTATAAAATTCCATTCGCTCGGAAAATTCTACTAAGTGGAAATCAGCCCATAGGCTAAACTTTGACGGCAAGTGGCTAGAGCCACTTTTACATGCTTACACTCCCTTCAAAAAGAAGTGGTTCTATTTCAGTGTTTACTGATGTTAACAAAGACATTTTGCAAAATTTGAATAGTGTGTTCCAACATTGTATAAGTTACTTGTGAATTCCATATAAGCAATGATATTGACGTTCTGTAAATGCAAAGTCTTGTGATTTCTGTTCCTACTAAAATCTTCGTTGATGTACGAATTGCTTTCTTACAGGTATGCATATCCCAATGCAAATCTTGTTTCCAATGTAAGAATGTTTAGTTTTCTTTATTTTCAGGCCATTTCATCTCACTTATCATACAATCCCTCCCCTGGCCACCTGTAGAACGTCAACCACCGTTTCATAGCAGTAACTATACAACTAGGCATCACCAGCTACATCAGTACTAAGGTGAAACTGATCATTATTCATTGATTTCTTATTGGTTTCAAGAAAACCTTTGAGAGTTTCGTTGACTTATTTTAGAACATGGACGTGTTTGTCACTAAACAAGTACGTTGTCTATACTAGGTTCTCGAGAAAAATTTGGACATTCCCACAAGTGTTCAGTATATTCCTCGTGGGACTCACATCTCATGGAAACAAAGTCACTCTTCTTTTCTCAGGCAATATGCCTCGATGTGACCGAATGTGCTGTTAAGAATAAATAGCTAAGGAAATTCTGCTCAGCTCCCCGATTGTCGTCAGCAAAAACTATGCACAATGTGGACCGCCATATGACCCATAAAGGTTCATCGCTGAATTGAAAAATAACAAAAAATTGATTATTCAGTAATCTTAAATTTCTGGTCAAATGAGTCAAAGCAAACTACTCTCAAAGGTAATAATATTAATTGCACGAAATGCAAGATTCTAATTTGAGGTATCGATTCTAAGCTCCCGAGCAATATCTGCAAAACAACTTATTGCAAAAAAACCACTTTATTTAAGCAGCCTCGTTTTGGAAATTTGTCAAAATCTCTTCCTATTCTTAATATGAAAATTTCGAGCCCAGATTCTGATTTGGCACCCAAACTTTAGTCTGGTTACGTGTTTTTAAACTGCTGACAACTGTGAAGTTGATTTTATGACAATGTAAGGTTCAAAGATTTATAAGGTATTTGACCGTGAAAAGCCGTTCGGGGTAAAACTTTACACCCCGAGTCATTTTCACGGTCAAATCCCTTATGGATGTTCAAACTTTACATCGCCAAAAATTTAACACTACAACCGCTAGCAACATAAAAACTTATGGTTAGACTAAAGTTTGGGTGCAAAATCCGAATTTGGCGTCTAAAATTTCACATGAAAGAATTTGGAATAATTTCCAAAACGAGGCTATTCATTAAAGTGGTGTATTTTCTAACAAACTAGTTGATAAAAACGCGGAATGTCTCTGATTTGTTACTTCCACCAGAAAATATAATATGATTTATAAGAAAATATAAATGTAGTCCTTGACACTACAATGAGTACCGTAGATGTCTTGCATAGCCAAGTTTTAGAAAATAGTTGACGTTTGGTATTGCTTTCCGTTCTTTAATCTCACAACCGGCTCGTCCAGATAAGATAAAATAACAAGATTCTGCAATTGTGATTTTGTATATCTAAACGAGCCAATTTTGTAAAAGAAATTCGGATGCAAAAAAGACAAGATATTTAGCTTTTGTATCCGAATTTCTTTTATAAACTTTATTCGTACAACTTCCTACCTTTATTCTGAACGAGTCAATAATACAGCTGATAGCTACTCTTTTGTCCACGAAACTGTTCCAGAATTCAAACCTCTAAATTCTGTGCTTCACTATGACGTTGAGTCATGAGCGCACGAATGATTAAGTCTATGGGGACTGCACGATAAAATTCCACTTTTCCCTAAAACATTTGCCCGACTAAGGGTGGCTGTTGCACAGAGAAGGCTGATCTTTTAACATTGTTCAAATGTGCGGGAAGGAAGCTGCTGCCCTACAAGCCCCCGTGTTGGCTAGTATTTTACGAACCATCGCTTCTTGGGCTCATCAAAACGATACAATAAGAGAGAGTGCTTGACTGTACAAAGACTATTATCAATTACATGCTTTGTGCATACAGCACCGTAAAACAGCTTTCTGTCCTGTTTTGCTGCAGTTTTGCTCAATTCACTGAGCACTTTCCTCCAAAACTACTAAAAGCTGCAAATCTTAAAATTGGGTTTTTACTGCACTTTACGATAACCAGCTAATAACCTAGAACATTTTCTATAAGATATATCTGTATCAGTGAATTTCTAACAGTGTTTACCGATTGTTTTATGGTCGCGTCATCAATCTATAAATGCCACTGGGATATTCTCGAACTGCAAATCGACTTTTGAAGGATAAATCACTCTGAGTTGTCCATCTTCATGTACCACTCGGACTTGCTCCAGCACCATTCCTTTGAGTTGTTTTTCATCCGTTGCTGATGCTGTCCCAGAGTAAGGGCTGGAGATCAGGCCCATTTGAAACATCTGTTCAATGAGCTTTTCCATCACTTCTTTACAAGCAGCCAGGCTGACTGATGATGTCACTTCAATAAAGATATCGCAAATGGAAGGGCTTATCTGCAAGGAACAATACAAATGTTATGTTGTACCGGGTGAGTCCGAGAAATGTATCTGCTGGGTGCCCCAGAAAAACTGTTCGACGTTTGATCAAATATTGAAAAATAACGGCAAAATACAGGGACTCCATGATAAGATAGCTCGATTCCTGAAAGTGGGGGTCGTAGGGGGTCACCAAAAACCGTAAAACCGCCTCAAAATTCCGCTAAAACGTCACAACATTTTTCCGAGCTCTGCATGTATCACCTCAGTTCAGTGCTGCAGACAACTGCCTCGTCATCATTTTTATGACCCCGAAGGAAGCAACGAAATAATTGACCAAAAATGGAGAGCTAATTCTAATGCCTTAAATCCCCGAGGAAGGTATATTTAATGTGATAATATGATATCTCGAATCATGTGTTGTGAAGAAATTTGGAAACCGTTGGGAAAGAAAAAAACTGTAAAACAGTCATTTTTACGGCTGCAAACCGTTAAACCGTTCCAAAAACAGCTGGAAACCGTTAACCATCGGACCTTACCACCACCTGAAATTTTGATTGATTTTAGACACCAGAGTCTTCCAAAGCCGATTAATCTTTGTTTTTGATTTTCAATTTGTTTCGAGTGGGCTTGTCTGGATTTCTAGCTACTAATCTAGGCCTACTGTGCATGCCGCATCCAGGCATGGCACACCTAGTTCAACGTCCCTTTCGAAGGACGACGAGGTGAGTTGTGAGGTCAGACCTCCGAGGTCATCCATCCGGAATCTGACCTCACTCGACCGAGCTTAACTTAAGTTATCTGACGAAAACTGTTCAAGCCACTCGGCCACTCACTCTGTAGCTACAAGCATTTTTCAAACGTAGGGATACTTTGAGGAAATGATCCAGTTTCTCGTCGATTTTGTTTAGCTCTTGCTATATCTTATTCTGTATTCGTGTTTTGTTAATAGTTAAGATTCGTTTTGTTTAGTAGACGACGCTCCTTATATTAAAGTACGACCAAAAACTATGTAGAGTTAAAACGTTTTTCGATGCCATTTCGGCTCTATTTGCTTAATAGTAAAAGTTAAGGTCTCTTTCGAAAGAGGAAGAGAAGCGTAAGCAGCATTTTTAAAATTTAAACTTACAGAAGGGGGTTGAAATCAAGCCTCATAAAAGGCAACTCTTGGCCCACGCAGCCGTGAAGGTTGAAAAATATATGGCTGAAAAGCTCTTCTTTAGTTGTATCCAAATCATAGACCATGAAAATGGCAATAACAAAGGCAAACCAGGTGACGACATGTGCAAGGCATGCTGGATGAAACAGACCCTTTAAGATAACCTTCCATACTTGATACAGTTTTGCTGTGATAAAGCCCCCAACTGCACCCCCTAAAGCCGCCACTGGATTCAGTCTCTAATTGATTATATTTTGAACGACTGTTTTTGGACAAATGCAGTGCTAAGCAAATTTTTAAGATGATCGCAAGGATTAAGTTACTTAAAATACCTATTTGCTTTGCTCTGATATCAACCATAAGTATGACATTAGACAAGCTTCTTTTACCTCGGGCTTTGAGGTTGTTTGCACTAAAAGTAATCTGGGGTCTCTGGTTTCAGTTGTCGCATATTTTTTATCTTTTAAGGCTTGCAACTCAGTGAATTTTCAACTGATTTGCAAGATTCTGGTCTCTAAAATCATTTTGTAATCTTAGGGACATGGTTATTTACCCATGAGACTGCTCCTGTTATCATTATGTCTTAATACTGAATCAAACTTCAAACAACTTTTTAGATACCCTGTATTTTTGCAAGGAAAAGACTTTGCAAAGTATGTTCCATCAATAAAAATTAGCAAACTTTCCACACTTTTTCTTACTTGCCCAGTAGGTAAATTCAACTTAACAATTTCTCAGTTGCAAAATGCCTGAAAAGGAGCCAGAAATACTATATGCCTGACACACAACAATATGCAAAGGCATTTCACCTCTAGGAGCTATAAGGAAAAGATTTTCAAACAAATACTGCAGTTTTTGTACTGTATCGCTTGGCAATAAATGTGTAGATGATCTCTCAACTATCTCACCCATACAATAAAAGATTGCATTTCAAAATGCAAAAAATGGCAAAAATTCAACGGTCTTTTGCTGCTTTTAACAGGAATTTGAATCATTCAAATCCATCATGTACCCTTGGTCATAAAAATTTTTCAAAAGTAGGAAGGAACCTTTTCTGGGTCAACCACGGCATATATTCATCAATCCCAAAGCATTTACCAAACGGGGTTTCTGTAAAACAAATTTCATAAAATGCCAGGATTACCTTAGTTGTTTCACTGTTTGTAATTGGTGGCAGTGACACAACAGAGTCCTCACTCATCAGGCATGCATTTAATTCTTTGTCTTCCAGTAAATCTAGAAATCTATAGAAAAAGAAAGTTATCTCAAACACAAATCAATTCACTTCTGCTTCATCCACATGCTTTCTATGCTCACTATTTCATTATGCTATTCTAAGGTGCTTCAACAATTGCAGAGGCCTTGCACACATTAACATAACACAGATTATCAAAGAATTCTTAAGAATACTTTTACAGTAGAACTTTCAAGACATCCCCATATTCTGATCAGAATTTTGAGTGTATCAAAGACTGTAAAACCTTATCAAGCCAAGATTTCTCAAGAATTTATCAACTCTCTCACAAATTCTTAGGAACGCTTAGGGATTCTTCAGCAGGAAAACAATATTTTTATAAACAAAGCCTACATTATATTGAAAGTGATTAGTAAAAAGCAATGGAAAAAAAGAACATCAAAGTTCTCAAATGAATTTTGGGAATAAAACATACCGGTAAACTCCGGACTGTTGTTGCCTCTTTTTCTTCTTCTCTTCAATTTCTTTCTTTTCCTTCAATTTTGTGACATATTCAGCAGCTGTCACTTCCATGGTACTGCCAAGAGGAGAGATCTTCACTTCATTGGGAGATTTTGCACCATAAACAAGTGGAAATGTCAATGAGCTTTTGTTGTGAGTGGCAATTGTGGCAGTTGTTCTTGAATTGCATATGGTTTCATGAAGCTTTGTCTAAATTTTGAGGAAAAGTTTGCATGTATACAATATACAATAATTAATGTAACAAATACAGTCAAACAAGCATAATCTTTGCAAATCATAGCACATCAATTTTGTAATCATATCACAAAGAATCTTCTCATTAAAACACATGTCATCTTCACCAGAGTTACCTGTTTTAACAGTCAAAATCTTGATAAAAGCACTGGCTTTGATGATTTAAAACAGTTGTAAAATAACTTTCTGACTGTTAAGGAAATAAAGCAAATTGTGATATTGCCTTGAAAGAGTAGAATGTACATGAGTTAATCAAGGGCTTTAATTCATTGAGTATTCCCCGTATACTATACAGTATCAACTTTTCAAAATGTGAAAAGCTCATTTTGGTGCGTCATTTAGTATATACAGTATGTGGGCAACATTAAATGGAAAGGCAAAATTTTCCAACATTGTAGTCTTAAAAGAGTGGCAGATCTACAAAATCTTACTTTGAACCAGAGGTGGATTATCCTTTTACTTAAGTATTCATTTATGAACTTAGCAACTATTTTAACATGATCATATCTTGGGGATTTTCATGTATTTGTATAATCAAAAATGAATGGTGCAATAAATGAATATTTTGGCTAGACCAGCGCCTACCGTTGTCATGAAATCATTCATTGACAGTTAACTCAAATTAATATCCATATAAAACTCTATACCAACATTTTACTACTCCTTTTTTATGTCTTGTCACAGTGAGGTACCAGTATAAAAATTCTAAGAATCACCTGCAAATTAATAAACTTCTTGTACATCTGAAGATCACTGAGATCCAAATTCTTCACTGTAGTGCAAACAATGTAAGGTCTTATATCCTTAACTTCATCTTTAAAAATAATATGTTTAGCATCTTTGGAGCTATGCACAACATGAATTTTCTTCACATCTTGTTCAGCTTCATCTAATTTCTTTCCCTTCCCCTTCTTATTCTTTTTCCCTTTCTTGCCCTTTGCTAAATCAGAAGAATGTGCTTCGATATATTCCATGATGGCTCTTGTACTGCACTGGGAAGTCATCTTTTTCAGCCTGTTATCCTTCAGTGGATTTTCCCTCAGGTTCAGATCTTTAAGTCTTGGGCAATTAGCAAGGGCTGCTGGCAGTTCTTTGAGTTGGTTATTTGAAACATCTAAAACTTTAAGGTAATCTATTTCCACTATCTCTCCACTAATGCTCGTTATGGCATTGTGAGAGGCATGAATTTCGTTTAGATGCTCAAGTCCATAAATTCCCTCGGGCAAAGTAGTCAGCTGGTTGTGATCAATATGCATGATTACTAAATTTTCGAGAGAATCCAGATTTGGCAATGCCCCTAGCTTATTGCAGCTTAGATTTAGCGTATGTAGTTCTTTGAAGTTTCTGAATGCTTCAGGGATAACTGTCAACTCATTCCATGAGACATCGAGAAATTTCATGTTCTTCAAGTTTCCAATACTTTCTGGCAAGTTTGCGATCTTGTTTCTTTGTAATGCAAGGTTCTTCATACTCACTAATTTACCGATTTCTTCCGGGACGACTTCTAAACCAGTATTTGAAATTTCCAAGAAATTTAGCGTGTCGATTTCAAAAATTCTCATGTCAAGTGAACCATCATTACTTTTCAACCGCTCAGCAATCTCAGAATCTGAAAGCGTGAGCTCATGTCGCTTTTCTTCAAGTGCCCTTGTTACCTCTGCCCATTTCTTTCCACTCATTTTGACTATTTGCTTCCTCACTGTAAAACAAATGGTGCTTTTGTTGAACACGTGTCCAATCGACCGCAGGCAGGACTCCACTTCGGGCTAGGCCCTCTTCCTTTAAATGTTGCTGTTGCTGAAAACCTCCTATTCGAAGCGAGTCAATCGGAAGATGGATCCTTGACAACCAACAACAGCTTGTCAAGAGAGAAAGTTGGTCAAAAGCAGCAGTCCCCTGAAGATAACTAAAAGGGAAGTATGTCCTCAACGCTAATCGAAGGATTGAGCAAAGAAGCCCACAAGCAAGCTGAAGATCTATTGTGGGTAAAGGTATGAATGATCAACACCGATGATTTACATTTTGTTGTGCAATCTCAAATTTTTTTTAAAGTGACTTGATATGATGAATCATCATCGTCATGTAGGTAGGCCTACTCTACTGTACGTGCTTTCTTATCTTGCATTGTGGTGGTGCAATCCCAAGTCATTCCCCCAAAGAGGTCACGATTGCATCTGTCTGTGCAATTTCAGCCACTTCATTCTATACTGTATGTGGGTTTTCCCTAACACTCATCAGATCAGAAGAAGTTAGAACCTTGATTTTGATTTTTAGGTAAAGGAAGAAGATGCATTTGTTGTTTCTTTTGATAAAAAGAGGTCTGATTCTCAGTAATCATGATCATTGTCATCGTCAGTATTGTTTTTCATGATTCCACTTCGACTAGAACCTAATACAATTTTTAAATCAATTACTGTACAGTTTTTTTCTGAAGTGCCCAAGTGTTTGAATGTGCCTCCAGTATGGAAAGTTGAATTTTTGTGCACCAGACAGTATGCCAATAAAACAATAGAACAATGAAAATTAAGTGTGTGCAGGGAACATGTTCAGCACAGAGCCTTTGCTTTCCCAAGAAGATTTGTTAACGTGATTGAGAATTTTTCAAAGGAACTGCCCCAGCTTACAGCAAGGAGTCTTCCTTCCATCCAGGGCTAAACAATGCAAAGTTCTGAGTTTGAATTGGAATTTTCATTTTGCAAAAGTATTTCTGGACAAAGATTTGTTTATTAACTAGGGCGAAAAGTACTATATGGACCTTCCATCTGATTTACAATCAGCAAACAATATACATTCAAACTTAAGATCAAAGAAGACATACCAGTGGAGAAAATTAAATTAATTTCATCGTGTGTGATGACTCATTAAGTGCACATTTTGCAGACTGTAATATGTAATTTTACTTAATTAAAAGGATGAAATGAGAAATGGCAGAAAACAAGTACTGTATGATACACTATTTGTTGCAAGGTTATTCCATCATTGATCATTCCAACTCTTGACATGCCTTTGAAACCCATTATTTTTTGCACAGATCAAGAATTTAACAAATCAGAACCTGCAAAACCAGACCAAAATTGGCACAAACCTGAAAAAATTGCACTTCTGAACAAAAATCTTCAATTTTTGTCAGTAATCTTTTGATTATTTCCAACATCTTTGTTTTTCATGTACTCTCTATTCCTCTTTTGCTTTTGAAAGCTAGTTTTTCGATCTTAGACTGTATGACTTTGAAGACCCAAAAAGTAGGAATGTTCAGTGAAATACCTAAAACCAGAGCACAAAAAATGACCAAACCCGCAACCTGTGACATATCTCAAACCTGAGAGCCTGTACGATTAAAAAATAAACCCCGAATCCTGAGGGCTAAAATTGGCCTAACCTGTATCCTCATGAAACCACAAAGCCCCGCCTCTTACTATGCATTGCATTCATCACATGGGTTTCATTCCTTGATTCCACCATTCATTGAATAGACCTTTTGGCTATTCTACAAAAGAGCCTGGATCAGGCATCATTATTGTACAATTTGATACGTGAAGTTCGATCAAGTGGAATTAGAGCTTCTATCAATTAAGCACACTTTTAGAATATTCTACAAAATGTAGCAAAATATCACTTGATTCTAATTCTTTTCAGAATAGCGAAAAGGTCCATTATGGCATATTACAAATCGGTTATTGGCTAGGGATGTGATGCAATTGCTCATTGGTTGATAACAAAAGCGACTTTTCGGCCACAGCAATTAGCAACTGCCTTTGCCCTCACATAAGTAATTGCTTCATTGAATTGACGTGGCACATCAACTGCAAATTAAGATGATGAGATTGTGAATTATTAGTATGGCTGCACTATCCACAGCAATCAAGTATCAACTGTACATGTGAGCTGATATTTTGCCTTAGCATACATGGCTTTTTTCAGAGCTAAACTATTAAACAGCAAATTTACAATAATCTGAATGAAGATGAGCTGAATGGCAACTTTTTTGTTTTTAATTACTGGTTGAGAAAGTTTCTCTCAGCTGCATACTGTAACTAATCACATTGAATTGCAATGTCAGTCAGAAGTAGCCAATTGTGTTACAAAAATCTGCCCTTAGATAGAACACAGCATTTAGGTAACTGTGTGAACTTCCCTTCGTTTCCTCACATATCACTTTATTTCATAGATCGTTGGTATTGGAAATTCTGGAGTTGGAAAAACTTGTCTGGTCAAAACTTTCTGTGAGAATAAGGTATTCATGAATTGTTATTAAATTTCTTGCTGATATACTGTATTACACCCTACATGCTTCCCTTATATAATCTAACAGAGTGCTAGATACCATGGATAGAAAATGTATTGGCATATGGCAGCAGCATTTATTGGTACCAACTTTGCAATGACCTTACAAAGAGCAAGTACTGTATATCTTTTAATCTAGTTCCAAAACCAATACAGCATCATGACAATTTGAAACCAAAGTTGAAACACTTTTAAATTTCTTAACTATTCAAGGCAAATTCTACCAGCTGGAGGTGAAATGGTCTAATCCTCTGGCTTTGCACCCAGAATTGTCCAGATAGGCAAGGGTTCAAATTCTTCCATCACCATACCACATCAACCTCATGACAAACAGTTGCATACTTGATTAGCAGCTATAGTAGCTACATCTATTATCCCAGCACTTAAAGAGATACTGTACTTCTCTTCCACATAACCAGCTGTAACCTATCCTACAAAAATATCAGCATGATGCAAATGAATGATTTTCATTAGATCCGTACAATATAGGCCTTCCACACATGTGCCAAAGAATTCTTGTTTTTTATTCTTTACAGTCTTTGATATGGATCAAGAATTCTTATGATAAGGTTTAGAATTTTTGTCATGGTGATGTGCGAAAGGCCTGTATACTGTATGTTGGACTTGCCCAAGTAATCTTGTAAGAAAGAAAGAGACAACTTGTCTTAAACAGCACCTCATTAATCATTCATAGGATTTGTGTGACCTGACTTGACCGGATGACCTTACCGCAAAGTATTTTGGAAACCAGGAGATCTGTAGTAACTGTCTACACAGGTGCACTGTTGTGGAAATTGTGGCACCAATATATAAGCATCTACTCATTTTGACATAAAGCCAATTATGTTTCAATGTAAGCTTGCCCCCATCATCTTCTTTCTGGGAAAAGCAGTATCTTGTCTACAAGTGGTCAAAATCATGATCAATGGTACCACCTCCTGTACCAAAAACCATCTGGCTATCTTACTGCGCTTTCCAGCTGTTAACTGTTCATTACAAGCAGTCTCTTTCTTTCGCACCGGATGACCTTGGTAAGTCCAGCAGTATGTGAGACAGGCAGCAATTCAGTTGGAGCAAGGTCCATTTAGTATATCCGGTGAGCCAGAAAAAAGTTCCCACTTTTAAAGATTTGTAGCACCAAGAGTGCATCACAGATTTGAATAATTCCAATTTCAGTTAAAATCTGAAAGATCGAAGTATTTTGGTGATTTTTCTTACTGTCTTACCAACACTAGAAGTATAGATGAATTCAACTTTACAAAAATTTCATCATTGCAAAATGACTGAAAAATGGCCTAAAACATCGATCAAATCGTAAGGACTCTCGTTACACACAACGACAGGCAATGGGACTTTTACCTCTCTCAAGAGTTATAAGGCGTAGGTTTTCAAACAAATGCTGAGGATTTTGAATCCCATGGCAATAAATGTACAGTGGATAGCTCTCACCCACGAGAAATTGCATTTTCTTTATTTTTTTGTGTGAGGAGTCCATTATCATTTGATCAATGTTTTAAGCCCCTTTTCAGTCATTTTGCAAGCATGAAATTTTGGTAAAGTTAAATTTACCTATATTTCTAGTGCTCGTGAGGAAGCCAGCAAATTCACAAAAGCACTTCGATATTTTGGCTTTTAACAAGAGTTTGAATCATTCAGATCTGTGAAGTACTCTTGAAGCTATGAATTTCAAAAGAGGGAACTTTTTTCTGGTTCACCCAGTACTGCATACTGTTCTCTTCTACAGTTTACCAAAACTTACACCGAGACAATTGGAGTAGACTATGGTATGTATTTTGGTTTTCTGAAATAAAACTTTTTACCAAGAGGAGTTCATCATATCATCTATATTAATTTTTCGTCACCCTCCTAGAGCAGAGAAGTATTCTTATGACAAAAGGGAATTCATACGTCTAATTGTGAACATCGTATTGCCCCAACCTAAATTTGTTGCTTTCATTTTATCACGAATACCTGGGATATTTATCGAGATCAACATTTGCATGGTCAGTAGCCCCAAGAAATCATCATTTTTGTTGTGTTCCCAAGAAAGTTTTTATAATGAATCACCAGGTAACCCTTGTCGTTAGTCACCCAGTGGGCCTTTTACGCAAGAAGCTAAGAATTTGAGGTCAGTTGAAACCAAGTTATAGACTAACTCTACTAGCCCCTCTATGTCGTTGTTGTTGTTGATGCTGCTGATAGCCAACTTTTAGGCATGTTCCGACTTTTCTTTTAGGCATGCAAAGTTTTTGAAAACGAGGCTATAAAATCATTCCGATTTCAGACACTGTGTGGCAACAAGTCTCTGTATTAGCGACGAATCTGCTCTGAGGAGCATACAGAGATTGTGGAGCCAGTCTAACCAAGTTAAAGCGTTTGCAAGCTCATAGTTTGCTAGCTATTTTGGCAAGGTCTTTGAAATCTATGATCTTTAACTTCAATTTAGATGTTAAAATTCAGCTGATTAAAGTCAGTCGTGCCTTCCCAAATTGCAAGCAATTTTATGAAAACGCTTCATCAAAACATTTTTCAAACCAGACGTAAAATCCTTCATCGCCTTTGCTTGCATTTCAATCTATCGATGCTAAAGACAAGCATGAAAACGGTGTAGTTAGTCCAAAGTGTATGAAGTCATGAGGTAAGCTCTATATGTTGACAACAGAGAGCCTTTGGCAATATGATACAGTAGCCCGATTTAGTTTAAATAGGGTCACTGTGGAGCGGAATTATTTTGGAAAATTTGATTCAAGTCAAGACTATTTTGATATATTCCTTTCTGAACCTCATAAACCAGATTAACTAGTATATGACTCGAAGAAAGACGCTACCGATTTGACCAACTGACGTTCATTATCGATATTGACATGTTTGCTAAGCAATGATGATCAGTTTTAATGAATCTGATGGATAGCTAGCCAATAACATGCTTTGCAAGCATGTTAATTTTTTAGTCATCCTGTATTACTCATATTTCAGGTTTCAAGCTTCACACTATAAATGATCAAGAAGGTTAGTTATATCTTGTTCAATTTGTCAAGCTATCTCTCAAGCAGACACCATCAGGACCAATGACTGTGGCTGCTTTAACAAAAAGTTCATCTTATGGCGAGAAGCTTAAGTTGAAATGTCAATCGAGACGAAAACATGCTGTCCGCCTTGATAATATGTCCACGGCTTTTGTTCGGGATACTGCGAATTCCCCCTTTTGTGAATGACAAAGGAAAAGACGTTAAATCTGATTGGCTCGCTGATCAATGGGACGAGCGAGGCGTTTTGGGGCATGCGCGAGTTAAAAAAGGAAGGATGAAGGGCGATGACCCTCAGATCGATACTGCGCAGACTCCAAAGCGCTTCGACTGGCGTCTGGCTCTTCAGGGGAAAATCCAAAAGATTTTCGCTGATAGTATCCCGAACAAGCTTGGAGTTGTCCGCGTAGAGAGATTTGGTTCTAAAGTAAAAGTAGCTTACTTAACGAAAAACACCTTCCTCAGAAACCAGTTATTTCTCAGATACTATAATCGATCTATCAAAGCTATAAAAAGGATGTCGTTCTGCCTAGTCTCAGCAAATATAAAAAGATCTTGATTTTTAATAATCTAATAATTTCAAATTCTTCTTCAAAAAGTTTCCTCAATTTTAGAACAATGCATTTATCTTGAAATCTACTTGAAGATACTTTTGCATTATCTTCATCATCATCATCATCCTCATCAATTTACAAAGTAGGCTTACAAGTAATGTAGCGAAATTAATGCTAATTTAGTCTTTCAGATTCAAACTGTGCGGCTTCATCTGAAGCTTTTCCTTTGAGTCAACCAAAGAAGCAAGCTAGATTCCTTTTGTATCATTATCTACATTTATTTGCTTTTAGTTCGACTGACATTTTGGGATTTTGGTGGTAACCCTGCTCATGTTGATGTGCGGAAAGAACTCTATCATCAAACAAGAGTGAGTCGAGCCTACTTAACTCTCTCCTAATACATTATTCACATTTATAAGTTAAGCCAGCCTAAACTAAACCAGGTTATCGAATGGAGCCTTCTGATTGGTCAATCCAGCAAATCGAATGCATTTGATTGGTTGAAATTTAACCTGGTTTAGATAAAGCTGGTTAGCTGTGTCAGTGAGAATGCGGTATAAGATTCACATCAGATCTAACAAGTTGCTACATAGCATGCTGTTGCTGCCTAAGTCAATTTCTTACAATTGTTGATTAAACTTTTTCGGCAGAAATCATAGTAGAAATAATTCCTTGTGAATTATCCGAAATTTTAGCAATTATCTGAGGGAGTACTACACAGCACTGCGCAGTAAAATTTCCTGCACTGCACAGCAAAGTGTCCTGAACTTTGCGAAAATGTAGTAGCTTTTCAGAAAAAGATTTTATAGCAAAGACATCTGAACAAGGAGCTCTTTTTCAATTTTGAGCAGCCCTGTGATTTTATAGCCTGCGTGCAGTCTGTCTCTCGTTCATTAAATTTACACAAAAGAAAGACTACACGCAGGCTAGTGATTTTATTGTAGCATTGTTCTTAAATTTTGTCATATGCATTTCTTCTCAAATTTAAAGTTGTGTTGAGCAAGAGTAGAGTCCAAGTCTAAAACCATGTTTTCACTGTACCGATACAGCTGTGGGCTGCTTCAAATTTTTTTTCAAAGGAGCGTTTACACTGCTCCAAAATAAGATTATTCAAGCGACAGCAGGAACTAAAGTCTTACGGATGAGAATGAACAGTTTAAGCAGGAGGCTAATCTGTGATACTGTTGTGACGGATCCAAAGATACAGTGTAAACATGGTCTAAAATTTGGCGATGTTATAATTTAATTTTAGTTGTAGTATAAACATCCAGAATTTTTTCGCGCCGAGCGTTCTAACAGCATTTGTGCAATAGTTGTCATTTATAGAGGTTGGTTGAATAAGACACATTGAATCGCAGACCAAAAAAATATAGGAAAGGGAAGCGCCGTTCCCAGGAAAGTTTTGTCAGATTTTTAAGCTGCATGAATTGTTTTGAAAAGAGCCTAAATTTTATGTTGCCGTCAAACATGGCAGGACCTGAGCCTGTCATAACTTTTATCCATAGAACGAAGCTGGATGCTTCAGTAACTCTGATTAAGCAGAATCTTCACCAACAGACTTTATTAAGGATTTTAAAAAAGAATCGGTCATTGTGAGCATAGAGATGGTACAGATTAAGCATATCATTGAGCTTTTTAGTTGCTTTTTGTGTCTTGGCAGTGCTTCTCATTTCAAGTAAGGAAGGAATGTGGCAACCAGATTTGTAAGTGCATTTTCGTTGCTATCTTCGTGACAAAAGTCATTTGCTGTTGGGTTGCTTACCTACGGTTACCATGCCTATTTGGAACTACCTACCCAGCAATCACTTACCTATGTAGCAATCAATACTATCAAGTATTTGTTTCATGTTACGTTGAGTTTAAACCTTCAGTTATTGGTTTATGAATATGTACAACTTGCACGAACTATGCTGTACAATCCACCAACAATTTTCGCAGGAAGTGTGGACAAAATTTTGCCGTTCCCAGGAAGGAAAAAATTTTGTCTGCTTCTGCATTGAATAGTATAAACATCCAGAATTTTTTCGCGCCGAGCGTTCTGACAGCATTTGTGCAATAGTTGTCATTTATAGTGGTTGCTTGAATAGTAATACTTAAGACACATTGAATCGCAGACCAAAAAGGTATAGGAAAAGGGAAGACTTATCTGTTCAATTAAATATTTACAGATTTGCCTGCTGGTATACGACGTCACAAATCCGCAGTCTTTCCATGCACTAGATGAATGGATGAATGAATTTGAAACTTTTGGAGGCAAAGGGACTCTTATGTGTGTCGTTGGCAATAAGGTAAGTCGGGGATAAGTCATCAATAAGAAGGTCACTCTTTTAGAGTCAACCTAGCGGGTGTCTCAAAAATTCCGTCACATGTGATCCCATTACTTTTTGACATACAACGCTACTACAGCTGCGATTTGATTCCAGAAAAAAGCTATCAAACGCAAAACAACGGGTAAAATAAGGCTCCGTGCTATAGTTTAGCGTTGTTTGAGACGAAGAAGGGCGTATCACCCTGTAAAAAAATGCACACCTTTGGCAAGCATCGTTTTGTTTTCAAGAGAAATCCACAAAAAATCCCTAAAAATCCTATAGCTTTAACAAACGTCGTATGCTTAGTCGGAAGAGTGATACACCCCTCGGTTTTAGAAAATAAACCAATTGCAGCCTTACGTTTTTTGTAACATGATGCAAGATATTACTAGATATTGTATTATGTTGCTTTCTGGCAACCATAAGTTTCCAGGAAGAAAGAATCTTGAAGGCTACCCGATAAGAAGTCCATTATTATATTTGGCCGACTAGAGGGTGATAAGGGGGGGGGGGCGTCAGGATCACGAATCACCGAAATGAAATTGAAAATGTCACATTTCACGTTAATGAAATATAGCATATCACGTTTCACGAAAATGACTACTGGCATTGAGCGTGAGAAAAAGGCATGGCCGGCCAAACAATATAACAAATCATGTTTCACGAAATACCCTTTACTACCCTCCGATTAGGGCTGATTTGCGAAAATTTTTCCAGGGCTTTAGGGTTTCCAACGCCTTCTAGCCTCCCGTCTCCTACGTTTATGCTGAAAACGACATAAATCACAAAAGTGAGGTAATTGACATTATGAATGGAAAATGCAGTGGTGTGACTGGACTGGAGTGTGACCGCAGCCATTCAGTGTCTCAAAACGAGTCTACTGACAAAGGACGAAACATAAAGAGGTATTGAAAGAAATACAAGGCTCTCTTATCAGCTAGTCGCAGACCTTTGTTTGAAAACGCACCTTTTTATGTTCTTAGACCATTCTAATTTTCAAGCCTTTTCCCTCCTAGAGAGCTGCTTACAGGCAGACAAATTCCCCAAGAACACTTTGCATTCTCGCATTTTATAATTTGCGAATATGCTCGCAATCCATTTTGCTTCCCTTCTCGACGTCCTATTTTTGCAGTGCGGCCTTCAAAAGTTTACTTTTCAGGTTGTCAGTTTCAGAATAAAGCATACAATAAGTTTCTTCAGACTCGCAAAAGCTTTGAAGTTGATTTCACTTGAAGTTGACTCGTGGCTTCTTGCTAAAACAGCCCACAGTTATAGAAGTGACGGATATTGTAAAGGATAAAATATACAAATTTTATGAGGAATGTAAATTTTCTACATCCTGAGTTGAAATTCCTGAGTTTTCCTACATAAAGCAATAAAACCTCTCTGTAAAAAAGTATTTTGATTGGGAGAAGTCTCTGAGAAGTAGACTGGTCTCCCACGCTTTATTGAAGTAGTGGTTTGCCCCGCTTTTCATTAAATGACGGAGTCATGGAAGCCACAAAGAACCGCTAGAACTAAACAAGTGAAGAACGCGGAAATAAATTCTAATCATTTACGTTGGAGGATATACGACCCTTAGAGAATCCCTACCTTGGACTTCTTAGGCTGGGTAATGTTTCATGGTCAATAACAGTTTGTTTTATCAGCAATGCCATTTCTAAACTCAGGCCCAACATATTCAAAGTTCAAGACATCGATAGGATTGATAAAGGTCCTATGGCACTGAAACATATTTTGGGGGGAGAAGGACTAAGATTGTAAGGTAGCCAAATGAACAAACTTCGTTATGCAGAGCTCTACAGTATTCTGGGCGGCTGGACGCGCTCTTTCTTCCCAATTAAGTGCAATTAATCTTTGCTGTGTCCTTATGAATGCCTCTAACTCTAGCTACTGCCCAACTCCAGCTACTGCATAAAACAAGCTTTTATTGGCACTCCCCTTGAGGCACGAAGAGGACAGTGGCCCTTAGTTTTCTGGTTCAACTTCGTTGCTCAGGATTACTTCCTCGTTGCTTAGTTATCACCTTGGTAGGGTTACGCTGTTGTCATGACTAAGTATCCTCGATTACAATGAGAGCAGTGTATCTATTGGCCACGAGAATTCTACAGCATTCTACAACATACTGATATAGAAAATTCTACAGCATGTTGGACATTGTCATTTCTTGCTGTTTATTTCCAGAATGACCTCAAGAACAAGAAAGTTAATGCAGCTAATGTTGACGAGTGGGCAAGTCGTCGGAGAATCAGGTGACTTCTCCTACCTTTGTATCAGTCAGAGTTGTTGTTGTTTGCGCGTGGAAAATTTCGTTTGTTTGCTGAATGCCGCATGGTGAAACGAAGTATTCATTTTGCAATGTTGGTTGCACGGTATGGTTTTTGCTGGTTTTTGCAAGAAATATTTGAAATAAAAAAACCTTTATTGTAAACCCAAGAAGCCCAAACTCTGCTATCTATTGGTAAAATATGTAGAAGGCACTGTTTGTTTTAAAACGGAAAAGAGAGATACGTGAAATTGTTGTAACCAACGAGCATATGAGACCAGAATATACCTTTTTAGCCTGCAAATGCAAAACGTGACACGCATCGCTTTGTTTCCTTTATCTTTCGCTAATCTACTGGTTATTACGCGGGATTTTTACCTTGAGTTTCTGCACATTTTTCTGGACGAAGATTACGAGATAGTTTGGTAACAGGAGAGGAGTCTGAATTGATGACCCAATCAATGTGAATCAAAGAACAGGTAAACCATATGATTGAGGAAAGTTCTTTTCAAAACTTCGAGTCTGTCTTTTTCTTTGATATCACGACATGAATGAATCGAAATGAATGGAATATAATTATCGTTGTATCACCCTTTGATAAGAACCGTATGCTTTTTTCCTATTAATGAAATGGTATTAGAGGCATCACACATTGAAGCACTAGCAACAAATGAGTAAAACAAATGAAAATGAATGACGAATAGTGAATGTTATCATGGATCAATCATTATTTTACCGAAATTGTGAGCAAAACATTGTACAAGGTAATATGCATGAAATAAAGTAAGGTGCTATGGTCCAAATTTCTGCCACACAAATAGCATTTTGTTTTCATTTTCTGAGCATAAAACTGTGAATGGATTACAGAAGTTAAGTAGACTTTGTCGACTGATGAGTCATAAAGAAATCAGATATGATTTACAAAACATCTTTTCATGAATTCTGCACAAATATGCTAACATAAATATATATTACACATTTTTGAGAAGATTTTACCAAAAATATCTCAAAAGTGAATCATACCAAACTGCAGATAAATCAAAGATTAATTACAGCACAGTAAGATATTTTGCGTTTTTCCCGTTCTGTTCAGGCTCGCGAGCTTTCATATCGCCTCATTAGTGCCCACGCAGCTGTTCGTTACCAAGTGAGGACGTTTGCTCAGCTTGTTTATTTCATGTGCGGTCTCGTTTTTTATTTGAGTTTAATGTATCGCAAATAAAGTTGTCAGTTATTCAACTGAAGAGTCTGGACCAAACGACGTTCTTACAGGTTTTAAGGAAGTCTGATACTTGTTTACATATCTATACAAGTCAGCAGTGTGTAGAAACTTCAATCCACCTTTCCACCCTCCACAAAAGCCAAACCAGTACAGGAATAACACAAGACTTCGGATTTCTTCCGCAAGAATACTGTATCATTCTGACTTCGACAAATCCAATCTCATACAAAACATACGCTTGCTCACAGCCGAGCTCGCTCGAAAGAGATCTCGAGTAAACAACTGCATGCTGCTATAAGCTTGTTCTGTGGTATAGTCTTGCCTAAAACACACACACAAGGGTCACATGCATCTCATACTAAACCAATCAACCCTTAATTATATACCAATTGATTATTAGCAATTTGACGCTTATCTCAATAAATTTTTGGAACTACAACGCTCCTCCGCGCAGTGAGAAAAGCTGTAAAGAGACGCAATGGAACCTTTTGAAAACAATGTTGCAAAATACCGCTCAAATCAGACTGTTGTTTAGCGTCGCTGAAAGGTTCATTTTGAAAGCTTATTGCATTGATGCACAGAAATTGAGGTTGCTGCGCTCAGTGGTTTGTTAGCAACTTTAAAGGCACCAAGAAGCCTGGATCACAGGATATGAGATGAGAAACTGAGAGGATCAGACCTAAAATGTGCTTTTGAAAATATATGCGAATCTTCAAACTTAGATTTCTTTATTGTTTCATTACTTTCTAACCCAGCCGAGACTCAAGTTTTTCCTCTTCATAAGTACTTGCGATGGCCACAACTTCTTGAATTTCTTCAAATCCTATCATACGAAGCTTTCTTAAGTTTCTTGGTAATTCAAGTTTGTTCACGTGTTCCTCTTTTGTGAATTTATGGGCAGTGATGAAGAGATGATGGATAGTTTCAGAAGTTGATATGATGCTGATTCGTTTTGTCACTATAAGCATTCAAAAGTCACGTCACGACTGAAGCATCGTTGTGGTACATTTAAAATGTGGCTTACATGTGCAAGCTTACTTAGTTAGCAATTGTGTTATTAGAAGAACGCAAGAAAGGAAAGGTTTCAGCTGGAAGGACTAATTGTGGTATGTGCTGTTTAGTAAGTCTGGTAAATTTTCACCTGGTCTGGAAAACTAAGATTCTGTCCGGGTCTGATTGGCTGTATCTTTGCAAGAAGTGAATTTATTAACGCCACAAATGGTACTGAAATTCAAATTTAAGTCTGTCCTTTGGAATATACTTCATTTGTAAAAAGAGAAGCAACAGCTCCTCGACAGCGAATTTTCAAAATTAGAAAATTTTCTTTGGGACGCAAGGTATGAATTTCAGGATGGCAAAAAATGAGAATTTTAAATCATCTGTACAGGTTTGCACCTTTTGAGATATCAAAACTTTATTTCAAACATATTTATTTCACTGAAGATTGCAGGTTTGTGCAAGTTGACATCTCATGGCAATGGATTGTTTACCAGTGATGGTTGGAAAAACAGTGAAGACATTGCTTGCAATTAAAGTATTTATGGACAAATTTTATGTAACATGAAGCTCAGATTCACAGATTTTTGGATATTTTTAGCGCACGCAACTTAGCCATGTGATACTCATAAGACTGTTATTGTACTTTTTCAATGTCAACGGTGATGCGTTTGTATTGGTGCAATTGTTTATGTTTGTTTCTATGCTACTTTGGCTACTCAAAATAATTGGAAACTGAAACTAAAATGAACATATTGAAATCTTAAAATCCCTGCGTCAGCTATTTCTGTTTATCTATTTATCATGATTCTTTGGTACTTCAAGATATGAAACTCGTGTCTGAAGCTTCAAAAGGGATTGTTTTAAAAATCATTCATTCCCTCCCCTGATTTGGTCTCCCTCCCCCACCTACAAGCTCAGGAATTTGTTTACAAGTATCTCAATTCTTATTGGCAGGCATTACTTGACCTCAGCAGCCACAGGTGATGGTGTATCAAAGATGTTTAACAACGTGCTGAGTGCTGTTGTGTAAACGAGAGAAAAGACACCCAAGGTAAGAGAAGTATTATTGAATAAAAAACATTTTTTGGCATTTTAATTTAGGTCTGAAAATGTTTGGCCGTTCTGATTTATTTGTTGTTGTTTTCAGGACTTTGGCCATTGAATTTGAATCAACGGCCTAAATTTGTCCCTTGAGATTTTGCAACTGGTACCCTTGTTCACATTTTGTCAAAATCTTATTTCGTATGTTACGGAGATTTGCTTTAAATTGCGAAATGTACGAAGTTGAGATTTTCATCACCCAGTTGAATACTCCTGATTTTACGATAAGCCAGAAATATGGCTACTCTACTGTTTAATGTCATTTTTTAACTTTCGCTGTTTGCCTTGGTGCGGGAAATGTTTCAGCGCATCAAAGACTGCATGAACGGTAGCACAACCAGTTTTAGACTTTTTTAAATGTGAAAACATTGCAGTATCAAGCGTCGCGAGTATATTGTGCTATGCAAGCTTATTTGAAGCCATGGCAGAACATCCGGAGTTCAAATTGGGCTTTGCAGTGTTTAATGCAAAAACCTGACTTATTACAGTTGTGATATTCAGATCCAAATATGTTTATGCCTCATGAAAGAGCTGCATTTGACAGCATTTTTTGGGGAGTTTGTGAAAAATTTTCAACCTATTTTTTGCCCAAAAGGACCTACGAAACATTTTGCAAGTATGTTGCAGGCTGCAAAAATAATGCTGCCATAAGTGCAGTGACCAGTCAGCCTCTTCGTAGGAAGCAGGTATCCGCTTGTCGGAGGAAAGATTAAGCTACCTTCAGCACGAATTTGAGAAAACAGTATTTCTTAGTAGTTTTAGATTGCTTGTCGAAAGTTCCAACCCCTTCTCGGAAGATTTGTGGCGTCAGTCCTACTTTATTCTGGGACTGTAAAAGGAAGTTTTCGGGATTTTTCTTGATTTCTACTTCACATGAATCGATCTCAATATTTACCCAGTAAGTCAGATCGATTCATTGTTGAATTCTGCTTGAATCAAGGTTTCAACGTTGATGAGCTGGATATGATAGTCCCATCAATATAAATCTTCTGGCCCAATTTCAGCTTTAGACTTCAACAGCTATAGATATTTAATATGACATTTCTTCATTTACATTGTAATGTTGGCAGTAATTTCATTTTCAATGAATGTTTCATGAATATTGGTGCAACGTTGAGAAACTTTTCTCAACGTCTTATAACGTTTTATCAATGTTAAAAAGCTATTGGGTCTGTAGTGGGAAGAAGAACTCAAATGTAAAATTTTTTCAACAAACTCAACTGTTCCATTCCTAAATCATGAATGGCTTGTTTGCAGATAGCGCAGAATGACGGTAATATAAATGGTGCACTGTAACTAAAATCAGGCACCTATTTGGGCAGGGCCCCTAATGATTGCGACAATCATTGGATGATTCAATGATTGTTAACAGTCGAAAGCTGTCATGTAAGGTTAATTGAATAAAGCAGATTCGTTCAGTCAGTCAGTTGAATGCTCCAACTGTTTCATGTTTCAAGTTTCGTAACGTTCAGCTTTCTTGGTATAAATCTGTTTCATCAGGCGTGGGAGATGTACCAAGCCGTAGCCAATGAAATATGCAATGCTAGCACTAACTAACTTTTCAGTTATCAAGATTTTTATCTATTCAGTAAATACAAATAGCGTAATTGAAACTAAAACAATGTCTTGTTATAGGTGGTTTGGTTTAGTTGGAGCCGGTGTTTGGATCCCTCACTTCCTTAAACTTCTCTCAAAGAGAAAGAGAAACACAAGAAAATGCTTGGGTATGTGCTGCATTAAGAAGATTTTGGAAAATTATCCAAGCTTTGATTTTAGCGATGGTTGGTACCGAACCAAAGGGTACCGTGGATAGCGTACTGACCCGACAGAAAGACTTTTCCTTGGGTTTATGTGTATCTGGCACCTAGGGAAATATTTGATTTATAAAGCGCCTTCTGGGCCAAAGTAAAGAGTGCACCTTCAAAACCATTTTAAGTGTTAATTTTAGCTGAATTCTCATTTAGCAATGGGGAAAATAGACTGAAGAGAGACGTTGAAAGCCAGAGCAAATTGGGTGGCCTGAAATATTGTAGGAGCTTCTTTCGATAGGAGATGTTGCCCCCACCCCCCCGATCACAAGAATGCTCCAACACGGGAACACGGGCCTGTTTCAGAATACACGAGCAAGGGTATAAGTGACTAAGATAACCAAATAAAAAGTGAGAAACGCCTACCAGCCAATAGCAATGTCAGCTGCAGTTCTGCAATGGGTGGTTGGAAAGGCTTTGGGTTTGATGGCTTCTGTTTTACTGACTGGGTGGCTGCATTCTGTTGGTCCTCTTCTGATCATGCATAAAATGAAAAATAGTATTGACTGAATGTCGTGGATTCAATCCTCTATGATTCTGAAGTAAACAGTTCGCATGGATTTAAGCAAAGAACATTTTGCAACAATCTGTTCTCTTATGGTTTACGTCATTCTTTCCTTTATAGTTGTGTGTGTGTGTTTTTCCAAAGTTGGTTTACGCGGAGTTTTCATCTCGCATTTGGCAATATTTGGGATTTGTGATACCTGGAGTTCTAAACAGAAAAGAGGCACACAAAGCAGAAGAGATAATAGTTTGTTGACGGTGTTTATGGAGGATAGGCCTTCAGGTGCAGTTGTGAGAGGCTGTTCGATGATTTGTCCGCTGGGACAACAATCATTTTTTAGATTTAGACCAACGTCGTAATCTTAAGTGATAGATATTCTGAATGTAGTGAAGGAAATGCATGGGATTTGAGCCGCGAGTTACGAATTGGTGCTTCAAGCGAGTTGCGAGTTGTTAACTGATTGTGGAAATTGCAACTTATTTAAAATGCGAGTTGCAAGTACCGTAAATACTTTCAAATTTCCATCTTTTGCAGCTGCAACACCGAGATTATTTAGGCGAGCCCTCATAAAGTCAAGGGATTTAAAGAAGAATTCCTCATTTTCGAAAAATCAGATTCACAGCCTAGCATGATTCAAAGCGGGCAGTCACTATAGCTTGCGTTTGAGCTCACAGGGAAGAACAAATGTTCATACAAGCAAAATTATTCTCTCACATTTCATCTAAATTTGTGATGCATTTTTGGCCTAAAAGACTTTGCAACACGTAACCAAAGACTGAGTTCCTTAGAAATTCTTATTTTCTAGAATAGGCCACTACAGTTTCATATTTGTGGGTTTTATTAAAAAAGTTATTGTACATCAGGCCTGACTTAAATAAAATGCAATTGCGCTGAAGGTACCTCGGACACGAGCGATATATCACTGTTTCGAAAAGACCTGCGAAAATTGGAAAGCTAAAGGATTTATACGGAATCGTTGCCAATTTTTTAAAAAGTAAGCATCTTTGCTAAAAGGTACACGAATTTATGGGAGTGTTTTCCTCTCTAGTCTCGAATAAGGTCTTTATGGGTTCTTTCTTTGAAGATGCTTTATTTTGGTCGAAGATGCTGTCCGGGTCGAAACACACCCTCAGAGCTCGATTTACACAAGTCATCTCAAAGCTTGCTCAAGTCGGACTTACACAAGTCGTCTTGAAATGAAAGACAATGTATTCTCTGTTCATGTTCTTTCAAGACAAGTTAGACAAGTCCCCATTTCATAGCATTACATTCATATTTTTCAAAGAGTGGTGAAAGTTCAAGCCACAGACTGTAAATCTTGATTAATCATTTGACTAATAGGCCTAAAGTCTTGCAGAAGCAGCTTCTTACAAAGAGAATTACGATGGCCTTAAAACATTTACTTAGGGCCAAGACTGCATTTCCTTGCTTACGGGTTTCTACTGTATGCTGCATAGCTGCTCAACCAAAATATATTTGGTTACATACAACAGTAGTTTGACAAGAATTTCAAGTCTAGGAGTGTAAATCGTCTTTATGTTTGATGCTATTAATATGTGAACAACACTTTCTTACTAAAGGAAATCAACAAAATATTTGCAAGTTGCATTGTGACTTCAAAAACATTTCTATTTGGCAACAAAGGCAATGTTTCTCAGACAATTGGTTTCAACTCACACCTTTGACACTTGCTATCTCGCAACTCTCGTTGAAGTCACCACTCGCAAATTCATAACTCGCAACTCGCACAATAAATGCAACTCGTGACTCGCAAAACCAAGCGTCACTCGTAACTCGCAAATGCAAGGCACAACTCACGCCATACCATATCACAACAGGGAAGTGTTATGAATCATGAGTGAATTATGATTGCAGAGAGAACACTTTAAGGACTTTAAAAGCATGACTTTGCTCTCGGAAGCGATTTGTTTTCTTAAGTTTATTCTCTACAGGAGTCCGTAGCTTGTTCTGTTTAACTGTACAATATGACAGAATTTTGTAGATGATCTTAATTCTTCTTATTTTTCAAGTCTTGCAGAAGCAACTTTTGATAGCGAAATTATGTATGAATTATAACATGATATGACGATGATGTTATTTATTCACAAATCAACTGACATTCGATACATTAGGCGCCAAGATTTAAAGCGAATAAATTTCGAACCAAAGTTTCGGGCATTTATTCACGGAATTTCGGACGTTTTTGGAGAAATTTCAGACCCCTAAGAATGGTAGACTAACAATTTTTGCATATTTCATACTAAACATGTCGTAACTTTATATATCGTGATTCATTTCAAGTTTACTTGGTCAGAAATCATTTCTAAGGAAGATAGAAATTGTTGCTATGGTCAATTTAGTTTCAGAAAATGTGCTATCCTTCGATGATACTTCACCACATTCCTTTTCTATGCAACACGTGTCATGAGCAAGACATTACGTTTTCAAACAATGAAAATGTTTGTTGTAATTTTTCTATGCTGCTAAAAGTTTCGGACAACAATCTTGTCGGACTGCAAAAGATCCCGGACATTAAAATTTTCGAACGTATGACTGTCCCAAAATATTAATGCCGAGATTTTGGCGTTAGATGTGCATACTGATTTGCATGTCCTTATAAAAGAATTCCAAGCGCACACTGACAGAGCAAAAACTGCGCACGCTTGCGCGAAAAACTAGCGACCTTGAGTCCCCGTAGTTCCCTGCAAGAGATCCCAAAATCCGGCAACACTTGATATTTTGTTCCTTAGACCTTAAACGCTTGATCTATCATTTCAAATAACTTAGCTATCCAAACATTTCCTTATCTGATTGCTCGCTGAAGTCATTCTACGCAGTATCTGCTGACGGACAGTTACGATACCACCGGGAGTAAAATGGTATATACCCGATGGTCATTACACTAAAAGAGTTAATAAAGCCAGAGCTAATAGAATGTAAACAAGATACATCTATCTAATCGAACTACACTCTTTCACCTTCATAAGAAGCTTTTAATCTGAGTGTGGGGCTTCAGCACAGACCAGAAAAAGTATTTCTGATGGTTGGGACAACAGCGACAGATTTGAAGATTGTTGGTCTGGATGAAGAAATTTGAAGTTCTTATATGAAAAAAACTTTCCCCCTCCTCTACCCCCTTCTTGACGGTTCTGCTAGTGTACATTGTTTTGATTGTACTTGCTAACTGAATTTGTGAAAATTTTGTTTACTCAACCCTGCCCAAATTTGAGATAATAAACTCAAAAGAGAGCCCTTGTGGATCTTAAATACCGAAAAATGGGACTAGCAAGTTAGAAAGGGCCCTGATGAGTGAAGGCAGTCTGTTCTTGAATGAATGAATGGAAAGTTATTCTCTGATTTCAGGTTGAGATTACTCTATTCGTGTAAATTGTCAGGGAAGAGGTTTGACTTACATTTTTCAATTCTTCCTCTAGTTTGCTTGATAAAGTTGAAAGACTGGAAAGTATTATGATTATTCAAAGCCGCTATAGTTTTACTTAACAGCATACTACACATACACATCACCATCAGCTTTGTATATAAAAGGAAAGGGAAACTATAAGTAAAAGATTAAAGAAAAATGAATTAACAAGCTAGGTTGCCTTGAGAAATGTTCTGTAGGTGTTGTCTTAGTAGTAGTTGCTCATAAGAAAGACTATTCTTGCATGTTTGATTGTTTGAGGGTTTTCCTAAAAGATAGTTGATTGCCTTTCGTTTTGATTATTTGTCGTTTTTGCATGCAATACGTAAAGAAACAATTTTGTTGTGAAGAACGTTTTGTGTTCGCTTACCTAAAATGATCAATTGTTGTTTTGAGATACTACTTGAAACAGTATCATTATTACTTGATATTGATACCAGATATTACCTGATACAGTATTACCACAAATTAGATATGATATTAATCCTGGAGGATATCACTGCATCCTTTGAAGATCATTTTGGTGAGGTTTTAAGGTGATTACCAGTCATGAGTCATTCCTCGATTGCTTGGTTGCGAGGAGATAGTACAGATTTCTTGTCAATTTCCCATGCAATATAAGACTCTCGATATTCGTAGTTGCTATCAGCAGAAATGCTGTATCCTTCTTTGAAACAAAATGTAGTCTAGATTGAGAAATGTTTTGTTGTATACCAGTCTCTGGTTGAGTATAAAAATGCCATGCTTTTGAAAGGTTACTGCTCCGTCAGTATATAAGCACTGAAATCCCGATATACCCGTTTGAAAAGCTAGCATGTGCAATTATTTTGGAATTTTTTTCTGGCTGGAATCGGTTACTCCGTTCAGTTTACAAAGGATTTCCCAGAAAGTCCCTTCGAGAAACTTTAAAAAGATGTGCAAAACTTACGAGCAAGTTTCCCTGATATGTTTCCATCACAGGGATGACTGGAGTGCACTTTAGCAGGTGCTGTCCTCTTAGGAATTTGAAAAGGTCATCTCCCTATTACGAGGAACTAAGGGGCATTTCAATCCAAGAGGATGAAATACATAAACACATCCAAGTGTCATTAGTGCTAGGAAGGAGAACAAAGGGAAATCTTGATTGTTATTTTCACTCGTTTTGCAGGTTTTTGAAAGGGGCTTTCTGCAGAAAATCTCCCATTTCGATGCGGAGGAATGACCGATTAAAGCCGGGTGAATTACTGAGCCTAATTGGACATATCAGGAGTAAAACGAGATAGTTTTCAATATCATTGCTTTGATATTCAGGGAGCAGCACTATATCAAATGCTGAGCTTGTATTGCTAATTTTGCCGAATAAGACGATGCTCAAAGTGAAGAACTGATTCAAATTTGGCGACCGTGTGAGTCTGAAGAATGCACACATACTCTTTGAAAGATCGTGATGCAAAAACTGTGACTTCGATTTGAAAAATTACGATTTATTGCCTAACTGAAGGTGTAACTTAATTTTGAGAATTAATTCATTCATGATATAAAATGCATCACCATAACCTTGATGAAGAATGTTACTTTTTTGTTTTTTTGTTAAATCATTGGCTCAGTTTGATCAATTTGAGCCAGTTTTAGTTGTTTTAGGGCCTATCAAGAAATATGACCTTCGGTAATTCCTAATTTCAGAAGAAAATGATGCACCTGAGACAGGTGAGAAAAATCTTGGAAATCTATTTGAAGCCTCAGCAAGTTTGTTGAATTAATATTTTGCAAATTTATTACATAGGGAATCCTGCACGATTTTTCAAATAGCAGGTACATTTTCTTACTTACCGAGTTTTAAATTTGGTCGTATTTTTCATATTGTAAGGAACAGCTTAGCTTGGAAATGTTGCTGAAGAGCCTTTGAAAGGATTAAAGACTACAATCAAATTTTTGCCATATCTCAGTTTTAAAATAACAAATTTGGCAATTTCTTTATTCTTTTGACACCCTTTTCTGAAAATGCTTTATCTTTCAACCATTGAATGAAAATAAATCACATCGCAAAAGTTGGTCTTTAACATTAAGCCTGGTTTTCATTAAATCGTAATTCATCGCCGATCATTGTCTCAGAGAATCGCCGATCATCGCCGATGCTGTAAGACAAAGATCGGCGATGAATTACAATTTAATGAAAACCAGGCTTTAAGTTCAAATGAAAGTGGCTTCGAAGGGAGGAAATTAATTTCTGATGAAAATAAAAGGATGGATCTAAACATTCTCTGCGTCAATTTTGTTTATCTCATTCGAAAACTACAGCTGAACTAAAGTCAATTAAGTTCTGGTGTATTTTTGAATGTGATTCAAAAATTTAATGCGCAGCTGAAGTTGTTTGCAAAATGGTTGATGAGTTGTCCATCCGACAGGAAATTTGATCAGAATCAAGGTAGCAATTGGATATGTTTTGCGGTGTCGTAGCAGAGATATGTGGAACCAGCATTAGGCTCAAATCTTTTGAATCTTTAAAAAGGTAGATGTTAAATAGCACAACATTTCTCGATGAACTGAATGACTTCGAGTGACTTGAAAAGAACTGTAAAACTGTAAGATAATTTGATGCAAATCTGCCGTGACAATTTTTTGATTTCTTGATTATTTTCAGATCGGCGGCATTTTGATTATTTTTGTAAAAGTACATCACAAATTTTTGAAAACTGAATGGTAGATCTTAAATTACTTGAGGAAAATTGATGCAATCTTCAAGAAGAGGATACTTCATGAAGGTCTATACTCATTACGTAAGTCTCAATAGTATCGCTAAGGAATCACCTCGTCGGTCTAATGAAGGTCTGCAATATGGTTGCAAGCAGATATCGGTAGCTCTTCTAAGGATTTAGGAATTTAACGACGTCACAGCCTAAATGTTAATGAATGCCGCCATTTTTTTATTAATTAAGATGTCCACAAATTGCCATGGCTGATTTACAACAAATTACTCGATGTTCCTTTCAAGTACTTAAAATTCAAAGAAAAATGTAATAGAATTTTACACCAACTCTGTTAAAGATTTGAGCCCAATGCTTGTGGAACCCTAAGGCTAGGGTCAAACGTCGCACTATGGTCACACCGAATTAAATCGATTTGTATTCGACATCAGAGTGACTCCGGTTCGGCTTTGGGTCAGACGTCGAATATAATTGGTTGCATTTAATATGAAGTTATTCCGACAGAGGTGCATCACAGCAACAGCAACTCTTTCTGAAACTTTTGGCACGAAAGATAAAATTCCGGAATAAAATTGCTCCTTTAAGGCAAGAAATTATTTTGATGAAGCTGATTCAACACAGTTACAGACATTTATTATGCTCAGTGATTTATGCATTTGATTCGGCACATGTTAAATTCGACGTCTGACCCCAAGACGCTCCCGCGTCTCATTATGCAACTGAACCAGTCGAAAGGTATAATTTAGATCGACCCAAATCACGTGAAGATGAAAGTGTGGTTGCCTTTTTAGCGTGAAGCGCTAGGATCGCAGAAGCAGAGCAGCCCTAATCGAGTCCGCGAATCCTTACCATGACGCTCAGGTGGTGTGGCTCGTATTGAGATCAACCCTGTCCACGGAAAAAATCCTTGCTGTAATTTCAAAGGACTGTGCCTTTGCACTATCTTGGTTTACAACATTTGTACGATAATGTCAAAATTTTGCCATTAAAAACAAAAATAATTTCTGTTTGTAAAACAAACTCTCGCTTAACAGAGATAATGCCTGCTTTGAGTCGCCTGAGAGGCTATTCGACAGTTTTGCGCCTCTATAAGAGAAAGATTTCTGGCCATTATTTGTGGCCATTATTTGATCTCTTCTTAGGTGATTGCTACTGTGCAGTCAGTTCATCAACAACTTAGTTTGACTGTCTGGTGCTATAAATCTAGACTTATGAGTTTTCGTTCCTTGTTTCCCTGCGCTCTTTGATTTGCTGATGTTTTTTCTATCAAGATTAAAAACTAGAATGTATAATTTTATATTACACAATGCCATCAATAGTGAAAAAGACGAAGTCACCGGATCACTTTCTGATATCTCTTGTTCAACAGGGACTTATCATGGCACGCTTAAAATGTGGGCCAAATTTAGGCCCGCGTAGAGTGATTTCTTATTCTCCAATCAAATCGCAAGAAGTTAGCTTTCAACCATTAGCTTCCAATCAAATCGCTAGAATTTAGCTTTCAACCAAGCAGGAGAAACTATTCAGACAGTTATTGTTGTTGCATACAAAAAAGCCGTTGATGAAGTCTAGAGTTCTCGCATCTTCGATGGATCAATTTTGTTTCGACGGAGGAAGATTATTGCCTGAAAGGTATGCATTTTGCGATTTGTAGGTCAAGACAGTATCATTCTTTGTACTGCAAGTTTCCTTTTCAGTGTTCAGGCTCGTTAGACTAGGCTTTGTTTTTAAGCGATTTTGTTGAGTGTACGAGAACTCCCGCCAGTTTAGACCAGTTTGAAAAAATGGGCCCACATTTTAAGTGTAATATCAGCAAATCAAAGAACACAGGGAAAAAGACGAAGGCGTAAGTCTATTATAAATCAGCTGAAGCCTAAGCTTTGCACTGTGTAAGAACGGGACCATTGATGTTGCGGCTCCTCCACAGCAACCGAACAAACGGGGAACAATTTGTTCGGGAAACCCTCTCTAGTATTATAAATTCATATCAAGGTTTGTAAGAATCGTGTGCAATCCTTCAAATTTCACCTGATGCTATTCTGATAGTTATCTGAATTAAACTAGCGATATCTACTAAGTTGATCATTTTCATGACGTTGTTGAGCTAGATTTTGCCGATAATGGAATGATTTTATGATCATTATCATTCCAAATTTAACTTCGAGGATTTTATTGTTTTGCTTGTATTTTATTTTTCTTGATTATTTTCTTGTCACTTAAATTGTTTGCAGCTGCTTTTCGACACCAACCGTTTATGACGTCAAAATGATAGAGTCTTCAAACCACCCATTACTACAAAAGGCTTTTTATCAAGAATGTATATGTATGAAGCCAAAGCTATCACTCAAATAAGTCTACCTGTCCTGAATTGCAAGGTTTTTTATACTCAATTTCAAAACTGTTACAGAGACGAATTACCTAAGACACCACTTACAATACACTTAAATACACTACTAAGACGATACCCCGGGGAGCATAATATTCTGACTACCCCGACGCCATTCAATAAAAACATAGAACTAAACTAATATTAAATCTGCGATTACAAAAAGCTACATACAATAATTTACCGATAACTACTGAAACCTGTTTCGCAGTATATGTCAAATTAAACAAATTCTAAAATTTAGAAAACCAAGGCACTGAGCCAGTGCTAGTAAGGTTTGGATCTTGGTGGTCAGCTGTGACGCCTGACATCAACTGCGAAACAGACGTAAAATATCCTAATAGAGCACAAAAAAGACTGTGACTTTTACGAAGGAAAATTTTTGAAAATAGCGAGGGTTTGGCATCACCTAGGTTGTCATTAATTGCAAGGTTGGCATCACATCACCTACGCATTCTCAAAAGGAAATAAAATCTTACGAAAAATCTGAAGAAACATCGAACATCTTATATCCTTCAAACGTCGAAGAAAAGGTCGAACGTCGCTTCGAACGTCACTTTGGGCGTCGCTTCGTTCTGAAAAGTCGAACTTTGAACTAATCAGCCAATAGACGATTACGCTAAAGATGGCGGCGAGGAACTTTACCTATTGCGTTCTAATCACGAATCCTTAACGATTCTATAGGAATTCGAATAAAGAACGCATTGCATCTTAAGTAAAAAGTTCCTCGCCGTAATCTTTAGCGTAATCGTCTATTAAACGCTAAAAGTAGACACGTGGGTTGACCATAGTAAGACAGTGGCGATCTGATTGGTCGCGCCGTAAACGCAGCGGACTTGGCCTAAATAAGTCCCCATTCTTAAGCTGTATTTTCATGAGTCTCAGTTTGAAGCCCTGGATACCATCAAATTCAATGCGAATAGCTGAGACTCGCGTAATCAGTCTAGGCATCACCGGGCTTGCTTTTGATGATATTCAAAGCAAGCTTTCGTTCTGAGATACAGCATATTCTACGTTTTCACGCCCTTAACTGCATTCTTTCGTCGGAACCCCACGCCTAAGCTAGTCTAAACTGGTTACAGTTCATAGTAAATTTCGCTCCTTGAATATTTGGTCCCAACCTGCTCTCTCGATCTTGAATCCAGACCTGTTGGTCGGCTGCTGGTTAGTGGTTTGAGCGTGCAGTTTTAATTCAATTGATAATTAGGTAAAGTGATCCAATACAAAAGATGACGAGGAAAAAAGCCTCGTAATTGCGAGTGCATGGACAACATGTTTTTCGATTAAAGGTGCCAAGTCTTGGAATGGCTTCTCAGCAGAGTGTAAGCTGGCATCCGCTGGCATTCCCCCTGAACAGTTTTATAACAATATATTTAGAGAAAGCTAGCTGTAAATAATGCGCTGGCCATGTGGATTTTCTTTTAATGCAAATATCTATTTTAAATCATTGGGACTTTAATCGATATATTAGAAACTGACTTGTATTAGGAAAAGCTGTGACATAAATGAAATGAAAAATAGAAGTGGGATTAATTGTTATAAGTGTGAACAAGCCAACAAGCCTAGATTTGGAGTCCCATTTCCTTCTGTTACACGACAAGGAGGCTAGCCACGATGTAGAAGCAACATCGTGACACAAGGACGCTTCGCAAAGATGGTACCAGGTGTCCAATAAAAGGTACTACATTTTGAGAAATTACAGAAATTTTACTTCATGGTCGATCCGCAAGTTTCTCTATTTGGCAAGAAGGTCAAAGACCAAATTGCTATTTTCCCTGGTGTAGCTTATCTCATGATTGGTTTTAAACTTTATTTCTATAAATCTGAATTATTTTGCAAATTCATTTTTCTTCAGGGCTGCCTGGTTTTGAAGCATGCTACAAAAAGCACTGATGATTGCGAGATTAATTTTTCTTTGTATATTTGGCTTCCAGTTTGGTGGTAAATGTAAAAATAAGGGTAGGAAGATTACGAAAAGTATAAAATATTGGATGTGGAGCAAGATCTACAACATTGCTTTGAAAGTGTAAGCTTAGAATGATGGTCTAAAATCAGCATTCTCTTGTCAGATTGACTCAAGCAAGGTCTGAACCTGTGAGTTTAAGTCTTTTCCTTGTAACTCTGTCTGTAAAAACCGAGACCATTGGAGCTGCAACTCCTCCATGGCAGCCACACAAACGGGGCGCAATATTTTGGGGCACCCTGTATTTATGGGAAGGACAAAGAAATGTTAAAGTTAGATTCAAGGCTCTTGTGGCAAATGTATCGTTGAACTCTTATTCTTGAGAGTAATATTAACTAACCGTTTTATGTTCGAACGTAAGTAGAACACTGTTTCTTCCCGTCTGATGTTTTATATGCCCAGAAACAAAATATCCAGCAGTGGTGGAATTGGATGATAATTCTTGCTTCAAAGATAAGGAAAAATTAAGAAGCCCTTCGTAGTAAAGCGGGAAAATTTCATGTTTAGAGTCTCTTAGTACTATGGTATAGCCTGATCCAAGTTTCTTTTCAAAAATCTGTGCATTGGCGTTAGTTAGCGTTAAAAAACCTTCGATTTCATTAAACACGGCAGCGATTTCAAAATTTGATGTTTTTGGCTGTACGTGCAACTTTTTAGATGCCTTAGCTTTAAAATCCTGTTTCAAGTTTCCCGTAAACAATCAGTTGATTAAGTTCTGCTAAGTTGTCATATTAAGTTTGTGACTCTAACTGTTTTCCGAATAGAACATTTGGCTTCATTTATGAGAAGTGACAGATGATGAGAATGGGCTCGCTCGGTAGGGTCAGTTTTGCGCTCTTTGCTGTGAGTCCCTGTTGAGCGTGGTTTACCGCAGGGAAACAAGGGACTTATGTAATCAATCTAAATGTGTCTACCATCTCGAACTTGCTATTTGGCTATTCGCATGTGGTTGAAATTTAAACCCCTTGTACCTAGCTAAATTTTTATTTTGGCGTGGAAGGAGGGCTATGGATTAGACATGATGGTTTGTTGACTCATTTCTGACTGAATTATTTGGTTCGAAACATATTCTGGATGTAGTGATGAATTACTTTGATATTCAGAATTGATAAGTTCATGTCATCCTCCTACGCAGACCCTGTTCTCTAGCACGTGCTTAGGCATATCTACAAATATGCAAATCTACTTGCTGAGAAGGTAAGATCCTTGTCTTATCTCGTCTCTCTCTTTTACAATGCTCCTCTATATAGGACTGTGAAGAGCAGTTCATTTTTATTGAGAAGATTTAAGTCTAGGTCATAAGTTTGTGTCAAGTTCGAGGAGAGCTTTTCTGAGCATTCATATTTCCACGGCTGCAAGCTACGCAGAACGTGCATCGCCAAGGCCGCTTCTTCTGAACAGCAGTATTTTATGAGATAGAACACTGGTGCAAACTTGGTAAGAGAAAGGGCATTTCTAGTTGATATAGTTACGCAGATTTGATCGAAAATCTCTCACACCTACGAGTTAGTTCTGACAGTAATGCTGTAAGTTTCACGCAGGGATCTTGGTAGAACCTGGGCAAGTTTAGTGTCTTGTAAGAATCTTAGTGAGCAAAGAATGTTTTAGTTGACATAGCTATGCAGAATTGCTGGAAAATCTCTCACACTTACAAGTAAGTCCTGACAGCAGTGCTTTCAAGTCTCGCTCAGGGATTTTGGTAGAACTTAGGCTAGTTTAGTGTCTTGCAAGAATTTTGCGGAGCTTAGAAATGCTTTAGATGATATAGTTACAAAAATTCTAATTTTTCAGTTCTCTGGCGACTTCGTAGTGTCGCGCAAAGAAATTGATGTAGATCTCGTAAAGGGAATGCTTAGTTGGTATAGCAATGTAAAATTGCTGAGGATTTACTCAGTTCCTGGCTTGCACTCTTGAACACTTGTTACAAGTCAGTTTTGTTAAGCAAGCTAGCATCCTCTCAGTGCTAGTCTTGCGCTTCTAGGCAATTCTTCACAGTACGTTTTTACAGTCAGGCAAAGATTTTGTGCAGATTCTCTTGAGAAACGTCATTTTGAAGTTATTGTTTGAAAAGTAGTCACAAGTTAAAGATTTGTCGGTAATGAGCCGTCCGTCTTAAGTGCAGGAGGTGGCTCTGCACGTAAGGTGGCTCACAACCGAAAAAATTCAAAATTACGACACAGTGAAAGTTGGTTATATACCAAGTAAAAATAAGTTCAAAACACAAAAAACACTAAGTTAAGGTGGCTCGCTTCTGATATAAATTTCAAACTGCTACACACTGGGTGTCCTATCACTCATGATTACACTGAACAAGCATACGATTTGCTATTATTTCCAGACCTTTCAAATCATTTCTGTATTGCACAATTCGTGTTGACAGTGCTGATTACACCGTTGTTGTATATATGCTTAAAGGCCAATTTCCAGTCAGCGGAATTCTCCAAGCGAACGTTTAAATGATAAAAAGCTGCTCAGCCGTAATTATCTATTCAATTTCAGTGCGACATTTCTCCAGCGAACAACAGGATTTCCGCCCGCTCGGAAAATTCCACTGACTGGAAATTAGCCTTCAGACGAAGTTTTTGAGAGATAATATGACTAAAAAAGAAGGAATTGTAGCAAATGTGACGACAAAGCCCGCATCCCGGAGTTTGTGTAGATCATGACCAAGGGTGACAGGGAGTTATGGGAAACTCACAAGGCTTCCTGCAATCAGGAAAAAATGAACTAATTATGACAAGAGGAGAGGACTTCTTTGCCGATCCCTAAGCTTTCGTACGCTAGGAACTTTCAGGGAAAGAGAGCTGCTAAGAATCTGAGTACTGATAATTTTAAGAAACTTCGATTTCTAGCCCAAATTCTTACTTTCTCATAAAAGAAACGCATATTATCAAAAAGAAACTGCTAAAAGATCGAGGACAACTTCACATTCATGTCAAGGTAAGCAGATTTTGAAATGCCGTTACGCCAAAAACCGATTTTACTGACAAAATGACGCGGCTACGCCAACAAACAAGTCAGGTCTACGCCGAAGATCTTCGGGCCGCAGTGTATGAAATGTACCCTGGCTTCTTTGCACCAGAGAAACGAAAATGTGCAATAAAACCAGATGTGCTATATCTACAATCTTTCAAAGTACCTAATAGCGCAGTTTAAAATGTTGTAAACAAGCTTTTTATCACCAATGATTACCTTTCTTTCCTAGCTATCAAAAATGGCCATGATTGCGATAATAACAGCGCTCGTGTACACAGGCCTACTGCAGTCAGCTGTTACCTTGAAAACATCGCAGAAAAGTGAATGCAATAGTCTAACCTTCAACTACACTATCAGTGAGCCAGGATGCGAGTCACGAGTTATCCAAAACAAATTTTGTTATGGCCAGTGCAGATCTTATTATCTACCCAACGGGAAAGGATTGGGATCGCCGTCGTTTACATGCTCTGTGTGTCGCCCTGTGTTGACCACCAGAAAAAAGTATTTCTTGAGATGCCGTACATTCGCAGGCGTTCGCTACAAGACTTGGACTGTTTCTCATATTGTTCGATGTGGATGTACTAAGACCGTTTGTATGTCGTGGTACGCTCCAGGACAGCATGTTTAACATTTGGCATTGAGTTTGTTTTCTACGTGATGTTATTCTAGTTAGTTTAAGAGTATATGTATGCGAGTATTTAAAGGGAACATGATATTGTAGATACCTTGGAATATTGCACTGCACAATTCTTTGCGTCCAACCTCGTGGGCCTAACTAAGCTCACGCATCGATCTCATCATTTGTTCTGGCATGTTTATCAGTAAAACCGCTACAGGTTGTTCCAGGCTGTCTCTGGCAACGCTTTACTCGAAAGGGTTCTCCAAGAAAAGTAAATTCTTTGGAAATAGGCTAATGGTCGCAACTTTTGCTCTTTGCATCGGTTCTGAATATGCTTGCAAAGTTTTCATCGATCGCTTCGCTGTGGAAAGTTCTAGTTTTGTGGAACGTGTCACGTTGTCCAAAGCAGTAAACCTATTCAGCCTCAGCCTTCTTTCAAAAGTTTCAAGTCTCTTGACACTAAAAACTCTTTTGAGGTGGATTTCTCATTGTAAATCATTCGCACAAACAAAAGAATCGTAGTGGCACCTTCTAGATTCGCTCTGTTGGTTTTGTTTTAGTTGCACGCTTAGCACTTAGGGTAAGGTGGGGGTAATCTGGGTGTAAAAAAGGCATTTTTCGAAATAAGTAGAGTGCCCACAGGGAGCCCCCTTAAAAAGTAGCGAAAACCAGACACAATGCTTGCTCTACCCGTCCTCTACCAGTGAGACACATCAAGCACGCGTAGCATCTGCGAAGGAGCAGTGAAGACGGCCTCCGCGCTTTCTCCTCCGCCCTTTCCCTCCTCCTCCGCAATCGCTAACTCGCTCCGTTCTTCCGTCTTCACTGCTCCTTCGCAGATGCTACGCGTGCTTGATGTGTCTCACTGGTAGAGGACGGGTAGAGCAAGCATTGTGTCTGGTTTTCGCTACTTCCCTGTGGAGTGCCCTCAAAATGTTGGAAGTATTCAGGATCTTTTCTAGTTTTACCCACATTGAACTTTTTGTAGTCCTTGGAAACTTGTTCCCGTTCTTTAATTAGAAACCACTTTTGCGTGTAATTTTAACCTGTCGGTGGGAAATTTGGGTCTATTCGAGAAAAGCAGTAGGCCTATCTGTTTCATCAGAAGTATTGTAAGTTCAATACAATAAAATCTCAGTATGCTCTTATGGTCAACTGGTGACTGAATTTTCAGAATTTCGCAACAAAGAATTGAAAACTTGTACAGAGAAAATATGAAATGAATCGTACCACCATCAGCACATATTGCAAACCCTAGGCCTATTCTCGATGAAGATGGAAATGTAAACAAAGTTTTCTTCGAAATAAGATTTACGTGAAATGTATTTTTGTGTCTTGCAAAGAAACGACGAAAACATGAATGGAAAAGTGTATCTTATGCTCTTTTCAATGTAAATATCTCATTTGCTTGCAGTCCTATTTCCATTTTTGTTTTGATTTGGGAGCCATAGACAATTCTTCCATAAAATTTTTTCTCTCCAGTTACAGGTTTATCTCATTTTATTGCTGTTCCTTTATAGGAGCTGATAGTTTTTTTCTCACAGGCTATAGGTTTATTGTGCATCCAAGGACCGCGGAGAGATCCAAAAAGTGGATGATATGGGCTAGGCAACGAGCGCCAAGCGAGTGCAATTTGGGGGTCCGGGGCCGGGGTCCGGGGGCTGAGCTCGTGGAAAAAGTTTCTAGGATCAAGCTCATTGGATTGCTGGAAAATGCCCTTCTCATGATGATAGCATCACCATCATAGTGAGTAGTTTCAAGTATTGAATTTCATCTGCAAAATCATTGGATGGCAATGCCGCCAATGCCTCGAGGAGTAGCAATTCGAGCTGTTCGATGCTTTAACAATTTGTCTGATTGAATCGTAGATCTATAAAGTGTACTACAAAATCAAGAGCTTCAATGTATATCATTTTGAATTCGTCTTTAACGGTTCCAATTTCGGCTTCTTTTTCGGCCGACTAAGTGCTGATTATTTTCAAAACTTTGCCAACAAACGTGAAGCCGTTTACTGCCAAAAAGTGGGTAGGCTAGCTATAGCCCATCCAGCCTACCCTGCTCCGTGGTCCCTGGATGGTTTATTTAGATGAGTCTGGACTTGCTACAAGTCTCTCTCGTGTCATCACAAGACATAGAGCAGAAAGAGGGAAAAAGGACTAGCGGAGAGATTTAAAAATTTTGTACCACTAACCATTTTGTTTAAAAAATTTTTTCAACTCCGCTAATCCAAAGATTGTGATCAAGCTTCTTAGCCACTCACACTATGTGTTGACGGGCACACATGGCAAATTTGAAGTCAGAGGCTTGGCAAGTTTTTCTGCAACAAAATGCGAAGTTGGGTACCTATCCTACTCGACAACAAACAGTAGCAAAGATTTTCACAGTCAGTCTTGTAATCACTTTACTGATTCTTGCGCATTTTAACAGTTCGTAATCGACTGACCAGTTTTTCAAGTGTTTGTTGTTGAGGAGGCTACCAAACTTCACCATTTTATTGAGGAAAAACTGACCAAGTTTTAACTTCGATTTTGGCATATGTGGTCCGTGAACAAATAATATGAGTCTTCAAGAAGTTTAATAAAAATCTTTGGATTAACGGAGTGAAAATGGCGTTCTTCTGAAGCTAGTAAAATGGCCTTCTCCCAAGTCGTGAGAACAAACAGTTTTGTTCAAGATGTCTTTTAATTGCCATGAATATGGATAATAACACACTTTTTCAGATTCTTGATTGACCGATTGGTTCCAGGACAATCAGTGTGTTTCTAAAGGGGAGGAATAGACGATTACGCTAAAGATGGCGGCGAGGAACTTTTTACCAAGATGCATTGCGTTCTAATTACGAATCCTTAACGATTCTATAGGAATTTGATCAAAGAATGCAATGCATCTTGGTAAAAAGTTCGTAGCCGCCATCTTTAGCGTAATCGTCTATTCTGAAAGCCGGCTTTCCTAGCCTGCGCACACTAGCCCGTGTTGTGTTCCAGACCACTTTTCTTTCAAATGGTCTGGAACACAGGCTAGCGCACACAGATTTTACTACTGTTGCGGAGGAGTAGAGGAAAAGCTACTCCGCAACAGTTTTTTTAAGTCTGTGCGAAGGCTACGGCTTCCCCTGCAAATCAAAGCAGAAAGCAGAGTCACGTTCAGGCCTGGTTCACAATTCAAAACGATATTCTCTCTCATAAACAATAGATTTCGAGTCCGCTCGGAAAATTACACTGAGTGGAAATCGGCCTTTAGATTCGTGTAGAAAGACCCAAAAAGGACTCAAACTCTGAGTCTTGGTCTTTTGGGTCTTTCTGCGCGACCTTGACTACCCAAATGGCCTAGTGTGAACCAGGCTTAAGACACCAGCTTCTACATTTTTCCTTGGGTTGAGAGAGCATAGGTTCCAAATCTTTAAATCTGCGAAAAAAGGCGGGTGTAAAATTCATTGACCTATTTCTTTAAACTGAATGACTTGAAAGAAATTTTAGCCACTTTTCTTTGATTCTACCGTTGGACTTTTCAGAAATCTTGAATATTTGTTGAAATTGGAGCCTATTTCATATTTCAGCTCATTTTATGATGTGATGTCATCAAATTTCTAAATCACAAACCAGAAGAGTGAAAGAGTTTTGCTTGATATCGTATTGTAGACATCTATAAACTATGGTATTGTTGAAAATTATTTGATCTTTCGTCGACAGGTTTAGAAATTACGTCAGTTTCAAGTTTTTACGAAAATTTCCTTGAATTAATAAAAAAGAAGAAAAACACTGTAATTCTGAAAATATTGAAGATTTCAGAAAAGTCCAACGGCAGATTTACTGTAAAATAGTTAAAGTTTCTTTGAAGCCATTCAGTTCAAAGAAATAGGTCATAGAATTTTACACCCAGCATTTTAAAGATTTGAAACCTTGAGAGTGAACAGAGTATATTTCATGCGATCCAAAGATAAAGAAAACTGGCTAATTTCTCTGGAAATTTCCAGCAATATGACGAGCTTGCAGAAAATTGACATAAGTAGGAAAACCCTGTTAATTTCAGCGAAAATCGATCTTGCGAACGAGGCAAAATTTTACAGGAGGAATTTTCCGCTTAGTGGAAAATGGATTAAATAAACCTACATAGTATGTAGAGTAATAGGGTCTGAAAGGGTAAAGTGGGTATTTTATTTAATATCAAAGATGGTGTTTGATTCAGAAAGAGTGAGAGAAAAGCCGTGAATGAAGATTTACCTTACCCATATTCCCTATGCTTACCCATTCTACCCAGTAGACCTTATGCCAGAAGCAAAACTTGCTAGAGACTGCCTCACTAAGCTGTCAGGTGAACATATCTGCTATCGAAAACAACAAAAGAGTTTGAAATTTCAGCAATTTTGCGTTGTTCCAAGTCTCACTGGTCAGGTAGCATCGGATAGAGTTTCATAGACGTGGTCGGCCAGGTCGGCCAAGGTTTCTTTTTACGCACCATAGACCCATCCCACAATGACATTCAATTCAAGGCAAAAGATGTGATTCCCTGTGCAGCGAGTAATCTACATCGTATCATTTATGTTGCAACAACACGTCCAAAGCAATTTAATGCGTTGCTGAGAGCAATGCAAGCTTTTGAGTTTTCGATTCACATTAAATCGAGGCAAGGAATTTTCCTGGAAGAATTTCAAAAGAACTGACGTCATTGTGAAAGGGGTCTATTCTGATTCAAGACATATGATGAACGTCTTGATAAAAAAATCCCCTTTCTTCGTTCAGCATACTTCTTCGTGCTATAGAAATTTGTAAGGCTGAAACTTCCCAAGAGTATGGTCAAATGACTTGAACTGAATGAAGCAAACTTTTAGCCGGTTATGCTGTCGTACGGGTCATCACGGTCTTGCAAAGAGACCCGGTAGGGAAGGGGGGTAACATAATATATTGAGGTCACGGGAATGTGCCACCAATATGGGTGGGTTTTCGGTCCAAAATTATCTAAACAAGGGTCCCTTTTTCGGCAGATTTTCCTTAAACATGGGTGGGCTTTCCAGAAATTGGCAAGGAAATTGTCAAAAATGGGTAGTTTTCTGCCAAAATTCATCATAAAAGTGGGTATGACGGCAACTGTCGGTAATAAGAAAAGGTTAGCTTTCTGAAAACCGGACGGCACGCCCCTGTCCATCCGCTAGTCATGTACCCCCGGGGCAAAAAGACCCAAAAGACAAAGCCTCAGAGCTTGAGTCCTTTGTCTTTTGGGTCTTTCTGGACGACCTAAACGACCCAGTACCAGGCTTTATCATTAAAGAGAGAGAACGAAAAAGGAACAAATTTATTCCTTCTGGATACATCACTTCTCAAGTAAAGTTTTGACTTCGCAATAGTTGCACTATCAACCCAATTACACATAAATAAGTTACGCATGGTATTTACAAGTTTAAAAAAAGTAGAAAAATAAAAGTTGCCTTAAAAATATGTGCATGTGGTGCGTTGTTAATTACAAGATAGGTACACGTTTTTTATATAAGAAACTGCTTTGTAAGAAACAAGTACTAAAAAAGTCAAAATTTTAAGAAACTCTAGTACTATGTCTGAGAAGTACTAAGAAACTTTTCAGTGTTAAAAGCATGGATATCATAGCAAACAGATCGTTGAACCTTTATTCTTGAGCAATATTATCAAACCATTTCTGTTTTGAACATAACAGAACACTGTTTATTCCTTTATAATGTTTTAAATGTCAAGAAACATATCTACCGCAATGATAGCGACCACATTGATAATTCTGCAGTACTAAAATGGACAAAATTTCATGTGAAATTAAGAAACTTTTAGTACTATGGCCCGATTCAAGTTTCTTATATAAAAAAAACGTATATTTATCGGTGCATTTTGATCATAAATACAAGTATCTGTATATATATAGCTCAAGGGTATGACTACAATAAAAACCTAAACTGAATGTATAATATTATTGGGAAAAGAGTTACTGCAACAACCGAATGCCGTAGCGCGCTATCGAAACGACTAACAGCGATCGCCAGGGATCGCCGCATGTTGGGCTTTAGTTCCAACGCCGGTCACTACATTTCTCCCTAAAGTTCGAGTTGCTCGAACTTTTCAGCAATAGTTAGCAAACATTCATGCAAATTTATTCAGATTCTCAATCACTACTGTTGTCCCTCTCAGCTATCACATAATCATGCTATTGAATGGATATCAATTTTATCGCGGTTCACCGGCAATCTCATGAACCAATCCCTACCATTCACCTTCAAGGCTGATTGCCACTCAGTAGAATTTTCCGATTGGGCAAAAATCCATTGTTAATGTGTGAAAATTTTGCCGTGAATTTGAATAGAATATTACGCGTGACTAAGGTTTTACTGTCTAAAATTCAGTCCGCTCGGAAAATTCTACTGAGTGGAAATCAGCGTTAATGAAGACTTGCCCTGGTAAAATGGCCTTGCGCGAATGGACTTTCAACTTCAAGATCACACTAACGTCTACCATCAAACTTTTCTAGTGGACGCATAATTTTGCCGTTAACTTTCTTTAACTTTCATTCATTGCAGAATTATGAAGCAGTCTCAAGTTCTTACCTGTAATTTCATCAAAATTCTTAATACGTAACCATGTTCCCTACTAAGATGCTTCCTTCCTGTCGTTGAAAAAGTTCGCTGATTACAGCAATCATGCATAGTTTTGGTTGACTTGCTATTCCTATTCTAAAGAGTATTTCAAATTTTGCAAGTTTCGCGTCAACTGCAATTTATGAATATTTCAACTATGGTTAAAGCCAAAGCTCCATTGCCCTATGAAGACTGCATAGTTGATAAGTTGGCACGGCAAAATCTTCAATCAACTGAATGACGAAAGAATCGTTGACAATGAAAATTTGGCTATAAAAACCAAAATTCATCTGCAGTAAGTTTAAGTAAAGACAACATTTTTCTTCTATGATTTTTAAGATTTAGTGGCATTGAAAAACAAGAACACCATTATGCGCCCGGGGGGGGGGGGCGATCATACGAACATTTTCAAACAAGTCTTTGAAGCACTTTTTGCCCCACTTTTGATTAAACTTTTTGAGCTTTCGCACTCCATCTAATAATATTCTTAGCAGGATCTACGGTGTTGCCAAAGCTTCAATTGTTCTTGCTTTCCTTCTGATATGACACGTATAATTGGAGCTTGTACGTCATGCAAAACTATGAAAAACACTTCGTCTAGTTTCAATAGCTTTGTGTATGCACAGTTTCGTTAACTTTTACATTTAGCATCCCGCAAAAGACGCGTAAAAATTCAAGTACGCTTTATACAAATTCTTTTCCACCTTTCACAGACATGAAGGGACTTTGTGACCGTAGAATTTTGGATCAAATCCTTTCAGGCAGAACTTGGTGGACGCATATATGATTTGAGGGTATTTAGATCTGTACTGGGCAGCAGCAAAGAGACGTTGCGGCTAAAGAAGAATCTTCCGCTATCATAGGTGTGCATTTCGAGTGTCTCTTTGTACGAAGGGAGCATAAAATCTTACACGACAGGATCCATGATTTTAATGACATTTCAGTGAAAAGCCTTCTCCAAATCTTCAAATGAGACGTCTAATTTGTTCTTTTATCAAGGTATCACTTGAGCATCTTTCGTCTCAACTGAGCCTGGTAGAGCAGCTTCGTCGATTCTGAAAAGAAACATGGTATCAATTAATCAAAATTAATTTATAACGAAATTGAGTGGGAACCAGCGATACTATTATATGTAGAGTCTCTTTGCCCACTGTCTTAGTATATTTGAGAATACATTTGAATACTATCAAACTAGATTATGACACAGACATACGCATCATTCAGAACTGCGAAAGGAAAGATGCTCTTATACATACTTCTAATGGTCTAACAAAAACTCAACGGATCAACTTGAACTGTGTGAGGCGTAAGAATGGACGAAGAGCTATCAGCACCCCCTGATTTCTTTTGACTTCCTACGAGGATCGTAAATGACTAAGCACTAAAGATGGGGAGGGGGAGGTTCTTAGTTTATTTGCCTGACAGGGGTGTGCTGTTTATCAAGGTACCGTTTCCACCTATTTTGTCTAGGGCTGGGTATCAAAAAAGGCAATTTTTCTAGATCCGGTAGTCAAAACTTGGCAAAAGGAGCTGTTTTGTTGGATTGGGTCTTTGCTCAGTCCAATTTTGCTTGTATTTTTCACTGACTTTTCCTTCATTCGAAAATTCTGATATGGGTAAAAGCTGTCTTATGCACCCCCTCGGAAAAATTTATGTCAAGTAGCCCCCTCCCCCGGGGGAGCTAAAATCTCCAATGCTAACAAATACTTGAAAAAGCTTCCAGAAAGACAGATGTGCAATATCAATAAAGTGAAATTAATCTTACGGTGGCTCTTGAAAGTTGACGTCACTAACAACGCTGATATTTTTCGTCTCAGCAAATTTCTTCGCCCACTCTGGCATCTCCCCAGATGGATTTTTCGCCTTCTTCTTTGCTCGTGATTTATCACTTTGCTTTTCAATTGCAAGATAATCCTTCTCTCCCGGCTTTTCTTCAGATTTTATTTCACTTTCTTCGGTTGGAGGTTTTTCTTCGGGGGTTGCTTCAAGGCGTGGGGTTTGCTGGAACTGTGAAATACATAATAATAATCGGAGGACTACCCCTGATGAGATGTCAAAACTCTTTTACATTTGTCTACCGGGTGTCCCATAAAAAGTATACGAACTCGGTGGTCTCTGAAAATGTAGATGTACTTTGATTAATGTTTAATCACTCTAAAAATGTTCCTTGATAGATAACTTAAAACTGATGCCTCTTCTGCTGGTATTGGTGCCCTAAGAGCAGGAATATTAATTCCGAAAGCTCAAATTCGTGTCAATGACCAAACCAGACCAAACCAAATTGTGGCCTTTGGCCTAAGTAAATGCTTGCAGCACATCAAAGCCAAAACGCACAATTAGTGACTTCTGGCAACAGAATAGATCTAATATTTTTTAAACTTTGTCAAAGCTATTATTGATATATTCTATGTGCCTCAAGAATTCGTTTAGGCCAAAATTCCAAATTTCTGGTTTGGAGGTAGACGCAAATTTGAATTTCCAAGATTAAAATTGTTGCTATTATAGTGCCAATATCAACAAACGCAAAACCTATGTTCAAATTGACTATTTCATATATATATATTTCATATTTGATTTGTTTAGGGAGAGTTGCCCTTCAACCGAAGTTGTTTTTCAAGGGGCCCTCCAATAAAAACTAATTACAATATACGATTAAAATGCAAGAAAATAAGAACCCATAATATTAAAAACCTATTTACAACTATATGATATTTACAATAACAAAAGGAAATAATCAACCCTGCATTGATTTTTTGAACCACTCAGGGAGGATGCCGTCTTAGACGCTGCAGGAAGGCTATTCCATAGTTTAGCTCCCCGGAAAGAAAAGCATTTTTGTCCATTTGCTGATCTTTTCTTTGGCAACCTCAAATCAGCACTATTGCGGCACATTTTGCAATTAAGTACCCACTGATTAAAGCTAAATTCATATTGCTGGACCCCCGGGGGGGGGGGTAACTTAACTTGTCTATGGTACGGGGTTGTGCCATTTTTTAGGGTACCTTTTTCATGATTGTTTCCGGATTTATGGGTATGGTTTTCAATAATTTGTTGCATCTTCCGGATTTATGGGTATACTTTTCTCTCAGAATTCAGTTATTGGTGAGCTTTTTTAGCATTCCCGGATTTATGGTTATGATTTTCAGAAATTCTCCAGATTTATGAGTATACTTTTGAGAAATTTCTCCGGATTTATGGGTATACTTTTGAGAAGGTTTTCCTGATTTATGGGTGGTACTTTTACGATTTGAATGGCACAACCCCGTATCTTGGAAACTCAAGTTACCCCCCCGGGGCTGGACCCTACCAAATCTGTATACGTTTATAAGACACCCGGTACAAAGTTGGAAACTACACATGCAATATACCGAGTCCCCTGAAGCAAACTGCAAAGTTTTGCAAATTAACCATGTTCGAAAAGTATGATTTATCAACGAGTCTTATTCTTTAGAGGAAGGGGTACTTGGCTCGTCAGCCCTCAGGGGTTGCTCTAAGAATGGATTTCCGTTCTTCCTTAGAGTAATCAAGTATTTAGGACAACTTTTCTATTTCGCACATTCACGTAAGCAGAAGAATTCAACAGCTAGCAAGCAACCAGGATTTCTCCTGTTTTCGGTGCAAACAGAAACATTTCAAATTATAAGGAAGAATCGAGAAAATTGAAACTTACCACAGCCGGAAATAGAGCCCGGATCTCCTTACAAGTCTTAATCTTCTCGATCTGTAGCACCTTCTGGGTTGCTTTTGGCGTTTATATGAATATTCAAATGTAGCTAGTGAGCAACCAGGATTTCTCCTTATTTCAGTGCAGCCAGAAACATTTTAAATTATCAGGGAAATCCTGATAATCATGTAAGCAGAAATGCATGTAGTAGAACTGTTTTATATCAAATGAAATTGACATTTTCAAAATTTAATAATCTTATTCACCGTGAAGCTTTCATTATGCGATAGCATGAGAACGAAATTAGTTTCAGAGATTATTTTTGTCGTACTTCTTGCGAAAATGATCCAGAAATCAATTGCAAGAATCGGCAGTTTGAAATATTTTGTTATACATTCAATCTAAAAAGTTACAATACTTATCATTCAATTAGAATACTTACAAAATACTATACCCTACTACTAATACAATACCATTCAGAGCGAAAAATGACGACTACAAAATGGCAACATAAACAAGGAAACACGAATATAGCACTACACGTAACGACGTGAAAGACAAAGATAGCACATAAACTACACGAGACCGCTATCAAAAATGAAAAATAAACCATTTACTTAAAAGTGATCTTGTGGAATTCGATAAAGGATTGAACAAGGATCAAAACCACATGTAAACCGACGTCTCTTTTTCCTTTCTTGTTTGATTAAATACGTTCCTGGCTGGCAGCGTGTGACCAACTAATTTGGGGTCGGTTGTGAAATATTGACTGTTGGGTCGGTCGGGTGTGAAATATTGACTGTTATTCACTAATATTTGCACCACAAAGAGACATCTTCACTTGCTCTTAAGGCTGATTTCCAGTCAGAAGAATTTTCGGAGCGGGCGGAAATTCTATTGTTTGTGAGAGAAAATGTCGCTCTGAAATTCAATAAACAGTTGCTTCTAAGCAACCCTTTCTTGTCTGAGATTCCGCACGCTCGGAAAATTCCGCTGACTGGAAATTGGCCTTGAAGGCAAACAACACAATTAATAATTCCCATTCTTACAAAAGAATTGAATAATACCTCCATTGTCGATAACTGTGAGACAGATACAACTGGAAATCTAGTTTGCGATCCAGAGCCGCCTTCGGCACTTTGAGGCTGGCTGTCTAATAATGAATTCCCAGTGTTGCTTCTCGATCTTGTATTGTCTGCTGATGTTCTAGGCCCTGGACTTTCAGCATGGAAAACTTCATTACTTGTACTAGTACTTGCTCTTGGTCGTCCAAGGCCATCGATTGTGCTTTCTCGTGATCGGTATTCTGAAAAGAATTTCACAAAATCATTGGAGGAAACGAACATTTTGACCCCATTTACGCGGGCTCGTATCCCATACTGGCTTCTAAAATTGTTGCTCTACACGGGTACATTAAAATCGAAAACTTTTGGACGATCAAACTATCGGACAGAATTTTGTCCGAAAGTTGAATTGTCCGAAATCTGGTGATGTCCGAAAGTTTTTTCGTCCGGAAGCTTTAAATTACTGAATAAAGAAAAGCACAAAGGAACGTAACATAAATGTTAATCAATCAATGTTTTGCCAGTAGTGCCTGGGTTTCTGAAATTTCTATTAAGCGTTTCTTGAAAATATTTCACGTATGGCAATACCTTTTAATTTGGTTTACATCTGGTTTTATCATCATTCAAATGTCGTTTTAGATGTGATGATCACCATGTACCTACTGCAAGTTTACACTTATAAATAATAGAATCACAAACAGTTTTGACATATATCTTCCTAAATCATGCTTATCTTTGATGTCGTGTTTGTGTGGAAGTCAATTGTCCGAAGTACTGGAAAAAGCGTCCAAAGGTTCTTTGTCTGAAGCTTTTTTACGAAACTTTTCCGTCCAAAAGTTTTTGATTTTAATGTACTCTTTTGGATCTGCTATCCGTACCCAGACAGAATCGCCTTCGAATGTGATCTCATTAGGATCCGGTTCCAATACTGCATTCACACTGACACAGCTAAACCAGCTTTATCTAAACCAGTTTGAATTTCAACCAATGAAATGACTGGATTTGTTTGATTGACCAATCGGAAGGCCCTTTTCTATAACCTGATTTAGTTGAAGCTGGTTTAACTTACAATGTGAATGGGGCCTAAGAAAGAAGATGTAAAGTGCTGGCTAATTTTGAGATCTGTTGCAGGGAGCTAGGGTGCCCAAAGTTAAGCTTTTTCGCCCGCGCGTGCGCAGTTGCTGCTGTCTTCTAGCAGTGGCTGTTTGTTTATTCTTGTCAAACAGCTTGAAAACAACTAAATCAGCGTAGCTTATGAATTAATCGAAGTAAAACGCTGGGATTGTCGAGAAAACGATAGTTTATGAATGTCTACAGTATGGTGTCTAGCAGAAATTTGTTTCTCTTCTGGTTTACGCTATAGAAATTTAATGACGTCACAACCTAAGAAAGCCGAAATACAGAAAACGCGATAAGCTTGAAAGTAATCAAGATATCAAAAATTTTCACATTAGAATTATTCCAAAACAACTAAAGTTCATTTCAAGCAATTCAATTTTAAGAAATAGGCATTCGTCATTTACTCAAAACTCTTCGAACATTTGAAACATATGGACAAGCGGACACATCAGAAAATAACATACCATGTTGGTCGTTGACAGCAACTTCCTCAACTGTTGGAATTACATTCCTGAATGAAGAATAGTCGATAAATGGAACATTCTTCTTTAAATCTCGAATACGATAATGAAGAAGTCGTTAATTGATTCATAATGCTGATGAGTAAGTGAAAACAACATTCTACTTATGAAAAACTGGCAAACTATGAATTTGTCTGTGTTCCTATTATATTCCTTTTCAGTTTTACCAAAAGCAAATTATAACATGTCTCAATAGACTATTACGGATAAGATGGCTTCCAGGGCGGGGGAGGGGGCGGGGCTATTTGACCAAGATGCATTGCGTTCGATGATAGAAATTTCCGAATTTCCGTAGAATCATTGTTGATTCCATCCAGGGAGGTTTTCATATGGTTCATTTCACGGCATTTTATCGTATTTCATCGTAATTGATTAGATATACAAAATTGCAATTGTCAAATGATATGAAAATCGAGAATCTTAATTCATCAGAACTCGTCCTATTTCATCACAGAAAACAAATCTTTTGATTCGCTTGAATCATTTGCAACGAATTTGCGAAACACTTCTAATATTATATCAGAAACAATCCTAATTGATCCTAGACTCACAATTTCGATGAAATGCGATGAAACAAGATAAAATGCGATATATGAAAGTCATCCTTTATAGAATTATTAAACTTATATCGCTATGTATCTTCGGGCAACCCTCCCCCCAACGCCATCTTTTTGGTAATCGTCTACTGGAAATTTGGGAATGAGGAAGAGTTACTTAAGAAAACAAGTAGTTGTCTAAACAGTAGATTAACACTCATCTTCTCCCGATATAACATACACTAAAAATTCCTGTGGGCGTTAATAATACTCAACAGTCATAGAATAACATTTCACAACAAGCATCTACAAACAATTCGCCAAAATGCGAAGCCTCGCAGTACATTATCGGAGATATATTATGCACATACTAACCGGTTTTGTGTTGTACAGGAAAATATAAAGCCCGAGGTCTTAGAAGTACAGACCGAGCTTGCGAGGTCTGTGCATTAAGACCGAGGGCTTTATATTCTCCTGTACAACGACAAAACCGTTCAGTATGAGTTTTATTACCTGACATCTTCTAATCTTGACTCGCATTTCATCAAACACATTTTGTTACAATCACGTCGTTTGAGTTCACTGCAAATCTCACAGGCCTAGGCCTAAAGCAGTTGCTGTGGTGACGAAAACGCGTCCTTGTATCGCATTATGCAAAGCTAAGGGAAACCCGCGGGAAATGTGTGATTAGCCAATAGGAATGGCGGAATTCTGTATTTCCTCGTTTTTGAAACTCCAATCAGCTAATAAATAGCGATTCAATCTAAAATCTGGAAGTAAACGGCAAGATGCCACGTTCATTCTCTGATAAATCGAGGGTCTGCCACAATTCATCCCTTTTTATGCGATTTGTAATCTATGCAGCACCGTTCATCTCGTTGCGAAGCCTTGCAGTACATTATCGGAGATATATATAGCGATTCAATCTAAAATCCGAAAGAAAACGGCTTTATTCCGAATTTGGGTTTTCTATGATAAACAATTTTAGATCTCTGCTTCTGTACTGTATATTTTAATGGCATGTAAAAATATTTTATCCACATTTTTCTTGTCGTAATATTTGTATTTTAAAGGCTTATTTTGTATTTTAAAGATCTAGAGTTGGAATCAATTAGCTATCTACTGTAGCTACCTTTTACATTCCAACGATAAATAAATGAATAATGATAATAATTACAATTATAATCGTTATTGGCAAATTTGAGTGATTACCCCGTTCACTCCGTTTAAAACTCGCAGTTGAGTGAAACAGAAATAACATACAAATGAAGAATACGCTACCTACCGTTTCATTGTCGTTGGAGAACTAGGCTTTCTTCGATATGCCTGGAAATTAATAGGCATACAGGTAATACTTCCATAAACAAAACGCTAGTCCTTGACGATGCCCCAATTTACTAAATAGGCATACAGGTAATACTTCCATAAACAAAACGCTAGTCCTTGACGATGCCCCAATTTACTAAATAGGCATACAGGTAATACTTCCATAAACAAAACGCTAGTCCTTGACGATGCCCCAATTTACTAAATAGGCATACAGGTAATACTTCCATAAACAAAACGCTAGTCCTTGACGATGCCCCAATTTACTAAATAGGCATACAGGTAATACTTCCATAAACAAAACGCTAGTCCTTGACGATGCACCAATTTACTAAAAGTATTTGACAGTTGTGCTCCGTTTTAAGTATATATTTGAAAATAAGGAAAACCTTCTTTGCCGGATTAAGAGACTGTCAAAAACATCACCTTCTCAAGATCAGAAATGAATGGTACCCTTTCCATTAACTGAGATATACAGTGAGAAACATGACTGACATAGGGGGCACATTTCAAGACGATCTCTCTGTAGGACAAAACTACGAATATTAAAATGGGATACATTTCGTTGCAAACTTCGCCTTTTGTTTTGAAATACTGCATTTGCCTCAATATAATGTGGAGCTGAAGTCAAGAAAGCGCGCACTCCTCTTATCAATCTATGGGACTGTTTAAGGGTATTTGTATGAAAATGGACGGGGTTTAGTTTCCAAGTCTGTCTGTGCTGGGATTTGTGGCCTTGCCTCGAGTTGAAAACAATTTCTGAAAGGCCTTTTGGATGAACGTGGAGGTGAAATAACAATATTAGTGCCAAGAGCTGGGATTGCAGAAGTAGAGGAGACTCAAATGAGTCCGCGACCCCGCCTCATCATTACGCTCAAGTGGTGTGACTCTTTGCGGCACATTGAAACCTGTCGGCCTGACCGTTCTTGCTTTGCCGGAGGAAACTTATGTGTCCCCCGTGCAATGGGTTAAAGCTCATGCGTAGTATAGTTTTGGGGTTCGAAAGCTCAGGTTCAGCCTCAAAACATTATTGCGCATGAGCTTTAGCCTACTGCACTTCGAACAAAGCCTATCTCGTCTCCCAAGCAAGGCTCCAAAGTCAGAGGATAATACCAATGCGTAACAATACCTGAAGAAATGATGAAGAAACAGTTAAGCAAACTTACAATATTCGGTTTGGATCCACGACTTCCAGGTGCCCTCAGTTCTGCTCGCATTACTTTGTTCAGTTCTCGCATCTGGAAGTAAAAGAAAATTTCTGGTCTCATTCTCAAGAATGGAAACCCAACAAATGCTTTTGACTTTTATGAGTCTCCCTGTTCACCACTGCTGTCGCCATCATTTTTCGGTTACTCAAGCATTTGAAGAAAAAGCATTTAGTTGGAAGAAAAAGTTACTTTTGCTTCTTGCTTAATTTAGTCTCTTTAGTTAACATACTTTGTGTCTTGTTACATTTATTTTTGGCTGAATGAATAGCTGAAATCTTGAGCAAAAATTGTATCAAAAGATTTATAAATAAGGTAGAATGACGGACATTTTCGTTGATACTTCTGTCTTGTATTATTCAAGGCAGATCATTGGATAAGACTTTAGAAACATTACGAATATAAAGCTGCGTTTTCCTGACTTGTAACCGTATCGTTAGCTATGATTTGATAGAATCAAATAAAAAATTAACAACGGTAAATCGCTTTTTGTTTTTGTCCAGAGTGGTAAATGTCATGAGTTTAAATACAATAAAGTTTAAGGGCTAAATTCGATTCTGAATTACCTCTTCCGCATTCATGACAGTCATGTCTCCAAGAATTTCTCTCCGCCAATCTCCGCTTTTCATTTTTATCTACAACAAAAGCAGAACAGCTTTGGACAAACATCATTTTCAATGACAAATATAACATTTTGGATGCGACTTCAATGACTTTCCGCAAATCATTTTTTAAGTTTTCATTTGAATTTTCAAGCAAAGAGTCAAAGAGGCAGGACTACACCTTGAAGTTGGAGTGTACAGCTTTCATCTGAGTGTTCAGTACATTACGATCCATTACGATCTATCCGATACAATACAGTAAATCCCCGCATTTATTACCTGACTGGAGTTTCAAAAACGAGGCAATACAGAATCCCGCTATTCCTACTGGCTAATCACACATTTCCCGCGGGTTTCCCGTAGCTTTGTATAATACGATACAACGACGCGTTTTCGTCACCACAGCAACTGCTTTAGGCCTAGGCCTGTGAGATTTGCAGTGAACTCAAACGACATGATTGTAACAAAATGTGTTAGATGAAATGCGAGTCAAGATTAGAAGATGTCAGGTAATAAAACTCATACTAACCGGTTTTGTCGTTGTACAGGAAAATATAAAGCCCTCGGTCTTAATGCACAGACCTCGCAAGCTCGGTCTGTACTTCTAAGATCACGGGCTTTATATTTTCCTGTACAACACAAAACCGGTTAGTATGTGCATAGTAATAACCTACTTTTTGAGAGCCAAGCTGAAGTGGGTTCTTTTTTCAAATGTACTAAGACCAATTTCAAGGTTAAAGGTTCTTATTGGAAGGGTGCCTCATGTAGGCCCTTTCAGAGTCTTACAAAGATATGCAGCCCTATTGTTTGTTTTGGGAGCGTCCTTGTGGACCTAATAACTAATGGGGGGATGAGAATCAAACTCTAAAAGCCAAATAGGACCAAAGAGCACTTAATAACAGTAATCAAAAGTCAACTTAGCTACCCCTGAAATAAGAACCCATGTTTCGTCAAACTGAAACAGGTTCTTGATTGCAAGGCATATTATTTAGGAAAAAAAGCCTCCAGATTCTTATTTTGGTAGGTTCTATATGCCAGGATTTACTGTACACAATACATTAAGAGGCAAATTCAGCCTAGAATAGATCTGAGGAGAGACATCTGACAGAGCCCTCGTACCGATCTATAAAATTGGAAATATTTGAGCAAGTTTTTTCCGGCACAAAACAGCAGATTATCAGTTCGATGCAACAACCTCAAAATACCTAAAACTGGCATTTGAAAAACCTTTGATGAGTGTGGCTTGGTGATCATCTCCATGTAAATATTTTAGTCAACTGAACCAGAATGACAATAATCTGTTTTATTCCCTATCTGAACCAGACCAGCCTTATCCCTCGTAACCACATGTTTTTGTGGCCCCACCGGTTGAAAAATTTAGCTTCTGCCACTTCCGACTAAGGGTGACTAGCTCAGATGGTACAGCGCTCGCTTAGCATGCGAGAGGTACCGGGATCGATGCCCGGGTCCTCCATCGTGGATTCCATTGCCGAAAAGTTTATTGCCAAATTAATCATTAGCCATTTGTATATCAAAATTCCCACGAATCTTTCACCTTCTGAAAAGCTGCCCTCTTGCCTTGAGAAGTTATGAACACATGTTTGAAGCCTTGAATTATAATAAAAAAACATTCGTAACAATAAATACGCAGCCCAAATCCCGAGAGTTAGAACAGAACCAGGAAAAATGGCTTTTTGGTTTCAAGGTTCCGAAGTGTACAATGAACTTACAAGCCGCCCGCGCCAGTTGAACTCATTCCATCTTTTTAAACAAAAGCTAAAACAATCTTACACAGACGACTTAAAGTAGCCTTTTTTATATCTTACATTCTCCTATACGGTTCTAATTACTATACAATACTACAGGGACGATACCATGGGGAGGGAAAGACAATGACTGTCCCAAGACCAATATTAAAAGACACGCACTGTTAACCTAAATACAACAAACACTACGGACAATTAATATCTAATGGATACTATACTATACTAGATTCGGTCCCACATCAGATGTAAGGTCAGGGTTGCGATAAGTTTAAGTGCACAACTCATTACGTTGTAATGAGTTGTGATTTAAAGTAATTCTAAATGCCTGACATCTGATGTGAAACAGAATTTACAAAGCGAAAGAACATTTACGTTAACGGACGTGGTGGTTGCTTTGTGCATGGCTGAAGTTTGAAGGATCTTAGTCAAAGCGACTAGTTTTGCGAATAAAACATAACGTCAATTCGAGTATATTTTTGTTCAGGTCATGAAAAAGGTCTTGATCACCATGTAATAAAAGCTATGTCAAGTATCATTTGAAAATCGGTGATTTGCACAAATGGTCGTAATAATCTAACCATTCCAGCGAGAAGATCTTGTCGTTGAACATCAAAAGAGGGGCAGAGCAAAGATTGTTTTATTTCTTTGTTATAGAATTTTAATGAAATATGTCACAGCTTTAGATACAGGGCCTTCGTCGATGACAGCACTTCGTGTGCTGAAGAGGTTGTGAACATTATTATCTAAACATTACTTGGCATTCATTATAAGGTGAATTGCCAATGCTAAAACGAAGCATCATGATCTTTTCAACTTACTCTGTAATTTGGCTGCGGTGACAAAGAGCTGAAAGAAAGAGAAAAGAAATCATTTATAAAATGAATTTATCAGCAAGAGAAAGATAGAGATGCAGTTGCGAAAGGATACATTTGTCTATATAAGAAAGCTTGTTTTTAAGGAGCTAGTATAGGAATGGGCGAAAATTAAAAAACGGTACCAGGATGTTAGGGAAGAGCTAAGAAACTATTGAACACTAAATCACTCGTGAGTAAAATTCACTATGATTCATATTCTGAGCTCAACACATCCCTCTGTGTTGCTAAACACTTTCCTCTTATCAAGACAAAATAGATTTCAGTGGTAGAAACCACATCATGACTCATGTAGCCAGAAAATACGAAACAAATTAAGAGATTTGTAGCACTGAGAAGCGAAAATTTTCAAGTGGAATAAAAAATATGTTGGCACTATGGGCTGATTCAAGCTTCTTGCGAAAGAAAAGACGAAAACCTCATATTCTCTGTGAACTGAAGAAAAAAGAAATCATCGGATAATCGTAATAGCAGTAGACTTGATGAGATAAAAAAAAGGCATTTCTACTTTTGAATGACATGTTTCCAATACTCCATAATCAGTATCAATTCTTCGAGTTTCAGACAAACAACACATTTTGGACAAATCTTTTCGGATGCTTTTCGACGAAATTCAAATCTTCGTAGAGAAACTTTTGACCACGAAAAACGATATTTACAAAATGTTTTGCTTGTTTTGTCAGCATTGGCGTGAAATCTTTGAGACGCTTCTTTAACTGCGTAAAACATCATCTCCCTATTCTTTCAAATCAGCTACCCGAAAGAAACTTTTGAAAATTTTGCCATGATCCCAGAGAGAGTATTTGTGACATCATTACTTTCTGAATTACAAACTGCTTTTTATATTTATGCTAACCTTGAAGCCGTAACGACATCAAAATTGCTAAATAGAAAATCATAAAAGCTACAGACTTTGCTTGCTTCCATCTTGCAGACCTTCAAAAATTGGGGTTTCCTTGTACAGATCACATTGATATTTCTCCGTCCACTTAGAATTGATGGTGCTTATAATGTTTGTCAAAGCTGCAGATACCCTTAGCAGATGGTATTCCAAATCGACTTTATGCAGATAACAGATTTACTGATAAAACCAAAAAGCATGCAGTTACGACAGACAATCGTTTCCCTGAAAGTAGTGGCAAATGGTGCCTACAACTTTGCAATAAAACTAGCATTTTAAAGCAACAATCTATAATGTGTTCTCATATCGCTGGAAAAGGAGGTACCCAATGACCACTTAACAGACTTCACCTTAAATAAATGATTTGCGATGAAGTTATCAAAACGGTATTGATAAAATAATGCATAGCAGTAAGATCTGGGCGCCGTGGGATGCGCTGAGCTAGCATCTGCAATTAAAATGGAGTCGTTTTTGGAAAACTGCGGCAACCAATCACACGCTTTCTTTGTTGAAGAAGGAGGTACCGCGATAGATCTACAGTAGGTTTTTTCCTACTGATAGTAGCATCATAGATAATGTTTAAACGTATGAAAGCAGTGGTAATGAGCTTTTAGTTGACATCCGTGATGATAAAAGGAAAAAACGCTACGATCTCACATCAAGGACCATTATCAAAGAGTTATATCTAAGAGATAGTAGATCCCTCCTAGTGCTTAAGTGAATCTCTCGAGCTACACCCATTTCTCTTGATCTGCACAACAGTTTATCATTGAGAAATACGTTGTCATGGTGCACTCAGAATGAAGTTTCTACTGAAGACATGCAATGCATACATGTAGACGGCATGACATCACAGCAGCGTTTAAAACATACGACGCCATCTTTAATGTGGATTTATGTCGACATCTGTGGAACATTTCCAAAAGTTGCTTAAAATTGCTCTTCGCCCTCGATAGTAAGTAGGGAAAGGATAGGTAGCAACTGTCATATTAGTCAGCCCTCAATGAAATGATTGTACAGTCTTTGGCAAAATTTACAACCAGATTTTTGTCAACAACGTTTCTTGAAGTAACGAGATCGAACAGTACCGCCCCGTTTATTTTACTATCTTAGAACTTGTTTTGGTCAATTTTCTTTAAAAGCTCCGAATTAGGATGTTGCTTTTAATTTTTGCGCAAGTTTGCTATGACGACTCATTGAAATCTACCGGGTGACCCAAAAAAAAACTTCACGAGCGAGATCGCGCATATTTTCTTGAAAGCAAATGTTATGAAGACAAACAAGGTATCAGCATGCAGCTGAAAGGCTCCGCTATCATTTGAGTGGACTTGCTACATGTCTCTCTCGCGGCAAAAACGGGAGAAGGAATAAAAGCGAGAGAGACTTTTAATACTTGGCATGCTCATTAATATTCATGAGCTATCGATCCGTGCTTCAATTTTCAAAATGATGGGGTTGTTGTCAGCTGTTTCATCGAAGCTTGAGTCGGCCACTGTCAAAGAACATCGCAGGGCATCGCTCTGTTTTATCATTGTCCTTTCTAAGTATATGATTGGATATTGGTTTTTTGGAAAAGGATGCCGACTGGACAGAATCCTGTCCAGCCAAAGACCCAGGCTACCAGGTATTACAAGTCTCTCTCGCTTTTTTCCTTCTCCCGTTTTTGCCGCAAGAGAGACTTGTTGCAAGTCCATCATTTGAGATGTTACTTGGTCACTTCAAAGGATGCCTACTGTCCGAAAAAACAGTTTCAAAAACATGGATATTCATTCATTTCTCGGACCATCCCCTCGCTTTCCAGTCCATTTTTGGAAAGTGTGAAAAAAGCTGAATTCCAAATTGGTTCTGGAGCATGAAACTTGAATGAAGAACAGAGGTCTATCATTTTGCAAACAAAAAATGTCCCCGAACTACTTCTAATCCATCGCTATGTCAAGTTTTCATAAAATTTTGACGGGAAAATGATGGTGACTATTTCACTCAAAATGAGGAATCCTGGATTCGAAATTTTCTTTGAAGCTGGCTTTTCGGGATGGCAATCATTGGTTAAAATGACCATGCATCATCTCAGAAGATAGCCAAGCCTTTCAACTGAACTGTAACAGAAAGCATTTGGCAATAGCTGTTGATTTGAGGGAGCCAGCTGAGATCTGGCTGGTGAAGTTTCTTATGGGTCACCCGGTACATAAATTCTCGTTAATCATAGTGGTTCTGCCGACAAGAGGTGTCACCCACAAAATGTGTCACCAAGCCGAATTTTACATCAGTCTATCCACAATTCATTTCTACGATTTTTTTGCAAAAATATTCAAACTCCAAAACAAATATTGTTTCAGGGAAAAATGTAGGAGGGCCTTCAATCTATGACTGTCGCCATAAGTTTAAAATTTTTTTGGCTATGACTCTGTAAGGTATTCTTGAAAGCAAACCATATATTTATTCCAAGGAAGCTGTGAGAAACTTTGACTTTGAGACGGTAATAAATTAAGCAGAGCCACAAACTCCATCTATTGTAAAATGCTCGTCACTTGCAATTCAACCTTCCCTTTCTACGTGTGTCTATCTATCTACTACAGTTTTGGAATGGTATGAGCAGCTTGCAAACTTTTAGATACATAAGCAAGACACTCTCCAAATCCTAGTGCAATACTAAGTCTGATCTGATAACGTCATGCGTGTGAATGCAGAAACAAGAAACTATTCAAGGTACGAGGCGAAGCAAGATCCAAAAAGCTTTGACTAGTGAGCCTAGAAGACATCTAGATATTCCTAATGCTTTCGTCAATGTAAAAGCATAAAAAATTGTGATGCAATTGCCAGATTAAATATTTTTGTAAACGGTCAGGAAATGGGAACAGAACGGTAGCACAAACTACAAAATCTGATTTATTAGGCATTTGAATGAAATACGTTTCCTAGCAAAGTTGTGACGAAAGGTAAGTCACTGTTGTTGTGTTTCTTGGTTAAATTTCAAAAAGAAAAGAATTATTGTTTTTGTAACTTCATGTGAATATCGCAGGGTAATAATATGAAAAACTATTTCATTTAAAGCAGCAAAATGCTTTTCATGGAACTCTTCATGAAAAGGAATCTTACACAGTGAGGAATGTAGGTGTTTACATATATTTTTGTACGTTTATATGAATATATTTGGACTTTTATTGTAGATATTCATTTTAGATTAACGGGATTTTTATTGTCATTACATAAATCGAAAATTGTAATTAAGGTCAGTTTAATTTTTCCCAGATATTTTATGCTGTAAGTTTTTAAGTAGAGAGACCCTTGAAAATCATCATTGTTGGCATTGTTAAAGGGCTACCCTTCTTAAAAATCTGAAATGAAAAATTAAATTAAATCAAGTGAGAAAACGGTTTTGCTGGAAGACTATTTTAATATTCTGAAAAAAAATCTGATTTACTCTTTATTTCTCACCTCGTTCTCTTTTTAGGCACAAGAAGAGATTCGTTCTCAGTTGGTTGCTCATTTGTTGGCGTCTTTGGTCGGCTCTAAAAAAAGCAAGATAAATCAAGGTTAGCTGCTGGTTTTGTTTGTTTGTTTGTCACCTTATTTTAAATCGATTATTTTATTCTAGCTTTCTACATATATATATAATATATACATAGGAAACTAATCTAAATCGATAAATGGATAAATAAAATATATGTATATAAAGGAAAGATTAAGTTTCTGTCACATGCTGACAAGCATTGCATTTGCAGTTTGGGCCGTCCCACTTTTTTATCATGTGTTTAAAACTATTCAAATTTTCGGCGGATTTTATTTCATTGGGCAGTCCATTCCATATTTGAGGATATTACCTTGAGGTTTAACGATATAACCTTGAAATGATAGGAAGGATGATTCGAAAATGTCCCTCTATTAGGTAAATCATTCCAGCAACAGCAAATCCGCGGGAAGCATTGGCGTTGATTTTTCTTATAGCTAAAATATTGAAGCATTCTTTTTTTGTATTTTGGCAATGATCAAAGAAGAACTCTTTTGACAAATTCAAATGATCAAGAAAATAATTCTACAAGAACGGTGAAGGGCGAAGTTGCTGTTTTTAGCGCCAAGCGCTGGGATCACAGAAGTAGCTAAGCGCTAATCGAGTCCGCGACCCCTTGTCATGACGTTCAAGTGGTGGGGCCCTACCGGGTCTCGAACCCACTCCGCCTGACTGTTCTGGCTGCAACGGCAGACGATTACACCGCTGCGCCACAATACCTTCAGAGCAGCCAGAAAATGGCCTAAAACGCATGATCAAATCTTCCAGGTTGTTTGAAATCCAGTCGAAATCCTTTTTAGAATAAGTATGGCTAATAAAATGGTGAACTGAAACTGAGATGGACACTGAGAATCATATCTTACTTATTGTTCTGAAGAAAGGACTATTGAAAATTGGAAAGCTGACAAGCTGCGTTTCCTTTATTTCAAAATGCCTTTGATCATGCATTTGTTTGCCATTTCCTGAATATTTTGCAAGACGAACTTTCCAAATCTTTCGAATTTACCACAGTACAATTATTTTGAAAATTAATCTCACTCGTGGTCTTGGGCCTAAATAGAGCTAAGAGGAGACGACGAGCAATAAGAACATATCATGCAAAGTTTCCTGATCTTGTTGATCAACAGAGATGCAGACAAAGGAACTAGTCAACTAATGGGTACAAATTTCCATAATCATCGCCTTCTCTTGCCGAAAATCGGTGCATCATTGCTCATTATGAGAATGAAACTAATTTAGATAGTTGCTCTGAGAATTGTAGTCACTATTCAAGTGTTTCAAATTGACGATATTTCATTTCATCAAGAAACGTATGGTTAATCTGCAACAACAGAAATGAAATAATACTACTAACCTGTTCTTTATTTTCAGTAGCGACGGCAGCATCATTCACTACAATGACGTCATCTCGATCCACCTTCGATAAGCTTCCCCTTGCTTCATGAAGTACTTTAGCACTCCAGTTCACAACATGCGAGGCTGTAATCAATTTGATACCGCAATGACCGAATAAGTAGTTTATAAGGCTATCAAATATAAACATCTACAATAACCAAAGACAATTAAAATATTAGAGTCACAAAGCGGTTTCGATTCTTGAGAAAACTCATTGCTGCGAAGTGCGCATGCGCGAGCAGCTATCTAGATGCGTTTGATAAGGAATTTCCGTGTCGGTTTGTTTGGATGGATTGGATGGTTGGATGGACGGATTATATGCAAATGAGGACAAGCCTAACAGCAGCAACAACGGATGTTATTCCAACGTGCTTTCGACGATCGACAAGGCTCGACAAGGCTGAAGCAAAGTCAAGTAATACCAACAAAAACAAGAAGGTAAGCATTTAGATTTGATTCAGAAGTAACATAGACAATTCTGAAACATTCTTTACGTGTCGGAATTGCCCATACTTTTCAGGAGAGATCGAGCTTAGAAGACGAAAAGGCAAGGAGGGCCTAGCGGCCTAAACCTGCAGTAATAAACAAACAGCACGTAGGATGCGAGGAATTTGGGCTTTGGCCAAGTAATTCGTGCATAATTTTTCAAGCTTTGCTAACAAGTAGTGGTTGAAGGTTTCATCATATCCCCAGTATCAAACCCAATCACACTGGAAATGTCTTCAGGGATGTGAATGAATCGCTTTTAGAACAGAATAGCTGATAACTGATAACTGCCCTTTCAAAGACAAGGAAATCATCAAACAGAAAATTGCACAGAGGTGAATGATAACGATATTTGACCACATGATCATTCGCATCTGACAGAGTTTCGATATATTGCTTTTATTTATAAATATTCCTACAATGCAAAGGATATATGTGAAAGTCATCCTCAGCATAACATTCCATTGACAATAAACTGTTATTGTCTACCAAGGAGTCACATTCATTGTTTGCTGCCAACCATAAACCACAATAGTAATATCTTTTAATACATTTACACATATAAGTTCACTTTATTGTTTATTGTTGTAGGAGTGAAAGGCAATATGCTTACTTGTGACATTTATGTAAAGATCAAGGCAGCATTGGATCACTATATGTGCATTCGCCGCACTGCTTGTGAGTGTTAATCCAACTTGAAACATTCAAAGACCAACACTGCATTTGAACACCATAGGTTATTTATTTACTTGTGTCATTCTTGCAAAGACCAGACCAAGAAATTACTGGGGACAGTATTTTAAAGACGAGACCAAGAATGACAGGGAAGATATCATCGTCCTTTACACCTAGTGACCATACTTTGACACACATTTGAAAAATTGTGGTGGCCAAATCATGTGCAACATGAGCTCTCAAGAATGTTATTCCGTCAGACATAAAAACCTGTTCATTGTAGCTAGATGTCATTGAATATTGAGTCATGAGTTTGTTGCTGACAGGAGAAGATAATGGACAGTAACTGTGAGCATTTACAGAGGAATTATCAAGGAAATTGCTACACATAGGATTATCTGTGGAGAACGAAGAAAATCAAAAACCAAGTGAGGTACTTAAAAGGGTAAAAGAAAGTCATACTGTCCAACACATAACGTTCCAACATCAGCTAACTGTGCCCTAAAATTACAATGTAACACTTAAAATGAGACTAATTTTGTGTTAAAATGTAATAGATGTTGTAGTAATACTAAACAGACTTGAAAGTTTCAAACAGTTCTTTTATTTCTTGGGACAATTTTTACCTCAAGAACTCACACGTCCTCCAAAACCCCTCTCCAACATTTTTATTGTTGGCAAATTTACACAAATAGTATGTTTTACACCAAGGCTTGAGCAGCACTTCCTTAACTCCGATAACAGCTAGTTTAACCTCTATAAAGTAGCACGAAGAGGTATGTATAGTTCTAAAATGCATTGAATGCTTGTGCTTTTATGACTGATTGTCAACGAACTGAGTTCTCACAGAGCTTTAATTGACAATCATTCTATCTGATCTCAATGAGTTACAGCTACAGTGGTACTGTTTTTATAGACTCACGACATAGTCCCAGTTATCACAACAACAAAAACAGTAGCAACAATGACAACAGCAACAACATTCCTTATTTTGCTCAAACTGGGACTTATGGAGTTTCATATAAAAATATGAGACGAAAATGTACACATTTAGGTATGCGCTCTGGAACGAGGCTAAGGTGTAGTCTCAAAAGCGACGGAAGCAATTGCCGACAGTTGGAGGTTCTCATTGCTGCGGTGAAGTTCATGGAAGTTAATTGGCCTTAAAAATGAGGCTTGTTCATAGCGAAAGGTTTGTTCATTCATAGATCGAAGAAACATTCATAGAGATACTTGCGGCTTTTGTTCATGGCTAGTATCAGAGAAAACTTGAATTTTGAGGTGCTTTATCACCGGAAGTTCCAGCCGGCAGCCGGCAAGTTCCATCCACCAGTGCTAGGAGTTGGTACAGCGTTGCTAGTTTGAGCGTCCATAAGTATATCAATAGCAATAACTACGAATATGCAGTCAGTCTACTACTTTTATACCTAAAAAGAAAATATATACCTGGAAACCAGCCAGTAGTTCCCCTGCATTCACCTTGCATCCATTCATCTCTCTGCAAAATAAAAATGTCGATGTTTGTCACATCTCGGGGCATCTAGAATTAATTCCATGCAAATTATAAAGCAAAGTGTTTGAAGCAAAGCAGCTTTCTCGGATTCTTGACAAAACTGCTCTTTTGAAGAAAGGACAAGACAAAATATTACTGTCAGTGGATGAAAAGAAACGACTGATGTGACTTCATTTTAAGGTGGAAAGAAATATATTTATGCAAATATTTCTCTTGCTTTGGTTCATTCAAGAGTGATTTCATTTTCATTTGCCTTATTACTAGTATCGAGTCAAACTGTTTTGGCTCAATCGAAACTTTCTTCGCATGAAACAAAAGTGACGAGGGTCCATCGAATCTAGTTTTTTCAATGACAGGTTGCTCCGACAGTTATTCTTTTCGTTCTTTTGAGGGACAAGTCCGTAGTTGGTATGATTGATGATAAAATTTAAGATAATACTGCTGTGGATGGCGTATCATACTTTTTTTTTACTATCTTTCGCCTCGGCGGTTTGAGCGAAATGACGTCATATTGTTCAAACGAAAACGAGGCTGTTCTATAGCTCTCTCGCCTTTTGATTGACAATGGCCTCTTTATCGTCTGCTCATGCAAGAAAATGGTGACACAGCGACCAGATAGGGTGGAGGGCGGAGATTTTTTCAGATTGCTTAAGGCACTGGCGCCGTTGGGAAGCTCAAAATGTCAACACGTGGAGCTAAGTTCCTACATAGTTCGCGATAGAGCTAACGGCATATTTGAAACGAATCCGTATTACCGTCGCAATAACAGTTATTGTATCCCCAACAGTAAAATCGAGATCAGTTGGTTGAGATCCTCGGAATGAGGCTATCGCTCGAACTTGCTTTTGTATTTGATCTAACAGTTGTGCTGATGTCTTTCTGATCCTTTGCCGGGCTTTTCTCTTCTTCTTCTTCATTCGATTCTTTAACATCTTCTCTCTCTGCAAACAAAGCAAATAATAGCATGAATAACAAGCAAAAATGAACCCTGATTTTCATCACATCATAATTCATTGGTAACTATCGACAACTATCGCCGATTACTTTCAGAATCAAACTACTTTTTTCGGAGCTCATCGGCGATTGTCACCAGTGCTGTAAAACAACCAAAGTCCCTCTTAAATTACATGTTACCTGAGATTTGCGATGACGCGAAATTCCTTTCGAAACACTTCGATTGCTGATTTGCACAGGCATTTGCAGGTGACATCTAAATTGAGACCAACTAAATTTCCTAGCTTGTTTATTACATAACATCGAATCTTTCAAAACGCTGGATCCTGACATTAGCATTGCAATGTAAATGTATGTATGCGACTAAAGACTATGCCAAAATCTGTCACGAAAATTTTGCAATCTTTTCACTTGAGCAATGATGTCTATTCTTTTTACTTCATGTCAGTTCTCCTTCAGGAGAAACCAACAGAAACGTTAGCACCTCTGTGTTACGTTAATCGCAAAGGTTGTTATGCATATCATGCTTCCGGGGGTATCGCTTTTTTATGAATATGCTAAATGTAAATTTTTGATTTGTACATAAAAACATCGGATATGCTCTGCCCAATACCAATTGAAGCAGCAGTAGGCTTCATCGTAAAATGAAAGCGACCTACATCATGGCCTGTTTCTATGAAAAAACATCCCTGTCTCTAAGTAAAGTTTGCAGGGCTGGAAAATAGAATGCATGCTAATAGTTTCTACTTTTCAATTTTACAGGTGAAAAGATTTTCCATCGCGATCAGTTACGCTTCCTCGCCACTGTAAGCGTTACTGGCTTTTACAGTACTGGCTTTTATATATATTATTAAGCATACTATTTTTTGTTATACTTTTTTATACTGAATGGATGTCGTGATTCAATAAGAAATAAGAAGAAGAAGAAGAAGAAGCGTTGATGGCTTTGGTTAGTGCGCAGATCATCATTCTTGGAGTATGACTGCATATCAAACGTGTGGAACAGAAAAGATCTTTATGAATGTGTCTACAGTTGCATAGAGAATTAAAGTAAAATTCTGACCTTCGCCTTTGGGGAGAGGCCTGAGTAGTCTTCTACATTTTCGTCCTCATCATCAGATGGCTGTTCACAAAGAAAATACACTCCATTATCTACTTTTTATCTCATTAATGCGAGCGTAGTGGCAGCATTTCCTCTAGCAAATAAGACAAGTTTCAACCTTTGATATGAGACGGTCAGTGTTCAGTATTCAGTATTCAGTATTCACACTGAGATAGCTGGCAAAAGTACATCATGTACGATTAAATTTCGTCCTTAACTCTCAGGCCCGACTACATGGGCAGGGCTGGCCTGTGTAAGCGGACTGCCTTGCTTAACAGGGCTGAAATAATATTGGGTGTCCCAAAAAGGTACTCCCGTTTGAAAAATCACCAAAATTCGATTATGAAGGCTATCATGAAACTTTCTTTCGATCTCCATTGTCAATGATCTAAATATATTTGATAATGATACGCACTGAAAACCTCATTCTCAGCGATACTCTTAAGGCAACATGGTCAGTCTTGCCTATAAGAGCCCATATTTTGAAAATCTTCATTATTCAAGTCTAAAACAGCTGTTTGCGCTTCATTCTGACATTTATAACCAAGCTCAGTATACAAAACTTAGCATGACAGTTTCTCTTTAACTGAGGGGCTACGATGCCTAAAAAATTGAAAATGAAAAATGAAATGAAATGAAAACTATATTGCTCGGGTAATCATCAGTGCTCTTTGCAGTATGCTTCAAAAGTAGGCACAACTAAAGAGTGCTGAATTCACTAATCTACGAAAAAGTCAAAAGATCAGCTTTGTCTTATATAAAGATCAGTTCCGTTGAAGGTTTTGAGGAGAAGTGGTGTAACCCTCTGTCTTTGCAGCTAGAACAGTCAGGCGGAGTGGGTTCGATACCCAGTAGGACCCCACCACATGAGCGTCACGAAAAGGGATCGCGGATTCGATTAGAGCTCAGCTACTTCTGCGATCTCAGCGCTTGGTGCTAAAAACTGCAACTTCGCCTTCACCTTCACTTTGTCTGGTAAAATAACTGGTCCTGTATCTACTTGCAGAAAAAATTTGAAGATCAGTACTATAAATATGGCTTTGGTTTTGATGATTTTGCAAGTAGAAGTACTTTCCTTTGGACAGCCAGTACGACATTATGATGTAAAGATGAAAATGTACCTCAACATCGTTGTCAGCAGTCTGGTTATTTCCATTGGCATCAGAACGACGATTACCATTGGTGTCTCTCTTAGACGATGGAGGTGACTAGAAGAAACAATGCACAATTAGATATGATGATAAAACATGTTTACATTTTAGCAACGACCAAAACAATTTCATGATATTAGTGAATAGGTCCTGATTAAGTCCAGCTACCTGGAGATCTCAGGTCTCAGTTAGCTTGACAGAAAGTGTTTGACAACGAGCATAGGGCTCAAATCCTTAAATAGAAAGGTGGATGTAGAACTTGATTACAATCTTCCTTAAATCAAATACTGTAAAAGCTCTATTAAGCCCCCCCGGGGGGCTTATTTAATCTCGGACCTTCCATAGGGGGCTTATTAGAGAGAGGGGGCTTATCCACAAAATCAAGTGACGAGGATATCTTTGATAGCTTTTCAGTTCTTTTATCCCATATTTTGCGGAATCAACATACAATCTTACGGCTCAAATACGTAAATTCGACACAGTTTTTATCCCAAACCATACTAAAATTGACATGCAAGGCTGTGTAGCTAAATAAATGGAAAATACTTGGAAAACTCTACAATTCTGTATAAGTGGGGGGAGCTCAATAGCAAGGGGGGCTTATTTCAAATTTTGACTTAGAGGGGAGGGTTTATTAGAGAGGGGGGCTTAATAGAGCTTTTACAGTATTTTGGAAGGACTTTTAGATATTCAGCCGAAATCTGCCGTGAAAATGTTTCGATAGGTTTCAAAATGGCGACATTTCTGATATCTGAGGCTGTGACGTCATCAAATATCTAAATCGTCAAACAGAAAATCTACAGATTCCTGCTTGCCATTATATCATAAACTTGCAAAGACTGTGATTTTCTTGAAGATTTCATCAATTTGCCTCTATCAATTAAGGATTTATGATGATTTCTGGTTTTTCAAAGTTTTTCATGAATGTTTTCAAAAATAATTGAAATTTTGCCATTTTGAAAGGAATCAAGATATCACAAATTTGCCACGGCAGATTTACTGAAAAGTGCTCTTAGTTCCTTTCAAGTCATTCAGTGCAAAGAAGAGTGTAACAGAATTTTACACACATAGTTGGTCCAGGCCATTGCAGCGATAATTTATCATTCTCAAAATCCTTTGAAGGTAAATTTGCAAGAATCATATCTTACCAAAATGATTGTCGATGATCCTTTACGTTTTCCGGTCAATGTCATCGTCGATGATGACATAGGTGAATTAATTGGTTCTCTCTTGTTTCTATCTTGAGTCTCTTCAACCTTTTAGAAAGAAAACAAGGGGACGTTACTTCTTAAGAAACACAGGTGAATTTCAAAGCAGGCAGCACCTGATACAATCAAAGGTCGCTTAGTCATGGATTTCCATTGAACATCAGAGCGGACATATTAAGTGGTAAACAATAGAATTCCAGTCATCATGGCAAAATCTACAGACTGGAAATCAGCCTTTGTGCCACCTACGACGTTACATTGCATGCCGAAGTGAGCTATTGAAGAGATGAAGCGGAATCTGATGGAAGGGAGGAAATTTATTACATGTCTATTTGGACGGAAAAATGCTTCTGAGTTAGTCATCGCAGCACTCATTAAAATGTCACTTGAAAATTGTGAAGGGTTATTAACTGCGGAAACATCTGAGCTAGAAATTATCAACACTCTTATGAAACATTCGGACTCCTTACAAGATTTAGACATGTCAGCATATTCGTACACTCTTTAAAAACCACTTGACGGGGCCGTAAGATAAGCGAACTTCTATCACCAACGCAATCAGAAATCAATCTTGGCGCGTAGCGAATTTTTTCATCCTGCAGTGGCCTTTCGCGTGTTTAGGCTAAAAGCATAGAATCTAATATACCTTTAAAATCACTGATGGCATGCAAAATCTAACTGCATTGGCTAATTGTATACGGAGATAAAAAATGTCTCGGTTTGCAATGTACCTGCCGCTATTTGCCTCGCATTTTGGAGAAAAACTCGTGCTTTTTCGAGGTTCAGATTATACCGCCATTTTAAGTAAATATTGTGATTTTCAGTGATAAAGGACCTGAAAGCATTGTAAAACTCACCCTTGCGCTACCAAGAACGTTTTTAGCCATTGCTGTAAGAATCTTATTGAATGTGTTCAGCTAAAACAAAGAACGACAATTACTTTCTGAAAATAAAACGACAAATACAAACATAACAAAGATGCAGAAAGATCAGTAATGGTCCCTTTTCACTGCGCCTGTCCTTCTTCATTCCCTACTGTTTGGCTCATAAGACAGACAAGAAACAAAATTAGCATAAAGTATCTCATCTAACCAAGATCTTTAGCCAATGAATCAGCTCTTGACCAAAAGAATGGCTTTAATAACTACTGTAGAGAATAGTAATTTGGACTAGTATGAAGATGCTTATCTTTTCAAAGTAAAGACCATCACCTCATTTCCAAAGCAGTCCGTTTTTCTTTACGAATCCACTAACAGGCTTACCGGCTTTTCATCAGGAGAATCAAGTGTTGGCTGCGGTTTAAGACTACCAGACACACTGCCAGAACTTTTGCTCGTTAGCTTATTAGCTGCCTCAATTGCGATAGCCACAAAGAGACTAAGATGGAGAGAGAATAATCTACAGTTAGTCGAAGGAAAGAAATATTCTAGACGCTGCTTAAGTTCCGTTCCGTCACCTTTATACCTGGTTCATCAAACTTCAAACTTGAACTTCACATTTTGACAACATACTGAAAGAATATTTTTGACTAAAAGTTAGAAATTAAGCTGCCTTGTTTCTTCCATCTTTATACTGTTGAAAAGACTTTGAAACTGATCTAGGATTTCTAGTCAAATCGTTGTGATGTTGGTGAATGGCAAAATGTGAATTTCATCTTAGGTAGTTAGACACCGTAGTTATGCTTCAATGTATGCGCTGCTGCGGAGGAAAATTTATATGTTTCTATGGAAGAGGCATTTCTATGGAGTTACTAACTCCTCCGTAGTAGCAGATAATGTCATCCTCCGCAAAATAGCAAAGGGGCAATGAAGAAAAAAACTGCGTTGTCTAGCCACCCATGATTTACCTTGCAACGAAGAATTAACAAGTCGAAGCCTCTAATATTTTACCCATACTGACTCAGTTAAAGCAGCATTATCTAAACCAAGTTAAACTTCAGCCAATCTAATTAATTGGTTTTGTTCGATTGATAGAGCAGAATGCAACATTTAATAACTCGATTTACCTTAAGCTGGTTTAACTTACAAGTGTAAATGGGGGTATAACTCCTAGCCCAAATCGAGACTCTTGACGCCTTAACTGTTTGTCAGCGTGGCAAACTAAAATGAAGGTATCCAAAACTGACTTTTTATCTCCAATGTTAAATTTGCAATCATATTCAGTCAATTCCCAAACTAGAAATTTTAAAGCGTCTGTGGGAAGATACCGCTCGTTCAAGTTTACTTATTTCAAATCATTGTGCCAAATCAACTACAGAAATTCCAAATTGAAATTGAAATTAAAAATTGATGTTATTGCAAGGTTCACGACGAAAAATTTCATTTTATAAACCCTCAGGATGACATGATTGATGTGTTGGCAGAGAACCGTAGTTTCGCCAAAAATCGAAGTACAAAGATAATTATTTTGCATTTCATCAGTTGAAGAAATGTAAAATGATATCATCGCAATCCTTGTACTTAATTGAAAATAATAACTGAGCCGTAACACAACAAATCTGGGATTTTCGTGTAAGAAAGAGAGTTTGAAAAATTGTCTAACAATTTGCTATGGACAAACAGGACATTTCTAAAAACAGGACATTTCTAAAAAGAAAGTGAAATTCCGTTGTGTGATAATCATCTTTTCGACGACCTGTGAACACCTCAAAATTGGAAAATAATGATTGGGTATGCAGGTTGAGCCTTCAAAAATTTGCAAGCGGTGAACAGAGTTCACGTTTCGTTATGATGGTAAGAGCACAGCGAAGTAACAATACTGAAAGGAATAAGGGTAAGTCGTACTGACATAGTAGTTCTTAGGGGAAATTCGATCAAAGATCTCCACTTTGCTGTGAATAGCGCCAAATGAGAACATAGGGATATGACTTTGCTACATTAAGAGTTTGAACAACAAACTTACTTCATAACGACAAGTGTGATCACTACGAAGCTAAGTGGGAAGAAGAAGTAAGCAACACTGCTTTTTGTCTCAGCGGCGGCCTGCAACAAACATTGACATTTTAAGGGTAAAATTGTTGGTTATGAAATCAAAACGGATCAAGAGATGCTTCCTTGACATATCGATATTGCTTGTAAAATAGTGATTGCATGTGCATCTGAAATCATCACAGTCAAGTCTATTGCTGGTCAGACTTTCCCCTAGTCTACTTCCTCATTCCGTCTGACCGTTCAGAAAGTTATCCCCCCCCCTCTGTTCCATTACGGAATGTTGGAATTGCAGATCCAGGAAATTCTGGAAAGGGATCGATCAGACGGACTTCAGGACATAGACTTAGGGCCTGTTTATATGAGGAAAAACACCTCACCTGCCAGACCCGGGGTTGAGAGGTGAGATTCCACCTTCCAATGGAATCCTTTGTATTTTCATACCGCGTTTACATGACGAACGCAACACCACCGGCATAGTGAAGTCCCACCTCACCAGAGGTGGAATCTCACCTGGGTGAGGTGAAATTTTTCCATGTAAACGAAACACCACCGGTATGGTGAGGTGAAATGAAATTTTTGGTTGATTCTCATTGGTCAGTTCATTCTGATTTCACGGAAGAGAGACTTTACTCCACCTCACCTCTCAGCCCCAGGGCTGACAGGTGAGGTGAAAAATCTCATGTAAACAGTCACTGAAATTTACCTCGCTTGTCAGCCCCGGGTCTGGCAGGTGAGGTGTTTTTCCCCATATGAACAGGGCCTTAGAGAAAGTCTAGTACCTGGTATATGAAAGAGACCGTGCCTCATTCAACATGAAATTTTCCGCATAAAAACATTAAAGCAGAAAAAACAGAAACTCAGAGAAGACTCTGTAGTGAATTTCGTCACGCAAATATTTGAAAGGGTAAGACTTCACCAAAAATGGGGTCAGCAGGCTTCTGCAGACATTTTACTTTGATAAATTCATAGTCAAGCAATCTGAATTCCGCAAGGAAAAAATAGCAAGCAACGCTCATCATATCCCAAGTGAAGGTGGTAGTACTGTCATAACATAGCTTACTAATCGAACGCCACTCGCTTATGTAAGAACATGAGCTGGCACGACTTCAGTAACTAGCACGTATGCCTATATATCATCTACATAGCCAGCGACTCAAAATTCAGATGCATTCTTGCATAGATATTCAATTTCTGCAATGTATCTAAACAAAAGGAGAACCTTCTCGCCACTTACCAGAAAGCCAAGATCACACTTTGAAATGTATACAGGGTGTCCCAAAAAATTGTGTCTCGTTTGTGTGGCTAATGCAGCGAAGTTGTAGATTCAATTATATCAGTTTTTAAACAGTTGTATAGGTCAAGCTCTAACTTTTTGAGGTTGCGACCCTGTTTGAATCAATCTGACTCGTGGTTGCTGATTTATGGCGGAAAAAAAAGCAAAATTAGTGGCCGACTTCTATTGTTCTCTAGCAATGTCAAAATAAAGCAAGTTTTTAAAGAAAGGGTTCTGGTATCATATCAAAATTTCATTACATTTTAAGAAGTAGAAAGTGCTCTCTTATGGAAAGACAAAACTGCTACCCCTTTCCAAGACTATGGAAAATTTTAATACGACGCTAGAACCTTTTCTTTGAAAGCTTACTTTATCTGGAGATTGCTGGAGAACAATGGAAGTGCTGTTTTTTTGAAGCAACCACTTATTTTGCAGTTTATCTCACACAAATCAGCAGCCAATTGGCAGATTGACCAAAACATGGTCTGAAACTCTAAATTGAAGTCTAAACAATAAAACTATGTAAAAACCAAAATGACTGAGCTAACAGCTTCTCTGCAGCAGCCACGCAAACGTGGCACAACTTTTTGGGACACCTGCATGACTTACAAGATTCATAATCTCATGCCAGTTACTAGTTGTAAGTGTCTGAAACATTATCAGAAACGAACACCTGAAATTAAAGGGACAGCGTTAGTATCAGTGATGAATTAAACAAGATCTAAAGCATTTTTATGCTGTGAGATCAGACAATCAAGACAAAATATATCTAGCTGCAGTTTTCTTGTGCAAAAGAAGGTGAGATTGAAATGCATAACGACATGATTGCATACCAGAAATCTTTGAAGCCAAGTTTGCAGCTATCTGGATATATCTGATTATCTGCAGGAAGTCCATAAGAATGGAAAATTTCCATCGCGATAGTGGATAGCAGATACCTGTCAAAGCGAAGATAGAAATTCAAACCAAATGCTACAAATAAAGAAAAAGTGAGCTATACAAGTAAAAACTATTTCATAGAATGAATGCGCAAAGTTATTGAATAAAGATAATAAAATTCGTTGATTTCATTTCATCTATCTCAAGTATTACATTTACACCATTGCAAAATCAATTTATAATGCAGAATGTACAATCTATTCCATCGTGCATCTAAAATAAGCAACAAATATGTTAAATAAGTGCTAGAAAACATTATAAAAGGATAACAGTCTAAGCCAAAAACTGGTTGTGAAATCACATAGTGACGAGTTTGAATGACGAACTTTTTGAGCCAGATGAAACCATAGACTGCAAAATAATTCTATTTGGATTGCTCTGAAATTAGCTGGAAGGATGACATTCGAATGCCTCCATTCACTCAGTGACGCCTTCCTGCACATCAAGTGATCGTACGTTGTCTTACTTCAGCTTTTATATAAACTTGATATTTAATAGGTTGGTTGGTAGTTTACAACTGATTTCCGTCCACAGTCAGTTTAAGCCTGTCTCATAGTCAGGTGAGATTTGCAGTAGATGACTACGCTGAAGATGGAGGCGAGGAACTTTTTACCAAGATGCTTTGCGCTCTCTTTGTAAATCCTTAACGAGTCTGTAGGAATTCGATCAAAGAACGCAGTGCATCTCGGTAAAAAGTTCCTTGCCGCCACCTTTAGCGTAATCGTCTATCGCGCAAGATAATACGTGCACAAAACTGTTCAATCGTGTCTGTTAACATGCATTTTCACTTGACATCTAATTGAAGATAAGCTTTGAGGCTTTTGGGTCAGGCTTATCTTACTCAGAAGTTACTTTGTTTTGCCATTTAAAAATTGCAGTGTTGGAAGGGAACCGTAATTTCACCAAATATTGAAGAACCGAGATTGCAACGATTATCATTTCAAATTTCATTTTCATTCCTTCCAAATCATAGTTTGGGAAGAAAAAGCGTGACAAGCTCAGAATACACCAGAGATATCCAGTGATATTTCCTTAAGATACATAGTAGAAGACTTCAGAGATAAATTATGAATTATAAGACTAAGCCATGTTTTTGTTCAACGTTTCGAAGCAATGATGTGCTTCATCTTCAGAATATAGATTTTCAAAAAGCACGAGGCTATATTCATACGCATAAAGAGACTAACAACAAACTAAAGTGCGTGATCACACTTCGTACGTGAAAAGTAAAGAGAGGGGAAAGCCAGAAGCACAATACCTAAGACTAAACTAACGCAATGGAGGACTGCTGGGAATAGGACGATCGCGAAAAATTTGCAGACTTTCATGAATGAGTAGATCAAATCATACCGGGTGTCACAGTGAAATAACGAATTGAATAGCCTCATTCTGAGCCATACTCTATAAGCATTATCGTTAATCTCGTCTAAGGCCATCATATTCACATTTTTCATTGTTTTTCAAGTCTACAATAATAGTTAATGTTTCTTCCTGACATTAATGACCAAACCAGAACGTTAACAGACTAAAAAAATTAATATGGTATGAAACATCAGTGCTTCTTGCAGCATGTTTCAAAATCAGGTGGACTTAAACAGCGCGAAGTTTGCTAATTTCAAAACCAGTCACGAAATCGGCTACACCTGGAAAATAATCTGGTCGATGGTCTGCTTGTCAAAAAAGAGATTTGCAGATCGACCAATTAATGAATTTTGGTGATTTTTCGGACAGGAGCACTGTTTGGGGCACCTGGTAGTTTTGCTACTTACATCAAATATTTGGTGAAAAGACGTCGAAAAACATTTCGAGAAAATCAGTGTTCATTATTATTCATAAAGGAAGAATTACGTACAGAATCACAAAAAGTAGAATAACCAAATCGAACATGACAGGAACAATATTAAGAAACCATCTGAATGCTTTTCGTGTCCCAGAAGAATTCAATAACCATCGAATGATGACAGCTAAGCTTGACACTATAACACACATTTCTTTGAAATTCCAACTTGTTATATTGATGTACCATAGACAGTTGAAAATGACAGCAACAAACACCTATGAGAAAAGATTCACTTTCAAGATGTTTTGAAGAAAGAATCGCTTTGCCAGACCCCATGTGCAATCTTCGAGGATCTGCAAAGCGACGTCGCGCAAATGACCCATTCGGATAAAATTCAGGCTTCGTTTCTTCAGCAAATGTGGATTTGATTACGGTGCAATTCGTGACTTAACGTCAAAACAGGCTAAAGTAGGATTCAATCCACTGCCTTCATATTCCAAGGAATGGAATCCCTTTAAATTTGAATAAATGCTTATAAAGGTACCAACTGAATGGCAAATATGCTGAAGCCAACGACGGAAAACTGAATTACTTAAAGATTATCAAAAGTGAAACAAGTGGAATTTATACCGGGTGAGTCAATAAAAACGCCCGGCGTTTGAAAAAATCCTGCTCCCTGAATATCAAAGCAATGATGTTGAAAACAGCCTTGTTTTATCACCAATATGTCAAGTTAGGTTCAGTAATTTGCCTGGCTTTAATCGGTCATTCCTTCCCGTCGAAATGGGAGATTTTCTGCAGAAAGCCCCTTCCGAAAACCTGCAAAAACGAGCGAAAACAGCAGCAAGATTTCCTTTTGTTCCCTTTCCTAGCAATAATGACTCTTGGATGGGCTCGTGTATTTTGTCCTCATGGGAGAATGGAATCCCCCTCAGAAAGTTATTCACACTAGGGGGAAGACTTTTCAACTCACCAAAAAGAAAGCACGTGGTAAAGCGTGCTGAAAGTCATCGCTGTGAGGTAAACACATTAAGGATTTTTGCTTGTAATTTTGGCACGTTTTTTGAGGTTTCTCAAAGGGATTCATTTTAGAAAATCGCTTACAGAATCTGAACAGAGTGACCGATTTTGGCTAGAAAAATTTCTAAAAATAATTGAACATGTTAGCTATGTTATTAAAAACATTGCAAAATATCGTTGCTTATATATTCAGGGAGCAGTAGCCTATCAAACGCCGGGCGTTTTTTATGACTCATCCGGTAGACAATAGACAAAATCGGCTAAGGCTTGTTTACAACCATTTCAGGTCACATGATCAATTTCCATATAAACGGGCTTTTGATTTTTCTAACATATATTTCGTGTCATGCAAAGTTGTGCCATGAGTGCAAAAAGAAGAACAATACTAAAACTTCCCAAGAGTATGGTCACATGACTTTAAATGGGTAAAACAAACCTTAGCCGATTAGGTCTATTACACAAGTTATGCAAAGAACGAAGAAAGTGTGTGAGCCTTTCATCTTATCGCACAAAATTAGTAAATAAAGTGATGAGTACTGACATAGTAAGTAGCTTGCTGTGTTGGAATTCTTCACCTTTTGGGCAGGTTGAGTGCTCCTGCTTTTCTTGTTGAGGTTCCCCGGGGGGGGGTTCATTTAATACAATGACCAGCCGGGGATGTGCCTGCCAATAGGGTGCCATTTTTGGCTCAAAATTCCGGGACAGGGTCACACCTTCTGCGTCTTTATTCCGGGACAGATATGCCCATTAAAGCTTCTTTTCCAGGACAGGTTAGATTTATCGTAAAAAAATAGAATATCTTGCAATAGAGTTCTTGGTGCTTCCAAAGGTAACAATCAGGGACCTTATGGACCTTCCTGTGTACCTCCCTGGTCAAGACAGCAAACAGAACTTGAAACAGAAGGAAAGAATTTCATAATGATTCTCAATATCTTGTCACGTCACAGCAAAACTTTGAAAGAACACTTCAATCTATGAACAAAGTAAATAAAGATTTTAGTAACCTGGACACTATGCCTGATCTTATTCCAGGACAGGTACCATGTTTTCAGCACTCTATTCCAGGACAGGGTGATAAAATTTCGTTCTGGCAGGCACATCATCGTTGTTTTTCTCCAAGGTAGACCCCCTGGGTGAGATTCTTCCCATCTTCACATTTTGTAATGGCCAATCTAGTTTCTTTTTAATTTGTTTTAGCAAAATACCATGGCGATGCCCAGTACTAGCGTTAAAATTAAAGTTAAATGACAACTACCAACTAAATATGTCTCAGTCTGACCATCCGAAAAGCTACATGCCCCCTTTAAAAAGAGACGGGATCTGGTTACAAATGCTCAGCCATCAACCTTATCATATAGCTTTAAGAGAATCACTAACGTACAAGAGACAAATAACATACCAGAGACACATCAATGAGCTCCAACATATGCAGAATCTGTTTTCCCAACGCAACTATTCGGATCGCAATCTCAAACTGTGAATGAAAATTCCATATCAGATTCGACTATTGCAATTTGTACCAAAATATCTGATGAATACTGAGGGGAAAAAAGCAGGACGATTTGGATTATTCCATGCGGATAACTCAGCTAATCCATTGCAAATGAATAAATACTTGGAAATGAACGCTGGATGAATCGACAGGTATCTCTTCCTTTTCCAAAAAGCAATTTTCAAACTGATCATTACCGTATGCTCTGTACCTGGTTAAATTCCAACGCTTCTCAAATTAAGAAGGCAATGTAAGCACAAGTGTTGAAAAGGGGGCAGTCCTAAACTCTCAGACTTTCTGGAGAGGCGACCGCTGGAGAAGATCTTTGATGAAGGTGTTAATTCGAAATATCACACTGAAGAAGATTTTAATCGAAACGTATGTCGGCACAATAGTTGTGTTTTTACTCGAAATATCACAGTAACAGATTGATAAGAACTTCAAGATTTATGACTCAAGTCGATAACCTAATTTGGGTCACATGGTACCGCACTTTCGCAAAAGACACGAAAAAATAATCCCAAATGAAACTCACCACAAAGATGATTGTGATTGCAGTACGTATTCCTGTTTTGAGAAAGATGTTCATTTAACAATATTCATTGACAAACAACAATTTACAAAATGGCTCATTTAGAACATAACTACAGTAAAACCCGGGCATAAGAACCTACAATTTCACAAGTCAGCCTGACAAGATTCTTATATATTGAGAAGAGTATTGTCTGAGAAATGACGCTGTTCAGGTTCTTAAATTGGTTCTTATCTTACTCAAGGCTTCTAGGTGTTCTTTTGATTAGATTCAAACATCGAGGCTATCATTTACTGTCAGTGCACAGCACTGGAATTCATGAGATCTTACTCACAACAGAAGTTTGTGAAAAAGAATCAGAAACTGTACACAATCCAATGAAAAGCTTTCAATGCATTTTTAGAGTTCTTCGTATTCTGTACATATAGAATTGTTATCAGTTTGCATAGTTTCACTGACTAAGCAACTGGACTTCTAATTTGATTTGATGATCTCTACAAATAAGAACCTATTTCAAAATTCAGGCTGCATGGGTTCTTATGTATCGGGAGCCTAATTTCGAAATTTAAGCCTGTAGGTTCTTAATCATTAGGTTCTCATAAGCGGGTTTTTATTGTATAACAATGGTCAAGCCACGAAGGCAATAGATAAAAGCTTCAGTTCCATTAGTCTACTGATATTTCGAAATTATATTAGAAATCCACTTGACCCACAGGAGCGCATGACAATGGGAGAGAGTTAAAAGAAGACCTCTTTCCATGTTATTGATACTTAAAATTGAAATGTCTGTTAAATATGAGATCCAGCGATACCATCCTTTCATCTTCCAGACCAAATGATGAACTAATAGTTAACAAAGAGCGATCTGTAACAAACAATTTTCATCATTCTTGTCCTTTGTATCATGTGAGAAACAGGAAACTAAAAACAATCCATGAATGAACATCTGCCATTGATAGCACGAAAGGAAACATGATCAGCGAGTCCCCATTACCAATGATAAATACTGTAAAAGCCTTCTCTCTGATAAGTCCCTCCCCCTCCCCCCTCATACCTATATGAAACACAAACGATACCAATGACCTTCGAATCATTGAAATAAAATAATCTAAATCATGATTTTTGCGTTATTTGAGTTGAACAATTTCATTGACTTTGTGCTTACTTCGAAGTCTTATGTTGATTCTGGAAATAATAAAGCAAAGGTCCTAAAAACCTGCAATTTTAAGGGACAAGTCCGGGGTTGATGAAATTATTGTTGAAAAGCAGCCTTACCAACTGCTGAACACCAATCGTGAGTTCTTTCCAAGTTTCGATGCCTCCACTTTCATAAATTGGTTAATGAATCTTCGTAAATTATGGCAAATATCGTCGCAATTTTGCAAATTGTACGAGTGTGCGAAGGCGCGATAAGAAGACTAGCAATTTTAGTGGTATAATATCAACATATTTGGCAGCCTCGTTCAGGTCACGTAACGTAAAGTGACGTCATAGAAAACGACGTCATTTTGCACGTCTTGGCAGGTTGAAATATGCAGTTTCGCAGATTAAAAGAGAAAAAATTGATTGAAAAAAGTACCACACGCCATTCACAACAGTGGAAACTCTTGAATAATCAACAATTATAACAATCCTGGACTTGTCCTTTAAGTCTTGAAATTTGACTGCGAGAAGAAATCCCCTCTCTCTAATGAGCCACCTCTCTTTTAAGACTCACTGTAACCCTCTCTTTCAAGCAGTGTAGCCTCTAACCTGACCGGCATATGTCATTGTCTATCTAAGATCATATTCAAGCCGAATCTCTAAATAGAAATAAATCAAATAAAGTTTTAGAGTCATAGTCCATACTAAAAGGCTCTACGAAACAAACAATATCAGCTTGCTGCAGCAGTTTCCAGATTGCTAGAAACTCAATAGATGTTGCCTTTCTTGAGAAAAGTTTCACCCGTATTTGAATAGAGGATTAAATTATTGATTGGGCGGTCGTAGGAAGCTTTTGGATAAATGGTCTATTCGTAGGCTAGGGCCTATGCAAGCTGACAGAGAAGACCTAAGGGCATCTGGCTAAATTGACAGAAATGCAAGAAGTAATGCTTGTTGTCCTCGCTTGCAGAGCCAAATAAAACTCGGGTTCATAATTTTGCATCTCCAAATATAGCTCAGTAAAGGAATGATCTAGAATTCATTGGCTTACCGTGAATTGCCAATTCACAATTAGAAGCCTGTCCTCTCCACTTCAGGCAGAATAAGACTCTGTGAAGGACAAACAATAACAGATACAAAAATCAGGAAAGAAATCTTGAACCTCTAACACAACTGATTAATGACCCCTATCCGAACGAAAGGCCAAAATCACGTTATCATTTTGGCAGAATAAAGTGCCTTACATTATGTCCAATCGCTACAGAATGCTATTCTATAAGGCAAGTTTCTGTAAATATATTTCAATTCTAACAGACGATAAATAGTTCTCTAATGATGGCAGAAGATTAACAGTAAATAGACTAGGCTTTTAATCAATTTCAGCAATTTTTGATAACACTGACTTTTAGAAGATCATTTCAAAAAGAGATCTATTTGAACGAGATCGTTCTCAAATCTCCTTTGCAATTCTGGCTATCAAGGAATGCAACTGAAAGGAACAGTAAAAGGTGAAACCTACGAGGGTGAAAGGGGTGAATTTCCTTTGACTCGACTAGGAGAATTGAATACTTCCAGATTAAGTTTTGGGATCTAGATATAAAACATACATACCCATGGAATAAGATGAGACACAGCATAATCTTTGAGAATGTATCAGACTACAAAGAAACAAAAGAAGCATTGATAATCAAATCGTGCCTCATTCTGAAAATGAAACGAAAACAAGAAAATTGTCCCGTGTATAATCAGAGCGAGACCAGCTTTCTACTTATTCTAACATCATTACATATATCTTTATCAAATCCACAGACTCTCAAAACTGATGCGTCCAAAAATTGATCTTTGTCTACTTTTCATTGTAAAAATTCGCGTTTCAGTGAAACAAAAAAAGATAAAAACTTTCTGTATTTTCCAGGGACTAAATAAGACATACGTTTTGGGGCTGCACAAGAGTATCAAATCGAATGGGAGAAGTGTGATAGTTTGACCAAGGAACCCTTTCCTAAACAGTGGGGGTATTCTTTAGCTTTGCCCAAAACATAAAGTGTATCCATCAACAAAATCCCACATGACGTTTTAAATCAATTGGCAAATAGGCGTTGCTGTTACCTGTCAACGCATTGTTAGGAATTTTCTCCTGTCAACCTACTATGGATAGATGTTGCACATACCTCAGCAACAACCAAAGCCTCTTTTCGTATCCTGATCAATATCTTGCTTTGAGGACGATCCTGAAAAGAGTCATATTGAGCAAGTGTCTGTTGTTGCAAAAAGGCGCATCAAACAAGGAATCTTCACTCAGGCAATCCTCGCTCAAGATTTTCAGAAAATTTCTGAGATGAAACGCTGGGATTTCATGTGCAGTTGATTTCCGAAATAATGAATCCCCGTAATAAAAGTTTCCCGGTATAGCCAACACTTCGGTAGAGTCCTGAAAAGGTCAAGGCTGCACGGCTATGAGCCGGGGGAAGGTTTTCTAGCTAATCACGCATTTGAGAAAGGTTCAGTAACATTTACTAAGAAATCAGGAAAATTTTGGTGAGGTACCTTGGCGACAATAACTGGTGCATACATTTCAGAGTTATAAACAACGTAAGAATTTTGAAAAATCTGGTTAGCTTGACTCTGTAAAGTAATAGAAATTCAACTAACAAAAATGGGGAATCAGGTCTAACCTTTTATGGACAATGCCTTTTCGTTCTTTCGGCATAATAACCCTTGAAAGAGTTCGTGCAGTGCTGATAATTATGCATGCAAAAGCGACAAACTATCAGGTACTCACAGCAAATTACTTGATGTCAAACCTAACCGAGAGATTTAGTCAATGAATTTGCTAAAAAAAGATGCCTTTTAGGGGGGACCAAGTTAAAGAAAAATAATGATGCTTCTTCATTTCTTCAATTCATGAACATCCAGAAGCGAGTACACTCAGCTATTTCCTCCTTGTCTGTCTGTCTGTCTGTCTGTCTGTCTGTCTGTCTATCTGTCTGTCTGTCTGTCTGTCTGTCTGTCTGTCTGTCTGTCTGTCTGTCTGTCTGTCTGTCTGTCTGTCTGTCTGTCTGTCTGTCTGTCTAACAATTCTGAACGTAGAACTGTGAAGCTCATCAAGGAAAAGAAAGCTAGAATACCTCTTCTTCAAGACTTGCATCTTCTTCGAATTCAGCATTTAATGCCTGTCAAAAGATAAAGTTCAATATTAGGTGACGATATCAGTTGACTCTGATTTACAATCAGAAACAAAATCAACGCATTAATACTGCAATGCCAATGATCCAATGCTCTGACTAAGCAGAGTGATTCAGATTTGAAAATAATACCCTGAGCATGAGGACGTTAGTAATTAATCTAAGATTACCTTCGTTCAAAACCAGTTGGCTTCCGCGTGAACCGAGTACCATTAAAATCAATTTGTCCTCACGAGATATCTATCGAAAATAACCAACATGATACAAAATAAGAATAGCACTAACCCGAGGACCTAGGTCACTATTTCTCGCTTAATGTCAGTATCAAAATACCAAAAGTTGTGATTTGGAAATCTCAGCAAGTTTGAGCTTTCAGAATTCGATATCCGATCTGCCATCGTTTCAAGTGCCAGTGATTGCAGTAATACGTCCGCAATGACAGTTGTTCGGAATACCCCACAATGGATTACTGATTCTTCTCTCTGTCTTGAGGCCTTCTTTGCCAAACACTAGGTTAAAATGGCTAGGAGCTCAACACTTGGACTAAAACACCTACTTGGCGAAGGGTTGTTGTCCACTCAAAAGAGTCAATTTCTCCATCTCCTTGGCTATCCAATAAATGGATAAGCATCAAATTCTGGTCGTCTGTATTCTAAAATAAACAATATGTAATTAAAGTTTGATAAATTCCGTTCATATTTATAATTGCAGCCGCGTGCTGAGAAACAGGAGAAATTGAAGAAATGTTAAAGACATAAAAGACGAGAAATGTGAAGATATTCGACAGAATGTCCATTCTTGGATTCTGTAAGCACGGCCAATTGATTGGAAATTAAGACTGAGTAACTCAAAGCAGGTCATAAGCTGAACAAAACGAGCGGTGAAGAATCAAAGTTACTATTGAAAAAAAGTAGGTACTGTTTGTCAAGCTGAAAAATGTGACGCAAACTTCATGCATAAATTGCAACAGACGTAAAATAAAAGGAAACAAACCTTTGGCTTTAAAATTCTAAATAGCTCAATGAACTGTTTGTCATCTACCGATAACGCACCTACGAAAAGGTGACATTGTTCCGAGTTACTGGCTTAAAATGAGTGAAAGAAATGGCTTCGTATGGGGAAATTACTTGTCATATAACTGAATTTCATCTTTCTACGATAAAACCTTAGTTCAAAAATTTCAACAAGTAGAAAGGTAGTGAGTAAATTACCACAATTATTCAACAGAGATCTGAAATGAATAAATATATGTTTTCTATTTTCCCGCCAATACGCGGGTAAATTTGATGCTGTATTCGTTCGGTTAAGCATCGAAGTATTTCTTTTTTCTTAGCCTTTGACAATCAATAAAACAACCACTTTTGTTAGCCAATTGTAAACATGGACAACAGGTTCTTTGTGTACGTTCTTCTGTTTGCTTTAAAAAATTCCAAATGCAAAGATTCTAAATAGAATTAATGTAGATCTCTTATACACAGCGCATACACTGCATTAGATAATTCAAGGAAAATAGTTTCCTTTTGATCTATACTCAAAGATAGCCTTGTTACTGCATCGAGTAAACGTTTTTTGCGCAAGAGATCATGATCTAGTCAAAAATTGGAGACACCTCGGAACTGTTTCCTCCCTGAGCCATCTACGAATGAAAACAGGATAAATCCAGTATATTCCAGTAAATAAGTTTGAAAAACTTCACAAGCTATCGAAAATAGAAAACTCAAATCCCATTACCGAGGCCTAGAGGGTCGAGAAGATTCCAGGCCTTTGCCAGTTCTGTTCTTTCTCTTGCTCTTTCTTTCTTTATTGTTTTCTTTGCAAATACCCTTCAAAACCAACGAAAGAGAGCATAATTTTTGTATCATCACTTCAACAAAAGAAATCAGTTCAATAAAATCTCCCGAAAAAGAACATAGTGATTAAGAACCAACAGGCTGAAATTCTGAAATTAGACCCCCAATATATAAGAACCCATTCAGCCTGAAATTTGAGATGGGTTCTTATTCGTAGAGATCATCAAATTAGATCAAAACTCCAGTTAGGGCCTGTTTATATGAGGCGGGCCAGCCCGCCTGACCGGGCTGGCTCGCCTGGGCGGAATGATTTTGATTCCTGTTTATATGAGAGAAAACTATCCCGGCCAGGCGGGCTGACCTCGTAACAATGCATGACAGGATGCATTATGAGATTTTGAAAGAAAATCGCTTAACAATGATTTTGACATGTAAACAATGAACACACGCCTACGCAAATCAATTACCTTCACCTCGGTCAACCGGGCCAGCCCGCCTGATGCTGTATATATGATCACGCCTCACCGGGATCCCGCCTACCCAATTCACAGATCTCGGCTGACCGGGCTGGCCCACTGCTCATATAAAAGAACTCTAAAGATGCTTTGAAAGCTTTTCATTGTATTCTGTAAAATTTCTGATTCTTCCATTAACGGCTGTTGTGAATAAGGCCTCGTGAACTCAGGTGCCTCTGAACTGACAGTAAATAATGGGCTTGAAGTTTCAATCTGAACAAAAGAAATACCTGAAAGCCCTAAATGAAATAAGATCCAATTTAAGAACCTGAACAGCCTAATTTCCCACTAAATACTCAATATATGAGAACCTAATCAGGCTGCCTTCCAAAATTGTAGGTTCTTATACGCGAGTTTTTATTGTAAATGCTATAAAAGCACAATCAAATCTCACAAATCAATACCGTTATGATAAGGAGCAAACATAACACTGTGTTCAAAATGCTCAAGAGGGCTTTCTATGCTAAAATTTGTGAGTAGTCGTCACTCAAATTAGGTCAAAATCTGTCATCCTAACAATCAAGGAGCCAAACTAAAAACGACTACAGTGCACCATGATCGACAATTGAAAAATATAACAGGGGCTATTTGTTGAATCATTCTTCAAATTCTGCTGCTCCTCTTTTTTGTAGCTCTTGCGATTAGCATTTGTTAAAGCAACATTCAATCCAATTGCCTTGGAGGTTGGGCTATACACCAAAACTTTTTATCGACAAGATTTATGTCCATATGTACAGGGTGTCCCAAGACTTTATTTGACGTTTGATTAGATTTAAACATAATATCGATATGATAAAAGGACTCCATGCTTAAATAGTCCGATACCTGAGATATTTGATTAATCTTAGACGCCAAAATTTTGCAAATCCACTGAATGTTCACGGAGCTACGAGCTTTTCAAGTACAAGATCGTGCGAAGGCTGAAACCGGAGGCCTCTAAATACCATTTGTTGTAAAAGTAGTGTGGGCTATTGTTTCTTTCGTTTCTCGTTTATTTCACAACAAATCAAATGGAATTTGAAACAAATTTAGACAGCGTAACAGTCAAGCATATGGATGCTCTTAGGAATTCTATTCAGCAAAGATTGAAAATGATTCAGTCTCTCGTCAATTGATGCTTTTCGTATGCATACATTTCTGCGCAAATTTTGACGATGGCTTTAAAAACAAAATTACTTTCGAAGTTCTATTTGGTATTCTATGATAATTCAATGGCATTGGGTAACCAACCTTTATCTCAATCTTGGAGCTTTACTTGCATCACAGCTAATCTCTGGTTTCAGCTGTCGCATAGGTTTGATTTTTGCAAGCTCGCAGATCAGTCAATGTTCAAAGGATCAGCGAGAGTCTGGGCTTAACAGCATTCCAAAAACTTAGGGACTAGCTCATCTCCCCATGAGCCTGTTGTACAATTTTTTGGCACACCCTGTAGCCCTGAAAGGATGATCATATCATATACTATACGGTAAGATAAAGAATCTTGTGAAATCGATGAAAAGAATACATTTTTCTTCCTTTTGGTTTTGATTACAAAGTCCAACTTTGTAATCTAAAAGGGGGCTCAATATCAGTAAGAAAGTAAGTCAGTCAGTCACGCTCGTTAATGAGACTGATTAAGGTTTTTAGCTTTACTAATGAGCAAGCAAATAGAGCATGCGCACAGTAAATCCATACAACACAGAAGCTTCCAGCGATCCTATAGCATGATTTGATGCCCATTCATTCAATGTTCGATAGAGTTGACACCATGAAATTCATAAATGGCTATGATGTTTTCACTGATGTCTATAGATACAACTAGCTGTTATCGGAGTTAAGGAAGTGCTGCTCAAGCCTTGGTGTAAAACATACTATTTGTGTAAATTTGCCAACAATAAAAATGTTGGAGAGGGGTTTTGGAGGACGTGTGAGTTCTTGAGGTAAAAATTGTCCCAAGAAATAAAAGAACTGTTTGAAACTTTCAAGTCTGTTTAGTATTACTACAACATCTATTACATTTTAACACAAAATTAGTCTCATTTCAAGTGTTACATTGTAATTTTAGGGCACAGTTAGCTGATGTTGGAACGTTATGTGTTGGACAGTATGACTTTCTTTTACCGTTTTAAGTACCTCACTTGGTTTTTGATTTTCTTCGTTCTCCACAGATAATCCTATGTGTAGCAATATCCTTGATAATTCCTCTGTAAATGCTCACAGTTACTGTCCATTATCTTCTCCTGTCAGCAACAAACTCATGACTCAATATTCAATGACATCTAGCTACAATGAACAGGTTTTTATGTCTGACGGAAAAAATTCTTGAGAGCTCATGTTGCACATGATTTGGTCACCACAATGTTTCAAATGTGTGTCAAAGTATGGTCACTAGGTGTAAAGGACGATGATATCTTCCTTGTCATTCTTGGTCTCGTCTTTAAAATACCGTCCCCAGTAATTTCTTGGTCTGGTCTTTGCAAGAATGACACAAGTAAATGAATAACCTATGGTGTTCAAATGCAGTGTTGGTCTTTGAATGTTTCAAGTTGGATTAACACTCACAAGCAGTGCGGCGAATGCATATATAGTGATCCAATGCTGCCTTGATCTTTACATAAATGTCACAAGTAAGCATATTGGCTTTCACTCCTACAACAATAAACAATGAAATGAACTTATATGTGTAAATGTATTGAAAATATATTACTATTGTGGTTTATGGTTGGCAGCAAACAATGAATGTGACTCCTTGGTAGACAATAGCAGTTTATTGTCAATGGAATGTTATGCTGAGGATGACTTTCACATATATCCTTTGCATTGTAGGAATATTTATAAATAAAAGCAATATATCGAAACTCTGTCAGATGCAAATGATCATGTGGTCAAATATCGTTATCATTTACTTCTGTGCAATTTTCTGTTTGATGATTTCCTTGTCTTTGAAAGGGAAGTTATCAGCTATTCTGTTCTAAAAGCGATTCATTCACATCTCTGAAGACATTTCCAGTGTGATTGGGTTTGATACTGGGGATATGATGAAACCTTCAACCACTACTTGTTAGCAAAGCTTGAAACATTATGCACAAATTACTTGGCCAAAGCCCAAATTCCTCGCATCCTACGTGCTGTTTGTTTATTACTGCAGGTTTAGGCCGCTAGGCCCTCCTTGCCTTTTCGTCTTCTAAGCTCGATCTCTCCTGAAAAGTATGGGCAATTCCGACACGTAAAGAATGTTTCAGAATTGTCTATGTTACTTCTGAATCAAATCTAAGTGCTTACCTTCTTGTTTTTGTTGGTATTACTTGACTTTGCTTCAGCCTTGTCGAGCATTGTCGATCGTCGAAAGCACGTTGGAATAAGATCCGTTGTTGCTGATGTTTGGCTTGTCCTCATTTGCATATAATCCGTCCATCCAACCATCCATCCATCCAAACAAACCGACACGGAAATTCCTTATCAAACGCATCTAGATAGCTGCTCGCGCATGCGCACTTCGCAGCAACAACAACTTTAATCTGAATTGGCACGAATTTGATCTAATTAGCAACTTAGCTACTTAACTTTAAAGCAAGTTGACAACGGAGCGATATCTTTCATTAATATCTAAACTCCCATTGAATCTTGATGTCTTGTCCCATAATATAGTCCCTTGGCCCCATAAAAGCCCACTTGAAGAGATCAAAGCTAAGGGCGTATATGTGTACATTTTCAAACATCATTATTCCATGTGCGATTCAAGGAATTTAACTGGCCAGCAAGTCGGGCGTAAGCTGACGGGGCAGCTTGTCGTTGTCTCTCGTATTTCTAACATCAGTTACACAAATGTAAGATGTCTAAATGTAAAAAAATCCACATTCTCATAACTTACCAATAACTGTCTACGACAATAGCCAAGAGAATGGCAGTCAGAAAAAAACCTCCAAAAAACACGAAGATTCCTGAAAGGAAAAATAACATCAATTTCAAATGGAATCAAATACCAGTACTGCAAAACATACGCAATGAAAAATGCTCACAGCAAGGGTTCAGTTTCAGAAAGAACTGAAATTTTTAAATTACTTGAAAACAAGAGGTACATGACGTACATGACGGAAGGGAAAGAGGCAAAATTTTTTATAGAAGCAGTGGAAAGAATGTCAGTCAAATTAAGTCAGATGAGAGCAAAAAGGAGGCAAGGGACTTTTTTACTCCTTACAAAAGAGGTCTGAATCGAGCGTCCAAAATCTGGGAAATTCGTGAAGAAAAACAAAACCATGACCCGCATTCTTGGTATACCGATGCTAGATATGGCAAGAAGTTGCTTCGGCTCTCCCATCACGTTTCAGAGAGTTAATCAATTTTAAATGAACTCAAAGCAAGTTAGGAATAATTTAGCTCGTCCACAGGAAGTTTTACCTGCCTTCTGGTCTTGCTTCTTGTTGCTTTCATTCATTGCCAAATGACTTGTATTGTAACAGTTCCGAACTAAAAGTGCGAGCATGCAAGGGTTTCACTTTGCGAGTTACTAATCGAAGTTTGCTGTTTTCAACCGTTGGTATTTAGCCGCAAGAAAAGTCAGATAAAAATGAATGAAAATGACAAGATACGAAGCAAAGCGACCAATAACATTTGCCTCTGTGTAAACTTAACCATTGCTTATTCACTTTGTGTAACTTTGTCAACAATAAACTCTCTGAAAAATGTTTTGTAATCCGAAGCAAACTTCTTGTCACATCAGTGTTTATATCGAGAACGGGGGTCATGCTTTTGTTTTCCTTCACCAATCTACCAGATTTGGGACGCTCGATCCAAACCTCTTTCATGAGAAGCAAACAGGTCTATTATTGCCACAACCAGATACGAGGTATACACTGGAAGGAAATTTTTAAACACTGACACAGATTCACAATAAGCCAGAAAGCTATCTCCAGCAACATCAAATACGATAAATCTTCACTGCTACCTTCAAAAACTATAACACCGAACAACTGCATGGCCAAAAATCCGAAGAGGCACAGTCAATACAATTGAAAACTTTGGGTTGGAAAGAAAAAGTGTGAAGAATGAAATAATCTTACCAAAGAAAAAGAAATAAAACTTGCTTCTTCTCAACGCCGGCAGCATTATTTCCTAAAGACGAAGCGAAAAATTTGAAAAAGTTCAATAATTCCGACTTAAAAGTTAAAAGATTTTTGGATGAAAAGTTCATTCAGCACGTTTTCTTAAACAGAAGCAACGTAGCCTATGAAGCTGACATTCGTAAAGCATTAAGGCTTTATGAAGAAATAATATTAGTGACCTGACGCGCCAAAAAGCTGTTAAAAGTAAACTACTACCCCGGTAACACTGGCAGGCTAAACCAGCTTTATCTAGGCGAGGTTAAATTTCAACCAACCAAATGTATTCGATCTGTTGGATCGACCAATAAGAAAGCTCCATTCGATAGCCTTGTTTACTGTTTACTATAAGATGGTTTAGCTTGCCAGTGTGAATGGGGCATACATCATTTCTAATTTTGTCTTCGCATTAATGTCATTGTTCAACTAATCAACAAATCCTTAAGAATTGAAAATTACTGTTTGAGCAGCCTTGCATGAAAAGCACTTTCAAATTACAGAGGCTAGAGGTGGAGCATAGTAACGACCGGCAAAATAGCAAATTTTTTTTCAAAACAGCTTGTTTAGCCTGCCATTGAACTTAAAAGACGTTTCTTAAATGAGGGTACCAGTTCTAAACAAAATCAGTTTGGGGTTTCTTTTTGCGGGTTCTTATCGGTTTCTTTTTGCGGGCAGAAGTAAAATTCAAGAGTCGCCTGTCTTAGGCTGCCGAAGGCTGACATTTCCAATGACTTAGTCGACTAATACATGTCCAATTTGGATATGCGACGAGGCTATAAATAGATCAGGCAGTCGACTCACTCTATTATCTGTTGACTACTGTTCTTTCGATCATTTCATTACACTCTTAGCAGCGTAGCGGGATGATCGTTAGACCAGTGCCGCGTCGAACTGAGTTTGAGTCCTGCCAGGCGCAGTAAAAATTATGAATTTTTCACGTGGATCAAAATAGTATAAGTGAAAATCTTATTTATATCATAAAGTTGAAATAGTAGTTTTTCAAATCGAGGCACTTCCGTAGGCACTGTTTAAACACTTATACCATGCAATATTAATAAGAGGGGAGGAAAGCTGTCAAAAGAGTTAACTTATGCCCTATTCACACTGCAAGTTAAACCAGCTTAAATCAAACCCGGTTTTCGAATAGGGTCTTCTGATTAGTCAATGGTCAATGGAAAAATTCCAGTCATTTGATTGGTTGAAATTCAAACTGCTTTAAATGAAGTTGGTTTAATTGTGCCAGTGAGAATGCAGTAATAATGAGTTTTAAAACAATTACCGGATAATTTTCCGTTGAGAGCAAGACAAATAGTCGGAGTATGGCGATACCAACGTGGTCAAATGCCCTGTAAACGGAAGAAATTGATAAGATCTTAAAAACCCGTAAACGACTGTAAAGTAAGCAAGTTCATAAGTTCTAAAGCTTAGGTATAAACTGCAAGATCTAAAGCATAATTTCTGTCAGGTGGAAACAAATTTGATAACTATTTGAAACGGCAATTTCATTTGGTGTTGAATAAATTTATATTTTTAGCAACGTCACTATAAAGGTATTAAGCAAGCTAGGCAGATGGAATGAAATGTTGTTACGAATAAAATTGCTGCCTTGTCGAAATAAGACTTCACAGAAGACTCGGCGTTTGACGGTTCTTCGAAGAGTTCAAAACATTTCATGCCTCTACTAGAATTGCAAGGATTGACAGTAAGAGGAACGAAACTAAATAGTACTCACCCAATATATATGCTCTCCTCGTCGTCAAGTTGAACACAACAAAATTCACTGTAAAAGTAAGAATTAAGGAGGATCAAATAAAAGAGCTCAGCCATTAGTTGCTTTAATCCTAACAGCCTTATATCACAGTTACAGTCACAACCACATTTCTACTGCTTGTAAGTTACTTCGTGCTTCTATGGTTTTATATTCCATGTTGGCAGAGACAGTACTGATCACAACTTAAAGCAATAACCATAACTCCTCTTTGTCATATATTGATTAATGAAAAAATGTTCTGTCAGCCACTTACTACTATTACGATGGGCTTTGAAACATTTTGATGATGATATCTTTCAATACATATAGCTACATTTCAGATTTTCAATGATAACTGATTTCTACAAAGCATAGCAACTTCAAATTAAATCTAACGTGCAGCAGCTAAGTAGACACGGGAATATTTGGTGTCTTAAAGTTTTCCATTTCACATTTGCTGGCTTTTCATTTTACACGAGAGCTTTAAATCCTAAAGGGAGTTTGCTATACATGTCTACCTGGGTAATGGTTTAGTTTGGGACCTTTTGCCCGAGTTAAGGGGCACGCTTTGTGAATCTTTGCCCGGTGTATCGATCTGCTCTAAGTTAATCTACTGTGTAGTTGGGGGCTAATGTTAGCTATATTGCTGCCAATAATGAGCAATTTCTTGTTCTTGTAAAAAACACTTAAGAAAGGAGGTTTACCTCCTCCCTGGAATTGGTCGCCCTTTATGGATTCTCACAGACTCATCTATACTAAACTCACTTAAAGACTTACCCCCCACTCCTCTAGTCTACACCTCCAAAAGTTACTAAGTTTCACAAAAGTTCGTAATAAATCAGTGCATAGGAAATCACATCATTCCGAAGAGCAAATCAGAAGGACAGTGAAAGATCTATTTTTCATCAAATTTGTCACATAAATTTTGCAAATAAGGAAACAAAAATATCACAACAATACCTTTCAGTAGAATTTGCTGTTTTCCTGAACTTTGTGTTATAAGTAGTCATGAATAAGTGTACACCTATACTAGCGAACGTGATGATGAATACCAATATGATAAATAAAACCTGAAAGAGACATATAAGGTAATGAGTGGCCGAGTGGCTTATAAAGTCTTCGTCAGGTGACAGAAGTTAAGCTCGGTCGAGTGAGGTCAAACTCCGGATGGGTGACCTCCGAAGCCTGACTTCAAAATTCGCCTCGTCGTGCTTCGGAGGGGACGTTAAACTAGGGGTCCCATGCCTGGATGAGGCATGCACAGGTGGCCTAAATTAGTTTTCAGTAGCTAGAAATCCTGACAAGCCCACTAAAACAAATTGAAAACAAACAAACATTGTTTGAGAAAGGTGTGTACATAAATGATACTGGGCGTTTCAAAAAAAGTGCTCTTGTTTAAAAGTTGTAAAAGATCGATTCTCAAACCTATGATGAAATTGTCTGTATTTTGTCTATGACTCAAAATATCAAAATATGATAATTATGTAATAAGTTAAGGTTGAAATATTATACGTCAAATGACCTAATTTGGAGCAATACTTTAAAGAAAAACATTCAGTCTTGCCTAAAAGAGCCACAAATTTTAGATTTTCACTATCCTCGCAGTGTCAAATAAAAATGCGAGATTCCCTCTATCATTTATGACCAAATTAAAAGCTTGATATGCGCAAAGAACTGGTGATCACCAATGCCTTTTTGTAGTATGACTCAAAACTAGGTGGCCTTGAGAGAGTGAAACTTGCTCATTTAAAACCAATTAAAAAACCATCTATGTCTGAGCAAAAAATGAATTTGAACATGTGATCAAATTTCCATGCTTTTCAAACAGAAGTACCTTTTAGGGACGCCCAGCAGAGACAAACCAAGTCCATTTCAAATTATTGAATCTTCTGAAAATTTCTAATTTCGGAAGATCACAATTTCAAATGTTTTCGTCTGCCTGCCTTGCTTTGCTTTGCACAGAATGCACAAAGGGATCCCCCGTCCATCATGTCCCTGTGTACATCCAGTGTAAATCAATGCGACATGGGTTGACAAAAACATTCGAAATTCCATCGCTCTGGGACCGTTCGATGGTCCGAGCATAATGAGAAACGTGATCTTACGAGACGTACACCAAAAAGTTGCGAACTGTTGCATTTCAAACGCTGCAAATGAAGAAACAAAGTATCGGAAAGCATAGTTCAATGACTGAGGAACATTTTGATATGTTGTGTTGCGAATTTGGAGCATGGATGCCGGATTACGAGCGAGGACAAAATAGCTTATCGAATTTGGCTTGAAGATAAGTTTCAGTCTTTGTAAACCATACATGAGAATACATGCAAGTCAAAACATATCGAACTCTCACATTCGAACAACTATACAGTGCAATCCAGAAGTCAGTGAAATACAACACAACCATGGACAGGTGCAACAAAGAACACATAGAGGTATCAAAAATTAAAATTAACAATTTTTAGGTTGTAAACTTATTACTGCTCAGTTAACTGCCTGGGCTTCCTGTGGGACATCCGGTACTTTCGATCAAGCTCTAAAAACGCTTGTTGATCTTGAAGCTCTCGATTTTTGATAACCAGGCGTAACGTCGATTGATTGTTTCCTTGGATTTTAGGTTCTTACAACACGACTGAAACACATTCAAATGGCAACCTGAATGCTAAAGGAATATGAAACTGATTCATACCTTAAGTAAACTTGTTCCGATAATTGCTAAAACCTATAATGGTAAACCAAAAATAGCAGAGATAAATCAAAGAAATGTCATGATGAGGATGCAATGGGGAAATATTAGGCTATCTTACCCTCGCCAATCTAAGATTAATATCCCATAAGCAGTTATCTTCTTACAATTTACATTAGGGTTTAAGTTTAAAAATAATAATTGATATTGTGTAGTCTTCCACATGAGCATACCTCACTATTGGAAATGTGATAGATGATCATTCATGTCCTTCCTCTTAAAAAGTGGCCTTAGCGGTTGGTCTAATGGCTGCTCCTATATACAATGCCTGCTAAAAGTCCTTGGAACACTTAGGCCATTTCTTCATAGTCCGCATTTCTAGCCATAGCCATCAGGTTCAAATACCCCCTCGCCCCCGAAACAATGTTGATTTCGAAGGTTATTGTCCCAGCATTCCAGCAGAGCCGCGGATCGTCCTGTCATCCCGATTTTTAGACCACAAAACAACATTGTTCTAAGGGGGAGAGGGGGAGATCGCAAAACAAGGCAAAATTAGCGGAGGTGTTCCAAGACTTTTGGCAGGCATTGTAGCTCCAATGTAATACGTAGTAGGTTGTGGGAGAAGGAGAGTGGAGCAGAATATATGTTGCCTTAAACACCGCTAGAACTATTTCACTACCATGAAAAGTTTTGTCGCATTTGCCCGTAAACAAGCTATTAGCAGTAATCAGTGACAATGAGAAAATTGTATCATATCTAACTGAAGCGATAAACAGTCGAGATTATTCACTTACCTCAAATATATAGCGAATACTATGAACTCTACAGAGAAGCATAACCAAACGAAGACATCTAAATGGCTGTGGTAAATACTAAAAATGAAATAAAAAAAGTCAGACAATGTTAAGTTCATGAAAAATACTCTGCTACAACGGATGAAGTAAAAACTTGGGCAGCATAAATTTAAGGATAGACCATAATTAGGGTATAAGCTATGGTTCGATTTAACCGATTTTTTGAACATGAATTATCTCTAATAACTGCAAACGCCGAAATATACCGGGGCTTTGTCACTTGTTGTTCCCTTTGAATCTTCTAAATGATGCGCTTCGTAGTCCTTACACTAAAGTTCACAAATAAAGCTGTGCTTTCCAATTAAGGTTGAACTTCTGTTAGAACACTGGAATAGCAAGTTCTTACCTCTGCGTTCATTTCATAAGGCAAGAGTCAATTTCATTAGTAGCCTAGATAAACTTTCTATAGATTCAACAATTTCATGTTTCAGAAATAGAAGTTAAATGCTAATGGAAAGTAAATCATAGACTAGAATCGAACGTGGATTCTTCGTTCCCATAAAAAGGCTCCCTCCCTCCCTCCCTTCCACTTACATCAAACGCCATACGTTATAAAAGCTTTTCCATTTGTCTAGCTAAACAAATTTGCATTCTAATTTGATTTTGACAGGAAGTCGAATGATAAGCTCACCAAAATTCATGAAAGAGCTCTGAGAACCATAAACAAAGATAGCAATTGTAATTTTGAGGAATTACTTGGTAACAGTGAATCAGTGTCTGTTCACTAGAGGAATTTACAGCTGCCCCTGGCCGAAATATGTAAAAAAAGTCAACAAAGTAAACCCGATTTTTATGCCAGGAGTATTTGTTGCCAGATATGTGCTATAACACCTTCGTGGTAATAACAACCTTGTGCTAAGACTAGTTTGTATGGCGTAAATACTAGAGTACTATCGCCCTGGTCAGACCAGTTTTCAGAAAACTAAGATTTTCGGAGAGGTCAAAGAAGTTATAGAAGGGAACTCACCTTGAATAGGCTTCTCAACTCTTGCTACAGACCTCAAAATGAGATCTGTACTATCCGTTTCCTTGTTGTCATGCTAGAACCACACGAATACGGACGGGTGTGAAACGCATAAATTAGGACGTATCACCTTGTTCAGACCACCGCAGAAGAACGATGAATTTGGCACATAAAAAACTTTTCAAGGCGGTTGAAAGTATCTTTTACTTTCCCAGAAAGCCATAAAGCTACATGATCAACTCTAATTTGACAAAAAGTGGTTTCAAAATATTTTTAATTTCACTCCCGTTTTTAACTCTCTCATCCTTGACTTCAGTCAACTCTAACCACACGATGCGTCAATTGTCTACAAAACTAAAGGGTTTCACGCGGTGGACGCACCTGGGCGACAGTGCTCTCCCAAAAGGAGCCGCAGGTCTCGCAATTTGTGTGCGATTCTCGAAATTTCTTTGGATATGAAAAGAGAAGAGTTGGAGGAAACATTCCTGAAGACTGTTCTATTCTAATGAAAGACACATTGAGAAACGACACAAAATAGACACGGTGTGTGGAAACATCAAAGGAAATGTGAATTATACTTCCACCTTCGTTGCAGGTAGGTCAACTTCAAAATTTTATTGCAAGTCTTCTCAGCAAAACAAAACAGGGAAAGCGAAGAAATATCAAAGAGATGACATCAGCAAACAACTTTCGCGCGCTTTTTGGAAAAGCTAGGCCCAAACTTCCTTTGATTTTAACACTTTATTTAAGGACGTTATGCACAAAACGGAATCGATGGTGGTCTGACCGGGGCGATATTACTCTATCAGATTTATTGGTAAAAAATTATGGTAGACTCTGCCAAATGAATTTAAAGAGTCTAGATCTTTGGATACTTTTAAAAGAAAAATTAAATCAGTTGAAAAATTTTGATTGCAGTTGTAAATTATGTAGAACTTTCATCTCTGACCTAGGTTTTCTGTAGTTTCATTTAAACTAGTAAATTTTGTATAGTTGACCTCAATTAGCTAATGGCTAAATTCATCAGCCACTTTTACATAAATTATTTATTACAATTATTATCAAGATAACTATGTTATCTTGTTATTAAATATCATTCCGGTTTGAGTTAAAAACTATGTCGAGATTGTATGTTTGACTCACGCAACTGTGTGTTGATTCTGCAGAATATCACGTTTATGAACCAAAATGCTATTATTCATATCACTGCCATTTCACTCATGTGAATAAGTGACCCCCTCTCTTTAAAGCCCCCTCTCTTTAACGCCCTCTTATGGAGTCTCCGAACTCATATAAGTCCCCCGGGGCTTAATGGAGCATTCAAAGCAAGTAAAGAAGTACGTTGGCAGTCCCTAACTCTCGACTGTCCATTTCTTGCGAAATACAAAAAAAACAAAACAAGTGTATAGCAATAAGAATAAATGTGAATTACCTTATTTACAAGAACTGATGTACAAAGAATTATGAAGTCAACCCAGAAGGCACAAATGAGTATGAACTGTACACTGGAAAGCAAATCAAACTATCAATCAATCAATCAATCAACCAATCAATCACTCACTCGCTCACTCACTCACTCACAAAATTTTCCGATTAATAAAAAACCAATCCACCAGTCAACTTCCACGTAACATGAAAATATAGATGACTCATCGCAACTACTACAAAGTACCGTGAAGTTTAATAGGCAATAATCATTTGATAATCGTTTAGTTTAGGCTCTTTTGAATTGCAGTTGTCACATACTTGTCCTTAGTTGTTGAATAGACGATTGTCCTAAAGATAGAGGTGAGGAACTTTTTATCAAAATGTATTGCGCTCGAAATAGAAATCTTTAACGAATATACCAGGATTCGATTACAGAACGCAATGCATCTTGATAAAAGTTCCTCGCCGCCATCTTAAACATAATAATCGTCATACTTTGCTGTATCATTGTTGCCTCATTTCATAATGTTTGTTGATGTTAAATCTCATTCTCAAATTGTATGCACATTTTAAGTAAGGTGACCGTGACCTGACCTCTCTCTCCACGAATAGTGAGTAGTAATGGAAATACGTTTCGTGTTTAAAGGACAAGTCCGGGCTTGATATGATTGTTGATAAAACAAAAGATTACACTATTGTGAATAGTGTGCAGTACTTTTTTCCAACATTTTTCTCTCATTCCTCCTTAACATTAAGTATTACATTCTACGAAATGAGCGAAGTGACGTCATAAGCACACAAGGTCATAGCCTTAGAGTTGACTTCCTGCACCGCCCTTTGTTTAGAAATGAGCGAAAAGATCTCTTTGATGAGCTTGCTGAAATACCTGGATTAAATACATCAGGTCTTGATTCTGACGTTCTTTGTTCAAAACTTTTGTTTGGTAGTTCTGACTTGAATGTCGTTGAAAATTGGCTAGTATTAGAAGCAACAACTTCCTGGGAGGATTATGGGGTACACATGTTCGTTCCATAAGTTGACTGCGTTGACTTCACGTCGAATGGCCCTTCAGAATGTTGTTTTCTGAAATTTGAGCCCCGGTGCTGTTGCCTGCTTGTGATTTGCTTTCAATGGGGATGCCGGTTGTGTTTGAGACTCTTCTGGGTCGTTTGCCAGTAGTGAGCCGATGCCGTTGCCCTTGTCGGCGGTCGTTCGAAGGTAGGTGGCGGTGGGAGTCGTTGTTTCGCTGCATAGGCACTTACACTGTAGCGATTGCATATTTTCCTTAATTTCCTTCACGGTACTTTGTTCCTTCTCTTAAATTTACTTTAGATTTTGAAAATTCTATTTTGTAAAGTTGTTAACACCTGTTGCAGTGGGAGCTTGATGACGTTATGTGTTATCCTGCTGTGAATGGCCCATTTAGTGGTACTATTCTTGGTTTTGGTTGAATATAAAAACATCTAAACCAAAAGGCTAGCCTCCTTTTTGCGTACTCTTACAAAATGGCGACAACATTTGGCCTAAATTATAAAAAATGTTCAACGAATTAGCAGCTGCTAAGGATGTCAAAACGTGGAAAAAGCTACAATTGGTCTTCGGCAGTTGTAAGGTTGTCCTTGACATCAATTTTATAAAGCTCGGACTTGCCCTTGATATCTTTTATGGAGATAAAAAGTACGATAAAAATTAAAGATAATTCTCGTTGCTGAAAGGCACACTGTCGTAGTTGTGATTGGCTAGTTATGATGTTGAAATCAGAAACAAAGTTCTGGCCTTGGAGTAATTACCAAGCCTTTTGGGCTTGTAGTAATTACCAAGCCCTTATGCTCTTGGATCATACTTTGTTTCGAGAATAAAGGGAATCAGATCATTATCAGCCTTGCCTAATTCTTTTCTTCTTGATTGTCTTGTTTATCCAATCAGCACCACGACAGTGTGCCTTTAACAGCAACAATGATAAGTAACTCTGACAGATTATCCTAAGGAAGTACGCTAGTGAGGCTTTGGTTCCCAAAGTACCACGGAAGCAACTGAACAAAAAGAATTATTCCAAATCAACTCTAAAAATGCTTAGCAGTTGCATCAAATTTGGTTTATTACTGTTTGCTGATACCAGCCTATATGGAGCAAAAGCAGATTTCGTTAAAACGAAGGACATAGGACTGAACAAGATTGCGCAGTTTATTAGCATTCGGAGAAAGCTTCACACCTTCTGTATTGTCAACCATAATGTTTTAGACTCTACACTTATTTGATTAGCTAGAGTTCACTTAGAACTGTGATATCTGTTCTTCAGAAAGGCAAGCTGCTTTGTCTTTTTCGGCAACCTTTTGTTTTACAAAATTTTTATTCTTCAGATTAGACACTGTCTCTGTAATCTTCAACGAACCTCTTGTCACAACCTAAATTTTTTTCGGTTTTTTACGACAATAATCACAGTGCATTTCAGCTGCAATATTTTCCAAATGCTCTTTCCTCTTTAAGTTGATTTGCTGACTTAGGAAACTTGCTGCCTGAAATTTTCCAAGAAAGTGACATCAACAACATGAGGGCAAAGGGGGGTATTTGCACTTCAGATTTCCTTTGCTTCGTTCTTGACAAGATTTTGGGGGAAGTTCATAGGCTTACTTTGAATATATTTATAAAATCATTTTGTAAAGCAGTCAAAATGCAAGATAGCCTTACCCATTCCAATATCTATCAACAGTTTCTTTGGACCAGAAGATTCTCCAGCTAAGAGTCTGAATCCGAAGTACCAAATCAAAGATATATATCAAAAGACATAATGCATTGATGACATATACAATGGCGTGAACACTGAAATAGAACCGAGATCAAAAAGGTGAGAATAAGGTAGACATAGGGAAAAGGGGCTGCCAAAAACATGGCGAAAAACTCTTAGAAAAAACAAAAAGATTATTAATCCTGATAAAGATCAAGACAAATATATTCTGGCAAAAAATGAGGATAAATTGATTAGAAACTCTCGGATTAAAGTCATTAAGACAATGCAGGATTGTGTGAAGCCCTTGCCAAACAAATGAGACGTGACCATAAACCATCAAACAAAATTGTACGCTCAAACATTTTCTCTTAGGCTACGCGTGGACCCGTTATCCAAATTCTTTCGGATAATGGGTCTTCTCGTAGGTAATTTTATTGGTTTGGCTATCAAGCTTTCTGAGTTCTTAGTTATATTTTTATGATGGACAGTGCACACGCAAGTCAGTAATGTCGGAGAGGCTGACCAAACGACTCCAACATTGCTGGTCAAACATGCAAACAAGAGAATGCTTGATAAATGTTTGATGAAAATCAACATAAAGCATGATGCAGCAATGTGAAATGGAGTGACCAACCAAATAAGACTTTTTGATCCGAAAAGGCTGAGTGATGTCTTATGGACGTGCTTGATTCTTTTTGCCAGGGGTTTATAAGTAACTAAATCCTTAAGAAATAAAAGGAGGTATTTCATAGGAACAACTATCAAGGGAACTTGTCACGTACATAACACCACATGAATTTAGATGATAACTTCTTAAAACCTACCTATTTAAACTGCTGGATGGTGGTTCAAAGAAAATAATCATGGAATGGACCAGAATTACAAGGAGGAAGAATCGTTCATACCAAATGTTATCCAGGACTTTGAAACATCTGAAAAGAGACAACGAAGTACGTTGCATATCAGCAACTAAAATCATACTGTACACGTACAGAGCCACTTTATCAACTCAAAAATCGCTTCGTATCTTCATGTAGCTAGGATGTGCCAACAAGTTAAAGCTAAGAGCAACTGAAACGAATTTACAGACAACTTCGATTCATCTTTAGATTTCGATCTCGTTGGTGATAATTTCGGTTCATCTTTGACATATACCTTTGCTTATCGAAAAACGGGAAAAAGGATATTGTTTTGTATAGTCTGGGCAGTCGAAAGATGTTTAAATCACAACGTTTCAGTACACGCTAGCTTTGCAAATCCTAGTTCAGATATTTCTGTTTATTTCAGAGACGTGGATTTATCTCCAAAAACTACTAGAAAAATGTTCGATATTTTTCGCCCAATCGTTAGCTACATAGTCGATCTACAGCTTTGCCAAGTCTCACAGCTAGGTTTCCCGTAATCGAATTTTATATTTCTGTTTACTTTTCGACATCAAAGGGACAAAGCGATGGTCAAAAGCTTAGCACATGCAGAAGGCGCTGATCGCCTTTGAAAATTTTTAGTTTTAGATCTATATTAATATTTAACTCTGAAAGAAATTTATATTTTGTGAATGCTCAGAAAGTCTTGAAAGACACCCAAAGCATGGTTTTGGCAGTTGCTGGTATAACAGTCGGTAACTTTTAATCAATAGATGCAAATGACGATTTCACAAGCTCACCAGGGATGTCTGGTGAGACTTGGGAAAAGTATTCCCAACAGATCGCGTTCATTTGTTTGCCAACGGAAAGACAGTCAATTTTGAATTGACTCGGATGTAAACATTTCTGAAAATTATTTCAAGCCTGAGCTTTCACAGACATTGCTTCACAGCATGGTTATCTGTTGACCGAGGTTTCTCCCTTCCGCCGTCCAAAAGTAAACAGAAATACCAAATTCGATCTAGCCTAAGTTTTTCAGTCAGACTTGGCAGAGTCGTAGATTAACTACCTAACTAACAACCTATCGATAATTTTTCGAGTAGTTTGGAGATAAATCTACTTTTCTGCAATAAAAAAAACTGTTGAGCTAGGATTTGCTAAGATTCGGTTAACGGAAACATTGCGATTTATACATCATTTGACTGCCCAGACAAAATAAAACAACATCCTTTTTACCGTTATTCGGTAGGCCGAATGAGCAGAAGAAATTAACAGTTAGAAATTACAAGTTAGAAGTTAAAACGATAGATGGTTCTTCTTCTGATGTGAAGAGAATAAACTGTGGAGTTCATCAAGGCTCTTATCTTGGTCCACTGTTGTCCCTGATCTACATCAATGACCTGCCCCTTTCCCTGCAAAGTCTCATGTCAGCATGTAGTCTGATGATGCGACTATTCCTCTCCCTTCAAAAAGCATTGGTGACTAGCAAAATGACTTACACTTAGATCTTCTGAAGCTACAGGATTGGCTGCATGCAAATAAACTTTCTTTGGACGTGCTGAAAAAGCAGTCGCTTATCGCAGGTTCTGGTCCAAACATCCGTAAGATAGAAAGCCAGCTTGATGCTCAACCTTCTTTTTCAATAGGCGATCAGAAAATCGAAATGATTGCCAATACAAAATGCTTAGGTGTTCAAGTAGATTGTCAACTAAATTGGGACAAACATCTCGATACTATCAAGACCAAGGATAATTGAGCCTTTAGACTCATTAAGCATTCTAAGAAATATGAAAAATGTAATCAAAATATGTACATAGAGATCGTCAAGCCCCATTTGAGTTACTTTGGCTCTCTGTAGGGCTGCCGTAGTGAATCAAAAATTAACATCTTGCAAAAAATTCAAAACAGAGCTGCAAGAATTGTAACAAATAGCCCAAAAAAACACTAATTCAGAATCTTGGTTGGCCGACTATTAGTAATCTTAAAAGAAAAGAGACCACCAGGCTAATTTAAAAATCTTTGAATTCAATTGCCCCATTCTATATGAGAAAATTATTTACACAATATTCAAATAATAGAGAACGGTTGCGTTCAACAGAAACTAATCTTATATTACTGTTACTAAAAACTGTCAATGGCCAAAAGACTTTTTCTTACCGCGGAGCAAAACTTTGGAACAGCTTGGAAAGAGAAGCAAAATTGGAACATTCCTTGAAAATTTTCAAGGAAAGACGAAAGAAGGTAGTGTAAATTTAATTTCTATGCCAATTCATTACATTTTATCGCAAACAGGGCCGAAGCCAGTGGGAGGGGGGGCCGGGGGGCGGAGCGCCCCCCCCCACAGGAGACCATTTGTCGGAAAATTTTGCTCTCTTGTCGGAATTTTTGTGATTTAAATGACTAGTTTTGGAGGATTTTGAGGAAGAATAATGCAAAAAAACATGAATTTATTAGTGTTGAAATATATAAATTCCAATAGAAATTATTGAATTTATACCTTATTATTGATCGATATTCACTAATTGTGTTGAAATCAAAGTTGTATTGCGAAATGTGGCCAAATTTCAGTTACTAAGGAGCTAGATCAGTCATAGAATGCATAAATTTAACATTTGTTCCTTCAACTGTCATTGTTGTTGTTGTTGTTGTCGATGGTTTTATCGTCGGAAAATTTTGGTTTTTCGCCCCCCTACGCAGTCATGGCTGGTATCGGCCCTGATCGCAAATTAGGTATTCTAGAAAATCACATCAAACGTTAAGGATACTGGGTGACGCAAAAAAAACTTCACGAGCAAGATCGCACATAGTTTACTGAAAGCCAATGTTATGAACACAGACAAGGTATCAGCATGCAGTTGAAAGGCTCAGCTATCATTTGAGATGCTACTTGGTCAGTTCAAAGGATGCCTACTGTCCGAAAAAACAGTTTCAAAAATATGGATATTCATTCATTTCTCGGACAATTCCCTCGCTCTCAATTCGATGTTTTGGAAGATGTGAAAAAAGCTGAATTCCCAATTTGCTTTGGGGAACGAAATTTGAATGAAAAACAGAGGTCGATTATTTAGCAAACAAAAAATTTCCCCACATAAGTTCAAATCCATTGCTACGTTGAGTTTTCACAAAATGTCAACTGGAAATGGATGGCGATTATTATCTCACTCAAAATGAGGAATCTGGGATTCAAATTTCCTTTGAATCTGGTTGTTTAGACAATGATATCTAAGATGCTAAGCCTTCTAACTAAACTGTGACACAAAGCATTTGACAATAGCCTTCGATTTCAGGGAGCTAGTGATGGTCCAGCTCGTGAAGTTGTTTCGGGTCACCCGGTATAAATTTCTGTTTCTTTTGTTGTTGGTTTAGTCTCTTTTACCTCAATTTCTATCTTAAACAGGTCAGTTTGTAGAACATGTTCATATGAGAAACTTATACCTACATAAATATTTTTAAGAGAGATGAAAAATAAATACTTTTCAATCATTTAACGTTTTTCTTTTCTAATGAATATGAAGTGAAAATTTTTTTGATGAATTTTTTTAATGAAACTGTTTTCTGCTGAAGAGAATGACTTTGCGAAACGGCATCTCCCTATTCACTGGAGCGGAATGCAGAATAACCTTAAGGGTCTCGTTCCTTAAAGCTGACTGATTCATTAAATTTAACAGAATTTACCAGTTTTTTTGGTCAGTCGGTATAAAATTCTTGTTGGGCCATTCGGTATAAAATGCTTGAATGAACTTGATTTACGGAAATTTTGTCTCATTGAACTGGAGTTTAATTTTTGTTGGGTACCTTAAAAGCTCTATTATGCCTCCGGGTGACTTATTTAGACTGCGTTCACACGATGCCGGCCCATTTTGAAAACGGTGAAAAATGTGACGGCTGCAAAATTTGAGCTTGCATTCACACGATACCGCAGCAATTTGAAAACGGTAAGAAATTAGGCGGCAAAAACTTGTTGCAAGACTTTGATGCTATAGAAGTGTCCCTACACCCTAAGAATCGACCAGTCTCGTTCCAAAAGAGTCTAAAAATGTTCTATTTTTCATAATTTTCAGGTGTTTACACGATGCCGTTTCCAAAATGTGCCGGTTAGAGTTCAAAATCAAAATCTACCGTGTTCAAAATCTGCCAGCAAAAAATTTGCCGTTTTCGTGTGAACGGGAGGCCTATCCGCCACATTTTTCACCTTTTTCAAAATGTGCCGGCATCATGTGAACGCAGTCTTAATTTCGGACACCCTAGTTGGGGCTCAAAAGAGAGGGGGTTTATTATAGAGAGGGAGGCTTACTCGCAAAATCAGATGTCAGGAATACACATGATAGTTTTTCAGTTCTTTTATCCCATACTTTGTGGATTCAACATGCGATTCTATGAGTCAAATACATAAATTCAATATGGTTTTTATCCAAAACTATATCAAAATTAACAGGCAAGCTTGTTTGGCGAAATAAATGGAAAATCTTTGGCGATTTCTTGACTTGATGGAAGTAGGGTCTGGGGCTTATTTAAAATTTCGCCTTAAATGGGAGGGGTATGATAGAGAGGGGCCTAAACAGCTTCTACAGTATTCGGATTCTGGTTTTCTGCACCAATTTCTCTTCTGGTTGTTTGATAAGCAAACAAAATCGTTTCGAAATATATCAAAAGCAATCGTTTATATGGCAAACTCACCTTTGTGAGAACTTCGAGCTAAAATACGATCGGGCTTTGCCATATTTTCCTCTAAAAAAGAATACAAATATATGCGATTATCACCAAATCTTCAAGACAGCGATCTCGAGGACGAATTTGATTGGTTTAGAAGCAGGCAACACTTACTCGCATAGCTTGTCGTCAAGAAATACAAAACGGCACTCTAGTTCTTGCATTGCTTTTAAGTGTCTCACTGGGTTGATTGCTCTCTTCTGTTTCCTTTAGATCGGGTAATAAAACCAATACCAACTTTTTGCTTCCGGCAATAAAGAAAATATCAAGCCCTCGGCCATTGTATCATGACCTCAGCAAGTTCGGTAAATACTTTGATATCGGACTTGATACTTTTCCCCGTTGCGCTCGCAAAAAGTTAGTATTGGTATCGTAAGAATGGTTGGTGTTCGTGATCTCACAACATTTTCTCGCCACAACTGTCGTTTTACTGAAAGGCTCTATAATTTGTTTTGTCCGGTGGCACTGCACATCATCACAGCACATCACAGCACATCACAATATTTTGTGAATAATAACGGTAGTAAGGTGTACGAATAAACTGTATACACGAGATTCGGATGCAAAAAGACAAGATATTTAGCACACTGAGGCCTTTCTGACTTATGTCTTCATCTTGAGTGTGACTTGCAAAACTGTTTGTCAGCACAACACTGCACATCAGCAAAATAGTTTGTGATGTGCTGTGATGTGCTGTGACCATCCACAAGAGAAAACCGATCGACTACTTTCATAGAAAAGCGTAAATTCAAAACTACATTTTTAAGCTGTCATTTTTCAACTTTCTAGCGTTTCTCAAGGATGATGTTTGAACGTTCCAGAGGAGTTGGGTAATAGAATCATGCAAAAATTGCTATCTAAAAACGTTAAGGTAACGAATTTCATCATCTCTTTCCACAATATTTAAGGGTGACCTGAAGCGAAAACTTTTATTGGTGTTAATGAACGGCACTGTCGACCTATAAGAAATCTTGTTGAAATTCCTTTGATATCTCACTTCATATTATTTCATATTCAAATTTCCTATTTAATTATTTACGACACAAAATCCCTTCAGCATAAAAAATCATCCAACTAAAATTACAATCTATAACATGATGTATAAGTTTGAGAACTGTTACGGCCTATTTGCCGCTCTTCCATGGAGTCGTATTTCATGTTAATTCAGCTCCTTAGATGAGTTTTTAAATTTCTTTTAAACTGCGGGAGGGTTGGCAGTTCCCTAATACTGAGAAAGATGCTGTTCCACGCAGTAAGAGCTGAAAAATGAAAGCCTTTTTCACATATTCAAGGTTATATCTTGGAATTTGGATGTCCATGCAGTTTATCGTATCTTAGTTTGAATGCAAGGATATCTGGGGGAATGTATCCCAAAAGCTCTCTTGGCACATCCTGTTCATACCCTTCTATGTCATGGCTAATCGATCGAATTTGATTAATCGTTCAACATCGAGCCAGTCATATGACCAATTTTCTTTGATTCTAGCCCTCTCAATTATGGTTTGGGCTCGGTCCTTTAGTATCAGCTGATGTCGTCATTTTGTTTGCAAATTATAAGGACTCTACATGGAAATATAGCTGTATCATGGGCAATAATGCACCGCGTTTGTAGCTGAAAAATTAAATCGACATTGCTCGATATTGCAGTTTTACTTTGTTGCTTTCTCTTCAGCTGCAGCTTTACCAGTGCTAGGAAATTCGAATGGCTCCTGCGTGTCTGAACAGTTAGTTCCAACACAACATGCATCCTAGCTTCAAACTTCCTCTGCAGTTTGAAATGAGGGTGAACGCTGTGTAGGAGCTAACATTTCAGAAGCGCAGGAGACATATAAATTTGATTTCTAGAACTGGTTAGGCTTGGGCCAAAGGGAAAAAACGAAGAAAACAATGATAATATGGCAACAATAGTAGTAGGTAACACTTTAATTTCCAAGCTACAAGCACGGTGTATTATTGCCATTGGCTGTACCTGATCTTTGAGATGTTACTGTCGTAAGAGACATTTCAGCAGCATGGGTTATAAATCTTTAAATTGACGAAAAATGGTGGGTGCAAAATTCTATGAAGTTTTTCTTCTAACTGAATGTCGTCAACTTTAGGTACCTATCTAAAATCTACCGTTGAACTTTTCAGAAATTTTGAATATGTTTCTAAATTACAGAACTTTAAAAAATTTCAGCTGATGTAAAAAAATATGACGTCATCGAATTTCTAAATTGTAAGCCACAAAAGTGACAGACTTCTGCTTGATACCATATTTTAAACATCCATAAACTATGGCTTCCTTGATAATCATTTCATGTTACATAAAGCAGTTTGGAAATTGCGACAGTTTTAAGTTTTCTTTAAAATTTTTCTTGAATTCTTGAAAAAGAAGAAAACACCCCAATTCTGAAACTATTGAAGTTTTCAGAAAAGTCCAACGGCAGGATTATAGCAGAATAGCTGAAGCTTCTTTGAAGCCATTCAGTTCAAATAAATAGGTAATTGCATTTTACACACACCTCTTTTACAACATTTGGAGCATATGCTCAATTCAGCTGAGCAGAATAAATGTGACATGCATTGTCTCATGAAGTGATATGACGTTGAACAAGTCATTTCAGAAGAAGAAAAGGCCTTTGAGTTGATTCTCTCTGGAAACATAGTCACACTTCCTTATTTACTGTTTGCAAACAAAACGACGTCATTAGCCAATCACACAAAACAGTGGATAACTTCAACATGAAAAAAGGAATAAAAAAATGTTAAACGACATTCTTTATCACTCAACAATGCTATTTACTTGCATTAATAAAATTTTCGCTTCAGATAACTTTAACTCAACCTCGTTCCTAGGGTGCTCTTACGTCATACGCTGATCACGAAGCCGAATGGACACCATGTACTGGTACACTTCGATCAAATTTGCCCAGAAAATGGGCAGATTTGGAAGCCATCATGGATTTCACCGTTGGCTAGGCAACGCCAAGCGACGGAAAATGGCTGTTGCTCTGGCGCTAACTCTGCAGAAGATGAATGGAGAAATTGAAATCAAACACTTTGCAGATCTTATTTGAACGTTTTTGAAGGTATTTACACAATAATCTGGGGTCGGCAAGTGTGTTTAATGTGAAAAAGCTCGGTTTGTTTGGAGCGAAAATGGGCCAAAGTTGCAAATTCGGAAAACTTGCACCGCAGCTTCAAAAATAAAATAGCTCGTTTTTCTTCGAATTTCGGAAATAAATTGCAAATGATGGTCGGAATAGGTAAAGAATGTGGTTTTACGTCGAATTTTAACATGCCGAGGTCGTTTACACCGCGCAAAACGGAGTTACAGCGCAAAATGGAGAACAGCCAATTAGACGGCCGAACGGCCTCTTGTATCCCAGAATAGAGGTAGAGCAACGAACTCATTCTGGGGACGAGATTGTCACATGACGAAAGCTCTTACCTTCCTTTCAAGGCATCATCGATATGTGCTGCGGCTAGCTTTAACTCCCAATCACCTCCGAGCTCAGTTTTGATTTGTTTATGAACTGTATCAAACTGTTAAGATAGAGAAAAGTGTAAATCCTCTGAACATCAAATAGTCATGGACCTCCATCAAACAAACGTTAATAAAAGCTATCACAAAGAGTGGTGCTAAAATCTTTACACCATAAAGAACGTTTCGAGCTGGAGTAAAAGAGCGTTACCCATGTGTGAGAAATGGATTTGAGAACGGCGATGGAAAGAGCGTCGAAATTATCTTTGCTTCGACTTCGTATTTCGCTTGTACCACGGAAGATTCTACCGTATATTTATTCTAGTGGCGACCGTTTAACAATCCTCAAGCTGCAGTTGCTTCCTAAAACTTTAAAAGCGCTCTCCAAAAAAGCCTATAACCCGCTAGACTTGCAACAAGTCTCTTTTTTACCTAATACGCATTCCGACAAATTCACTTTCCCCTTCATCTGATTTCTCCTCCCCAAAGGCGCCGAAAAATGTTCGTTCATTGAAACGTGAATCAAGCACCAAATAAACTTTAAGCGATCTCTTAAAAAGAATGAAATTGCCTGAAATCGTCCTGATGAAATCCTAGTTTTGAAAACCTGTTATGACAAAAAACCATGCTCTTTCTTGGACGTGGAACCATAGTAACCGTTAAAAATAAAGCATCTTCGAACACCAAAATAGTTTTGCGCTGCAGCAATGTCGACTGTAATAAAGGCATGTTATCCCAATTTAAGTAAGATTACTGGTTTCACAATATTCCTTGGGACTCTCCAAACTCATTATATGGAAGCGGACAAATGTAAAGTTTTTCGGACAACCAAGGGACTTTCTGTCCATAAAATCTTAACAAGTTAAGTAAACTTTAAAACCAAAAAGGGTTAAATCTGATTGAAATTCTGCATGATTGTAGCTGGGCAGAGGGGGGGGGGCAATTAAACCATTTTTGTCCTACGTATGTACCGGTAAACAAGGTATCGTTTACAGCTATTTTGCTACCGAGCAGGGAATATATTTTATTAAAAGCAATACCTCCCCAAAATCCCACGAAAATAAAGGAAGAGTTTGAAGCATTTTTTGTTAATGCCTTGTAGTATAGTATCTTGTAAAAAAAGTCTCGACGTTATGGCGGGTGATAATAGGATAATAGGATCACTCCTAGCGTTGTTGATGATGCTATGGTTGAGTACTCAACCTGTTAAAATTCTGTATAGGGATATTTATAAGCAGGTGTTTTCGAATTTAAAAAACACCTCCTCAAGAAACTTCCCCTTTGTAGCAATCATATATAAATCATGATGCCAAACGTTTGTATGATGTCGTGTCATTTCAAGCAGGCAACTTCATTTGAGATTCAAGCTGACCCGTTGATTCATTCAAAAAATACACCAATGAAAATAAACAAGAAACAAACAAACAGGTTGCCCTTTTCAGTTGAAACAACAAAATCCTTTGCTTATCATTACGATATAAAATCTGCGAGTTTGCAAAACAAATTAAAGAAGGAACTTGGTTTGAATCTATTCACGCCATCGCGCATTTTTAGCGAGATCTTTGTAGATAGGCAGCAGGGGGGCCAAACGACTATGAACATGATTTCGTTCATGATGCTTCAATGCACAATTTATACATGTTTAATGACACTACCATTTTATAGCTAAAGTCTACTTCTACAATAGACAGTCAGACTCGCCATGGAGTTCTTTTTTCTACTCATGACAAACTAAACCAAAACTTCTCCAAATACATTTATACTGTACCGCTCTTGGTGTAAGAAGACACAAGGTCTCTTCTGGCCTACACCAAGGACGGTATTTACAATGTTGCAAATACAACTTCAAGACTAAAATGATACAGCAATACAAGGGACAAAATGAAACAAGACAAGAAAACACAAATAGTCAAAAGAAAAGAAGGGGACTGGCACCGACTGGCAGTTCCACACCAAACCGTGCAATGGGTCCAACCCTTATATATCGTAGACTGCCATTAGTCTTGTACCATCACTTGGCAACTGGATGCTACATGAGGACCGAGATAACGGAGGGTCAGGGGGGCCATGGCCCCCTCAAACATATTCAGTAGTTGATGCAGTAAATCTTTATTCCTTTATCATTCTAGTATTTCAGAATGTGGCTCTTACATATATCTCGTCAATTTCTACCTTTCTTTTTATTAGTCAAGAGAGCCCTTTGGTGGTATTTACAAGCTAACGAGCTTGTCTCAAGTCAGAAACATCATGCTATTAACTCTAAAGTAGCTTTTGGGTAAATTTGGCTGTTCACCTTTTTGGGGGTGTGTACTTCGCAACGTAGATTTACCTATGAACTTGATCTATGTCGAGGAACAAAAATTAGCGTTATGTTAAGCCAATCTGAAGGGCGTGGTCTCAAATTTTTCCAGGGGAGTACCCCAAGACACAGTTTCAAGGTTTTGACTACGTTCGCTCATGGCCCCCACAAGTAAAAACTTGTATCTTGGTCCTTGACGCTACAATTACAATGAAAGTAAAGCACTATGGGAATATTTGGATGGTTTGGTGTATAACCAAGAAACTCAAAGGACACATAACCATAAAAGAAACGTCAATGGGATTTGCGGCTCTAAAAGCCAAGAAATAAAATAAAGGAAATAAAAAGTCACAAAACAATGGAAAAGCCTAGCCATGCATGGAACTCCACTGTAAAATAGCCTTGATTAACGGACACATCGTAATAAGCCCACAAACGGAACATTTGACATTGTAATCTGTTGAAAGAAACTGTCGTCTGGTATAAAAGATAAACAAACCAAATTAGCGAAGGAGAAAACCGTTAAATCCCGTATCAGAAACAACGAACTAATCTAAAACCCTGCAAAGAGAGAAAATAGGTTTATAGCTGCAATAAAGAGTAACGTTTAATTACTAGCAAAGCGGTTTGTCGCACACAACTCCTCCTTGTCTTTGATATTTTTTGACATATTCCTTGAAGAATTCTGAAGAATAAATGGCCATCTTCTCCTGGACAAAAATTGCAAGTTTGTACTGAATCTCAAAGCTTTTTCTTTCAAAAACAACTGGAAGTATTTACATAATTCCAAACATAAGGCACTGTTAAAGGCAGTCTGTCGCATATCTGATTGGCCGCTAACGGATTTCTTTGTGAATCTGTGTATTTGAAACAAAGGAGGGCTAATCTTCTTGACTTTCTGTGGTCGTAGAAAGTCAGAGGATTTGCAGCTATTCAAATTTCCTATTCTTTGTATTGTCATTATCACCCAATCAAATGCGTGACAGTCTGCCTTTAAGTTCTAATATTAAGCATTAAACGGTATGTCCATGAGCAAGGACCAAAGCAAGAATGAAAATGTATTGCGAAATTTTTGAATTGGCACATACATGAGCGAAGGAAACTTAGTGTGTATGCACTTTTCTCGGTGCTATTTATGGATGGACATGTTTACCGATGCCTATTCCAATTAGGCTAATAAAGACGGCACAATTTTCCTTGCAACTTCTCCTCCAATGGTGAGTAAGGACAGGACCATCGTCGAGAAGCGGGGGTAGTCATAGTGGTTACCAGGGGGCCTGGAAAAATATAATATCATGTATTTTTTCCTTTTTTAAATGTTCCTCGAGGAGCTTTTTAAGGCCGACTGGCCCACTACTGTCATTCTCAACTTCCATCTAAAGATTATCCTTTAACAGTATTTTGGAGGGCGTGTCCATCCGAAGAGAAAGGGCGTGGGCCAAAAGAGGCGCCTCTACCGTTACTTGACTGCTGGGGCCCAGCACCGCCACTCTACGGACTTGAGTAAGGAAATTGCAAGAGGTTTTTGATCTTGGTGCTCCACACCGCATGATTTCTGCAGCTTGCAATCACTTAGACCGTGCAGCTGTCATGGAGACTCGAGCAGGCTAGATTTACTAACTGAGCGTGCGTAATGTTCAGGATTGCAATTCAAGCTGCAGCAGCAGGTGCTACAAGCAGCAATGACCCTAACAAACATTGCAGATAGTAAAATGAGTTCTTCTTCTGGCAATCGTTGCGAGAGCAAAAATTGCGTTGCAAGTTGCAGAGATGCATTTTGCACGGGCAATCGGCTAGCCACTTGTTTTGCGCAACGGCATTGCAACACAAGTTGCTGGAAATACTGCACAGTTTAACACCAGCGTAACAGAATATTTCTCTTGCACGTTGCTTAAATTCATAGTTGTTGAACCATGTAAGTGACGGTTCAAGGCGCAGTTGTGATAAGAGAGAAGTGCTATAGCCTGCATCTTTCAGGGCCAACCTGAACTTGCTGCAATTGTTGTTTCCCATTTTAACTGAGAAATTGCTTCAAATTCCCATCTTAATGGATGATTCCGTGCAGGGCCAATACCAGCCATGACTGCGTTGGGGGGCGAAAAGCCAAAATCTTCCGACGATAAAACTATCAACAACAACAACAATAACAAAAACAACAACAACAACAACAGTTGTAAGAACAAAGGTTAAGGCTGATGTCCAGTCAGTGGAATTTTCCGAGCGGGCGGAAATTCTTTTGTTTGCGATAGAAAATGTCGCTCTGAAATTGAATAGATAGTTATGGCTGAGCAACTTTTAATTGTCTAAAATTCCGCCCGCTCGGAGAATTTCGCTGACTGGAAATTGGCTTTAAATCCATGCATTATAGGACCGATCTCAATCCTCAGTAACTAAACTTTGGCCACATTTCGCAATCCAACCTTAAAATCAACACAATTAGTGAATATCGATCAAAAATATGTCAAAATATGCCATAAATTCGATCATTTCTGTTGGAATTAAAATTTTAACACTAATAAATTCACTTTTTTATGCATTATTACTCCTCAAAGTCCTCAAGAAATAGTCATCTGAACACAAAAATTCCGACAAGACAGCAAAATGTTCCGATAACTGGTCTCCTAGGGGGGCGCTCCGCCCCCGCCCCCCCCCCATTGGCTTCGGCCCTGATCCTGTGTTTTGATTTGCTCCATTTCAGCGTAGCATCCCAACGTTGTTTTGTGACACTGTGAAGCTTAGCTTATCGAAGCAATTTCCTAATCCTGCTTCTCAATGTCAAAACATCTCGCGATTCCTTTAGCCTAGACTTACAGCGAGTTGGTGGTGACTCTTCTCATTCTAAGTAGCAGGCTCATTTTCAGTTTTTATTAACGACTATACCTTAATACATTTCCATACAATTACTAAACATAACATAATTAGAATAAATAAGACAATAATACATACTAAACAACAAAGAGATACTTAGAGATATAGACACTAAATAAATTAACGTAATGAGAAAACTTTGCAAGACATTGTGTATTTTTCTACAGGGAAGCTCTCCAACAGATAAACCAATAGAGAGAGAGCCCTCCCCCATTTTCCACTGTTTGACGAATTTGAACAAATCTGGAAGATTTTCTTATAAAATCAACTGATTTGCATTTTGGTGATAAGGAAAACATCTTGAAAGGTAAATCATTCATAATTAATTCAAACACTTTAATAACTTATCCTACAAAAGTCAATAGCTATTTGTGTTTACTTGCTGAAACAAAAGAAAAACATGCAAAATGTGCAATATTCCCAGCTTTTAGCAGGTTCAAGCAAATAATGTCTGTATAAAGCAAACTTATTCGGCAATATTCATAAATTCTCATATTGAAAACCTAAATATTTGATGATTTTCTATCAGGTGAAATTAAAAACTATGTTTGGAAAATGAATACGGAAAAAATTCCACTAAGTTAGTCATACAAGAGACTAGATCAAGTGATGCTTTTATACATCTTATATAGAAAAAGGTTCAATTTAGCAGTGTTAGTGTTTCTTCCACTATTGTGCAGATTCACAATTTTCTAAGATTTCAACGGAAGATATCACTCTATCCAGACTATTTTGCAGAACAGAATAGCTAAAGGGTCCATTCTCTGGGATTCTCTAGGTGAGATGACCCTTACTGCACTGAAAAAGGCATTTATCTTAGGTTTTTCTGTGCAGCAACAGTGCGAATGGATTGCAAAATTCATTTCTTACGGAAAGCCATAAGATTCAATTTTGCAATGCCCCAAACTGGAGGAACATGTTCTGCTCAAAGCACTAATAATATGGTGAAACTTAGCATAGTAAATGTGGCTCTTGGCTCATGGATTGATCATTGAGATCTTACGCACACAAACACAAACACACACACATCATATATTTCAATTTTGGATGTGTGATACTCCCCACCCTTTCTTCCTGAAATGGTGGATTTAACAAATGGGCCATCTGAAAATCTAGCAGGGTAAATGTCAGTAACTTGAAAGTTTATATTTCAAGCATTTTTAGGCAAAGGTGAAGGGGGCATTAGCTTTACATTAATTCCATATTGAGGGATGCTAGCAGGGTTCAAACCCTGTCCAACTGACTAATCTGGTTGCAAAGTCAGCACACCACAGCACAGTACCATAAAACCCTCCATGTTCCCCTCTTGCATACCATACCATAAAACTTGTTTCAACAGTCAGCTACATTTAACAACGTTGTTTATGATCTGTTCCATCATGACCTTAACTAGCAGCATTTGCCTTGCATTGACAATTATATCCAGAAAGGTTCATTGGAAAACTCAAAATGTTAAGCATTTTATTGACATTTCATTTTCAAAAGTAAGGCTTGTGGGTCAAGCATTATTTTTCAGTCTGGGAAATGTATTTCAAGTGATAATTCATCTTATGCCCTCTGTATACAGTGCCAAGGCTTGGTGACTGAGCTTGGCCACAGTGGTCCTCTATGTATATGCTTTTTCATTAGCTCCAATCAGCTTTAGTCATTCAAAACAGATAGGCCTTTAAGAGCTGCTAGAACTGAATTTGGTGCTCATATGTTGTGCTTTGTCATCAGTGGCTTTAGTCCCACAGAGAGAACTTATTCTCCGGCAAAGATGGACTGCATCTGTTCATATTCATTCTCACTTGCTCCAGTCAGGCTCTGCCCCAGCTGCAGCTGTTGGCCACAACCTTAGCACACTCTAATGGCAGAGCCAACCTGTGAAACTGAGTGCAGCCCAAGGCAAATTTTTCATGACTGTACCCTTCAAACTCCCCAAAAAACTAGGCAATGTCCTTTTCAATAAATTTACAGTAGTTACTTTTTAAGAACATCTATTAGATCATCTAATTACATATTTAACGCTTGATCTGGCTTTTACCTCTTAGGAGACCAATTATGTTGCGTTTTGGTGTGAATCTCATGAAGCATCGTTTGGAAAAGTGGGGGTGGGGTCCAGATCCCCTATTTCCCCCATATAGCTCTGCCACTGGCACCCTCCATATGCAATACCATATCATTTCTATCAATCATACTAACCTCATCAGTAGCAGGAACAGCAGCAATTGCAGGAGTGAGCAAACCATAGATCCCCAATGCTTCCATGGTTTTGAGATTATGATTGCCATCATCTTCCTCTCCCTTAATTTCTTCCAACATCACAAGATTGCTTTCTGACACATTCTTATTCTTTTTGTGCATCTTTAGTTTTTGGTACCATCGATCCTTAGGAGCATTTGCAAATGTGACAGAATTTTGTCTATATGGCTCTTCAGTTTCGTCTTTTTGAGAAATCTCTATAAACTTACTTTGGTTTGCATCTAAAGTTTCATGTTGCTGTACTTTCTTATTTCTAATTCTGATCCTATGATGCCATTTTGATTGTTTATTGTCAAGATTGTCATGTAACTGATTTGTTTCACATTGAGAATTGTCAACAACCTGAACTCCTGCAGGATTGTCACCTTTTTCCCTCTCAAAAACTGTTGCATTGACTGCCAGTCCTATTTCTGGATTATTGGTCTTTTCCTCCTCAAAAGATTCAGCATTTTCTAGCCTAAGTGCTGCGTGCTGCTGGCTGACCATTATTTTCCTCTGATAAAAAGTTGTCAGCTCAACGGACTGTAATCTCTCAGCATGAAGGCTGTTGTGTTTTTTGGCAGTAATGTGTGATTTTATCCAGCAGACAGGAACTGAAATGTGCAGCAACCTGCTTCCTTCCACTTGGAGCCTTTATCCAAACTATGGCAGCAAGCTGATCTCTACGGTGTCCCCATTTTCTTACTAAATCTATGAGGTATCAAGCCACGCACTTCCCCTTTCGAATACACGTCTCAGAACTTCAATAGCAGCAGTTCAGAGTATTTTGCAGCACGCTTCCACTACCACCCTCCTCTTTGACGGTAGGCCCTTCTCCTCAACGATTCGTGTAAGTCTGATCATCAACAAACAGCGGCTAAACTCCAGTTTTACAAATCCAGTCATATTTACCTACATCTCTTTCTTTATTGGAGTTAACTCTTTAGTTTCTTATTATTTTAATTCACCGCTAAGAAATCTCTTTGTTGACTCCAGCTTTTGAGATTCGATTCACGCGGGATAATGTGTTGCCATAGAGCTGAGATTGCTCCTTCACAGTAGCTAATAAATCCCAGAAGAAAAGAGCAATGAATTTGATTTCTCCTGCGCCATGCGTACTTCTTCGCAAAACGATGATTTGCTTCAAAAATTTGCTAGTTTAGAGCACTTGACATCATAAAGAAAGTTCGCTTTGTTGACTTCAGCTTTTGAGATCAGATTCACTCATTCATGCAGAATAATGTGGAAGTATAGAGCCTAAATTGGTCCTTCGTTCGTAGAAGCTTAAATTCTGGCGGAAAGCTATTGCCAAACCCCAACCCATTTGCAGCCAAAATTAAGAGTTACTTTATTTATTTTATTCAAACAACACTATACCGGAGGTACATGGTCTACGTTCTAAATAAACTAAAGTATCTAAATCAATAAAGTTCAATCTAAACTACTTACGAACAACCAAAACGAGCAGCAAGGAAAAACAGATTAACAAAATTTAAACCGAATGGGCTACGAGACCAAACTTAAAACCCTGCTTTTAAATGCCTCTTTCAAATATTTTGCGATCGATAAAATGTTGCTTGGGTCTTCATTAGAATTTATCACTTTGAATGCTTCATTTTTGTCCTTTAGATTGTTGATTATTTGCATGATTTCCTGACTCAGATATTGTCGTCTTAAATTTTGGTACCCACCACAGTAGAACTGGCAGATGAATCTCGTCTTCAATGCAATTAGCGCTACATTTTGTGCAAGTCCTATTTTCTAAAGCTATGTCTTTATGCCGACCCACTTCTATCATTAAGTTGTGATCACTACACCTAAACTTAGCTACCTGCTGTCTTAATGAGAAGTCCTTCAGATCAACAAGGTATTTCGCTGTTTCAATTCATTTTTAAACAAGTTATAGTACCTACGTTTTCTATACTTAATACTAGTTACCGATGTTTGGCGTATACACTCGTTCCATTTTGTCGCAAAAAGAGCTTTCACTTTTGATTTCATATGCTTTTCTACTTGGGATGGACTTAGTTTCAAAGGATCATTCAGTAGGAAGCCTAAATCAACGGTTTTCAGAATGAATCTTATTGTTGCTTTCCAGTCTGCCTTTTCATCCGACAGTAACAGCAGATCATTGTAAGCTTTCTTTGCTAAACTACTTTCATTGTTGCCAATCGTAATCGAGTGACCAACTGTTCTTGCGTTTGTTGTCGAGAAGGCTACCAAACTTTAGAATTTTATTGCAGAAAAACTGGCCAAGCTTAAGCTTTCGACTTCAAATTTGGCATGCGCGCCCGTGATCAAAATCTTTAGGTTAGCGAAGTGGAAAATGAAGTTCTTCTAAAGCTAGTAAAATATCTTATTATTTAGCGGAGTGGAAAATGAAGTTCTTCTAAAGCTAGTAAAATATTTTGAAATGAGCCTTCTCCAAAGCCGTGAAAACAAACAGTTTTGATTAATATGTCTTTCGATTGCCAAGAGTATGAGCAATTCCATACTTTATACAGAATTTCGATAGCCCGATTGGTTGAAGAGCAATCAAAAAGTTTCCAGAGAGGAGGATTTCTGAAAACCGGCCTTCCGTGCTCATCAGAGCGTGTTGCAGAGTCATCTTAAATCAAGCCTCCACGGCTTCGATGGCACGATCCTCCATTTTGCAAACAAAGCCCGCGAAAGCAGTCAGAATATTTACAAAAGATGCTGACTAAATCAATTTTATTTCTTTGCTGAACCCCCCGACACACTCAACTCGGGCCCAGTTTTCTTTCGCTCTAAACAGTAGCATTTTCGGCCTAATTAGTCCCTGTTTTGAAGCGTAAGGACTTAAGTCCTTCAACTGAAGCGATAACAACAACAATAACAAGCGTAAGTTAGAGGGACTTATGTAATGTAGTCTAAATTGGATTGCCAAAATTAGTGCGCAAAGCTCTTTCACCCAAGGCATTGTAAGAAATAGGACCCTAAGCAAACTTTTATCGCTCGCAATTTCTAATCGTTTTTCTGACATTTCTTAGATCAGCAGCCCGTCAGCAGGGCTTATTGTAATTTGCGAGATTGTGCAATAGCAAAATTGTGAAATAGTGAAATTTCGCAAATTGCAACAATGCCTGTGCTTATAGTAATATGTGAAATCAACTTTTCGCCGTATCTTAGGATGTTGTCTTTGATTTTAAATGTCAGCACACAAGGCAGAACGGTTTAAACAAAGCTGCCTTTCACATTGTAAATAAAACATGCTATCGAAATGTTGCACAAGTTACAATGAAGCTTGGGCTTATTATAACTAACGAAACTGACATTTCCTCCGTATTTACAGTAATTGTTAGAACACAGACAGGAAATTTTTCAACAAATGTTTTGAAGCCACCTTTATGAGTATTGACACTTGAATTAAAGAAACTCTGTTGAAATAATGGAGAAAGAAATTGATTTTGCAAATATAGATAAGCCCACGGTTCGTTGTAATCTGCAGAATTTCACATGTTTGTTATTTCGCAATTTCGCTAATTAATCAAAATGGTGAGCAGTAGGAGGAGAGGCATGCGGGAATGCGTTACAAACAAAGTTTTGCTGAACGAAATCACACCTTATCGATAGACATGATTTGCAAGGACAAAAATCATCAGTTATTAGAGCATGAAAATAAAAGGTGTTCTTACTCTTTCCAGTGTATTGCAGTCAAAGCAAAAGAAGCGTACCATATATGTTGTCAATATTCAAAATAGAATCGTATCTTCATTGGATTTTGTTTCTCTGTATCAAGAAATCATTGAGCATTCTTACTCATTGTGGTCTCCAAGGGAAGAGAATTCCTACTGCAATCCCTCATATGCTCCCGCTCAATGAAAGCAATATTCAATAGAAGGGAAGCAAATAACAAGCAATATTCGAGAAGGGTAGAGTGGGGTTATGGGTCTCTATTGGGTAAAGTGGGTTTACAAAGCTCTTTGTAAGAAATGTCGTGCCTCGTCAAGTCGAAGAGAGGCAGGCCATCTTTATCGAAATGTCTAGAAAATATGCTGCCTTCCCATATAAAACATTCGTCTTAGGTTAACTTCAACTCATTTTGAATAAATATTTACTGAACAGCCAACTGTGGAAGGACACTTCATTGCAAGTTTGAACACTTCATTACAAGTTTTCAGATGACATTAAACCAGATTCAAGGGGAAAGGCCTCACTCTTTAATTATAACTGGGGACTTTAACTGTAGATCTTCACAGTGGTGGGCAGCAGATGTTGAAAGTCCAGAGGGGACTGCGCTTGATGAAATAATTGAGACAAATAACTTAACGCAGCTGATCGACGAACCAACGAATATAAGGGGTGAAGGAATGTCCTGCATTGACTAATAATTACTGACAAACCTAATTTATTTGTGGAATCTGGCGTCCAGTCGTCCTTGGACAATCGATGTCAGCATCAAATAATATATGGAAAACTTAACATATCTGTACCATCCCCACCACCTTACAAAAGAACTCTTTGGGATTACTCCAAGGCGGATTCACAGTCAATCCGGAAAATGATTAATGAGCTTGACTAGCACACTCGTTTCGATGGGCTTGGACTGGAGGAAATGACGGAAGTGTTCACCAACAACCTATACTCTATTTTCTCCTCAAACATCCCCAACAAAGTAGTTACATGTAATGACAAGGATCCTCCCTGGATAACGCCATAATTTAAAAAAATCAATTAAACGCAAGCAGAAAACTTACAGAAATTTTGTCCAACGTGGCAGGAGGGATGAGGACTGGGAAAGAGTTAAAAGTATTCGCAATGCTACTTCAAAACTTATTGTCAAGGCCAACGAAAACTATTTTTTAAAGTTAGGTAGAAAATTGTCTGATCCAAATCAAGGTCCCAAAGAGTATTGGTCTACTCTAAATAGATTGATAAACAAGAAGAAGACGTTTAACATACCGCCATTGTTGGAAAATGGTTTCTTCATAACTAACGTCCAAGAAAAAGCTAACACTTTAAATGATTACTTCGTGGAACAGTGTTGTGCGGTATCGACTGGGAGCACCCTTGCAAACTTCCTACCTCGATGCAATGTGCTTTTGCAAAATCTTGTTATAGACAGAGCAAAAGTTCTCCGTTTGATTCGTTCTCTCGACACCAGTAAAGCCCATGGCTGCGATAACATATCGATCTTTATGATAAAGATATGTGATGTTTCTGTAGTAGAGCCCCATTGTGCCAAATCTTTGAAAAATGCCTTGAAGTAGGAATCTACCCCTCAATCTGGAAGAAAGCAAATATAATTCCTATCCACAAAAAGGGTAGCCGGCAGTGTAAGAATAATTATCGACCAATTTCACTCCTACCAATCTTTGGAAAACTATTTGAAAAGTTGATTTTTGATGTCATATTTGAACACCTTTGCAACAATGATCTCTTAACCCCACATCATTCAGGCTTTCGCCCAGGTGACTCAACGATAAATCAATTGTTAGCAATAACTCATAAAATTTATACTGCTTTTGAAGAAATCCCTAGCCGAGAAACACGGGCCGTCTTCCTTGATCTATCGAAGGCTTTTGATAGAGTTTGGCATGATGGCTTACTTTACAAACTGGAATGCAACGGAATCTCTGGGCATCTTTGTCACTACTCGGTAATTTTCTAGAAAATCGTAGGCAGCGAGTTGTATTGAATGGCAAATGCTCTCAATGGGCACCAATATCTGCTGGAGTGCCGCAAGGTTCAGTCTTGGGTCCATTGTTTTTCCTCGTATACATTAACGACATTGTGGAAAACTTAAATTGTGACGTAAAAATTTTTGCCGATGACACTTCTCTTTTCTCTGTCGTGAAGGATGAAGGGAAAACTGCTGATGAAATGAATAGTGATCTTGAAAGGGTTCGACTTTGGGCATGGCAATGGAAGATGAAATTCAATGCAGATAAAACGGAAGAAGTTATTTTCTCTTCAAAAAGACTCAAGTCTGCTCACCCTCCTCTATTCCTAGGGGGCAGTGAGGTGACTGTAAAAGCAGAGCATAAGCATCTAGGCATGATCCTCGATTCTCAGCTAGATTTTCAGAGTCATAACAAAGAGGCGATTACTAAGGCAAGGCGAGGTATTGGTATGATAAGATATCTTTCCAAATATGTTTCTAGAGATGGACTGGATCAGATCTATAAGTTATATGTGAGGCCCCACTTGGACTATGATATCATCTATCATAGAGATGATCCTCATATGCAAATGAATTTTACCCAGCGACTTGAGCAGACTCAGTATTCGGCTGCATTAGCTGTGACTGGAGCTTGGAGAGGTACAAGTAGGCAAAGGCTCTATGATGAACTAGGCTAGGAAACCCTTTACCACAGGAGGTGGTATAGACGTTTGTATCATTTCTTTAAATTAGTGAGGTCTCACTCCCCCGAATATTTGTTTCAGAAATCCCTCCGGAGCGTCAAGTAATGTACAGTCTTAGAAACCCGAGGGTTTACGATGAAAATATTGTACGAACTGTTCGATTTTCTAACACGTATTTCCAGAACTCACTCCATGAGTGGAACTTACTTGACAACGAGATAAAAAGTTCTAGGTCAATTTCTGAGTTCAAGCGAAAACTGCTTCAGATTATAAAACCTGTGAAAAACTCCTTGTACAACATTTCTGATATAGATGGCATTAAGTATCTGACTAAACTTCGATTGAAATTTAGTGCTCTTAATGAACACAAATTCAGACATAGATTTGATTGCTTAAACCCCTGTTGCACCTGCAGCGAAGCGGTAGAGGATAATGAGCACTTTTTCGTGCACTGCCCTCGCTTTGAGATGATGCGCAGAGATCTCCTTGGTCAACTTTCGGACATTCCCGGGATTGACATTACAGTAATGGATTCAAAATCCTTGTGCCAATTGTTGTTGTTTGGTAGCACCAATTTAACCGTTGTTGAAAATCATATCGTTCTAGAAGCGACGATGGCATATATAAAAGCAACAAAAAGATTTAGTTAGGGCGTCTCTGCTTTCTGCTTTGGTGGGCGCGGGAAGTCGTTTTCGAGGGTGATCTCTTGGGGATTGGTTTCTTTGGGGGTGCGGCGTAGTCGTATTCTTTGAGGAGCTAATTCCTCACAGCCCTAACGACGTTTTACACATAATACCCATACCAACTTTGTGATCCCTGGGCCGCCTGTCCCTGCTCGTCGGGGTGGGGGGCGGAGTTGCCTTAAAAATTATATGAGTAGATCGCAGCACGCAGTCTTTCCGTTCTTTGTACTTTAGTGTTGTTTTATTGTAACGTTTTGTTGATAAACTATTCTAGCTTTTGTATATTTATTTAAGTGCTATTCACAGTGGGAGCTCGATGACCATGTGTCTATTTCCGCTGTGACTAGCACAATGTATCTTGAGTTTAGTTTATCTGTATCTGTTGCATGTATTTTAATTTTATTGATTATAAAAAACTGTGGAAGAAATTCAAGAAAAGTTGCTCCTGCCACAGACATTTTGCCTTCTCTGAACCATTGAATGAACATGACGTGAGAGTTGGTCTTTTACAACTGAAATGACGTTTTATTTGAAAGTCAATGAAGCGAAAGTTCTTCCTACGACATGCTTGTTAAAATTCCCAGGAACAGGTTCCATTTCACTGTAAAGGTATATTTATTTTCATTTCATTTCATTTATAGGATTGCCCTTCAACTAATTTGATTTGCAAGGGGCCCTAACTAAAAATGATAATTTACAATGGACAAATTATCCTTAAAAACCGTACTTATATGATACTAGTTACAGCACAAAATATTTGCATCATATTTACATATTTACATCAAAAATAATGAAAACAAATCACAACTAAATAGAATGACGAAGATAAGTTTATTTCAAACCAATTTTCACAGTTAAGACCAAGAAAATCCGATGAAAATAAATTTCCGTATTAGTTGAACTAAGATAAGATACCAGGATTTAGATACATTAAACATATAGTGCAGAGCCCTTCATCAGTACGGATGAATGGTTATGCCCAATACATTTGGTTTATTTAAGTCTTGACATCTTAGTTTAACTGATACAGAAATTTATGTTTATTTGCTACTTTTACTGAACGTCACTGTCAAAATTTTATTTCACAAGAAAATGCAACGATAGAAATAATTATCTCGAAAAGTTTTTGTTACCATTCGAAAAGCTTCCCTTCCTAGTGAAAAAGTTACATTTTGAGATCAATATTTAAGGATTTTGAGGTTTAAGACCAATCCTTATAGGCATCACGTTGCTCCCGGGGTGGAAACTTTTATATCCAGAGCAACGGGTTGGCGTAAGGTAGACTTGCTCCAAGTCTATTCCGAGATGTATCGGCACTAAGGAACATAGTTACTTCTGTGGGGGTGTCCTCTTCAAGGTTTATGCCCCCGCAGAAGTAACTATGTTCCTTAGTGCTGATATATCTCGGAATAGACTTGGGGCAAGTCTAGCGTAAGATAGGTTTAGGGCACCTTAGTTAAAAAACTAAGGGCCCCCAACCAAACGGGGCCCCCCGCAAGAAATGTATGTCTTTTGGTATTTCATCTTGAAGCTGGTGCTGTGGCCATGACAAGAAAACAAAGGAGGGGCTTCTGGCTTGCATAATATGGTAATCTTACTATTGATGAAGTGACAGTTATAATTTATTCTGTAATAATAGACTGGGGAATCTGTCGGGTGAGTAAAAAATGTTTAGTCAAAAATATAAAAGTATGTGACCGACAGTCAAAACTAAAATGTTAATTCATCACTCAAAGGCTGACTTAGATGGGAAAATGCTGTTTGATGTTTTTACCAAGATGTACTGCGTTCTAATACAAATTCTATGTGATACTACCGGGTGAGTCAAAGAGACGTTTACGCGTCTGGCGTGCTATGGATTAAAACGTATGTGATCGATATTCAAAACTAAAATTTTTTAATCGATCAGTTAAAGGCTAAAATGGATATGAAAAATTTTTTGATAGAATTGCACATTTTAAGACCCAACAATTAAGAAAAATGCCTGTAAGGGGTTAGTATGGGAATCGAGCATTCCGCGTTTCATTCTGGTCCAGGATTTATGTGGTATTAAAGTTTTATTGTCAGTTTCAGAAACATAATTTCAGTTTCAATGGGAAGTAAACCATCGAAAAGAATGGAATATGGAATTCTCGATTCCCATACAAACTCATTGCAGGCATTCTTCTAATTGCTGGGCTTTAAAAATGTGCAGTTTTATCAAATAAATTTTGTCATCTAAGATAGTCTTTGACTGATAGATTAACATTTTAGCTTTGAATATTGGTCACATAATTTTTAATCCATAGCCTGCTAAACGTGTAAACTTTTGACTCACCCGATACATTTACGAGGAACTTTTCACGTTATTATTTGTGAAAATGGACGCGTCAGCAGAACCTTAGACCTATGGAGTGGCCAAGTGGGATAGAAACTTTTGTTCCTTCTTTGTCAAAATATGGTCTTCACGCTTCCTTCAAAAACAAGGGGAACATGGTTGGGTATAGACAGGTACAGGGGGGCATGAATTTTTCAGGGAAATTCTGGCTCGTGATTGATAGTGTCCAGGGAGCACTCCCTGGGAGAGTCCATCTACGCCAAAGCAAAGGTTCCTAAAATTGTTCCAGATGAACTATCAATTCCTCAATACTTCCAGTTAGGGGTAAGCGAACACTGGATTGTACTGAAGTGATGTAAGCAAAAGTAAAGGGTACTGACGCAGAAAGTTTCCTTGAGGTATTAATTTGAAGAAATCTCTCACGAAACGGTTATAGTAGTACGATAAGCATGGGATCGAAATTGGCCCTGAGAGCATTAGAAAGTGATATTTTCTCAATAGTTGGAATTGATTCGGGAGATGTGTTCGAGCCAAAGTGCAGGGCATATCCTCAAAATTGTCCTGATGATTTCGCCCCTATCCTTCGTTGTCCTCTCTCCACCACTCATTCGCCTTCAACACACTGCTGGTTTGGACAACGCATATTTTGACTGTAAATCATTGCAATTTTCATCGTTATCTGTGAGACTCATGCATTTCAACTTAAAAGTGAAGATGGCTTTTAATGTCTGTGATGTAATATGCTCTTGTTGGGGGTTCCTCGAGCTACAAAATGCCTAAGGACCTCCACTGTCTCCGTTGCGCCACTGAACGGGAGCTGAATCAGCTTAGATTCGAGAACAGAGTTTCTCTTTTTGATAATGACTGTGGCTGTGTTGATTCTTCCTCATTCTTTTTCACTTTTCATCATTCTATGACTGTAAAGATTTCTAGCCATTGATGCAACCCTAATAAATTTTCAAATTTGTTATCCTCATAGAATTAAGATCGCTAACACTAAGATTGCGAAAATTTGCAGTTAGCCTAGAATTTGGTACCCTGGGTACCTGAGCCTGAATTTTTATAGGCTCTCGTACACAAGGTAAAAATGTGGGTGCTGAATGTGAATCTGGAGTCAGAAATTTCATTTGACGCAAGCTGAAGAAATTCTGAAATATTCCAAAACGAGGCTGGTTATTTGAAAAGGTGTATTGGATCTGTATTGGATGGGACTGGATGAAGATCAGCTAGAAGGAAATCATAAGAACAGCAAAAAGACGGCAGATTGTGGAGATCCATGGCAGCCAACTGGCAGCCAACGTTCTGGTAGAAAAAAAGCACTTACGGGGATTTCCTTCGCGATGTCAACACAGAGGCCTGGCTTTGTGAAACTGACTTTGAAGAGCTCACCTATAGTCGATGGTACGGCAAAGGAGATCCTCCATCTGTAAAGAAAACAAACGCTCCAAGAATTTCCTAAAAACTGTTGTTAAGAAACGTTCAGTGCACACAGTCTAATAATACTTGGTAAAGTTCTTAGCTTCTTTTAAATATTCATGTGTGAAGTCGAGCTGAATCTTTTTTTATTTACATATTTTTTATACCTTATATAATATATATTTATATATAAAATCAAACTGAATCTTATTCACATTTGTTGCATTACTGTTGGGTAATTAAGAAAGGGAGCAAATCTCACAAGAGTGCTATATTCTCAAATCGAGACGACGACTGCCTAAAACCATTTTCTTCAGTATGCCAATTCAGCTTATCAAAGCAAAACATTAGGGCTACAACTCTGAACAAATGTACGCCCAGTCTGGGCGTTCCCAGTACCTTCAAGGTTTAGAATAGTGTTTCGCCCAGGTACTGCTTTTGTGTAGAATAATTTTGACCTTTACTGCATTTGTTATCAATGCAGTTTGTGTTTTTCGAAATTTACACCTGTTTGCTTCGCTGTACAGTACACCTGGAGAGCAGCATGGAATATATTTGTACCTTTTCGTAATATGAGTACTTCACCCTAATTTTATGATTCAAACATCTAGGAAATCGATCAAGAATTTGCCGTTTTATCGTTATTTAAATTTTGGCTGATTAAAGTATCTGGAAGTCATTGAAATTCAATGGTGGCAAAACCACAACCGTCGTCAGAAGGGCAATGTCGGACTTTGTCAACTTCATTCGAGAAGAAAAGAAACTGTCACAGAAATGTTAACAGCCTCAGGGAAATGACCTAACGATGTCTGATTCTATTTCATTTAAATGAATTATTAAAAACTAAGGTTTTGCTGCAAGTTTACGTTAAAAAACTTTATTTCCGTTGGGCTGATGTATTAAAGATTTAAGCCTGGCTTTTTGAAAACAAGAGATAAGATTCAGGATCCAGCTGTCACCATCACAAAACAATCTATCCTTCTAGCGAACACCAGATGTCTCAAGAAAAATATCTAGGCTCAAGTTAACTATCGAGGAACCTTTTTGACATTTGTTACCATTGATTGAAGCAAAATTTTCACTACTGATCCTACGGTTAACTGACAAAATCCTCGTATGGGGGTATTACAGTATGTTGGTGGGACAGAGATGTGCCATTTTTATGGGTACTTGTTTAAAAAGTTGCGGAATTTTTCGTTGCTGCAAGCTTGGCCCAATTGCTGCCAGTCATTAAAAGGAATGCAAGCATATAACAGCGGGTCGAAGACACTTGCGGTCGAATCCTAGCCTCTCATTAGATCAGTGCTTCCTCCTGACTTAGATTTACCAAAGAGCCCCCCCCCCCAATAGTACCCCTGGATAACGGACTCACGTGTTGATTTTTGTCTTTCACACCATCACGGACTACAAAACAGCACTTTCACGATCACGTTGCAGAAATTTTAAGAATGCTTGCTCAAGAAATATATTTCTATGAGAATGCATGGCTGGCAAAGACACATCAGGGAGCGCAGGGTGACCTTAGCAAGGGTTTTTAAGGTCTCGGTGGCAAGGCTGAGGGTGAAATGATATAAATAGGGGTCCGGGGGCCTGCTCCCCAGGAAATTTTGAGACCCCCTTGACAGTGTTGAAAAACGGCAATTTTTGTGATCAAAGCATAGTCAGGTGCTTTAAAAGTCCATGTCAAGAAATAATGACCAAATTTTTGGCAGATCACGCTGCACGGCGGAGTCTGCAATCACAAATTCTCGAGTCGAAAGTATTAAAATCGTGCTGCTAGAATCATCACAAATAGCAGCTTTGATATCCCAGGCAGACCACTTATTGCAGAGTTGGGCTGGCAGACCATTGAAGAACTCATTGAAAATGAGTCTAAAATAATGGTCTTCAAGTCGCTCAACGATTTGGCTCCACAATACCTGCGTAATCTCTTCACGAAAAAGTCAGCATGCTCCTCCCACAACCTCCGGAACACCCAGACTGATTTACGGTTGCCAAAGAAAAAGTCAGCAAATGGGCAAAAATGTTTTTCGTAACGAGGAGCTAAAATATGGAATAGCCTTCCTCCTGAGTCAAAGAGCATCCTCTCTGGCTGGTTTTAAGAAAACTGTTAAGGGTTAATTTCTTTGTTTATTGTATATATTGTATCATTGTAAATAGGCTTTTAGATTATGGTTTCTGACTTAAGTTGTGACTTATTTTAATTTTTTATGGTATGTAAGTTTTTAATGGAGGGCCCCTTGAAAAACGGCTTCTGCCGAAGGGCTACCCTCCTGAAAAGATTCAAAATATGAAATATGAAAATAGGAAATACCAAAATCACAAAAGCGCGCTTAAATTAGCCAAATAACGCTTCACGTACAAGTATGGGGGGCTCCCCAAATATAATTTGCCATGTGTCAAAGCAAATCGTCTTTGCAGCCTGCAGGACTATTTTGTTTCAAAAGGTTACATATGTTTCTTAGCTCATCAACTAAAAACTTAGCTACAATACACGATGCTTATCATACTACCCAGAAAGTACTCTGCCAATCTACGAATACGATTCCAGGAGCACAACATGTGTTTCGCACCAAAAATCCTCGTATACCTTGTCAAAATCCATACAAATCTTTTGGAAAATTCATGAATCCACACTTTCATCTTTCTTTCTTGTAGTACCTTATCGTATGCCATCGGCGACCAGCTTATGCCAGTTGTTCCTGCTTTCCGTGCACTGAATAAGTTCAGTCGCTGAATTCCTACTCCATTCTGCAATTCTTTGCAGAAATGTGACCCTCTGTCTTCCTCTTGCCCTTTTTCCCGCTGTCTTGCCCGTAAGTACAAGCTTTTTTCTATTCCGTCTTTTCTCATGCAATGTCGAAAGAACTGCAGTTATGATCAGCTGTCTTTCAGTGTCTGCCTTTAGTAACCTTCTTCATTCGTTGTATGACTTTCCCAGCCTATTCTCGACGCTCTTAGCCTGATAACCAGACTAAAGTACAATGCTTTCCGCAGGAACCAGATCTCTGCTGCACTGATTCTCTTCTCCATTTCTTTAGACACAGTATATCTCACTTCCATATTTTAGGACCGGCAAAATGTAATATTCCAGTACCCTTTGATTGTGATTACGTAAATATCAGAATATCTGAAAATCAAGTCCTCCTCAGAAAGTCCCATAAGTCATGAGTATATCCAAGAATAATGTCAATCTCTTGAAAGATGTGTGTTATGTCAGGTGAATCACATTTCTTTTTCTTATTACTATTATCATATAGCATCTTTTTATCTAATTTTTAGATTTCTGCCACGGCTCCCTGAAAGGCAGTTGCTGATTAACTGATGGGGCTACCCTGTTTAAATAATTAAAAATTGATAAAAATAAGAATGAAAGAAAACTAAGCTTTTGAACGAAAATGACTGGAATCAATATATACATCATCAAAAATTGAGGATCAGACTCGTTTATGAGGATGAGACATTTTGTTGTGTCGTTGTTGTTGAAGCAATCTAAGTTGCTGTTATTGTTGTTGTTTGACTAAACCCATGCTTTTACAACAACCAATCTCGGAAAAGTCTGAAGAAGAATCCTCGGAGAAAACTTAGATATCATTTGATTAGCACTTCAACAAGTGATTCAAAGGCTAATTCCACTCAGTAGAATTCTCCGAGCGGACGGGAAATTTAAGTTTTCTCCGAGGATTCTTCTTCAATTTCACACGCAGGGGGAGGGTAGTTGCCTTCCCCTGCCCCCTGTCAGCACGTCACTGCCCACTTACACAATAAAAAGTTTATCACGCGCAAGCAAGGGTAGATTTTGTAATACAATAGCATCAGTTGCTTTGGTTCACACCTCAATTCAAAGCGATTAGAGGATGCAGACAAAAGAAATTCTCTCAACCAGAAATTGAAAACAAACTTAGCCGCAAAGTTGCTCTGAAACCAGTACAGCAAACTCTCACTTGGTGCGGGCAATGGGAGGCTTTTAAGAGGAGTTAAGTGCTTATAACGAAAGAAGAAGGGTAAATCGAAAGTTCTGTCTCGCGGATTTTGTTTACGTTATTCAGAAGCCGAGCAGAGGGCATTACGATCGTAGCATATTCATTGTTCAAATGTAAACAGTTACTCTTCAGCTCTTCAGTCAAATAGACCAAATCCGTTGAGACTAACTATGGATTTACCTTTCTTCTTTCGTTATAAGCACATAACTTCTCCTAAGAGCCTCCCTTTGCCCGCACCAAGCGAGAGTTTGCCGAACTGGTTTCAGGGCAACTTTGCGGCTGTGTTTGTTTTGAATTTCTGGCTGATAGAATTTCTTTCGTCTGCATTCGCTAATCGCTTTGAATTGAGGTGTGAACCAAAGCAACTGATGCCATTAAATTACAAAATCTGCCCTTGTTTCACGCACAAAATTCCATTCAAATTCAAAGCGACACTTTCTCACGTAAACAAAAGATTTCAGTCCTTTGTTTACGTGAGAAGTGTTGCTTTGAATTTGAATAGAATTTTACGCCTGATAAACTTTTAATTGTGCAAAATCTAGTCCGGTCAGAAAATTGTACTGAATGGAAATCAGCCTTTGTTGAAGTACTAGTTAAATAATATCTAAGGCCCCGTTCACACGTATCCGGTTATTTTTGAAAACGCATCTTTTTTTATTCGTTTTGGTTTAGCGTCCACACGGAGACGGCGTTTTCGGTCACCAAAAACGAAGCTTTTCGAAAACGCTCTCCAGAGTGAATCTTTTTGAAAACGCCGTTTTCATGTTGTCGTGTGGACAGGTGAAAACGGAGCTTTTCGAAAACGCTGACGTCACAGCATCGATTGCAACGTATCAGAGCTTGCGCACGGATCTTTGGGGATCACGCAAGGACATTTTGGTTGTTTGTTTTCTTTTGTCAAAGATCGAACTTCGGAGTTTGAATGCAGCAGCGTCTTCGTGTGGACGGGGATATTTTCGAAAACGCTCCTCGTGTGGACGCAGATATTTATATATACGGATGAAAAAAGATGCGTTTTCAAAAATATCCGGATACGTGTGGACGAGGCCTAAGTTTTCTCCGAGGATTCTTCTTCAATTTCACTCGCAGGGGGAGGGTAGTTGCCTCCCCCTGCCCCCTGTCAGCACGCCACTGTCCACTTTCTAAGCGTAATATCATGAACTCCTGTTGACCAAGTGATGTCAGCAAATTAAAGAGCGCAAGGAAGCAAGGGATGAAATGCATAAGGCTACTGAGCCACATTAAAAATATACCCTATTATATTTGGGAACTTTGATACGTACCGTTTCATTGTGTAGAGGAGGAAAAAGGGTGTGTTGGCGCCGGATGTTGGCGTTTCTTTAGCCAATTCATAGCGGCTACTCGATGCAATGATTCCGTAACTTAAGAAATCTGCTTCTATCGTCAGTTTTGTGACCGATATAAAAGTCCTCGTCTTACAAAAGGTCAGAAATGGATATCAAAATCACAGGGATGGTGCGACCGGGGGAGTTTGGGGGCAAGAGACCCCCTAAAAATTCACTGAGCCCCCCGTCGGCACATGAATTTTTGAGAATTGCCAAGCTGTGTCGGCACTTCCGTAACTTACTTGTCATGTTTTTAGAGCTTTTTGTCGAATTTCGAGCCAATCAGAAAGGTGTGGTTCGCAAAAATTGTACTTGCTTCACTCGCTGTCGGTACTTTTTGTCCCCCAGCATTTCTTCCCTGGCACCATCTCTGCAAAATCGCAGCCAAGAGCCCCTTTTCATGACTCCCTTGTGAAGCCATCACGGGGCCACAAAATCCACAAGTCTGATTGATTCAACACTTATTGACCGATCACATTTACTCAACTCACGGCAATAGACCTTTTAGCTATTTTACAAAAGAGCCTGGATCGAGCGTTATTTTTATACATTTTTATACACGAGATTCGATCGAGTGGCGTTAGAGCTTCTATCACTATTGTGCACATTCGAAAATTCTACAAAATGTAGCAAGGTATCATTCGATCGAGATTCTTTTTCAGAATAGCTAAAAGGTCTATTAAGGGGCAAATAGAGTACGAAACTAGTTGCAATCAAAGCTCTTCGATGCACAATTCTTATCTTAGCATGTTTAACTCCAAAATTAAATTGACCGGCCTCATCGGACAGAAATTCATTTTCGGTGTGCAGAAGTGTGGTTCCGGAAGCTTGCCAAAAAACGCAATATTTTTGGACGGAAAATTTTGAACGGTCTTTCACGGACAATTTTGAAGATAGGACTTCAATTTCATGAGGATACAGATCATATTTAAGTTATATGATGTCAAAACTAATAGCTTGATAAATTCTAGTAAATTCCTTAAATACAGATAGTTGGAATATTCATTTAGGTTAGCTTGTAACTTTCAAAGCTTATTTCTTACAAAGTGAATGAGCTTCATTTCAGCAAATTATTGAGGGGTCGAAGCCCCAAAGCCTTTCATATCCGAAGAGTCTGACTGAGAATGAAACTGCTGAAAAGGGAATGGGGTAGGGAGTGGGCAGAACGATTGCTGAGGCAAGTTGATCTCCTGATCATGAAATGGGGGCTTGATGTAAGACCGATGAGAGTCATGGTCTCTCATAGCTTTCCAAGATCCATTCCATTGTACCATTCGTCAGTATTTTTAAGCAAGCATGTCACTGTTGAATGAAGGCGCAAAAAGCCGGATTGGCCAGATGAAAAGTGTCCATTATCATTCATATACTGGTACAGCTGATTTGTTACTAATTTTTCAAAGAGCCTTGAGATGACAGGCAAGATTCAGTTTCAGGACTATAGAAGTGCAGGAGATCAGGGATGCATTTGCCACGGTTAAGACAGCAAAGAGTTTGGGACTGACAACATCTCTAGCTACTTTTTGAAGCTTGCGCTGCCTTTTATTGAAAACTCACTTGCTTTCCTGTTCAATACATCCATTGAAACAAGTCGTTTTCCCGACTCATGGAAAGTTGCTAGAGTTACTCCGATTTTCAAGGAAGGAGATAAGGCTGAGAAGTCTAACTATCGACCAATATCAGTCTTGCCTGTCATCTCAAGGCTCTTTGAAAAATTAGTAACAAATCAGCTGTACCAGTATATGAATGATAATGGACACTTTTCATCTGGCCAATCCGGCTTTTTGCGCCTTCATTCAACAGTGACATGCTTGCTTAAAAATACTGACGAATGGTACAATGGAATGGATCTTGGAAAGCTTGTGGGATTGGTGTTCATTGACCTTAAAAAGGCATTCGATACTGTTGATCATAACATTCTCTGCGAAAAGCTCGAGCTTTACGGCGTACAGCAACGTGAACTCTCTTGGTTTAAATCCTACCTTTCCAACCGGAAATAATTTTGCAGGGTTAATGGTGTGGATTCAAAAATTGGGGACATAGAAATTGGTGTTCCACAAGGTTCATGTCTTGGCCCTCTTCTCTTCCTCGTCTACATCAATGATCTCCCGCAAGCTGTCCAGGATTCTACCGTGTCCATGTATGCTGATGACACCAATTTGTGCTACCAGTTTCACGATTTGACTCGGCTGAACAAGGCTATTAATAGTGACCTCAAAAAGCTGGATACTTGGCTACAAGGCAACAAGCTTTCCCTGAATGTTGCGAAAACCCATTCCATGCTTATCTCCACCAAGCAAAAACATAACAGTCTCAAAAGTCAAAATAAAGACCTGGATCTGAAAATTCGCGACAATGATCTTGAAGTAGTCAAAAAGACAAAATACCTTGGTGTGCAAATCGACTGCTCTTTGAACTGGAAAGAACAAATCAAAGCAATTTCTAGCAAGGTCTCAAGGGCAGTTGGCTTTTTAAGACATGCCAAGTCTTTTCTCCCGAAAGAAACCCCGAAAGAAACTTTGCAGACTCTCTACACAGGCATTGTGGAGCCACACTTTCGATACTGCTGTTCCATCTGGGGCTGCGCCGCTTTAACTGAAATTAATCAGTTGCAAAAGCTTCAAAACCGTGCTGCTAGGATAATAAAAAATAGCAGCTTTGATGCCCCAGGCGGACCTCTTATCGAAGAGATGCACTGCAAGAAATGATGAAATTTCACCACATATTTTGTTGGGGAAATTTTGGGGAAACGGACTCATTTCCCATAATTTTCACAAAGGGGAAATGGAAATTTCCGTTTCCTTCAAATTTCCCATAGAAACTTATCCATTTTCCTTAAATTTCCATCCAAAAACTATGGGGAAATTTTGATATTTTTTGCTGTGATGGGGTGGAAGACCATTGACGAACTAATTACGTGTGAATCTAAGACAATGGTCTTTAAGTCCCTGAATCAACTGGCTCCAGAATACCTTTGTGGCCTTTTCACTCGAAATTCGCTCTGCTCATCATATAGCCTTCGTAATACGGGGACCGACCTAAGGTTACCGAAGAAAAGGTCATCAAATGGCCAGAGATGTTTCTCATATAGAGGTGCAAAATTATGGAATGGCCTGTCAGCCGAGTCAAAGCAGGCAACCTCCTTGTATAGTTTCAAGAAAACTTTTTAAAAAGTGATCCCTTTCATTTTGATTTTAGGTTTGAATTTTTCACTTCATTGTAAATAGGTTTTGAACATTGTAAATATGGTTTTATTGTTTAATTTATTTTATAGCTTTTTACTTTCTTTTCTAAATTGTAATCAAATGTTTTTATCGGAGGGCCCCTTGAAAATCAACTTGTTCAAGGGCAACCCTCCTTAAATATATAAAATGAAAAAAAAATGAATGAATGAATGGGAGCCATGGGTTAGGGGCAGGAGGACTGCACTAAAAGCTCCCATGGTCCTATTGTGCGAAGCATTTCTTACCGTGATACACAGCCCACTAAAGGAAAATTTTCACTATTTTGGCTTAGTGGGCTGTGTATCAGGCTAAGAATTTCTCGGAAACGTGTCTTTGTGCAGTGGCGTAACAAAGCAGCTTCGGCCCTTATTAACTTGGGTACTCTATGGCCCCCTCCAGCTGCAAATAGATCAACAAATGTTTGACAAATTTTCAACATTAGAAACGGTGTTTTATCTGCAACATCGCCTTAAAGGCAAGCCCAGCACATGTTTTATACGAAGGCTTATTGGCAATAGAAAAATATCGAGTTGAAGGGTGGCTGAAGTACAATGCGAGGCATAGCTAGCTAATGGGGTCCAAGGCACCTCCTCAGGAAAATTTTCTTGTAACACTCGTTTTTGGTTGTCGTAAAATCCATCTCTCGTAAAACTCTTACCATTGAGTGGAGGAAAGGAGCTTGTGATCGAAGAAAACCTTCACCAGGAGATTTTGAAAATTATCGTTATAGAAATCGATTTGCCTGTCAAGCAATTCTTATTCTTTAAAGATATTCATATTGTCTAGGTTGCTAAGAATCTTTTTTCAAGCGTAGTTCGTGCATTCGATTTTATTCACAACTGTGGTCAACTCGCTAAGTATTTAGACCCCAATTGAGATGGACTCTAAAGGCTGCTCTCCATTGCCAGCGTTTTGAGCGCACGGGCGCTGCGACCAATAGGAGCATGCGCATTTGATAAAATTTAGCGATCAATCTGATCGCAAGCGACCGATTTTTGGGCGCTTTGGGAGTAGGAACAAGTTCAACTCCTATCGCTGGCGTTTGCGATCGCTACCGAAGGATTCAATCTTGGTCGCAGCGCCCGCGCGCTCAAAATGCTGGATATGGAGAGAATATATTCATATTTTCATATTTAATTCTTTTAAGGAGGGTTGCCCTTCAACAAGTTGATTTTCAAGGGGCCCTCCGATAAAAACATTAATTACAATATATACATAAAAGGAAAAAAGCTATTAATTAAATTAAATTAAATCAAATTAAATTAATTTAATCAATTAAATTAAGCAGCCTTAAAGGTTTCGATGAAAATCAAAATGTAATACGTACTTTGATGAAAATCGTGTGCGGCCAACACTGTGCATAACGCCACTGTCTTTGTGCTAGATTTGAATTTGCTTATGAATGAGACTAATTCAAAAGGTGTTCTTTGATTAAACAAGAGCAGATAACTGTAGGGCCCTGCTTATTACTGTAATACTTCAATTTATGCAAATTATCTCCTCCAGCTCTCGCAATAAGGGCCCGTCATTTCTTTTTTACTTTGGATATCAGAGGGCCCGGGTGGCGATCGCCACTTTGCCACCAGGGCCAGACCGCGCCTGTTTGTTTGTGAGAGCATGATAACATGATAAGACTTTCATTTCATTTCATTTCATTTCATTTCATTTCATTTTCATTTATTTACACAGGGTAAATACATTCAGTAACTATGGTATCTACTGTTTTACAATGTGCCCTGCTTTAAAACCCTAACTTACTTAATTACATGAATTAATTAAGATTAAAATCCAATATATAAGAAAAAAAAGTATAAAAAGAAAGGTGACTCTGGAGTCAAGAATGTGGCTGATGTTGATTTCGATCATCAACTTCTTTGATCTTTCAAAAAAGATTTTAATTTCGTCTTGAAAGCAGCTAGCGAAGGAGCAGTTTTTATTTCAAGGCTTAATTGATTCCAAACAGTAACCCCTCGATACGAAAAGCTTCGCTGCCCATTTGTGGTTTTACAAAAAGGAATCCTGAGGTCAGTGCTGGTATTACGTAAAGTCTGATTGCAAGACTCGGACAATTTTTGAAACATCGACTTCATATAGGGAGGTGCAAGCCCATGCAAGGCTTTATATACCATGCAGGCTGTCTCGAAGTCAATCATCTCGTTAACTGTTAACCATCCTAGTTTTGATATTAATGGCAGCGATGCATGGTCAAAGGGACTGTTTGTCACGACACGAGCTGCCCGAATTTGTAGCTTTTGCAATTTTCTTAGAGCGGTATCACCAGCACAACCCCAGACAGAGCAGCAGTATCTAAAATGCGACTCTACTATGCTGAAGTAGATCCTTTGTATGGTTTGCAGTGAAAGATATCTCTTAGCATAATCGAGCATTCCAATTCCTCTTGAAATCTTACCGATAGCAACGTTGATTTGCTCTTTCCAGTTTAATGACGGATCGATTTGAACCCCAAGATATTTTATATTTCCAGTGGATTCGATCTCATCGCCATTTATTTGAAAGAGGGGAAAACTGTTTGAATCATTGCTATCTAGTCTTCTGAGGTTTGGTACAGTACCAAGGATCATGCTCTGAGTTTTAGCCACATTAAGAGACAATTTATTCCCCTGAAGCCACGAACTAAGATTCTGAAGATCTGAGTTGATGGCATTGCACAGGTCAGAGACAGATTTCGAGGAATAGAAAATGCTTGTATCATCTGCATACATTGTGACCTTAGTTCTTTGTAAGGCAAACGGCAAGTCATTGATATAGATCAAAAATAAGAGTGGACCAAGGCAAGAGCCCTGAGGAACTCCACACTGGATGTCTTGTATTTCAGAAGTTTTGCCATTTACCTTACAGCATTGCTTCCTATTACTTAGGTATAATATGAACCAGTCGAGCTCCACGGGTAGCACACCAGGTACTTAGTGGCCCCTTAGGGACTCACACAGCACGCTAAACATCGCTGGAGGCCCAGAAAAGGTAAATTTTGCAGTATGCAAGAAGATCCCAGTTGCAATTTAGACCCGCACCGCCCCCGAGTTCAAACAATGATGTTTGTAAACGTAGCATGAATCTCCCCACAAGTACATTGGTATAAAATTGTTTAACTTCTGACAGGTATATGTCAGTTTTATTTGAATATTTACTGTATATGCATTGAATATAGTTCTCCAATCATATCTTTGCGTTTGATTTGAAGTACCCGCAAAGTTCATATTGACAGTAATGTATGTAAAGCCACACTAATAAGCGATACCTTCGTATTGACTTCAGACTAATATTCATAGTAAACAACTGAGGATGAAGCTACTTCTAAGTAGATTCAGATTTATTTATGCAAGCTTTCTATTGAATTTGTATCTGACTGTCACTGCAAACGAAGTCTGCACTTCAAGGAAAGGGTTTTACGATGATGTTGATTTTGACAACGATGCAGCTGGAATTTCTTCACAAACCTCTATTTTGAAGTACCTTTCAGCTGTCAGTGATCTTGCCTGCTCTCAGAAATGCTTTAGTAATCACCAATGTTCGTATAAGAAGTTTGTTGCATCAGCTAAGAACTGTTGGTTAATGAAAACGATATCCTCTTCTGACCATGAAGATAGCACAATCACAAAGAAAGTTGTTGTAAGTACAGTCATTTCTTATATGTGAACTGCTGACAAGATCCGAAAAGATGTTCAATATTATGAAACCTTGGTAATTAAAACTTTCTTAAAATTTTCGTAAGGTTACTTGCATCGTTGTGGTATTTGTCTTTGAGCAAATCCCTTGGTTAGTTTTATTACTTAAGCCTGGTTTCCATATGATCGTAACAGTCGGCGACCTACTGCGACACATCGCCGACTTGTCCTTGATTAGTCGGCGACATATGGAAACAATCACTGTTACGATCATATGGAAATCAGGCTTTAGACTCATCTCAACTCTTTCGATGCATCCCCGTACTGTCCCCGTCTGATCGGCGACGTCGGAGACATCACTCAGAAAATGTTTCCATTCAGCGCAACTGTCCCCGAAACGTCCCCGAGCCTGCCTCGGCGACGCGTCACCGACTGTTACGATCATATGGAAACCAGGCCTTACCTGCAGGGAGTTTCAGAAAAAACACAACCCAAATTTATTCGAAATTCTCCAGGGAGCAATGATATTTGAATCAATTCGACGTATACCATCTGAAAGCTTAATATATCCTCTTTCCAATGATTCTGACTTGGGCTTATTAATTAAATCATTTTTCACTTTATCCACATTTTGGTAAGTATAGACTATGGAAATTTGTACTGACGAAAACCCATCTTTGTGAGACCTTATCATATCATTCTTTATAGATACCCCCCATAGGACTGGATTTAACTCTTTCCTTCCTCAGGACATTACCTCATCAAGACAAATCTCCTTCTTCATCTTGCACTTTCGGTATAGTCCGCAAATGTACAAATTAGCATTACTTTAACAACTTCAAAATTTTTTTTTCTTCTATGAAACTTTTCTTTTTTGACACCTTTGGGGGGACCGTTATGGAAACAAGGTCGCACTGACCTTTGAATGCTATCCCTGCCATTTTAACTAGGTGGTCTTTAGATTAGATGTTTTAACTTTTATTTTTACTTTATAACATACGCCTGTAATTAATCTTCTTCTTTTTGATGAACTTAGTTTTATTTCAACGTTAATTTTGGCGAATGTTGGATACATACATAGACACAGTATCCTGCATTTGAAGTTGTCCATAATTACTAACGTATCCAAACTGCATATCATTAAAAAGATGAAAGATTGTAGTGTACATGGTAGATATGGCATCAGCTCAAATCATGCCAGTCAACTTTTAAAGATCTTCAGTTGTAGCTAGGTTGACTTTTTTCTGAAACATCTTGCAGTAACCGAATAATAGAATGCAACAAGCAAGCAGAAGTAAGCTTCAGGTCAAGTAACAGGTTATTCAGACAACGTAATAAGTGTTTTGATAATTACTCTTTTTGAACTCTCAATGTTTGGTGACAGGAGAGCTGAGATTCTGATCTAAAGAGTTTCTTATAAAACTATGTGTAGCCTCCTCCATAGAATCAGGAAACTCTACGTTAACTGGATCAATCAGACATGAGCTCCAAGTTAAGAAACTGGTCAACTTTTTGGTTGTGAATTGCAAAATGTTTTCAAACAAAAAGTAAATTATAGACCAAACTAAGGCCAAATTATACCAGAAAGTATCATTTTTTCAAGTTTTGGGCTTTTCTTTAAGAGCGCATAAAGGATCTTTAGGGGGAAATTATGACTTTTCAAGAAAGGGCACTGACCATGAAGGGGACTTTTTCATTATAATCGCAAAACCTTAGAGGCACGTGCTCCCAGTACCTCCTGGTTTCTGCATCTATGGTTTCCTTGTAATTCTATGGGCTCAAAAGCTATATTTCTTCTTTGACTGTAGTTTCATGTAAGCGACTTATGTAGTCTCAAGGTGAAGCACAAAATTGAAGAAGATCCTTACCTGAATGAGGGTTGAGGGTGAGAGATTTCTACACATTTTGGCGGATATTTTGGGGGAAATAAGAACATGTTCTCCCAAATTTTCTGAGATCTCAATGAACAACTTAATTGTAAAGTTGAAACCAAACGAAAAGAGTTCTTTAGATTAATCTTCTGTTTTCCAGCTGGCATCATCCTCTACCATCAAACTATATTTTGAAAGTTTGTCTTCAACGACAGGCCTTGAGATTTCCCGATGAGGAATCATTTTCTTAACATGAAACTTAAACGGGTTTTGGAGTTCAAATTTTGTCATATTTTCCAATTTCGCTACCCTCTCGATGCCTTTGTCTTCAAAGTAGTCTTTACTTGGCAACATCCAGATACTTTTCAGCATGTTAGATGGCTTTTCTCCTTAATTTGCCTTTTTCAGAAGCAAAAGCTTGTTTTTGCTAAAGTTTGAAAAGGTGTGCAAACAGACAATAATTCTGTTTACTTCGGAATGTCAGACTGCAAGTTAATAAACTTTAGGAGTGTACTCAATATGGAATGTTCAAAGGGGGGATAGGGTAGGGTTCATATTTTGGTTCTGAAATTTAATGACAATAATAATAATAATACTATATTTATAAAGGTCAGCAGATTCAGCTTGAAAAGCTGCTATCACTCTGGGACCTGAAAATCTTCTATTCTAAACCTTCTAAAATTTGCAATCTCCTATTCACTTTGGGTTTGGACGATAGCTAATTATTCTACGAGTAGCGGATTAGAAGATTTATTTTCTTGGTGTTATACTGAATTATATCTGTCATCCACATCCAGTTTTTTGTGCTGGCTCTCAAATACCCAGACTTGGCAAACATAACAATCATAAGTTCATGCACACTTGATAAATTGATACTTTTGGAATTGTTGCTGTTGTTTAGATATTTCCAATGAATATCCACGTCGGATTACTCCTAGACTGATGACGATGAGTCTCTTGTTGCCCTGTGCTCTTTGACTTGATGATAACGCTTCACGCAATAGAGACTCATAGTATTACTCTGAAAAACTTGGCCCTATTTAGGCCCAAACTTCGCAATTCCAAACATACCAATCAGATTGCGAGATTTGGCCGAGAACAATGCTGTCGAATTCTCGATTCGAATGATGCAGTTGACTAGATTTTAAACAAAGTTGCTACGGCAGGTGGCTGAAGTTTTCTCTGGTTTGTTCTGGTCTTAAAAACATGGAAAATGTAGCGTTGAAAGGCTCATTTTGGACTTACCAGGTAAAGTGAACTTCCTTCTTCAGATTTATACCAAGTTTCTTTCTTTAAACGCCTGCTCATTCAGCCAGGACGGTAATGCCAACCAGAGCGTCATCTTGTATGATACAAACTGAGTATAGTTTCCCACTCTACTTTCCCACGTTACCTTCACATGTTCTAAAATAAGACGAGACAAAATCTCCTTCTTCATCTAAATACTTCGCAACGCTCTGCTTCCTTGATAATCAACATTTTAAATTACTGAGTTTCACTTTGAAGATCCAAATCTGAAGAGCAGCACGTTAGAAATAGGATTTCCAAGTTGTGCAGTTGAAAAGGACAACTTCACAGACTCTCAAGGGAAGCAAATTCGAACGGAAAACAAAGAGTCTTTTCAAGCCAAAGTTCAGAAACAAAGGGCATATTTGCGTTGTCGTTGCAGTCGCCGTCCTAGTTGCTAAAGGTCCCTATTTCCAATGAATATTCACGTCGGATTACTCCATCAAGACCATCTTGTTGCTGTTGTTTATTTATTTCCATAGACCTTTTAGCCATTCTACAAAAGAGCCTGGATCGAGTGTTATTTTCATACATTTTTATACGCAAGATTCGATTGAATGGCGTTAGAGCTTCGATCGCAATTGTGCACATTCGAAAATTCTACAAAATGTAATTCGATCAACATTCTTTTCCAGAATAGCTAAAAGGTCTATTGAATATTTGCGTCGGATTACTCCATCAAAGCCATCTTGTTGCTGTTGTTTATCTATTTCCATTGAATATTCGCGTCGATATAGATGATATGGAGTGCCAAATACAATAAAGCTACTGCAATAGTTGGATGTGTTAAGATTTAATATTTTCTTTTTATTCAAGTGAGATTTACCATATGCTTGTTTATAGAAGTAAAGTATACATATGTTTGTAGCTTTGCTAGATTTGACGCTTGCTAAGATTTGACACATACTATTTCTCGCAATTTCAACACATACTTACAAACGAGTTCAGATTTCTCAAATTGCAAGCATGGGTACGAAATCATATTTTCATATTGCTTAACCACGATTCGAAGTCATGTGCAGGTGATGCCCTCATGTACAAATTCCTCTAAAGTCGAAATCATGGAATGCAAAAATAATTACAGCAGCGTGACAAATTCGTTAGCATATAACCATTCAGTTAAACTCAGCTGATCATGCAGTTAAGGCTGCAATAAGAGAATATCACTGCGGCTCTCACGGTATTGCGCATGCACTTACGTAGCAGTGATGCCATAAGACAGCCACAGTTAGGCCTGCAAAAGTTGTTGAAAACAAAATAAACAAACAAAAAGAATGGAAAACTATCTTTGCAAACTATAGCAATACTAAAACTAGCAAACTATCTCGAATAAAATCGAAATTATCTTGTCATACTACAGTTAAAGCCATTCCACTGCTTAGCAGTTAAAGTTTCTCAGTACAGTAAATCTACGCATATAAGAACCAACCAAAATAAGAACCTAGAGGCTGTTTTTCCTAAATTATGTACCTTACCATTAAGAACCTGTTTCAGTTTGATGAAACATAGGTTCTCATTGCAGGGCTTGCAAAGTTGATCTTTGATTGCTGTTATTAAGGTCATTGTCGTCTCAGTTGGCTTTGAAAGTTTTATTCTCCTCCTCAATAACTTATAAAGTCCATAAGAACGCTTCCAAAACAAATAATGGGGCTGAACATCTTTGTGAGACTCTCAAGGAGACTACATTACATAAGGCACCCTTCAAATAAGAACCTGTATGCCGTGAAATTAGTCTTAGTACCTTTGAAATAAGAACCAATTTCAGCCTGGCTGTCGGAAAAGACAGAAAAGTAGGTTCTTATACGCGGGGATATACTGTTTTCTTGTAGATAACTGTACATGATTGATTTAGATGGTTAATCGTTTTTGTAAACTTTAATGTAGATAATTTTTAGACCCGAAACTTACAAGTTGCGTCTTCCTGTTATAAGGTGTAAATCATTACAGTATATTAGCTTATGATATGCTTATGATATACTTGCTTTATTTTGAATGACTTGATGTTTGGGTGTCCTGTTGGCAATAATCTACTTTTTGAAATCATATACTGAAAGCTCTAGACCAAGCCCTGACATCCATATGCTCTCGAGTGCAGCTTCTAGAACAGTTTGCTCATTGCTGAGCTGCATTTAAAGCTTCTTAAAGATTTAAATCTTCTCGAAAAAGTTGAAAGATATAGCTCTGAAGCTGACCTACGCTGAGGAATAAACCCTCTCTCCCTTTCTTTTCTTAACGGAACTGTGTAGAGTAACTGTACTTGTCCCTCAAGTTACTAGTTTCTGTTGTCTGATGACCAAGTCAATGAGTATTGGCAACAAACCAGTCCTTAGGAGCATACAGAGATGGCGTAGCAAGTATAGGGACTTTGGTAGCGGGGTAAAGCCCACCAAAGAGGGTATCAACAAATTCTGCGGAAGGAGTAAAAAGCGTTTGAAGTGTCGAAATGTATAAATCGCTGATTCGTCTGTGAAAACAAACCTGGTGGCTTCTTCATAATTGAAATTGAGTTTAAACGTACGAGGTGTCTCAAAAAATTTTCGACGTTTGATTAAATACTAAAAAAATTGCCGATGTGCTGAATAGGCACTTGGTCAAGTGACCCTTTTTCTGAGATTTTAGATTAATTTTGACACAAGAATCTTGCAAATCTGCTAAATATTCGTTGAGTTACAAGCCTTTGAAGTTCGAGATTGGGCAAAAACTGAAACCAGAGGCCTTGAAGTGGCATTTTTGTTAAAAATCACATCGACCATCGTTTCTGCTATTTCTCAATTGTTTCAGGGCGAACCAAATGAGATTTGAACAGGTTTTCGATAACCTAACTTTCAAGCATATGGATGCCTTGAGGAAACAGATTCAGTCTCTCGTTAATTATGCTTTGAACCACTTTTTTGGACATACGCAATGTTAAGTAAAATTTGACATTGATTGAAAGGATTAAATTACTTTGGAAGTCCTATTTGGTTTTCTCTGATATCAACGAGAGGCGTGACATTAGACAAGCTTCTTTTACCTCGGTCTTGGAGATTTTTTGCATTACAAGTTAACTTGGGGGTCTCTGGTTTCAGCTATCGCATATTTCATACCTTTGAAAGCTCTCAACTCAGTTAATTTTTCAACCGATTTGCAAGATTCAGGTCTCTAAAATTATTTCATAATCTTAGGAACAAGGTTATCTTTTCATGATTCTGTTCATGTTATCGTTATTTCTTAATATTTAATCAAACGTCGAACAATTTTTCTGAGACACCCCGTAGATCCATTTTACTTTTTCTTGTCAAAGCTGGAATTGAAAACGCTTCCCGTAATTTTTCATGAATTCTTTATTCAAATGTTTGGTTTCGTCCAGCAACAGGTTGGGCAAACTAATGTTGGGCAACAGTGTTGCTTAGTATCAACAAACCAAATTTCTACAACGTTCTAATTCAAATTCAAGTCCTAATTCAACTCATTCATTTATCGATTATCATTATATTTGTCGCCAAGAAGTTAAGCGCTCGCGCTAGCTCATACGGAGAGCTTAGAAACAATATCTGTTTGATAATTCACCTTGAATGTACAATAATAATCTCTAGAAGAGAAGGAAACCTCATGATTTAAGAACAGTAACTGTGGATAGAATGCTAAACTCCTCATCATGCACTTATAAAATGCTAAAGTGCAAAGTTTTGTACCGTTTGTTATTGAGCAGCTTGATTGTGATGGTCCTTGCTGTTTGTAAAATCAATTTTATGTTCTTAAAGGTGGTCTGAAGCGAAAATTTTTATTGATTCAAATTAAGGGCACTGTCGAATGATATGGGCTCCTGTTTAGTTTTCTTTCATATCTCTTTTCGATTTCAAGTTATCCTCCACGGATATTAAGTTTCAGTTGATGACGTCATTTTGTTTGCAAATTAGTAGGATGCTAGGCTGAAATGTAGCTGTATCCAAGCTTTGAAAGGCTACAATTGTCGGAGACATTTAAATTGAGCTGAATAAATGTAATAGAAATTGTTTCATGGACTGATATGATGTTTAGATAGGTATGCCAATTTAAGAAATGTTCTTGGAGTCAATCTCCTTTAGGAAAGATAGCCAGCCTCGTACATTTTCATTACTTTTTGCAAACAAAATGACGTCATCAGCCAATCATACAAAATAGTGTATAATTCGAAAATGAAACAAGGTATCACAAAATGGTAAACGACATTCTTTATCATTCGAAAGTGCTATCCATTTGCATCAATAAGAATTTTCGCTTCAGATCACCTTTAAGTTTATTCACAGGGCAAAAATATTTCCTTGCTATAATGCACGCCCACGCCCAAACTGGCTGTGATTCACCTCAACTGGCTATCAGAAATTGCAATACCAGGCTTGCGCTAAACTCTTTGCAGTGAATTCATTATCATCGCTAAGGTGATAGCCAATGTCATTTTTTATGACTACCAATCTTTGTTAGTCAGGTCTTCTTTCTACGGTGCTTGGATTAGTCCTAATATGATGTTCCACACTATCAGTTCACTTCAGTTTCCATCAATTCACTTTCCATCAAGACCATCTTTTGCATCTCCTTAACAATCTTTACTGTTGCAGTCTTAACTGTAAATATATTCTTGATGTTGTTCTGTATGGCATTCACTCCACTTCCAATAATCAATGGCATGACTTTGACTTTAATCTCATGATTCTTTCTCTTTTCTTCAGTTTCATATGCAAGCTGTTGGTGGCTTATTATTTTTTCTCTGGGTTTAGTCTCAATATTCCTTTGCTGTGGAATGTCACATAACCATATAACGTTACCTTCCTTCTGTTCCAATACTAGATCAGGTTTCTGGCTTCTACAATCCTGGATATAGTTGTTAAAGAAAAATGGACGTTGTCATGGAGTTCAAACGCTTTGTGACAGCACTTCGAAATGATGCCCTGCTATTGACCCCCCCCCCATTCAATGTTGGGTAATTTCTGGAGCACGGCAGCAAACGTCAGCTCAACATAACCAAAATTGGACGGGGGGAAGGGATGTGCAGATTTTCTCAACATATTATGTCCATATGAGCTTTGCCATTTCATTTTCCTTGTTCCCACTTCTCTTTGTACCAAACTGTTTGATGATCAATCAATTCTTCTTGTTTTGCCCATTCAATTGCTAAAACCATCAGAACCTTATTATATCTTTGCGACTATTCTCTACTAGCGAGCATCTTACAACGAGCAACGAAATGATGGGTAGTTTCTTGATAACTTCCACAAAATATGCACATCGGTCCTTTTGAGGATATTCCTCTCAGAAATTTCCAGGCTTTTGTCTCATTCATTTGCTCCTTTAAATTTGTGTGTGCTACAGTTTTCTTTGGGTCTATGTAACAGTGGAGCTGCAAGCTTGGCTCTCTGTCTTATACTGCATTCACATTGACACGATTGAATCAGCTTTATTTAAACCAGTTTAAATCGCAACCAATCAAATGACTGGATTTGCTGCATTGACCAATCAGAAGGCCCTATTCGAAAACCTGGTTTAATTTAAGCTGGGTTAACTTGCAGTGTGAATGTGGCATTACCTTGAAAGATTTCACTCTGCCTTTCTTTTAACTTCTACTCACTCTTTCCATTTACAGTCTCTTCTCCTTAACAACTGTTTCAATGGTTTCCAGCATTTATTCCAGTCAGCAGCTGAGCATTCTCCATCACATACGGTTTCATTTCCTCTAACTTCTAGGACATCCAAGCTCTCTCATAACTAACGCTGCATCTTTCCTAGTTAAGCAATACTGACTGGCGCATTCACGCTGTCCTTATCCATTCACTTGCTGATTTCGCCATGTAGCATGTCACCCTCATCTTAGTTTCACGTACGATGAACATCTCTTAAAGGTGATCTGAAGCCAAACGTTTTATTGATGCAAATGAATAGCACTTTTGAATCATAAAGAATGTCGTTTATAATTTTATGATACCTTGTTTCATTTTCGAGTTCTCCGCTATTTTGTATGACTAGCTGATGACGCCATTTTGTTTGCAGAAAGTAAAGATAGCTTACGAGGCTGACTATTTTTCCAAAAGGAAATTGACTCAAAGAACTTTTCTGAAAATGACATGCCTTTCTAAACATCATATCCGTCAATGAGACACTATCTATTGTATCTATTCAGCTCAACTTACATGTCTCCTACAACTGTAACCTATCAAAGATCAGATACAGCTATGTTTCATGCTTCAATACATCATCATCGAAACACTTCGCTTAGTTTTTCACAAAAAGAACAGCTACGTATTGTGAAAAAGTAAGCGAAACACTTGGCTTACTTCTACACAATGAGAATGAAGTTGCAAAAGGAAGCGAAACACTTCGCTTAGTTTTTTACAATAAGAATGCAATACGAATGCAGAAGTTCGCTTAGTTTTTCACAGTAATACGGAGCTACATTTTAGCTTAGTAAGCGAACAAATAATGTCTCTTTTCATTCAGATCACCTTCAATGATTTCAGGCGTCTGCCTTCAATGTTTCTACTTTGATAGCTAGAACCTCTCGTCGCTGGATTGCCTGCCACTCATTAATTCCCTTTTTCACAATCATATCTAATTCGTTTGCTTCGTTCATTGAAAATCGGCATACATTCATATACGCAGCAACTGGGATTACTTTTCATATTATTATGGCTCGGATCATGCTGAGTATCCCCACATCTTTGATATTTCTACTTTAACTTCTGCATTTTCGCAATTTTTCAACTTCCTTATCTGCGATATTCTTGTCTGAAGGTATTGCAACACCTATTGTGAGACATCTATCTTTGCAACATCTACTATCATCTGTTATTGCTATCATCTGTTATTACTATCATCTGTTATTACTATCATCTGTTATTACTATCATCTGTTATTACTATCATCTGTTATTACTATCATCTGTTATTACTATCATCTGTTATTACTATCATCTGTTATTACTATCATCTGTTATTACTATCATCTGTTATTACTATCATCTGTTATTACTATCATCTGTTATTACTATCATCTGTTATTACTATCATCTGTTATTACTATCATCTGTTATTACTATCATCTGTTATTACTATCATCTGTTATTACTATCATCTGTTATTACTATCATCTGTTATTACAAGCTCTAGGCTAGATATTATATTCAACGTAATTCATCTAGATTCATTGGTTATTATAGCCACACACATAAACAAACAAACAAACACTTTATATCTATTATGAGACATTCTCCTTTCCTGACATCATGTACAATTATATCTGGTCTTCGATGTTCACTTATCCTGTCATCTCGCCAACAAGTCCGTTTGGATTTCAAAGTCCCATAGAATCTTTGGCTTACCAGTGTCATTTGAAACTTTCTCTGGTACATGATTGTACCACTCTTCCGGAAGCATTATATCCAAACTTTCTACATAGCGACCAGTACAAGTTGGAACAGACTTTATTATGCCGTCGCTTGCATTCTTATTGTGCCAACATTTTACAACCTGCAACTATGTGATCAACATTCTCCACTCGCTTGTTGCACAAGCGAAATTTGTTTGTCTTCATCGCATTAGGATTTAGTGCTTGGTCTTGGGCAGCTACTAACAAATTCTCCGTTTCTCTCTTTAAGCATATGCTTTAAGTCTCCACTTCGAAGCCACTCCCATGATGATTCACCATTCTTCACATCTCCCTTTGGATTTTTCCATGCAACTGCTTTACTTCAAGTGCTTCCTTTGTTTCACAGGCAATCCGACTTTGATATTGATTCTTCTCCTCAAGCTCAGCATCAGTTAGTCTCAATTCGACGGCAGCATGCTTGAGAAGCTCTTCTTAACTTTTTGCAATGTAATACTTAATTGATCTTTGTTCTCCATTTACACAGTCGGAAATGCCGATGAGTCCTCTTCCTCCACTCTTTCTTTTCATGTACAATCGAGAGACATTTGCCTTCGTGTGAAGTGCTCCATGCATGGTTAAGGTTTTTCTCGTTTTTCTGTCTAACATGTCAATTTCATCTTTTGTCCAATTCACTATTCCAGCACTGTAGGGTACTTCCGCAACCGCCCATGTGTTTATCCCATTTATTAGATTTCTTGAGTTGATCTTGGACTTCAATACGGGTTTTAAACTTTTCAAATATGTTGTTTTCACCCTTTCCTTCTTTGCCTTATGCATGATGTCATAGAGTTCCAGGATACCTAAGTACTTGTAGCCACCGTCATCAGTTTCCAAAATGCATTCTTCATCCGATAAAACTATTCCATCAGAATGAGATCTCTTTCCTTTCTTCATGACTAAAGTAGCACATTTTGATACAACAAATTCCATTGCAATATCTTTGCAACACATCTTAACTGTTTCTACAAATGAATCGATCTCCACCCGATGTCTTTCTCAGAATTTCCATACAGCTCTACAACATATCCATAAAGACTAGATGATTAAGGGAAGGGGCATTTTACCTAGTAATTATACCATGTTGATATTTCTTAGCGAGATCGTTTTCTGTGCAAATAGCTAAGGGGAGAAAGATTCACCGTGGAAGATACCCCTCTTTACAGCTACACTTCCCAATGACATCTTGTTAGCTATCTGGTTTGTTTGCCATGTTGCCATACTAATACTGAGCAAGTGGATAAGATGCCTTCTTGAGCTTTGCTCAAAAGGAAAGAAAAGGGGAAAGAGGAAAGAAAACCTTCTAAGAAACCGCTCAACTTCTTTTTCAGGTGAAGACAACCACGAAGTGTGACACACTTCCATCCAGTGTCTGTGGCCATAAATGCAAGTGTACCCCTACGTGTGGAGAGCATGGATACCGCTGTGACCGTCATGTTCCAGGTAAGGAAATGGATCTTTGCATCAAGTTTACAGTCCTAAGATATTTAGCCAAATTGCTGGGCTGCTCAAGGACCAATTATCCAGAGTTCGCATTTGTGATCAGATGAAAGCCCGGGGGGGGGGTACTTGACCAGATTTTGGACGGGGACGTGCCATCGAGGTTTCAAACACATACCCGTTCCTTATACCAATTTTTCCAAAATGTATACCCGATTTTATACCAATTTATCTAAAATATATACCGGCCTTTATACCAATTTTCCGAAAATGCATACCCGACCCTATACCAATTGCGAAAATTGCGAAAATCGATACCGTTCCTTATACCAAAATCGTGAAAATCGATACCCTTCCCGATGGCACGTCCCCGTACCCAAAATATGTATAGTAGCCCCCCTCCCCGGGAATGAAAGATTACACTGTCATGAATTTTATGTCGTACTTTTTCCAGCATTCACTTTCATAAGTAATTATGTTGCTTCGAGATCAGAGTCAATCTCCTTCTTGTGTAGTCTTAAAAATTAGTCCTCCGGAATTGGCTGACTGAAATCTAATTTTGCAACATACTGAAGTCTCTTGCTCTTTAACGATCTGAAGTCTTTGGAAAAGAATTTTCCTGCTGCAGAAGTAGTATCTATAAGAACTCATCGACTCATCGACGAGTGCAAATGTGCAAGATAATACCTTTACAGACTGCCTTTATGCACTGTTGTAACCAAAGCTTGTTTTACGTCAGAAGGCTTGTGGCTGCTCAGCCATGATTTAGTAATAAAGCAAAATGGTAGCTCATGGCTTCAGCAACATAAAATTCAATTAGAGATACTGCATAGCTACTTTTTAGAGAACAGAATTTTCAGATAAACGTTGTATTAAAAGCATCTCTGGTGTTCGTTAAGGCCCTTTAAGGCTAAGCCTTTGGGCCCCTATAACTCGATAGGTTCATTAATGATTTCAGACGTACTATGTATTCATCAATAGACCACGGGCTGTAGGAAACCCTTTATAAAAAATTGACGTATGATACTTGGAGCCTTTCGCTTTCTTTCGTTTGTAATGCCCACTTGTGGTTGTGGCAGATTGGCATGGCCTTCAGCCATTATGCAACTCAAATATGGTAAAAGAAGATGAAAGAGGCAAGGAAGGTCAAAAGTCTTCCTTTGCAAGTTACGTAATGGCTTTGGGTCATATCAATCTGCCAAGCGCAGCAAATTCCGTAACGAAATCAGCTAGGAAGACTGGAAGTTTTCCTACAGCCCATAATTAGGCACAGGGTTAGACTCATGACGATGAGTCTCTTGTCTCCCTATGCTCTTTGACTTGATGATGGCGCTTCAGTCAACAGAGACTCATAATATTACTCTGAAAAACCTGGCCCTATTTAGGTCCAAACTTCGCCATTCCTACAGTACCAATCAGATTGCGAGATTTGTGAATTACTATTGTTACAGTGTAAATGTGATAGAATTTTCGATTTGATTGAAGAATTGAAAACACTCCCACGGGATTGAGATTCGAAGCTGTGATCCCATCATAATTCTATTGATGATTGAAGAAATTGGGGCCAAGCTTTTCACTGTTTCACCATGAGTCCCTCTTGAACAAGGTTTACCGCAGGGAAAGAAGGGCTCATCGTCATAAGTCTAGCATAGGATACCATTATCATAGGTGCTTATCCTTTGTTTGAAGGCTTGTCACAAACATCAAGTGACTATGTTCATGGATCATGTGATGCAGCCTTGAAGGCCAATGGTGATACAGTAAAGAACTATCTCATTCAACCATCACTTCAACATGCTCCTGTCAGTGTCAAATGCAAGAAATTCGACTCAGTTGCTTACGCTGTTTTCAATCACAACAACGAAGCTGAAACTCAGGTTACAGGATACCCGGACGGGGCTGGTGGCTACAAGTTTCAGTTCGTCTATCCTACGCCAATGGCAACGATTGTGTTTGTCATCAAGCAATCAAGTTCTTGCGCTCAGTACACAAAGGCTACCTGCTTAGGAGTCGAATTTATTGGACATGGAAAATCATGGCTTAACGGTCGCGATGGTGGCAAGCTTAGATTCTGGGGAGGAGGACCTGCCAATGGGAATGGCTGCGCATGCGGTATTACAAACACGTGTAGAAATGTCGCTTACAAATGCAATTGCGATATCAACAATAACTTTGACAGCGAATGGACGACAGACGTTGGGGATGTTACTGCGAAAGATGTTTTGCCCCTTACTGGTATTGCCATAGGAGATACCGGCACAGCGAACGTTGAAGTCGTCAAATATACAGTTGGTCCATTGAGGTGCATAATTTGAACATTGACAACCATGAACATTGGCAACCAGATGATGATTCGGTGTTCTTTCACCTGCACGAGGGATGCATCACTACACGTTTTTTTATAAAGAAACTTGGATCAGGCCATAGTACTAAAAGTTTCTTAATTTCGCACGAAATTTTGTCCATTTTAGTACTAAAAGTTTCTTAATTTGTTTCTTATTTTTTGAATGCAGAATTATCAATGTGGTCGCTAGCACTGCTGCAGATATGTTTCTTGACGCTTAAAACATCATAATGGCATAAACAATGTGGAAAACACAAATAGTCAGATAATATTGCTCAAGAATAAAGGTTCAACAGTCTATTTGCTATAATATCTATGATTTTAACTTTCAAAAGTTTCTTAGTACTTCTCAGACATACTACTAGAGTTTCTTAAAATTTTGACCATCTTAGTGCTAGTTCCACATAAACCAGTTTCTTATATAAAAAAACGTGTATCTCAAAAAGTGTGCGCGACTTCACGGGACCTCTAGGCGTGGAGAAAAAATTGTGGAATTTCTTTAAAAAATACCTATTGAGATTTTCGGTTAGGGTGGATCTGCAATTAAGGTGGCTCATTCGTGCATAATTTCAATTCAATGACAAGCGATAGGAGTACTCACTAAGGTGGCTCGCTACTGATAAAAAATTCACACTGATAGAAACTTAATTTATACTAATATCAGTCATGTTTATAGGAAGGATCTTACTCCCTTCATTACCATCCATAGGATGCCAAATTCGGCAAAAAAGGAGCAGAAAAAAATTACCGACCAAGCCTCTATCCTCATTACGTATGTGAGTAGAACAAACTCGATCCTAAGATTTGAGCTGCATCGTGTTTGCTGACCTCTACGGTAAAGTCCCGTTATTGGCTTAGGCCTTATGCAGCCAAATTTTGGACCTCTCTTTTTAATGATTTTAGATACCTCACAATGTCATAGAAAGTTTGTGAAAGTTTGAAGTTGAAATTATGAGTTTAAGTTAGGAAAATTGTGTATCAAAGTTGAGTGGTTTCGCGATTTCAACGCGAAATTGAAATGGCAAATGTGACGTAACAATTATGACCGACGAAACAGCGCGCATTGGAGACACAGCGCAAGCATGGAGAATGCTTCATGAAGTAAGGGAAAGACTTCGCGTGGAAGGGAAGGTTATTTGTCACTGGAGCACCAAATGGAGAAGGCGTCAAGAATTCACGATTCTTAAAAGTTGCATCCATCCACACGTTTCTGAATGAGAGGAATGAAAGCAGTCAATCTTTGAGATATTTGCAGTGGGTTAGATTCGTTCGTCGCCATCGACCTCGAGGGGAATGAAAGCAGTCAATCTTTGAGATATTTGCAGTTGGGGCCTATGGACAGTTTTTAAAATAAACAGAATACAAATACCGATTCGTAGGAAATTTTGAAGATCTTTTTTCGTTTTACACACACTGAGCCACTGGGTCGTTCTCGGGAACTCAAACCCGTGCTCTCATTTCAAGATTGAATAATGTTTTGGAATTTTTACTTCCCAAAAAAGTCTGTTCGAGAAAATCAGCATCTACTTTATCGAGAGTATTGTAGATCCACAAAAAGAAATTTCATTATGCTTTTATGGATAATTGTGATTGAATTTTCAGAGTTACCAGTCAAAGACTGAGAACTTGCCCAGAAAAAGTTAAAAATAAACCGTACCGGCACGTATTGCAATTCCTAGTCCCGATTCTTGAAACATGGAAATGTAAACTAGGTTTTCACCTCAAAGAAATGTTAAGGGAAACAAAACATTGAATTTATTGCGCTAAAAATGAACGGAAGTGTACCTGCTGATATTTTTTCTCCATTTATTCGTTCATTTTCAACATCTTTTTCATGTTTGTTTTGATTTGAGAACCATTGTCAATTCATACATAGCGCGACTCTTTGTTCAAAGCCCCAATAGACCCAAATCACCCCCACGTTGCAAAATAATCGAAATAAAATCTACTGAATCACAAAACCTTATGCAAAACTTTTGACACCTTCGCAAATGATTGAAATTGAGATCCACAATGATTTGCTCACAAAAATGAATCCTACGGTGGCGTGAATGGAAAGCTTGGTACACTGTCAGATCTAGCCTGCGTGCAGACTTTAAAAAGCGCGCAGGCTATGTCAGATCATGATCAAAGCTTTGACCGGACCGGAGAAAGTCTCGATATTACAGCACTGGAAATGTCCAATGATTCTTCGATACCACTTATCCAGCCCCTGAAAGTAGGCTTCATCACCCGCTCCGTTGAGCTGCCGAAAAAAGGAAATCGATCCAAATTATCTCCGTGACCCAAATTACCTCCACCTTGCTGCCCTAGATGCTGGAAACGCAGAAGAGCAGTGCAACTTTGCCTGACCGTTAAACAGAGAAAGGTAAGAGAGTAAGAGTCGCTGTAGGCCAAGGCCGATTTCCTTCCTTTCTGAGCTTGTTGATACATATTCAAGGAGCGAGAATTTTCACAAAGTCAGGAACTGCAGTTTGTCTTGCGTAGGATCGGGAGGGTAAAATGTCTTTTACTTCAGTTGGTATGAAAAGCACGGCGTGAAACTGACTTCACTGTAAAGGAAAAAAGTTCATGCTGTGCAGAGGAAAATGTCACATCACATATCTGGACTCGATGGTGGTATACTATGGTGGTATGCAGTGTGGATCGTCATTTTCTGCCCTTTCGTCACCAACTTCTGCCATTCTTGGCCTAAGTTATGGCTCCATAGCTATAGCTTCCAGTTGGACAACTCCATAGTTGCTGTTGGATCCAGACTAATTTTCTGAGTCTAGCCTTTAATTAGAAGACACTTGAAACTCAGATAAATCAATATCTCACGTTTTGTTTGAAGCAACCCTCACACCATGTTCGGTCTTCTCGCGAGCTCTACGTGCGTTGATTGGTTGATTTTCACTGACAAGAGCTGAGAGCTGTGTTTGTGGTCATAATTGTGACGTCACGCGCAAAGGCTAAATGTCGCGTTGAGAACCAATTTTCAAAATGGAATTTCACCCCCTTTTCGAAATGGTATTGAGCTAAATTTGGTATCAACCAATTAGTAAAGTTTTGGATAGTTTGAAAGTAGTAAAAAATCAAAGTCGAAAATTTGGCTGCATAAGGCCTTTAAGATATACTTCTTCATAAGACAGGGTGTGTATACCATCATATGATACCATGGTATAAGAGACACTTTTACTTCCAAACAGCTATCAAAACTGTTAAGAAAACGTTTTAAAATATGCGCTGTTGTAGAAGGATCTAATAGTTTGTGCCAGTGGGGAAAGTTTCTTGAAATTATAACAATTTGGGCTTAAGATTTTCATTCTTATTTCTCATCATCATCATCATCATCATCATCATCATCATCATCATCATCATCATCATCATCATCATCATCATCACCATCATCATCATCATCATCATCATCATCATCATCATCATCATCATCATCATCATCATCATATTTCTCTAATAGGTACATTTGCACCCTTAGACTGTCTCTAATAATATACTCAACTAAGTAAAGGCATGAAATCAGTTTTTCTTTTGCATCGTCTTTTCTATTTGACCTTTAGTAATGTTTTACCCTGGGTACCAGACTCTCTCTAAAAGAATAGTCTGGTACCCAGGGTAGTAATGTTTAATTCTTTTTCAAATTTTAGCTATTGATCACGTGCATATTTTTACGATCCACGGCGAAGAGTAGTTGTTTTTGAAGTGAATCGTTTCCTAGTCTTGTTATATGCGCAATATATTGAAGATGTTGCTTTTTACAGAAATTAGCAATGCTTGAGGTCTTTGAAATCCTTCTTAGACGATCGTTACTGAAAATATTCGACCAATCCAGATCATGGGTACTGCTGTGTCTGCCTCGTCTTCGTTCTTTCATTTCTTAGATCTTTGTACCTCTTTGGAGTATTCGATAGGGGAATTTCTACCTTTCAATCCATCATTGATCATTCTGCTGAGGAAATTATGCGAGATAGACTCAATTATTCTCAGTTCGCTAGTTGTGACCTCCCATGCTGAAACACTGGATTCCTAGAGAATTGAGACCTATTGAAGACATATTCAAATATATGCCTTATAATACTACATTGTAAAAAAGATACTGAGCATGAATGAGCCTGGATAGTTTTTTGTAGCGAGGCATTTGATAAAGCTTAATCAGGCCTGATTCTCTTATAATGCAGTTTCTTAAAGGCGGGATTTTCCTGTATTGCAGTTTTTAAGACACACCTTCGATCACCATACGATCTTCTGCAAACCATGTACTCGGCATTCGTGACCCAATAGATATATTATCCTATCTTATTCAACTTACGTTTGGTCTCAGCAAACTTACCTGTCAAAAATTCAAGCACAATTCAGGGGATACCAGAAACTCATTTTGCCTCATGAGTAATAAGGATACAGATAGACAATCGCAATAAATATGCTTCTTGTTACCTGTGTGTTATCCATAAAACTGGTCAGTTTGGTTATAATTTCCGACCTGCGATGAGCCATACAACTAAAGGGTGTTCCAAAATAATTGCGTCCCTTTTGTGCGGCTAGTGTAGAGGAGCCCAGTATCCCAGTATCCCAGATTCAAGTATCCCAGTTGCATAGATCGAGTTTCAAATTAGAGTTTGAAACCTTGCTCCTCAAGTCGATCTAACATGTGGTTGCTGATTTATGGTAGAGGAATGACAAAATAAATGGTTGCTTCAAAAACAGCATTTCTATTGTTCTCCAGCAATGTCAAAATAAAGTAAGATTTCAAAGAAAGGTTCTGGCATTGCATTAAAATCCTCGCTGCATTTTTCAAAACGTAGAAAGTGCTTTCTTACGGATAGACAACACTGCTAACCGTTTAAAAAGGTTTAGCAAAACTTTTAATACAACACTAGAATCCTTTCTTTGAAAACTTGCTTCATTTTGACTTTGCTGGAGAAAAACAGAAGTGCTGTTTTTGAAGCAACCACTTATTTTTCCGCCTTTTTTCTGCCATAAATCAGCAACCACTTGTCAGATTGATTCATAGAAGATCTCAAACTCTAAAGCCTGGTTTCCATATTATCGCAAGGATTCGCAGAGAGTCGCAATGAGTCGCAGAGAGTCGCAAGGAGTTGCAATTATTGTGACATGAAAAAGTGGTTTCCATATGATCGCAAAGGATCGCAAAGAATCCCAACTAACTTCACTTTCATCAACTTTCAAACCAAAATTGTGATCACGGAAATGAGATTATCCCCAAAACAATAGAGTTGTTATCGCAAGGAGTTGCAAAAGTTGTGAACAGTGGTTTCCATTAATCGCAATGGATCGCAACGAGTCGCAGTGAGTCGCAGAGAGCGACTGCCTGCGACAGCGATCGCAAGGAGTCGCAAACAAATTTTTGGCCGGTTTCCATATGATCGCAGAGAGTCGCAAGCAAACGTGATCACTTTTATTGCAACTCGCTGCGATTCCTTGCGACTCCTTGCGATCATATGGAAACCAGGCTTAAGTTGAAGCCTGACGTATACAGCTGTGTAAAAACCGAGATGATTGAATCTACAGCTCCTTCACAACAGCCATAACAACGGGACACTATCTTTTGGGACACCCTGTAGAAACAACGTATCTCTTTTAGTAAACTTTTTGTTTTCATTTTTTATTATTATTTTTTCATTTTATTAAGGAGGGTAGCCCTTCAACCAGAGTTGTTTTACAAGGGGCCCTCCACTTAAAAACTTTAATATACAATTACATACTAAAAAGAATAATTACAATATAAAAACCATAATATAAAAACCTAATACAATATATACAAAATCTAACATAAAAGAAAGGGAAAAGGAAATGTTCCTAAATAGATTTTTTAAAACTATTCAGGGAAGATGCCTGTTTGGTATCGGCAGGAAGTTCATTCCACACTTTTGCTCCACGATAGGAGAAGCATTTTTGCCCATTACTTGACTTTTTCATGGGTAATCTTAAATCTGTCTCAGAATTGCGCAGGACATACGAAGAGCACTTTGAGTTTCGGGTGAAAAGGTCACACAAGTATTGGGGAGCCAGTTCATGCAGGGACTTGAAGACCATTATCTTAGATTCACTAGCGATGAGTTGTTCAATGGTCTTCCAGCCCAGCTGGTCGATAAGTGGTCTGCTTGGGGTATCAAAGCTGCTGTTGGTTATAATTCTTGCAGCTCGATTTTGAAGTTTTTGCAACTGATTAAGCTCAGTCGAACCGGCACAACCCCAAACAGAGCAACAATATCGAAGGTGTGGCTCGACAATAGCTGTGTAAAGAGTCTTCAATGTTTCCTTCGGTAGGAACGTCTTGGCATGTTTTAAAAAGCCAATAGCTCTAGAAACTTTGGTAGAGACAGTCTTGATGTGTTCCTTCCAGTTAAGAGAGTTGTCGATCTGAACACCAAGGTATTTTGTTTTTTGGATTATTTCGAGCTCATTGTTGCGAATTTTCAAATCCAAGTCTTCATTTCGACTTTTGAGGATATTATGCTTTTGCTTGGTGGAGACAAGCATGGAATTTGTTTTTGCAACGTTTAAGGAGAGCTTGTTGCCTTGAAGCCAAGTATCCAGTTGTTTGAGGTCGTTATTAATGGCCTCGTTCAACACATTTATGTCCGAAGACTGGTAGCACAGACTTGTGTCATCAGCATACATGGAAACAGCTGAATTTTGGACAGCTTGCGGCAGATCATTGATATAGATAAGGAAAAGAAGGGGACCCAGACATGAGCCTTGGGGAACACCCACATCTATACTCTCAATTTTTGAGCTGACACCGTTGACCCGGCAGAATTGTTTTCGATTGCACAGGTAAGATCTGAACCATGCGAGTTCCCGCTGTTGGACACCGTAGTGCACCAATTTCTGGCAGAGAATCTCATGGTCAACAGTGTCAAAAGCTTTTTTAAGATCAATGAAAACAAGGCCTACAAGCTTACCAAGATCCAGCCCATTGTACCAGTCATCTGTATTTTTAATTAAATGAGTTACAGTAGAATGGAGGCGTAAGTAGGCAGATTGGCCAGATGAAAACAAACCATTATCTTCCATATGCTGGTACACCTGATTGGTTACAAGTTTTTCAAAGAGCCTTGAAATGACAGGTAAGACTGATATAGGGCGATAGTTTGACTTTTCGGCCCTATCTCCATTTTTGTAAATAGGAGTAACCCTAGCAACTTTCCATGAGTCAGGAAAAATACTTGTTTCAATTGATGTATTAAACACGAAAGCAAGGGAATTTTCAATGAAGGGTAAAGCAAGCTTCAAGAAGTAGCTGGAAATATCGTCAGTTCCAAAGCTCTTTGCTGTTTTAACCTTGGCAAACGCATCTCTGATTTCCTGCACCTCAATAGTCCTGAAGTGGAACTTTGCTTTGGTTTTATTCATTTCAAAGTCACCTGATAGGAGGGGGTTAGGAACTGGACTGATTTTATCTGCTAGATCCTTACCTACTGAGCAGAAGTAACTGTTCATTGCATCAGGAATGTCGTTCCTGTGAACAGTTTCTGAGCCAGACTCCTTTAGGCTAACAATGTTACTTGACTTCGACCTCTTATTGAGAAGTTCATTGATTGTTTTCCATGATTCTTTCATGTTACCCTTGCATGCAGAGATCTTGTTATTGTAGTACTCCTTCTTCTGCTGGGTGTTTAGAGAGTTGACCTTATTGCGAACTTGCCTATATGAGTCCCACATAAGTGCAGACTTACTCTTGACAGCAGATTTTTTTAGTTTATCTCTTGTCCGCATAAGATCCCTTAACTCTCTATCAATCCAAGGACAGTACTTTTCGGAGACGCGCATTTCACATAATGGGGCATGCTTGTCAATGATGAGAGAGAATATGCTAGTCCAATGGTTGACAAGCACATTGATATCATCAGTGTCGTTAAGCATTTGTTCCCAGTTTATGCCAGCAACATCAGACAGGAATGCCTGCTCATTAAAATTTTTCATCTTACGAGTTTTGATCATTTTATGGCTTTTTTCTACTGCTCCATTAAACTTACGGATGCAGTATACCATATAATGATCACTCATGGAAACTTCATGCACTCCAGATTTGACGATGTTTCTGGCACGAGTTGTAGCTATATGATCGATTATGGAAGAGGTGTCTAAAGTGACCCTGGTTGGCTCTTTGATGAGCTGATTGAAGCTGAACAGCTCATACAGACTAGTCACATGTCTAGTGTCATTGTCAATGTGCTGATCAGCTTGTTTTGTGGTGAGATCACAATTCGTGTCACCAAGAAGGATTATTTCTTTCCCTTCCTTGTCCAAATAGGAAAGGACCTTTTCTAGCTTATCGAAAGAAGCAACAGGGTCACTAGGTGGCCTGTACCACGCAAGAACAAGAAAAGGTTTGCTCTTTGGTGGTTCGACATCAATGCAAATGATTTCCAAATCATCAACAGGAACATCAGAACGCAACTTGTATTTAATGGAGTCCCTAATATAAATAGAAACACCTCCTCCGCTGCTTGTCCTGTCTAGGCGTTCTTGTTGGTAGCCAAAAAGACTGGTCAACTCTTTAGGGTAATTGGGATCAAGTTTGGTCTCATTAAGTGCAAGAATATGAATACCTAGACTTCTAATAATTAAAATGTACATAGACTTTGTACACGGTAGTTGTTTTTATCCCTTGTATCTGCTGGGTAGACACAGCCTTTTGGTCTCTGCGGTATGGTTATGGCAGTATCGTGTAGGAATCTTTTGAACAGGGAAAAGAAGGGCTAGTTGTCACAGGGGAAGCTGCCACAGTCACATTACTGAATGCAAACACAGGCCGAAGAAGACTTTGCCGTAGATGTTTTCAGGGAGGTCGTACAGAACTTCATTCAAATGTATCAGCTACATTAAAAAATCAACGCATTCGCATGAAAATGAGAGCATGACACGGTGCCCCTGTAACAACGAGTCTCGCTCTCCCAAAGTGTAGTTATAAGGTGTCTTGTAATATTTTATTGGAAATAAGAGAAGAATGTGAACGGCATTTTAAAACTGATCCCATTTAGAGAGCAATTTCAGAAATATACGTTTCATGTCTTGAAAACCTTTTTGATAAATACTTGCCCAGGTCACGTTTCTCTTCGTACAATACGAGAAATTCTCAGGATCTTCAAATCCCTAGATGCAGGACAGAATTTTTCAAAAAGAGTTTTCACTATACATCTTTGAAAGTCTGGAATGAAACACCTTCCACGATTCGTGACCTACCGACTTTAAATCGTTTTAAACAACGACTAAAAACGTATTTGAAGGGCTAGACTCATTTTAAAACACGACTCCCTAGAACAACATCAGATTTTAGGATTTTAGGCATTTTAGGATTTGATTTTTAGCTTTAAAATTGTAAGTTTTTTATATCAATTGCTGAAGGGTTTTTTCGTGTTAAAATAATGTTAAATGAAAAAAAAAATGAAAATGAAAATGGTAGCCCATTACATCGCTTACACAGGGACAACGGCCTCAACGCAAAACAGATGTATTCGTTGACGTACCCTTGTAGACGGAATCTTCAGAAATCTCCCAAAAATATGGACCGGGTATATTTATCTAAATAGATTTTGAAATGACAGTGCGCTCTCTACCCGAAAATATGTTGAACATCGGATCTTGGAGGTTAGACCAGACACTGAAAATGAGGGAAGAATATGAGCATATCAAACCGGTTTGGTGTTGTAAAGGAAAATATAAAGCCTGAGTTCTTAAAAGTACAGACCGAGCTTTACAACGACAACCGGTAAGTATTCATTTATTCATTCATTTTTATCTATTTAGGCACGGTAGCCATTTCAGTCCATTTTATTAAGCCTGGTTTCTACGAGTTTTATCTGGTTTCCATATGATCGTAACAGTCCGCGACGCGTCGCCGAGACAGGCTCGAAGACACATCGGGGGCGGTTGCGTTAGATGGAAACATTTTCTGAACGACGTCGCCGACGTTGCCGATCAGACGGGGACAGTACGGGGACGCATCGAAGAGTTAAGTTTACAGCGCGGTTTCCATATGATCATAACAGTGATCGTTTCCATATGTCGCCGACTGATCGGGGACACGTCACCGATGTGTTGCAGTAGGTCGCCGACTGTTACGATCATATGGAAACCAGGCTTTACATGACAGCTTCTAATCTTGACTCGCATCATTTAATCAAACACGTTTTGTTGCAGTCATGTCGTTAGAGGCCCCGCTTACACGGGATCGGATCCAAATGGATCCGTACCCAAAGTGTAACGGATAGACCTTGCGTTTACACGGGACTCGACGGATCCGAATCCATTTGGATCTGCTATCCGTACCCAAACGGGATCACTTTCGAAGGTGATCCCGTTTGGATCCGATCCCAAAAAGGTCTCGTGTAAACGGGTGGGATCGGATCGAAACTGGTACGGATAGGAAGTGACACGATTAAACTGAAAATCCTTTGTTGACATTTCAAAGAAGGGAATCAGAGATGAGACAGAGTCTATTAGAGTGCAAAATTTCAAAGGATCTAATTGAAATAAGAGAAAAGGTTTACTAGAGCTCTGCTAAGAGTTCATAAAATCGAAATGGATCCGATCCCGTGTAAACGTCAACAGTTCTGGATCCGATCCCGTGTAAACGCCCCTCAAAAAGTGGATCGGATCCAAATGGATCCGATCCTATTTGGATCCGATCCCGTGTAAACGGGGCCTGAGTTTACTGCAAATCTCACAGGTCTAAAGCAGTTGTTGTGGCGACAAAAACACGTCCTTGTATCGTAAAATACAAGGCTACAGGAAAACCACGGTAAATGTGCGATCAATAAGAGTGGTGGGATTCTGTAGCGCCTCGTTTTTGAAGCTTCAGTCAAGCAATAAGCTCCAGTATGCCCCTGTATGTAGTTTGGGGTGATTTGGAAAGACGACATCACGCCACATAAAAAACACTGCAGTTCCACTCTGTCTTGCAAATTCTGATGACGATCTTTATGAGACTGTGTCACCCAACAAACCTTAGCTATTTTTATGAACGAAAATGGGGCAAACTGCCTAAAACAACAGGAAAGGAGAAGGAGTGAGAAGGAGGCAAACAGTATCTACTTTTACTGGGTGATACTTGGTCCTTAGAGAGCTCTGTTCGTATCGTCAACATTCTTTTTACTCAACACGTATCTTTTATATAACAAGTCACTTCTGAAGGCAGGTACGAAATATCCAATATACACAGACACAGTCAAACCAGCTTTATCGAAACCAGGCCAAATTATAACAAATATACGTACATACGGGGAGGCGCCGCTGGAAAATCTGAGAAGGAACCCTGCCCCGGAACCAAATTTTCAAAAACGATACCCTGTCCTTGAAATTTTACAAAGTAAATTGTGCGCTACTCAGGAAATTCGTTGGTAACATTTCAGGAAATGTGGAAAGTTTGTCATGTGCTTATGAAGTGCATATGGCCTACAACCACGTTACGGAGTCAGACCATGACAAATATAGACCTTGTCGCCATGGAGCTGGCTATAGAAAATGACACCCTTTCCTGGTGTAAGAATTCCGAAAATGATACCCTGTTCAGCGGCACGTCCCTGTATGGAAAAATATATGAGTACCCCCGATCCCCCCCCCGGGCGTAGAAATGACTAATTAGAACGCAAAGTTTGACAACCTGGCTACCTAGCTTAAGCTAAACCGGTTTTAACTCGTCAATGGGAATGGGGAATACTTTACTTACACTTAGCAACTGCACTCTAAATATTAATTTCTAATAGAAAACGACGCAGTTCACGCTTTGATGAAAACAGTCTACTTATTGGTGTTTGCATTTTCTTCTTGTCTAATGCTATTTCTGTACTGTTCATATAAAATTGCAGATAGAATACAAAATTGCAGACAGAACCCAAACAATGAACCTAGTTTGGGCATTTGATTTGCCCCATACCTAGAAAACGAGCACACAATCTAGAGCGGTGTCGCCCCAATCGAGCACCCTTCGCAGAAATGCTATATATTTTCCCAAGCAATGAGTCTGAATGAAGTAACTTGCAGCAAAAGGGTTCTTTCACTGGGACACACTGGTACATCACTGGTACATGTTGAGGCTATCTGACTAACATTGTTCGACGTTCGATAAAACATTGAAAAATAATGACGACATGAACAGGTTCATGGGAAGAAAACCATGTCCCTAAGATTTCAAAATCATTTTAGAGACCAGAATCTTGCAGATCGGCTGAAGAACATGAGTTGTGGGCTTTCTAAGATAAAACTGTGCGGCAGCTGAAACCAGAGAACCCACGATTACTTGTAATGCAAAAGAGCTCGAAGATCGAGGTAAAGGAAGGCAATGCAAACATAATACCTTTCCTTGATGCTAATACAAACCAAATGTGACTTTTAAACTAATTTAATCCTTACGATCATTATCAAGATTTGGTTAACATGGCAGCAGTCCAAAAACCGTAATTCAAAACACGAATCGACGATAGACTGAATCTGTTTCCTCAAAGCATCTATCAGCTTGAAAGTTAGGTGATCGAAAACCTGCTCAAATCTCATATGCTTTGTCCTTAAACAATTGAGAAATGACAGAAACGATGACCCGAGGGACTTTTACCAAAAATATTATTTCGATACCTCTGGTTTCATCTTTCGCACAAACTTCAAAAGATTTTTAAGTCCATGGATTTTTAGCGGATTTGCAAGACTCTCGTGTCACAAATTAATTCAAAATGTCAGCAAAGGAGTTACGTGACCAAGTGCCCATTACGCGTATCCTTATTTTTCAGTGTTCAATCAAACGCCGAACAACTTTGGTGAGACACCCTGTATTTGTTAGGGGAGGCATTAAAGAATACGGTAAGGCCCCGCATCTAAGAAACCACCTAAAAGAAACTTTTAGGCAACGGAAAAATGATTATCCCCTACCTATAAGAAACTCTTGAGGCTCACACCCGAAATAAAGTTTCTTCTACTTTGAGTGACACTAAGTACTGGTCTGATAGAGTGAGAGCATTACCCTTCATGCGGGATACATTAAGAAATTGCTTGCAAGATATTGTTGATTTAACAGATTTTTACCTAAATTTTAATTCATGACCTTGACAATCATTGATGACATATGCACATCGCATGGCAGACTATGGCTAATACACCTATATAAAATCCCACTTTGGGATAACATATTTGCCTAAGATTTCCATGAAAAGAAATTAGAAACTTAAGAAATTTGAGCCTAAAACATAAGAAGTATCGGAGATATAAGAAACATTTTCGACTACGGTTCAAAAAAGCGGCTTCTTAAATACGGGACCTTACTGTACCTTTACGCATAAATACGATACTTTAAATGAGCTAAGCCACACTACACGATAAATATCATAAGACAAATCTATTTCCACGATACTGTAAACATGATAAATAGTATACTACAAACCCATTTTACTCAAAGAACGTCTATATTCTCATTAGAAAGCTACAGGATTAGCTTACCTATTAACAGAGCCCCTCTTTTACGAAATTCCCCTTCTCTCACTACAGCTCTCTACACTCACCTATCTAGTCTGCCAACATTTCGCTTGGAGTATATCATCCTGTCCTGCTTTTCTTTTAATGTTATGTGTTGTATTTAATTTCAGTTTATTTTTGTTAACTAGCTATAATATTAGTTAGTAAGTGCCGCGTTTTGGCAAGTGAAAAGAAAATGCACCAACATAGAATGGAATGAAAATAGATGGTAGGCATTTTAATTCTGGTTATTTTGACATTACAAGGTGCATTCTCCCCCTACCCCTACCTGTCTCGCGACCACTCATTCGTGGTGTCTGTTCCGTCCTGTTGGCATTTCATCACATAATCAATGTCGCGCATCCACCCACATCTCAAGACAATAACGAAATCAGACAACAGTCTTTTGAAAGACAAATACGTATTCAAACGGTGAAAAATGTGACGGATTGGCCTCCCATTCACACGAAAACGCCACATTTTTTGCCAGCAGATTTCAAAAACGGTTGATTTTGAAAACGGAACTCTAACTGGCACATTTTGGAAACGGCATCGTGTAAACACTCAAGATGATGAACAAAGAACATATTTCAATGCTTTTGGGACGAGACTGATCGATTCTTCGAGTGTAGGTACATTTCTTTGGCATCAAATTCTAGCAACGAGTTTTTTACCGTCAAATTTCCTACCGTTTTTAAATTGTTCCGGTATCGTGTGAACGCTAGCTCAAATTTTGCTACCGTCACATTTTTCTCCGTTTTCAAAATGTGCCGGCATCGCGTCAACGCAGTTTAAGAGACAACTTGGGAGGGCTTTGTTGACGCTGTGTCTGACGTGTTCATGATTGTGTGACGAGACGACAATAGCCACATTCCGACATCTCCTCACACATCACCTCAGACAGATATCGTAAGGCTTTGATTCTTTCAGAATATATTCCGCTACGCGGCAATAAGATAGATGGGTACGTAGAATTAAATGGTGATGTATTAGATGGAATTTTAAAATGAAATGAATGAACTGAACTGATCAGTCGAAAAAATAAAGCTTGCCGGTTTAAGTCACTGCTTTCTGAATATCAAAGCAATGATACTGGCTAATGTCCCTACGATAGCAAATATGTTCAGTTAGATCTGAAAATTTTCCTGGCTTGAATTGGCCTTTTTTCTGGAATTATGCAAGATGTGTCCCAAAAAAGTATTCCTGTTTGAAAATCACCAAAATGTCATTATACGGTCGATTTTCAAATATTTTTTTTTTGCCAAGCAGATCAAAACCCACATTACTTGTCCAGATATAGCTGATCTTCTCATATGTTTTTTAATTTGTGAATATAGCTCTTATAGACACCGTTTACATTTTACCGTTTTCAAATGAAAACGGTACGAAACCCTGCCGTTTTGGTCTTCCGTTTATACTAAAATGTTTTCGCAACCGGAACAAAATTAAAACGATTTTGAAAACGGCACGATGTCTTTGTGTACTTAAAAACAAAGGGTGTGTAGGTGCTTTCTTTAGGCTAATCTTAAAGGCCAGTCAACATACCTATGTCGATTCCCTAAGTTCACCTGTAAAGTCCCACTGCATGCCAACATAACTAGTACAAAGTACCCTAGTACAACGAACGTTATATGGTCGCTAGCAAACGAAAAACTCTCCGAAGGCACAGGTGCTGGCCATTTTGCTGAAGTGCAACGGGACTCTAAGTTGGGAAGGTAATATTTCGCTTGTAAAGCTAATAATTCAAAGGGACACACTTGACTATATTCTAAATAAACAGGAACACAGCACACTGTCATTAGGCGCTAAGAAAATTTAAGCCAAATGATGGCAATTTGAAATCAAACACCTTCAAACTTGGCAACTTCAGCTTGTCTGACTTTAAGTAAAACATGGTACACAGGCTCATGCCACCGATAGCAAGGATGACTTTTACTGTCTTTGATAGCACCTGAAGAAAAGAAAAAGTAGGGTTATGTTTTAGGCAATCTCGTATCTGCTTTAAAATCATCTCAGGCAATTGACTTTTTGCCACAGGATGATATCCCTAGGAAGAATTACATTTTGAAAATTATTGCACAAATGCCGCATGCTCAGCAGCTTCGAGCAGTCTGGAAAAAATGACCTAATATTCTTCCTGCTAGCACAAGAAAAGATACAAATTCTTACAAAACTGCAGATAAGTTGTTTTAAGAAAAACAGTTCTGTTATAGGCAAGCAAAGTTTTGTACTTTTTTAAACATTTCCGAACTTTAAAAAGACCTGTTAGCTCGGATTGACCAACGTTTTGACTGAAGTTCTTATTGATCATTTGAATTTTGGAAGTACACAATGGCTATGGAAGTTCTCTTGCTGAAAAATGAAACTTTTCAAACAAAGAAGTAGCAAAATTCGCTCCTTTGCAGAGTAGCTTAAAGGTTTAACTATGTTTGCAAGATATTGCAAAACCGGCTTAAATAAAATGTATGAACTTTTGTATTTTACCAACCACTTGGCTTTTACACATACTCTAAATTTCAAGAAATTATCATCGCTGCAAAGCTAATCCACCAGTTTCTATGAGGGGTTCTATGATCCGAGCTTTTGCTTGGCAAGCTTAAAATACATGGCCCTCGCTAAAATTCCACGTTTCTAATATTAAACTTCTAATGAATTTCTCTTGTTCAAAACAAATGATTTCAGGCAACAGTATCATCATGTATCTCTCATATAAAATAACTAATAATCATCAGTACTGTTAGCTTTGCCCTTGAGATAATCACAAGAAATGAATTTGAAGATCAGTAACAAAATCAAATGTTAAAAATGTTTCAGAAGAATTGGAAAGAGTTTGTTGAGAAATACTGAAGCTTTTATTGTCGAGGATTTTAAAAGGGACGGGTGTAGGTCCGTCATTTAAGGCAGCCTAGCAGCTCGTACTTTCGCTCGGCTCTTCCCTTTTCCTAATCCAAAGAAAGGAGACAACAAGCAAACACTACCTCATCCTGCCTCTTTCGTCTGTCAATAACTTCATGATACGGTATGGTTGAAAATGTTACCTGTGATAAGAGAGAGAAAAGTAGGTGGCTGCAATGTCAGAGGATTATACCACGGCGCCACAACACCTTCAAAGGTGGATTACACCACGGCGCCACCACGGCACCACTACACCATCTGGTCCCCACCATGGACGACAATTAAGTTCTACGGTCAAACGAAAAACAAAAATGAAACAAACATCGAAGAAATAACAACACAGCAACAACACAACACAACAGAGAAACGTAACAAACAAAGCCGAAAAAGGATGCTACGCATGGTAAACATTAGCAAGCTGAGAATATCAATGGAGAAAAATAGAAAATGTTGACCGAACAAAGTATCTGGGTGCGATGATCGGTGGAAGCTTAAATTGGGAAGGGCACATTAACGATGTCCGTACCAAGGATTTCTCGTGCAATCGGATTTTTGAAATATTCCAGAAAATTTTTACCTGAGAACATGTTGAGTGAAATATATCGGGGTATCGTCGAGCCCCATTTTCGGTTCTGCTGTTCGGTATAGGGGTGCTGTGGGGTGACTAAGCTGCAAACGCTGCAAAATTTGCAGAATCGAGCACTTGAATTGTAGTTAAAAGAAGTTTTGATGCGCCTGCCATGCCATTAATTCACAGTTTCAATTGGCCAACGGTAGATCACATTATTAGAAGCGAAACAGCTACAACAATGTACAAATCGTTAAATGGGCTCGTCTTAGATTACCTTTCCAACCTGCTCGAAAAAAGTTCGACTCGAAATGTTAGAAAACTGAGAAATACCGACACTGATCTTTTGCTACCCTTACGAAAAACAAACAATGGGCAGAGGGCTATTTCTTTTGATGGACCTAAGCTTTGGAGTCAACTGGAACCCGATGCCAAACAGGCACCTGTCCTTGCCATCTTGGAGTTGCTCCAAGTTTCGCTCTTGATCCGTAGTTCACATGTCTCACTCTCTTTCCCCTGTTCTATTTCTTCCCTCCCGTTTGTTTATTGATCAAGAGGGAGACTTGGATTAAGTCCATTACCATCTTTAAGAGAAGAATCAGAAACTATGATGACCATTCCTATTTCGTAGTATCCATCTTCTTATTTGTAAATGTTATTATTATTATTATTATTATTATTATTATTATTATTATTATTATTATTATTATTATTATTATCACTTTATTTAAAGTAGGCCTACATATACATATACATATACATATACATATACATATACATATACATATACATATACATATACATATACATATACATATACATATAAATATATATGATACAATATAGTATAATACATGCATATACCATAGCTATAAATAAGAGCTAATTCAAGCCTACTATCTAAGAAAGTAAAATAAAGTGTGTAAAAAACGTGATGAAATACAGAATAATTAGCTACAAATACATAAATTAACAGGTTTGTACAATGTTTCCGATAGTTTCCGATATTTACAACGTTTTCTTCTTCTTTTTGTTTTCCAGTACTCACAGAGCAGAAAAATTTTTTTTTAAATAATCAGCTCAAGAACCCAACCTGAGCCACGAATGGTCTACATAATCTGCAGTTGCATTTCTTTCCTTTCCAGAGTTTGATTCTGCTTTTGAAGCTTGAGAGGGTATTTGACTGCTTTATGTCATTGGGAAGTGCCTGCCATAATCTACACCTACAAAATGATATCGTATCCAAGCCATTGCACGTAGTGCGAGCTTGTGGTAGTTGTAGATTAACGCAGCTTCTTAACCCATACGCTTTTGTCACAGCCCCCTGAACAGCTGCTCTCATGGACTGACGGGTCTACCGTGCCTAAATAAGTAAAAATGAAATGAAATGAATGAGGAACTTAGTCTTTCCATGAGCGAAATTGTAGCTTGCAAAATCGTCCCTTTGCTTGTTCATCATCTATCATGAAGGCAGACTAAGACTTACCATTGTATACAGAGGAATCCAGCTGGATGGAAAAACCCATTGAAGAAAATTGTCAAGGTGCTTCCGTAGGATGAATAGCTTGGAATTGACATGTGCACGCATCTTTAAAGAAAGAGGCAATTTAATGTTATAACATTTGCGATATCATTGCATACATGCGAATCTATCCGAGGGGCAAATCACTCCTGAAAAGGGCGTACGAGATTAATAATCACAAGTGATTATTTTGTGATTAATTTGATTTTTTGGTGATTTAAGTGATTAAATTTGTGATTATTCGAGAATGAATCAAACATTCCAAAAAGTTCTCAAATAAGCTCATGTACTATAAAGATTGAATGAATAGGGCAAGACCGAGCATCATTGATAAACCAAATGACGAAATATGACGGTAAACTGTTTCATAAATTAAGTCATAGACTGTCATACCAATTTGATTTTTTTCAGAGTTGTTTGTAACACAAGAACGAGGCTTTACTTTTGCTCCATCACAGGGAACTCAGAATCTTGCACTTTTGTGCTGTTCATGCTTTGGCACTTGTGCTTTGCATATCTAATGACATTTTCACATAAATTTGGAAAATGGTGACAGGGACAATCTAATCATTTCATTTCTTATAAAAATAAGCAAATAAACTTGATTAAACATTCAAAACTTGTGATTAATATGACTGGTGATTTTTGGTGATTAATGTGATTTTTATGTGATTAATGTGATTAATTTGTGATTAAATTGTGATTATTTTTGAGAGCGTACGAGATTTTAAGCAGTGATTTGCCCCTCGAATCTATCAATGGAAAGAATAATCAAGGTCATTCTGTCAAGAGCACTGACTTGAATGGTGTGCTCCCAGATGAAGGGTGCTATTCAACCAGAAACCCTTAACACTTGAGTGGTAAAAATGGTTTTAGGCCATGTCAAACTGCAACGCACAGGAATTGAAATCGCCATTCAATATCAGAAACGAATTAATGTACTAGGAACACTCGATGAATCATACGAAAATAATATTTCTAATTCACAATCTCCTACCACCCGTGAACAGTGAAGCGATTTTGCTTCGTTGCTGATTAGGGAAGCAACTGAATCAACCCCATTACCAATGTTGAAATGTTTGCAATACATGATCGCTCGTTTGGAAACCTATCTTGGTTTTAGGACTTACTACAGCCTTGTACTACTATGCTTCTACTCAACAGCAGCTGACGGAAGCAAACATGGTTGTTTGTTGCCTAGTGATGTAGATTCGAAGAGAGGCTAAAGCATCTGATATCATGAGTTGCGAACCAAATCTTTCTTTTCAATCTTAGACTGCGTTCACACGATTCCGGCACATTTTGAAAACGGTGAAAAATGTGACGGGTAGGCATCCCGTTCACACGAAAACGGTACATTTTTTGCCGGCAGATTTCGAAAACGGTATATTTTGAAAACGGAACTCTAACCAACACATTTTGGAAATAGCACCGTTTGAACATTCCAAATGACGAAAACAGAACATTTTTCGACGCTTTTGGAACGAGACTGGTCGATTCTTAGGTTGTAGATACCCTTCTCTAGCGTTGAAGTCTTGCAGCGAGGTTTTTACCGTCAAGTTTCCCACCGCTCTCACATTGTTCCGGCATCGTGTGAACGCTAGCTCAAATTTTGCTACCGTCACATTCTTCACCGTTTTCAAAATGTGCCGGCATCGTGGAACGCAGTCTTACTCTGTTGGTTCCCCAGCAAGCGAAGCTAAGTTAGCCTAGGTTCCAAATCTTTAAAAAGGTGGGCGTAAAATTCAATGAAATATTTCTTTGAACTGAATGGCTTCAAAGAAACTTCAGCTATTTTGGTATAATTCTGTCGTTGGACTTTTCTGAAATCTTCAATGTGTTCAGAATTGGGTATTTTCTCCTCCTTTTTCGAGAATCGAAGAAAATGAAATAAATTTCAAGGAAACCATAGCTTATGAATGTCTACAATATGGTATCAAGCAAAAAGTTTGGTACTCTTCTGGTTTACGATTTAGAAACTTGATGACGTCACATCCTCAAATGAGCTAAAATGGAGAATACGCTGTATCATATAATATTCAAAATTTTTTAAATAACCAACGGCAGAGAAAGTTTGTTTTAAGCCATTCAGTTGGAAGAAATAGATCACAGAATTTTACACCCACCTTATTACGTCGATTGCAAGATTCGGAACCTATGCTGGCGAAGTTGCAACATTGAGTTGTAAAGTTGGTCCTCAGATAGCCTGTGGACAGGCTTCACAATGATATGCAGAAAAAGAGAGCCTATAAGAACAGGCTACGTTTTTGAATTCCATACACGTGATTGGAGGTACAAAAGGTGAGTGTTATTTGTCCCAAATTTCAATACATCAAGTGATGAAAATGGTCTATTAATCAGTCTTACCTTTTATTTCTCAAAACATCATTGTGGGACTTCAGAATGTCAATTTCAAGGAATAATGACAAAGAACGCTACATAACTCAAATCGGGAATATAGATACTATGAGAGGAAGATGCAAAAAAAACTTTTCTTAGCACAATAGGGTTTCTCAAACTTAAATTATCATCAGAGTGTGAGAGTTAAGTCAAGCTCTGATGATAACGTAGGTTTGACAGGCTTTACTGTGCTAAGAAAAGTTTTCGTTTTTGCATCTGCCTCTTATAGTATCTATCTTCTAAGCATAAAATTTTACCAATAACTCAAATCGAGTATATGGAATTCGAAAACACAGCCCATTCCTTCAGGCCCCTTCCTCTCTTATCCCCCTCCGCAACTTCCAGATAAGGCCTGTTCACAGGCTAGCCCCCAGAATAATTTAGTATTCTTCCCCATTACAAATGCACTTCACACCAACTAACAATGCGCATTGTTGATGGTCTCGTTGATTTGCAGGACAGAGATCTCCTTGGTCACCTCTGGGACCTTCCTGACATTGACACTGGGAGTTTAAAATCTAAGAAAATTTGTGAAAATTACTACTATTTGGCAGGCAAGAAGTTAAAGTGGTTTTTAACAAAATGATTGTGGAAGAGATCATTTCCTTTACCAAATCAACACAGCAATCATGCTAGAAATACATCCACCAAATCGTAACAAACCCTACCGGGTGAGTTGGAGAGATGTTTTCTTACATAAACATAAACAATCTAAAAATGCACAGTTGAAAGGCAGTCCGACATACATTTGATTGGGCGATGAGGACAATACAAAGAATAGGACATCTACATTGTTCATAGGGTGTCTTTGATTGGTAATTCCAAACCTACCTAATTCTGAAAACAGTAGACTTCGCAGAGATAGAAACACTTTCCCAATCAAACACAAAATTCTTCAAAACGGTAGGTTTCAGATTCATCCTGGCGAAAGTGAGGTTTCCAGTTGAAAAACACGATTACGAGTCTGGTGCTTGGCAACGAAGAGTGAAGTTATCAATCACCGTGGCAACACTGAGCAAAATCACTATGCTTTCAAAAATTAGTAAATGAAAACGAGAATCTCTCCAGAGTCTGTCAAATCTTCTGCCTTTTGGAGCAGGAGGTTCAGTAGCCCTTCCAAACAAGCCGTTTACGGAATTTAGGAGGAAATAAAACACAACTTGCGAGTCTACCAAGTCTACCGTTTTCAGAATTGGTACCAATCAAACACACCCTTAATCTTCCGATTTTCTACCGCCATAGAAGGTCAAGACGATTAGTCCTCCTTTGTTTCAAACAAACAGATCCGTAAAGAAATCCGCTGTGTAGTGCTCTGACTGTTGCGGCCAATCAGATACTTGACAGACTGCCTTTAGCCAGAGTATTTTAACGAAAAATATTTACAAGAACGATACCATTGGAAGCATGATAGGCGTGGCTATCGTAACTGATCTTTAGCAAAAACACAACACACATACTAAAGGCTATACCAAAGTGCTGTTGGTCCCTTCATAGGGAGAGCCAGCTTATCACAGAGATAAGATAACACAACGCTGAGCCGACATTGAAAGTTGACAGGTTTTGGAAAAGTCATTAGTAACATGCATACATTCATGATACATTAACGGTGTTATAATAACATTCAAGATTAATAGAGAAGGATGAGACAACTTGGGTTTGTATTGCTGGTGCCATAAGAAACGCTTTGATCAACGAATGAAGAATGAAAATTTGTCTGTTTTGGCTATGAGTAAATTTCTGTCATCATACAACTTTATTTGCACAAGGGCTAGACTTCACAACCGTGTCAAGGAGATCACGCCTCTTATCATACAAATGGCATTGCAGCAAGACGTGTTCAGTATCATCAATTCTATCATCAATTAAACACACTGGGTCAAATGTGCCTCGAGAGTTATGTTTGAATTAGTGAGAATTAAACTTACTGAGGCCTACGCATAGCTGGGCGAGGATGGCAACCTCTTCTGGGTCATAAATTCCATAAATAGGTTTCTGGGTGGGAGACGTATTTCTTTGACTAGATATCATCCTTGCATCATATCGTAGCAAGTGCCGTTCTCGTTACGAACTAGATATACTTTTTCTCTATTCTAGTTAAACTGTCGCTGCTACTTTGTACATTCTAATAATTTGTGATGACATTTAAGAAAAACGGTCCATCTGTTAAACATAACAATGCTCCAAAAAATGTGAAAAGCTCCGTTCCCTGAGTTTTCTAAGAAGTAAATCTGCAATAAAATATGCTGAGAAAGGTACCCTTCAAGAAAATAGATGCACACAAACCTCTATATAATTGTACATGGCCAAATCACAAATCGCTTCAGCATCAGGATTCCTTGTAATGGAATATTCTGGAAGAGTTTTAGCTATGAAAGAAAGAATTACAGTAACAGAGAAGATCATTAGATAGGATCATATTTCTCTCAGAAATCTACCTGGATATTCTGCAATAATGAATTAGGAAACTATGTAAAAATATACTAGATTTCAGGAATATTTTGGACCTAAGACTCGGTTCACAGGATACCGACACAATCTTAAAACGGCATGAAATCTTTCCGGAAAGGCCCTCTGTTCACAAGAAAGCGGCAACGGTAAAATTTGAAACTGCAACTGCAACAAAATTGAAGGGGAAACGAAGTGCTGATCTTATATTGTTTTGACACATCGTGTCGTAGCTCTGTTAAGAACGAATTAGTATAAGGCCAACGTTGTCATGCGCATCGTTACTTTCGTTTTCTTCCCTTGTTCTCGACGGCCAAGCTAATTTAAATATTACGTTACTGATGTAGATCGTTACTACGCATGTGATCTTTGAACTGTGCCGGTATCGTGCCAACTTGTTGCTGTTGTTGTTGCCATCTTACTTACATCGATTATTCACATAAAGCTAGTTTACTATAATCAAATGTACAAAAAAAACTAATCTAAATCGATGAAAACCAACGTAGCCTTAGAGTAATATTAACATCAGAACGTTAATCATAGCCTATTTTTGCAAATCTTTTCTTTCAGAATACTTGAAATCCAGAAATCACAAATTGCAAAGCTATGTATAAAGGTATTATATTTGAGGAGTATTTTGGATGTTAGAGCGAAGGACGGGTCAATGATTCATGTTGAGGAGGGGGTGGTAGACATTTACAGATATTTGATGAAATTTTCGTAACCCCTCTGATTTTCCTGAAAATTTTAGTCTCCCTTCTAACATCGCAAAAAGTATTTCCAGCCTCCCTCTAAGAACCCTTTAACAGTGTCACCATTCTGCCATGATTTCAAGTGAATGAAGATTTACATCGTCACAGGACCCAATGAAAAAAAAACTACCATTTCAAATATAATGAGAAAAAGCAGTTCCATTTATAAATGACTTTGAAATGAACTAGTTTACGAAGTGCACTTACTTCCTACTGAATCAAAATGTAGAAATTTACGGAAGCTATCTTAAATTATTTTCATATCCCCTCCCTAAAATTTGCTTAATTTTCGTTCCCTCTCTCTTTAAGTGGGTCGAAGTTTGGCATCCCTTTCCAAGCAAGGAATCAAATGACCGGTCTCTAAAGAAAGAAGTTAAACTACAACTCACAAACGTCAAAGTTGTTCCTCTCAAGGATCTCACTGAATACCAGGCAATCTTCAAATCCCTGAAAAAGATGAATGTCTTACATGTCAAATTAGTGTAAAAAGTATCCACTAGCGGAAGTGCACAAACAGTGGATTTGGTTGATAATAAGACTGGGAAACGAATAACGAAATCGAAAAGTCTGACACTGCACAAAGCACAGTATAAATTTTGCTTCTCTTAATTTCTAGGTTGTAGCCAAGACCGTAATCACAGAATCAATCCTAGATTTGTCTATATTTGCGCGACGTGCAGTTACAAATAGATTACAAGGCATTCCAAAAAGCGTTTGATCAGTTCCTGCGAGGAGCCTAGAACTCAAAAATTTTTATTTACAGTTTACAGTATACATGAGATCTCTACTAAAATTTTGCGACCTTGCATGCGCACATCTGATTTGAATTCGCAGGATAATTCACAAGACAGATAAAATTTCTGAGGCAGCCTAAGAAAGGCGCCTTGAACGAACGATGCAGGCTGCCTGGTCGATAATCTTTAGTTATGTGGTCATTAATTACTCCCAAATGTGCTTTCCAACATAACTGCAAAATTGAAGTCCATTTGATGCAAAAATTCAAGTTATAAGGTTAAGTACGGATATGAAATCCTGTGGTTTTTAAACAACCACTGATTTTGAATTTCTTTCTCAATAAATCAGCAACCACTTATCAGATTTGCTAAAATCGGTGCCAAACTCTAGGTTGAAATCTCTACTACTCAAACTTTGAAAGATGGGTAAGTTGGATTTATAGCTCCTCCACAGAAAGCATTCAAACGGCATACATATTTTCTGGGACACCCTGTAAAAATCAATAATTTTCATTTTTAATGCATTAGAGAAAAATAGTACATTTTTCCGACATGTTCCTCAATTCCGCAGTGCTGAATACTGAACAAAACATGACCCGAAAATTCGAGTTTTTTAGCCTCTTAAAAAAGGAATTCCGCATCAGATCTCCAAAACCACTTCAACTAGAGAATAGCCGTCCTGTCTGGACAACTTTTCATAAAATGATAATTCTCTTAAAATCTGATGATTTGAAATGATGAGCTAAACGCACATTAAACAGGCTTGCACGAACCGCTTCAGTTATAAAATATATTTATATAGGTTAGCCATTCCATTAACAAATGACCCATATTTTGCTGAAATCAAAACGTACACTTCTGAAAATGTCAAGGAATTTTGGGGCATTTGTACATGTTGTGACGGATCCAGCAGTCGAAGCAACATTCTTCATGAAGAGGAAATTAAGGAAGGTTCATTTTACAGTTTCAATTGATAGGAAACTTACGCAATTCATTCCTTGTCCGTAAAATGGCACCATAGCATGGGCTGCATCTCCTTTGATAACCCACTTATCTTTATAATGGTATGGTTTGCACTGAAAAAGATATAGAAATCTTCTTGATACGGTAAAGGAAACAATTTCTATTTCTATTTCTATTCTATCTTTTTTACCTATATTAGCTCCTCAGTCGAGGACTGATTTACAGGGGGCCATCCTAAAATATAAAAAAAAACATTCAACTAAAATAAGGTTACAAAATAACAGTAATCGATAACATAATTACAATCGTTAAAAGAAGGTAAAAAAATACATTAAAAAACGAAAACGAAGGTATCGTTGATTCTTCATGAATAGATGATCATTTCATGGCTTTCATAAAATCTTTTAAAGTTCCCCTCCTTTTAGTCTTTTTTGGAAAAAACCATTCCAAAGTTTCGCATTCTGGTAAGAGAAGCATCTCTGTCCTGTGGTCGTTCTTAGAAAAGGAACAACATTGGTAAAGTGAGATAACACGATCATGAGCCTATTTGCAAAGAAGTCAAGTTCTGGGCCGGCTGGGTTAAAAAATTCTCCCTTGTTTGAAAACCTAAGCTTGAAAGAATATCAATCAGATTCTAAATTTTTAACAGCAATGGCAGTCTCGGGATTCCATTAAATTTTATGGATTTTGATTTTTAATAAAAAATATCTTCGGCTCTATTTAATTGTATCGATTTTCGCCTGACACTATACCGGGTGAGTCAAAAAATGCCCGGTGTTTGACACAATTGTGCTCCCTGAATATCAAAGCAATGATATTGAAAATTATCTTGTTTATACCTAATATGTCCAATTAGGCTCAGTAATTCACCCGGCTTTAATCGGCCATTCCTTCCCGTCAAATGGGAGAATTTCTGCAGAAAGCCCCTTTCAAAAACCTGCAAAAACGAGTCAAAACGCCCAGTAAGATTTCCCTTTGTTCTCCTTCCTAGCACGAATGACACTTGAACGTGTTCATGTATTTGGTCCTCTTGAGAGAATGGAATCCCACTGAATAAGTTATTCATTGTTTTATATTAAGTTTTTAAGGGGGAAGACTTTTCAACCCGAAAAGAAGAAAGCTCGTGCTAAAGAGAGCTAAAAGTCATCGCTGTGAGGTAAATACATTGTGGAAACTTGCTTGCAATTTTAGCACATTTTTAATGGTTTTTATCGAGGGGAATTTTTTATTGACAGATTTTAGTCAGGAAAAATTCTGAAATTAATTGAACGATTTGGCTATTCAATCAAATGTTGCAACTCTTGTTGTCTCAACTTTCTCGAGGAAAAAAGCCATAAGAGACCAATTTTGAGTGGGCATCAAGTAAAGGTCTCATGTCGAACAAAGATCTTTGGAACATTGTCAAGCCTTTCCTTTCCAAAAATGGGGCCCTGTTTGATCGCAACATTACATTAGTTAGCGGCGAAAATAATAACAGATAGTGCAGAATTGACAGAAGTTTTTAACGATCATAAACATTGCTCAGAAATCTAGTGGCAAAAACCTAACAGCGTGGCCGAGAATTACGTTATAAACGTGAAGCTGTCAAATTGATTCTTGCAAAACACGAAAATCATCCAAGCGTTTTCGCAATTATTCAAAACCGGATTACAATTTCGAGCACTTTTCTTTCCACGAAGTGAAAAACTCTGTAGTTCTACGTGTAACAAACATTATTCCAAATTTGTTACAAGCAGAACACGCTGAACACAAGTAAGAACCAAAGTTATATCGTGCGACCAATCACAGATGGTTCCACAGGTAGCTTTCTTCTCCTTTTCGCTCCTCCGCACTGACCGTAGACTTTGCATGCAGGCTATATGAAGGAGGCCGAGTTGAAACTCAACATGTGCTCAGTTCAACTCAGCAACTCAACCGATGTTGACATTTCGACATGGGTTCTCAGGCTGAAATTCTCATGTAAACGCAAAACATTTCAACTCGGGGCGCGTTGACATCAAAAGAAAAAGAATGTGAGCAAAGGAGATCGGATCTACTTCCGACTTGCATTATTCTGAGGAGGACTTGCATTACTGCTTTTATTATTTACAACCGAACTCATAGCATGTGACCTTTACAGCTGAATCTTTTCTTGAAGGTGGAAAGTGGTGGAACCTGTTAACATCATGTGCAAGGTTATTTCAAAGCTTAGGTCTACGCAAAGATATTTTAGCCCTTTGCCCACTGTTACTTTTTCGAGAAGGTAGCGAAAGATCAGTTTCGGTATTTCTCTGTTCTCGAACATTTCGAGTCGAATTTTTTTCAGACAAGTTGGAAAGATATATATATTTCTGATAGACAGGTTAACACAGAAAATGAGAACCTTGTATTGCAACTAATAGTTTCACATTGGTACGATCATCAGGCAATATCTCAGCCTGGTTCCCTGCGTCAACTCGACCGCGTTCGTTTGAGGGTACTGGGCTCCAGGGAAGCGATTTATTGACGCCTGGACAAAAACCAGAGAAACTTCTCAAACTCGATCCTTATTTGGAAAACTGGTTAAGCGTAGCCTGCGTGCAGTCTTTCTTTCGTGTAAATTGAATTGTTTTGTGTAAATTGAAAGAACTTTACCCTCTTTCAATTTTACAAAAGAAAGACTGCACGCAGGCTAGTTAAGCCGGGCCATTGATTTAAAGCATGCCACGATGAAAACAGAAGACCGGGCCATACTTACGTTGTGTGGTTACGGTCTTTGTCGATTTTTGTCCAGACGTTATTTTGGACCGCTTCCGTGGAGCCCAGTTCCCCAGTCAAAAATGACGTCAGGGAACCAGACAGGCAATATCTGTCTATAACGCTCTGCTACATGCATTGAGCACTTTGGTTACATGTGCAAACCATAAACAACTATATATTTCTAATATATATTTCTTAGTTTCGTATATATTTGCTGTTGTTCTTCGTCGCATTGCGGTGTTCCTGCTCTCAAACTTGGAAAGATACCCCGGGACGAGATCATTTAGCGATTTGTACATAAACACACAACGCATTGCTTTTCCCGCAACATTAGAATCGAAACTGCAACTAAAATTACAGTAGCATTTTCGATTCTAATGTAGTAGGACGAGTATTTCGTAATATGTAATGTAAAAGTTTTAATGGAGTAAAAGAAAAAAGAACCTCAGCAACAGAGGTGACTGGGGCTCTGTCATTGATCTTCATCGGTAAATCTAATTTCCATTTTCTTCTCTTCCTTTCCAACAAACACTAAAAACCAATCAAAGAAATCTAGTGAAATATATTACCTTGATTGATATCAGGTCACCAACTGGATTCTTTTGATAATCTTCAATTATTTTCTCCCTGTAACCCAAGAAGTACAATGTACATGAAACAACAGCCATCATAACATAGACTGACGACGTGATTCGTTGTATTCGTTCATTATTTTCAATCTGATATTCTATTTTAGCGATACTATTGAGATTTATGTAATGACTATATCATAACACAGGTGAAGTCTACGCTAGGATCCAGTAGGAGGGGTGTGGGGGGAGGTACTTGACTGAAAGTGATAATGGACATGCCGCACATATGGGTGGGTTTTTTCACCTAAAATTCCCAACATATGGGTCTATGTTTAACCTCAAGTTAGGTAAATGGGTAGCTTCTTTGGAATTTTCTGATAACTAAAGAAATTCTAATAGAATTTGCATCTTCAAATCGAAAATGATTCATACACATGGTATAGACACTTCCTGATATTCATGGAAAATGGTTCTGAATTCCTGAATACTCTGTCATACAAACAGGTCCTTTTGTCAAAGTCCAGATTCACGTCGAGTCAAAGTAACAGTGAAATAATCGGGATTCGAGCTTCCATATGAAACTGTAGGGCATAAGTTGTTTGACCGAAATACGCTTTCATAAAATACTTTGCTCAAAATGTGGCTTCCAATCAAATTTTAGCGTCTTCAAAATGTTTCCCTTTATTGGGTTCCTTATTCCTGGTTCAAGTTGACATATCAACTATACAAAGGACACCTGTTTGCATCAAGTCAACAGTAAAAACTACAGGTTTTTAAACAGCCAAACATGTTTCTCTCGATTTTTCTGACTCACTTGTAGACTGATTGCATATTTATGGTTATCGCTATTGATATACTTGTAAAAGGGCTCGGTCTATCTGTACGCTGTTCTGCATGCGCTTTTTGGGCCAAGAGCGGTCTTTGAAGAAAAGTACACGGTTTGAGCGTTCTTCCTCTTGATCTTTAAATACTCCCTTTTTATAAACAAAGCCAAGACAAGTCTTCTCTGGTGGAGCTCCACAAAATCCACCCAAAATACAGTAACATAAATACAGGGCCTAAATGCTACAGCCTTTCTCAAGCACTTTACAAATAGCCTGAAACAATATATGCCATATCTAAAGGCATCGAAAAACGAGAAAGAGCTTTCAGGGCGACAAGAGCTTTCGCAAGCCTCTTGCGCCTGCCTCCTCGACTACGTCTTATAAAGCCATAACTGTTCTGTTCTTTTCTCCTCCTCACCTCTCCTCTACTAATTTAAGTGATAACTACTTTCTTATTTAGTCTGAATGTAAGGGAAAATACTTTCAAGTAAAACAAAAGTTTTTTAAGTAATGACTGTGAATGACGTACGTTGGGGGGTCGGTTCCTTTTAACGGGGGTCATAAATTCTACGCTAGATACCAGAGTCGTACAACCCAGGATATGAGTCGTATAGAGTAATGGATGCCGGTGTGTGAAATATTCCTGACGCATACGGTAGCTAGTGTTTTTGTAATTAGATGCACAATAACTACAATAGTGCCCGAACAGTAAAAACATGAATGAATGAATTCCGTACCTGATACCTTAATGGGCCTAGGCTACGAGGAATTTTTTACGGTATTACATACTCATGAACGCTGAAACTACGACTCATGGACTTTCAGACTGAAAACTAGGACGAAATTCCCCCTTCGATTTCATGTCTGCATATGGAAGCCATAGCAACATTGTCTTTGTTGGGGAGACGAGATTGCTTTGTCCGAGGAAACTAATGTATCCCCCGTGCAGTGGGTTAAAGCTCATGCACCCGTCACAGCTTCAACTCCAAAGCGCAACTGCGCATGAGCTTTACCCCACTGCACGGGGGGACACATAAGTTTCCTGGGACAACGTATATCTCGTCTCCCCAACAAGTCTGCAGAGCTGAGTGCTCCAGGTAATGACGGATGGGCCTAAGGTACCGGCTCGAACCTCCGATGCTAAAACACCGAAGAATTCAAGTTTAATAATAATAATAATAATAATAATAATAATAATAATAATAATAATAATAATAATAATAATAATAATAATAATAATAATAATAATAATAATAATAATAATAATAATAATAATAATAATAATAATAATAATAATAATAATAATAATAATAATTTATTTATTTAAGGTTGGCATGATGAAAATAGCTAAAAAACTAATTAAGGCCAACCATTTAACAGAAGTGAAACTGAATAATCCTATTTACATGTTTTTTATAAAAATCCTAAATTATTTACATAGGTCTTGCATAATCTACAGTTGCAATCGCTGAAATGATGTTGTTTTATTTCAGTTATGCTTGCCATGGACAAAAGCTGCAAGTATCCACACAAATGATTCCTCCACCTAAGAATCAAGAAGCTTTTTACTGTGAACCAGGAGTTTCCCTTTTTTAAGGAGAATTAGCTTCCACGAACTTCACCGTAGCAATGAGAATTTCCAACTTCCACGGTTGCTTGCCTCGCTTTTGAGACTACTCCCAAGCCTCGTTCCTGAGTGCACAGATAACTGTGCTGTCCATTTCCGTCCTACTTTTTAAATGAGAATTTTTAAGTCCCAGTTTGGGCAAATATAACAAATGTTGTTGTTGTTGTCATTGCTGTTTTCATTGCTGTTGTTGTCATCGCTCTTATTGCTGCAATAACTGGGAGAATGTCATGAGTCTAACTCACCTGGTTGTTGATCACGCAGTCATTTGCGATCACCTAGCACCTATTCTTTTCCCACAGTTACTAACAGATTACGTCTTTGCGATCTTCGTCACGAACAAAAAAACCATGCGACATTTAGGTGCTTAGATACACCTGTGTCAACCTATGACTTACTATATTCACCCGTATTCACTCACTAATCTACTTTGCTAATTCATTTGTGCTATAATGCGTGACAGTACAGGTTAAATAAACCATTCAACTCAACACAAACATGTTCTGCTTAACTGATTAGTATGGGAAACTTTCAACAGTCTTAAAGCCACCAAGTTAAGTTTATGTTAAGTGATATTTAATGTGGGAATTTTGCTAATCGCTTTGAATGTTTGATTTGATTTTGAATCAACGGTAACACACACCTGCTCACATACAGGATGCTCACATACAGGAGTATTTTCACAAAACAGAATCGAGCGAAGACCGAAAAGAATTTTCCTTGAGTTGCTATTGGAGCATACGCACAAAAGACGAAGGATTCTCTAGCGAAAACAACCCGTTCTCTGATATTAGCATTTGCTTCAACTTTTCATTTATACAATGTGTCCTAATAAACTGTTCGTCGTTAGAATGCTACTGTGAAGGAGCACTGCAAAAAAGCTGCCTTGCAGCTAAACGCAATCAAAAGGCTAGCACGATTCATGGGTATCAAAGAAAGACAAGTAATCGTTAACTCATTCATCCTCGGTATTTTCAATTACTGCCCCCTTATCTGGTTATTTTGCAGTAATACCAGCAAAAAAAAACTGGAAAAAGTCAATGAGAGGGCCTTACGATTAGCACTCTCTGATCATACTTCATCGTACAAAGATCTTCTAGTTCACGCAGAATCTACTACAATTCATATCCATTTCAGTTGACTGTTGGCACTTGAAATTTAAAAAACTTTGCATAACTTGAATCCGGCCTTTATGAAAAACTATTTTCTCCCTAAACCCACTAGCTATAATCTTCGAAGAAATGACGTTCTATCCATTCCTAAAGTAAAAACTACAAATTATGGTATAAAATCCATTAGCTTTTTGGGTCCAAAGATCTGGAATTCTCTTCCAAATGAAATAAAGTCATCCAGAAATGCAAATCAGTTCAAAACTCTCGTAAAAGACTGGTTTTTCGAAAAAAATGCGCCTGCAACGTTTGCAGTCAATAAGTTCCATAATGCACTCTCTAAAATTGCTTTATGTTTGTATATTAGTGCTCACACTATTGTAAAACTAACATTGAAAAAGGTATTATTATTATTATTATCATTATTATTATTATTATTATTATTATTATCATTATTATTATTATTATTATTATCATTATTATTATACTTCATAAAAGCTACTTCAAGCCACTAATTAAGACTACCAAAGTTTGTTAGCCTATTGATCTTACAGTGTACACGACCTATAAAGTCTAAGTTCCAAATGTTCATTCCGGTTGCACCACTCCCGACAGTACTTTCCTCATAATTGATTCACTGTCCATTAGCACTGTCTTCTGCACTTCTTTCACAATTCTTTCAGCCTCAGTTTCAGTTTCTATCACTTTTTGAACATTCTTCCACAATTTTCTAATTCCTCCACCCAAACATCCAATGACTAATGGAATAACTTCAACTTTGTACCCAACCCGATTTTCCCTTGTTTCAAAGGCTAGCTGCTGGTACTTATCTAATTTTTCCTTCACCTTGGCTTCAATGTTATTTTCCTGTGGGCATGCCATGTCTAAAAATCCATATTCTTTTTGTTTCCTTATCTTCAAGTGTTAAGTGTTAAGTTTTGTTATTATTATTATTATTATTATTATTATTATTATTATTATTATTATCATTATTATTATTATTATTATTATTATTATTATTATTATTATTATTATTATTATTATCATTATTATTATTATTAATCCAATTTTCCTGTTCATCAGATGCAGCTAAGAGACCTAACTAAGAGTTTGGCATCGAGTTGGAGTAAATATGACTAATAGTTACTGATTTATGGAGCAAGAAAAGTCAAATTTACTGGTTGCCTAAAACCAGAGGATTGGTGTTCTCTATCAATGTTTAAAACAAATAAAATCGATTTAAACCAACAATGTTGCGTCAAAGAGTTCCTTGCAAAAATTCTTGAATCTTTTGGTCATTTATTACTCCAAGATGTCTTTCCAGGTAAACATGTAAAAAGAAGGTCCATTTGTTGCTAAAATTCAAGTTGAGGTTAAGAACTGAGTTAAAATCCTCTGGTTTTGTGGCAACCATTGATTTTAACTTTCTTGCTTTATAAATCAGCAACTACTTGTCAGATTTACTCACGGGTGACTAAGAAAACAGAATATTTTTGTAGAAAAGTCAGCATGATTTGACTTCATTAGCAATCATCAAATTGATCCCTGTACTGAAAGATATAAGACCAAATCAAGCCTCTACTTTATCGATGATGTTTTGGATAGGATTAAATCCGCAAAAAGATATTCAGAGAGCTGCCTGCCTTTGAAGCATGATGCAAAAAGCAGACATGATGATCATATTGATGTCTTTGACCATATTGAGAAACGTGCTTGGTGTTTGATGTCAGAAAGGGATGTACACCGCAATGCAAAACCATGGATATTGTGGACACGGTTTGAGTGTTGATCGTGCCCACAATACTTGGCCTCAATTTTCCTGAACGAATAAAGGTATTTCGTTACTTTGCTTGTCTTCAATTTATTATTTTTCTTCTCTCTCTTGATTGGGAGCCGATGCCTTTGCTCTCGACCATTTGATATGGGCCTAAATACACCACTTTAATCAACAGCCTCATTTTGGAAATTATTCAAGATTCTGTCATATGAAGTTTTAGACGCTAAATTCAGATTTAGTACCCAAACTTTAGTCTGACCAAAGGTTTTCATGTCGCTAGCGGTCATCGTGTTGATTTTATGACGATTTAAAGCTTGGAAATCTATTTGACCGAGAAAAATGACTCGGGGTGTAAAGCTTCACCCCGAATGACTTTTCACGGTCAAATCCCTTATAAAAAATATTTGAACTTTACATTGTTATAAAATCAACATCACAATTGCTAACAGATTAAAAACATGCAACGAGACTAAATTTTGGGTGCTAAATCCGAATCTCCGCTCAAAATTTTCATATGAACAATAGAAGAGATTTTGACAAATTTCCAAAACGAGACTGCTTAATCTGGCTTTATTGAAGTGATGTATTTCGAACTGTACTGCGCTCAGCAAGACTGCGACATGATTTTGACGCTGACCAATAGCAATAGCAATATGAAATTTTTCAGGATGAGTTGCTGGAAGGCCATGTCGATCTGGCAATTACTGCTTAGGTCATAATTTTCAGAGTGCGGTGCAGTTCGAAACCCTAACCCTAACCCTTACCCTTACCCTAACATCTGGTGTGGAACAGAATCTGGTACACTGCCATTAGTCCCTATTCGTTTGTAGTGTAGTCGTAGTTAGTTGAACGTTGCGTGTCTTTTTATGTTGGCCATGGGGTAGTTATTGTCTTTCGCTCCCCATGGTATCGTACCAGTAGTGTTGTATAGTAATTAGAGTAGGTATAGTTAAATGTAAGATATATTGTAAACATTAATATTAGAATAGAAAAAAATTTCGAAATTTACGGCCACATCAAATTGTTCAGAGCAAAGGCATCGGCTCCCAAGCAAGAAGGAGAAGATAAATAATGAATTGAAGACAAGCAAGGTACGAAATACATATAATCATTCAGGAAAACTTTTAGGCCAGGCATTGTGGAAAACATCAACACCCAAACCTTGTCCACATTACCAATGGCAAGACTTGGATGTTGATAAATAGTCGCAAAATCGGCGCAAACTTGTGACAGTTAAGGTTACAATGTCCTCAAGAGAATATGCTTTCAAATGCTTTTTAATTTGATATCTATAGTGTTTAAAACGAAATCAAAATAATTTCCTAGCTCTTGAATGTTAATAAACGAATTGCAAAATAGTGTAAAAATTAGTTTACGTGTGGACTGTTGTTTGCGATGCATGCTCGGTGGTTCACATAATCGTTTTGCCCAACTACAACTCTGCTCTACGTGCAGAACATTTGTTGAGAACTATTTTACAAATAAAATTTTCCTTGCCATAGAAGGTAAACCGGGGAAAATGGGCCTAAATTGGCATTGTGGCCTAATGAACCCTAATTGGTCTAAATAGGCGTAAACTTGGTTTATAGGCATTGTGATTGGACAATTCACAGAAGCGTATCGAATTTGTAAGGCATTCAAGATCTTCACTTAACAAAAACATTTCACGTCGACTCCATGCAGTCACAGAAAAATCCAAGAAGCAAATAACTTGAAGATGCCCAGCCTGTCCTCTTTAAAACCACATTTTGATAGAATCAAAGATGCGGAATGATATGTGCAATATTATCTGTAATATAAACGAAGATAAATTTGCAAGAAATGACGAAAGCCCAATGAAACAATTCTCACATGTGGGAAAAACAAAACGGAAACATTTGGTGCGAAAATCTTTCTTAGGCGCTACAATGTTGGTATGGTTGTGAGAAAATAGTTGCATAAGACCACATGGAAGTATATTGCTTGTGCACACGACAAAAATTAGGCCGATTCATGCAAAAAACCATGTCAAATTTGTACGTGTAATGTGTGAAACTCGTCCCATTAAACACACAACGGCAACACAATTTCAGCACTTCCAATAATACTCATTAATCAAAAATTTTCGAAGATTGTTATACAGGTAATTACAATCCTTGTAGGATTGCATTATGGTAAAACAGCCCAACCCTTTGCACCTTTGCATTGAATAACAAGGATGTTATAAAGTGTTTTCGAAGAAAACATATCTAATTTGTATCAAAATAATTTAGACATCATTAAGGCTCTTGCGACTAAACGAAAAGGTCACTGATAAATGACATAAGTTCATTCATTCATCTGATCAAGGATATTTCTTCTCGGCACTCCCTGTCTAGAAGTTACTGCATTCTACCCAACACTCAGCGAGAGTTTTAAACTGTGAAAAGGTTTGGTCTACCATCACAAAATATTTAATCAATTTCAATCAAATTTCGAAAAAATCTATCGGTAAGCTTTATTTAGCTCTGCAAGAGAAATTTTCACACAGTTGCTCTAGGAAGCAATGTCAAAATTTATCTCAGACTGCATTCACACGATGCCGGCACATTTTGAAAACGGTGAAAAATGTGACGGATAGGCCTCCCGTTCACATGAAAACGGCAGATCTTTTGCCGGCAGATTTTGAAAACGGTAGATTTTGAAAACGGAACTCTTACGTGAAAACGATTACTCCTACTCTTATCTAACCTACACATTTTAGAAACAGCACTGTTTGAACACACGAAAATAATGAAAACGGAACATCTTTCGACGCTTTCGGAAAGAGACTTGTCGATTCTTAAGGTAAAGTACGCTTCTTTGGCATCAAAGTCTTGCAGCGAGTTTCTACAGTCAAATTTCCTACCGTTCTCAAATTGTTCCGGCATCGTGTGAACGCTAGCGCAAACCTTGCTACCGTCACATTTTTCACCGTTTTGAAAATGTGCCGGCATCCTGTGAACGCAGTCTCAGATGTTGCTTGATTTCAACCCCAGACTTATTACCTGAACTTGCTGTTTCTCTGTGCTCGGCGACTGGCATGGTACTAGTTCGGTCAACAGGGACTCATGCCAATATTCTGAAATACTTGACTCCAAGACCCTCACATATTGTTTCCAGATATACCAATCAGATCGACAAATCGGCTAAGGTCTGTTTACACCTGGTTTACACCAATTTCATGCCATGTAATCAATCTCTTGATAAAAATTCTTTTGATTTTTCTTGCATAAAGTTGTGCCATGCAAAGATGTGCAATGAGTGCAAAAAGTACTAGAATACTAAAACTTCCCAAGAGTATGGTCACAGGACTTGAAATGGGTTCAACAAACATTAGCCGATTTGATCTATTCCTAGCCGATTTGACCTGGAAAAGAACAATAGTTTTCGAACCTTCACTTGATTAACGCGATTCATTAGATTTGGAGGAGCTGAATTTTGACATGGATATGACTCCATAACTGTAGCCTACACGTAGACCCATTATTCCAAAAGAAGAAAGGGTTTACGAAACAAAGGGCAAATGCTTGCTACGGCCATCAATTAATTTTCCTAATCCTCTTTTCAAATTATTCGTTGAGCGCTCCTAAACAAAGGCTGCATAAATTAAGCTTCCAGAAATCCAGAAACCTCGTAGCAAGCTTTCACTTTTTGTTTCGAAGACCCTTTCTTCTTTTGGAATAATGGGTCTACGCGTAGGCCAGAAGAACTGCTGCGGAAGCTGGCTTAAGTTTCTCTGCTACCTTTCACTCCAATAAACGAGGGGTGTATCAGCCCCAACCCCCCCCCCCGAAAATACGTACGAACAGAAAAAGGACTGTGCCAACGGTGTACAAAATTTTTACAGAGCGATACGCTCCTCGCTAAAAATACGAAAATGGTGGCATTAAAAATAGACCCATTGCATTTTACACTGGAAAGGTAAAATGACCTTTCTTCTTCACATCTCAAGCAGGTTCTATTTCGTCGATTAACTTTCAGCTTCACCTGATTTTTGTGGCATTTCAGTTCTGATTTGTGATCGTTGAAATGCACCTAGGCAATGATTCGAATGAAATTCAATCAATAAATATGCAAAATAGGGTCAGTTCTTTTATTGTTTCATTGTGAGTCAAAGACGGATTGACCATTTAGAGGAACTCACAATGAAACCAATCCCACTTTGTGTATCCGTTGACTGAATCATGATCGAATCATTGCCAAGACCACTTTCCATTTAGTAATTCCGAAAAAGTGAAACGCAATAAAAATCATGTCAAGCAGACGGTTAATGAACAACACCTGACATAAATCCGATGAAAAAGTTCATTTCACTTGTTGAGTGGTACAATTTTTATACCTTTAAAACCAAACAAAACTGCCTCAATAATCGAATCAAAGTTCAACCACCATTGTTCTTTATCAAATCTTACAATGTGACTGGTATAACGGGAAACCGTGTGCAATGAACTAAACAGGGTCGAGGCTACCAGAGTACTATTGTGCGTCCCGAAACGACATCACCAAGTCAAATAACACATGGATAAAAGGGACTTCATAGCCTGCGCGAATATCAAATTTTCCAAAGAAGAACGGATCTGCGAGCAGGCTACGTTTGGAATATTGGGCCTGCGCCTAGACTTGCTCCAAGTCTATTCCGAGATATATCAGCACTAAGGAACATGGTTACCTCTGCGGGGGCGTTAACCACGAAGAGGTTTACGCCCCCGCAGAGGTAACCATGTTCCTTAGTGCTGATATATCTCGGAATAGACTTGGAGCAAGTCTAGCCTGCGCCAGGCTAGGGGTTCGGTACAGCTTGGGTAATCAGTCTTTGAGTCCATCTTGAGATGGTTTAACCGAAGGGATAAAAAGGGCATTTGGCAATCACTCTGGCTAGAATCCCTGGAAAGCCTCTAGTCCTCTTCCTTTGTTCATAGCTCTGTGGTACAAAGATTACAGTCGTGGCCAAAAGTTTAAGACCACATTTTTGTCAACAACTGTTCTTGAGGTAACGAAATGGAACCCTAGCGCTTTGCCTGATTTACTCTTTTGGAGTTAGTTTAGGACAACTTTCTTTGTAGATTCCGAAGTTCGATGATGTTTTTTAAATTTCTGCGCCATTTTGCTATGACGTCACAATGAAATCCATAGAAATTCTTGGAAATTTCTGTGGTTCTACCGCAAAGGGATGTGACCTGAAAATTGTGTTACTCAGCTGGATTTTACATCAATCTATGCACAATTCATTTCTATGATTAGTTTGCAGAATATCGAAACCTTGTGAAAACTATTGCTTCAAGGGAAAATGGTAGTAGATAGCCTTAAGCCTAAAGCTTTGGCCAAAAGTTTAAGACCATAATTGGCAAAGGGTGAAAAAAATATGTGATTATGATGTAAGAGCCTTTGATATTTGATAATGGGAATGGTAAAGGAAATGTTGAAAATCGATTTGAATAACGATGCAATTTGTTCCTTCAAACTAAAACTGAAGTGCTGGTCTTAAACTTTTGGCCAAAGCTTTGGACTGAAGGCTCTCTACTACCATTTTCCCTTGAAGCAATACTTTTCTCAAGGTTTTGATATTCTACAAACTAATCATAGAAATGAATTGTGCACAAGTTAATGTAAAATACACCTAAGTAATACAATTTATGGGTCACACCTCTTTTTGGTAGAACTACTTGAATTTCCAATAATTTCAATAGATTTCATTGTGACGTCATAGCAAAATGGCGCAGAAATTCAAAAAACAACATCGAAATTCAGAATCTGCATAGAAAGTTGACCTAAACCAACTCCAAGAGAGTAAATCAGGCAGAGCGCTAGGGTTCCATTACTTTACTCCAAGAAAAGTTGTTGACAAAAACGTGGTCTTAAAACTTTTGGCAACGACTGTAGACTGATTATATGGCCGTCGTTATCGCTATTGAGAGGCTGCCAGACGCTCCTAACTACGACTCATAATCAAACGCCATTATTTTCAAATGATGATATCTGCCTTGTTTCGATAAGGACCTTGGCAAAAACACTAACACAAACACTCGTATTGTTCTTATGAAACCTCGGGGGAGGGGGGGGGGGTAGCTCGACCTACCATCTGACGGGGACGTGCATTTTGTCTGAAAAATTGGTACCATAATTCCGTAAATTCTGATGGATTTTATGGTCATAATTCCGTAAGTCGAATGAAAATATGGGTCATAATTCTGGAAATTATGAAAAATCCCTCGAAAAGGATACCCATAATTCCGTGAAATGTTTAAAACTTGTGAAAATGATACTCATAATTCCGTAATGGTTTGAAAAAAAAGTACCCCCAAAAAAATTGCACGTCCCCGTACCATGAAAAGTACTAAGTTACCCCCCCCCCCGAGTATGAAACATAGTGATCTGAAAACTTCACAGTAAATGGTACCTACTTACATGGTTTGACATTTTCACCAACTGCTTTCATGGGACTCTTATTCGTAAGACTTTGTTCTGTCAAGTTAACTTCCTTGAAACTTGCTTTGAGCTTCGAGTTTCCGTTGGTCGACATCAATCAATCTAATTTTGCAAACAGCCTCGTTCCAAAGAGCGCTCAAAAGTGCAACAAAGTTAGTCCAAAAAATTGTCGTAATAATATGAGTCCTAGTATGAGCGGTCTCGGTTTGGTGTAATATTGTCATTTTGAATAGCGATTATTGCGACTGATCGTAATCAGTCTAGCAAAATATCGAGATTTCAAAGCAGATCACGAGACATGCTCGAACATGCCACTTCTGACTTTTCCATGAAATAATCCATTCTGGTTTGGTGTGACTGCCATGATGTTATCAACAATACTGTCTGCTGAGACATCCCTTATTTCACAGCGAAGTGGATCCATTTCAATTTACACTAACGCGAAAATGAGGAATGGTGTAACATTTTACGCCTGCCTTTATTGAATTCGAGGCTCTAATCAATTTCAACTTTTTGGCACACGTATCAGCTTAAAAAATAAGCTTTTGTTTACTCTACTGCTACAGTAAACAATTGACATTTGGCAAGGAGAAACATCAAGGAATAAACAACGCTTCCCTCTGGGAGAACCATGTCAAGGTTCTAATATCATCGACAGGGGGACTGGCCACACACATTAAACATACGCAACTGATATAAAAACTTAGTTAAGGTGCAAAAATCAACCCCTTAATCACGAGCTTTCAAACTACCATTTTAATGTTTCTTTTGTTTTTGCACCTCATCGACACCTCAGGAGTAACAAAATACGATTCATATATTATGCACGTTTGCTCAAACCATTAATCATTCTTGCAACTGTTAATTCCCACCAAACGCCTTTAAATTGAGACTTGCAAGGCAAGGGAGTCATTCAGACTGCTCGAACATTTTTTGTAACAACTCGCAACATCAAATGTGAAGCGCGGTGTCCAGAGGCAACCCAATTTATATCTAAAAGGAGCAAAGCGGAACCCAAACGAAACGTCAAATAAGAACGCAAAACCGAAGAATCGCTTGCAGTAACATCTCGCTACGCTGTATAACGAAACGCCGAAGAATGATGGATCGAAAATACGATGCAAATAACAATTACGACTCTCAATGCAAAGATTCGCCTTCTTCCGATCGCAGTACATCAAGCGTCGCAGATATCTACAGCAGCGAAGATGAAATTTCCGACAGCGAAAGCTTAATCTACGACAGAACTGGAGTTTCGAAAGATGAAATTTCGGTGGATGTAAACGAAGAAACAATGCGAGAATCAGGAGCCGAAAAAGTCTCCGATGACAGCAAACCAACGCAATCTTATATCGCTCTGATTGCAATGGCGATACTGAGTTCACCGGAACGTAAAATGGTGTTATCAGACATTTACACGCATATATTGGACAACTATCCGTTCTACAAGACGCAAGATAAGAGCTGGCGTAACAGCATACGACATAATCTTTCGCTGAACGAGTGTTTCGTCAAAGCTGGCAGAAGTGAAAATGGCAAAGGCAACTACTGGGCGATCCATCCCTCGAACGAAGAAGACTTCGCAAAAGGAGACTACAGAAGGCGAAGGACGAGGCGCAAATCGAAACGAGCAATGATTCATCCGTATGGGCTCTACTCGGAATTCTTTCGACCATTTCATGCATTGCCTTTGACCTATCAAAGTAGCAGAAGGACGATGCCGCATTTATGGAACCTGAGGGCGCAAATGTGTTCAGCGAAGGTTGTGGACACATATGAAATCCCAAACACATTCATGAAGCAAAATATTGAACCAAAGCCGAAGAAACTGTTCACGATAGACAGCATACTGGGAAATGATAACCAGAAAAAGGAAACTGAGCATGAAGACCATTTACGTGAAAGTAACGACCGTATACAACGAACTGACATAAGAAGACATCATTCTTGGTCGACCACACCGCACAGCCAACCTGAAAGTCCACGGTATGATGGTTCAGCATTTTCGCCGGTTTACAGTCGCTTCCCAATCGAACCATGTTCCCCATTCCAAGTGCTACCTGATATTTACAGAAGATTCGATCGCGTCCCTATGGCAGGTTACTATACGAAAGACAATATTCGGGAACTTGGTAAGCTCAGGAAATCATTTTCGTAGGACGGTATGTTAAAATAACTGCGCATCACTTTATTCAGAATGTTTATTATCGAGTAACATGTAATATTCTAAAAATATTTAAACTACACTTTGTCCTAAATTCACGCCACAATTGTCTCCTTAACACACTTCTTAGAAGCGTTAGATAGCTAAGCAATCTATTGAAACCTCAAAACCTCGAAAATCTCGAACAAGTTTGGCAACGATCCCTTTGTTTTCAAGAAAATTCCATGAAAAGTCCGTAAAAATCCTTCGTTCTGAAAAATCTAGTACGCTTTTTCGAATTGAGTGAAATGCCCTCGCCAAAAAACCAAGCTTCAGTCGTTCTCCCATCCATTTAAAGACATAAATCATTCCATAAACGGCTGGAGGGAGTTAGAGAATTTTTTTAGTTGCCTCCGTACCTCAAAAAGGGTCTGCGAAATGCTTTTCGAATTCGCCAATGTTTTCAGATCATTTTGAGCTCTTCCTTGGCACATTTAAAACCTTAAGGAACGATCTTGAACTGAAAGAACGCCAGTTTTGATACTGCGTTTACCACCGCAGATTTAAGTGTAGCATTGAAAAATACATGTGAGATTATTATTGATATTAAAGATTGCTCAGTATTAATAATGAATCTATTCTTTATCAATGTAGGAGAATTAAGGAAAGCAGTCCAGGTTTGCAAGATAATCTGGATTCTGTATATAATTCTTTGTCTTGATAGCGGAGGACTGAATCATGTCAATGACACATGATGCTTGACTCAAAATGGCCATTCTTAATTGTTCTCCTGATTTTAACGGGGTGGGGCGGCGGACACTTGAAAAGGTGGGTATTTGAATGGGTGGGCATGAACGTTCGGAATACAACTGCTTATATGCTGAAGAAAACGTGATTCGAACAAACGATCATTTTGAGTAAGCAATACAAAATCGTACCCAGCTTCTGTTACTTTGGGAATTCAAATATTTTCGACTTACCAGATTGAACCGCTGGTTCCAAGTTTCTTTTCAGTAAACAGTTCTCCAATGCCAGAGCTAAACGAACATACATTGTTTGCTAAATATTTGAAATTTGTTTGCCATGCAATGTATTCCTGTTTGGCTACGTTGCAAAAATTGTGCGACAAGTACCAAGTGGGTAACAAAATAGTTAACATATTTGGCGGGCTATGAAATAAAAAAAGCATGTGGCCGAAATTCAAAACTAAGATATTAATCTATAAGTCACTGAACAACTTAGCTGTGAAAGTTTTGTTTCGTAAAATCACTCATCTTAACTGTACAGGGTGTGCGTGGAAACCAGAATTCCAGGTTCTATTCTGGTCAACGAATTACTTGCTATTGACACTGAAATTTAATTTCTGAAACTGACAAAAGCATTGAACTTAATTTCAACAACCAAATAAATCATGGACCAGAATGGGAGGTGGAATTTTTGATCCCTTTACGACGGGTATTTTTCCACGTTTTGGGTCTTAAGGTCGGTTTACACGGGCGTTTTTTCCTAAATTTTTTGTAAATTTTCTTAAAAGTTTTCAACATTTAGAAAAAAGTCATGGTGTAACAGGAAAACATTTACTGTGAAGTTTGATCTTATCTCCCATTTTTAATCTCTTTAATTGGTTTTAATGAGCCATCGTTGACGATTTTATTCTGATCCTTGGTCAAAGTAAAATTGCTTCGTAAATTTTTTTCAAAGGAGCCGACAAAATTGGACGTAGTTGACTGACTTTGCTCAAATATTTTGGCGCGCGAATTGAATGTATTTTCACAGAGAGTGAGAATTTATTCGAATTGAGTATCTCCAACAACTTTATGGCTGTAGATTAGAAGTACTTCCATAATAAGGATACTTCCTCTTTAGATTTTGTTACAAAATGACTGAGCGTGACAAAACGGAATAAGATCACTACGTCACTAGCAACTTGTTTCCAAACAGTGTCCTTACCGGGGACTGTCTAGATTGAAACATAAATTGGAGATATGTGAAATAAAGGCGGAATATCTTGAATGCAGGATAGATATCAGCGATCTTTGTCAAGAGCCAGTATATCCATCCTTTCACTAAGAGTAGAGCTTGGAAGAACAATGCGAAACAACAGAACAAACTAGGATCCAAAATAAATTTCAACTGTAAAAGAATCGTATTTTTCTTGAAATCTGTTACCAGTTGAAGCAGCATTTTGCTTTGTTATCTCTAGATGCTGTTTTCCAAAGTATCCACAAATCCTTCACCAAAATAAATTCAAATCGCGCGCCAAAATATTTGAGCAAAGTCAGTCAACAATGTCAAATTTCGTCGGCACAAGGATCAGAAAAAAATCGTCAACGATGACTCATTAAAACCAATTAAAGAGATTAAAAATGGGAGATAAGATCAAACTTCACAGTAAATTTTTTCCTGTTACACGATAACTTTTTTCTAAATGTTGAAAACTTTTAGAAAAATTTACAAAAACTTTAGGAAAAACGCCCGTGTAAACCGACCATTACAGATGAATCATTTAAACAAATCTAAATTTTTCCTTTGACTGATAAATTAACATTCTGGTCTTGAAAAATGGCTACATACTTTTTACTCCATAGCCTGGCAAACGAGTAAACTGTTTCGAATCGCCCAGAAGAACTTGTTAGGCAATAATTCTGAAAAAGTTTAAAATATTTTTTGCCAGCTGTAAGCGTCAAAAAAATAATTGTTAAGTGTTGTTTTGCGACATCTTGCTTGGCGAGATAATCTTAAATATTTTTGGCAAACAATGTTTGTTCATTTGGTCAGGGCTTTAGAATTCAAGAGATGATATGGTTTGCTGTCAACTCTTACCTCCCAATGAGCGGAATGGCGTCAGGGAATTCTCGTTCGAAAAATGCAATGATGTCAGCCTAGAAGAAAGAAATTTAGGGTTCATCACCAAAAAGAACATAACAGGAGCTTCAACACAGTTTTCCTTAGCCAGAGTGCAGACCTAATTTTCCAAAAAAAGAAAGGGTCTAAGCAAACGGTAAGTCTGGAATATTGATTCTACGCACAGGATAAGGCCCCGTCCATACGTATCCAGACATTTTTGAAAGCGCATCTTTTTTTATCCGTTTTGGATTAGCGTCCACACGTAGACGGCGTTTTCGGTCACCAAAAAGGAAAATTTTCGAAAACTCTCTCCAGAGTGGATCTTTTTGAAAACGCCGCTTTCATTTTGTCGTGTGGACGGGTGAAAACTGAGCTTTGTGAAAATGCTGACGTCACAGCATCGATTTACGACGCATCGGAGCATGCGCACGGACCTTTGGGGATCCCACAAGGGCATTTTGATTGTCTAGTTTCTTTTATCAAGTTCGAACAGCGAAGTTTGAATAAAGCAGCGTTTTCGTGTGGGCGGGGTTATTTTTGAAAACGCTCCTCGTGTGGACGCGGATAATTTTTATACGGATATCCGGATTCAAAAATATCTGGATACGTATGGATGAGGCCTACATTAAAGTCGAAAACTTTCGGACCATCAAACTTTCGGACAAAACTTTGTCCGAAAGTTTATTTGTCCGAAATGTGGTGATGTCTGCAAGTTTTTTCGTCCAAATTGAAAATAGAAAAGCACAAAGAAACATAACATAAAACGTTAATAAATCAATGTTTTACCAATAGTACTTAGGTTTCTTGATCTTTTTATCTTAAAGTTTGGCTTCTTGGAGCGTTTCTTGAAAAAAGTTCACCACCTTTTGATTTGGTTTACAACTGGTTTTATCATTGTTCAATCTAGCGAAAATTACATTCAAATATCCTTATTGATGTGATGATCATCATGTACCTACTGTAAATTGATATTCATGATGGAATCACAATTATTCTTAACATATAGTTTGGTATAATGCTTGTTTTTTGATGTCGTGTTTTTCCGAAAGTTTTTTGTCTGAAATTCCCGAAAAAGCGTCCGAAAGTTTTTTGTCCGAAGTTTTCTGCCGAAAGTTTTCTGTCCGAAAGTTTTCGATTTTAATGTAAGTTTTCCTTGACTTGTGCGGCTTTCTTTACTTACGCACCAAATTACGGTATAGAAGAAACCATTCAGTTTCTTTTGCAAGGGCATCAACTCAAAATGTTTAGGTAACGGAGATAGGAGGAGCACGAAGACAGCTTTTCTTACCTCAGTCTTAATTCCTTCAAAGATATCATATGGCATAAATAGCGTGCAGGTGAATGTTTGGTCCTGAAAATGAAAAGAAATTATCATAAACCTTTCTCAACTTCTTTTGCTGCACATAAAGGTTGAGGTAGGTAGGTAGGTATTTATATTTAATGTGGCTAGCCCGCGAAAGTCTGAGAGACTTATTTCCAGCAGGGGCCACGGATGTTTTACCATCAGTTCGCCGCAGCTACCCGCCGCAGCTACCAGATTTCCCTCACGTGGCTCTGGTTGACCCGGGCTAGAGTTACGGACAGCGACCAAACTGTCCAGCGTGGGATTTGATCCTACGGCCGTTCTGACCTTTGGTTTACGAGTCAGACGCCTTAACCACTCGGCCACGCGCTCTCTTTGTTAAATCTAATCAGTAGCTCTGAAGATGATCTCATGGGCAACACTAATCAGCATAGCACTGGAAGAACATTGCAAAATACCAAAACGATGGCCTTTCCAACTATCAACAAAATGACCCTATTTGTCAAATAGATACTAAAAGATATTGGCTGTTAAGAGTATTCCAAGTTTCGTTGCCAGGGCCAGTTGTATGGTTTCAACTCAATATGCTCCTTCGCATGGCATTGTACTCCTAATGAAAGTTGTGTCACCCATGTTTACAAAGCCGACCCAATTCTACCGTTCAATTTTGAACCAGTTTTCCATCCATATGATAGGAAAATAATAAAATTTTGGACCACATTTCGAGAATAACAACCCTCTGAAACAATACAACCCATTTCTAGGAACTTGGTCTGAAAACACACCCATACACTGTGGTCATGAAGACATATCAAATGTACCAAATATAGCTTTATTTTGTAATTCACATTACATCCTCAGCATTCTGATCAGATGACATGTAATTCTAGAAACTCTTGATTGGGAAGATATAAATGGATTTTGTCTTTTCTATTCACTCAATTTTCTATGCACTCATTCGGCTTGCAGGATAATTGATAATGTGGATTCAAAAATCACTTTTGCGAAATATCCTCATGCGTGCCCACTGTGCCATAGGTGGCAAATTTCTGGCCAAAAAGGACAGAAAAGGACAGAAAAATTCAGTTCAGGGTCTATCCTCATTGCCTATCTGGATGGAATAAGTTTGATCCAGGCATTAGATTTTCACCTTCAATTGCTGCTTTTAAAACAAAGCTGCTATCTAAATTTCGCTCCCCTTCCAAAACCTGTCTTCAAAATACATGACCCAAAAGGATTAGTGTACCTTACCAAACTTGGGGTTGGTTTCAGTAAGTTGATTTTCCACAAATTCAAACACAATATCAGAGGTACTATTAATATGATGTACCCCATCAATGTGGATCCACAAAAATCCATCGAGGATACAGGGCACTTTTTATTGTTCTACCCTTCTCTTCAAGTACCATGTAGAGATCTACTTGCTGGAGTTTCTGCCTTGCTACGACCACTTGGACATACCAATCTTTCAAAGGAGTTTCTAATAAAGATTTTATTGTATGGTGATGATGATTTCATTGGCGATGGTCTCAATAAAGACATACTGCTGATAACTCTCTACTTAATCCACAAAACGGATCAGTTTGATTAGGAATTTGATACTTTGCTTAATCACCAACGTCCCCTTTTAAGTAAATGTTTTTTCTTTCCTTCTTGTTAGCTGGTATGTGTAAGTTACGTGCTATCTTTGGTTTCAAGCTGTTACGTGCAGTGTCATGTTCGTGTTGCCTTTTTTATGTTGTCAGGAGGTAGACGTAGTGTTTCACTCCAAATGGTATTGTCTTACTAATAGAGTATAGTATTTTGCAATTAGTATGATAAAGTAACATATATTGTAAGTTTTTACATGTAATGTGTAGAAAAAAAAGTAGTCGATTGTGGTCGATATTTTGAACTATAGGGTACTCTCCCAATCGGTGATCCTGGGATGTAATTTTCATGAAAGAGACTTCTTAGCTGCTCCACAACCGAGTCAAGATCGAACGATGTTTGCACAATTAAGTAGCCACCTGGCTTCTGTCCCTGCTCTCTCTAATCGAATTAGCTTTGGCTTGAATTAGCTTTTCTACTTATAGCTATGTAAGTTGCCAACTTAAAACAAAATTGATAATAATAATGATAATAATAATAATAATAATAATAATAATAATAATAATAATAATAATAATAATAATAATAATAATAATAATAATAATAATAATAATAATAATAATAATAATAATAATAATAATAATAATAATAATAATAATAATAATAATAATAATAATAATAATAATAATAATAATAATAATAAACAGAAGAGTACGACTAATAGTGAGATCAGAACTGAATGGAAGAAACAAAATTGAAGCGATAAATAGCTTGGCGATACCTACTGTGCAATATAGCTTTGGAATAATTGATTGGAAATACTCTGAGCTAAAAAAGCTTGATTCAAAGACAAGGAAGATCTTGACAATGCATGGAATGTTACACCCAAAATCTGATGTCGACCGAATTTACATACCCAGAAAAGAGGCAGGCAGAGGATTAATAGAAATAGAGACTGCATTCAAAGTGGCAATAGTAGGGCTTAACCATTATCTTGAAAACAAGAGTACTTTATCAAGCAATATGATTATTATGCATGAGAAGACGAAGGCAAAGAACTCTATCAGTAAAATTGCCAAAAATATCGAAAAGGAAATGGCAGATTTGAATTTCGCACCGAAACCAGACAAACCAACAGCAGAAAACGCAAAAGCACTGAAACAAGAAATGAAGAAAGAACTTGTGAAGAAGAAAAATAATAGATGGATCAGTAAACCACTGCATGGAAAGTACCCTTCACTTATTGGGGAGCCACATGTTGACCTTCCAAATACAAATAATTGGCTCAGATCAGACATCAAAGGAGAAACAGAGGGATTATTGATAGCAGCGCAAGACCAAGCTCTATACACACGAAATTATCAAAAACACATAGTTGGCAAAGAAATTGATAGCAGATGCAGGATGTGTTACAAGCAGTCTGAAACAATTGACCACATAACGTCAGGATGTGAAGTATTAGCAAAGTCTGATTACATCGAAAGACACAACAAAGCTGCAGCATATGTACACTGGAATATTTGTAATGACCTAGGAATCAAGACCTCAGACAAGTGGTATGAGCACCAACCGGGCACAGTAACTAACACTGAAACACATACAGTGCTATGGGACATGGCAGTGCATACAGACAGACATGTAGGTGCAAACAGACCTGATATCATAATCAAGGACAAAGTGAATTCAACTTGCAAGCTGATAGATATGACTGTACCATGTGATAAAAATGTTTCAATCAAAGAAATGGAAAAGAAAAGCAAATATCAAGATCTTGAAATTGAGATACAAAGGATGTGGAAAATGAAAACGAAAGTAATACCCATTGTGATAGGAGCACTCGGTACCATCAGAAAAGGAATGGAAGATAACATCAGAAGCGTATCAGAAAATCTGAATCTTCAGACGGTCCAAAAGACATGCTTATTAGGAACTGCAAGGATCCTTCGTAAAGTATTGAGCATCTGAACTTCAGGACATGACATGCCTTAGGTGTATTGTTTACACCCGGCCAAAGAAAAGCAACCAGTATGAACTGTGACATTTAGCAGCATAATAATAATAATAATAATAATAATAATAATAATAATAATAATAATAATAATAATAATAATAATAATAATAATAATAATAATAATAATAATAATAATAATAATAATAATAATAATAATAATAATAATAATAATAATATCGGATATGATTTGACAAATTAAGAACAAACTGTAATAAATGTCTTATAGTCAAATATGTTCCTTGCACATCACCAGAAGTCAGCAGTCCTACTGTCCATGCACTTTTTTGCACCTATTTCGCCATATGATGCTACCACAAATCATGTTTGATACACTGCACCACTTCATTGTCTCTTTTGCCTCTTCCCCTGACAGTCCTAGCCTTTTCAAGTTTCCTCTTACATTCTTATGTACGGTCCCAAGTGATCCAAAGCACATAACACTGATACTTGTCGCAATTCCATGTCGATTCAGTAAATTTATCACTGGTTGATACTTATTTCTTTTCTCTTGATAAGATGTATCCATATACAAATCAAAGCAGACAGTGACTTCAACAATTTCGCATTCTCTCCCGTTCACTTTTATCTCTAATATATCAGGCTTCCTTTGGTTTAGCTGTTGCAATGCGTTTTTGATATGTGGGAAAGCTGTTTCTACCATTTTGTTGACAAATAACGTTGATGTTGAATTCTTTTTTCGGATTTTTTGCTCTAGGAATTCTACGACCCGATCGTGCCTACGCGAATATAAATCTTTGTAGTTTCTGCAGGAATTCATTAAGTGTGCCATTGATTCAGTCCTTTCATTGCACATTGAGCATCTTTTATCGTGATCCTTATTCCACATATGAATTAGCTGGTTACAAGGGATTTGATTCATACGTGCACGTAGAATAAACTTGACTAAGCTGTCAGACAGCTTCCATCCGTAATAAACTTGATGCGAAATCTTTTTGTCTATATTCTCCATTCCTATAAAGTTTCCCTGCATTTGGAGCTCACAGCTCTTAATGATATCCTGTTGCTCTAATTCTCCCTCGATTTCTCTTTTTAAATCTTTCCTATTCAGCTCCTTGCCATTAACGACAACCACAGCAAAGCCATCCTTGTATATAATTGATCCATTAAACTTATTAGCATGAAAAAGTAGATCCGGCCAATCAGAGTTGCCTCCATATGTTTTTGTCTTGGCTAGTCTCCGGTTAGCATCTAATGCATAACCTAGAAAATTGATTTCGCTATCTGTCTGTCTAACCCCTCGCGATTTCATGTCTAATTCCAAAGATTCTCTTGCCAGATACCGTATGCTCTCCTCATCGTGATTCAGCATTTTTATCAAATTAGATAAACGTGTTGCCCTATATACATTTGATGGTCTTTTTATCCCAAGCCCCCCAAGTAGTCTGTTGACGAAAAATATCTTGTCACTGCTCTTGGGATATAAATCAAACATTTCTTTAACAGTTTTCGTAATCTTTGTATCCAGTTCCTCAAGCTGTTTTTCTTCTATCTTTGTGTTTTCAAAGTGGTGTGAAATCTTTGCTAAAGCCATGTTATTGAAAGCACTGAGTTTTAAAGGAATAGGGAGCGTACATTCCTTGATTTTATCAATTATACCTTTAAATTCTTTAATAAAGTCCTTGACTTGTTTTTCGTCTTCCCCTGCTATGGTAAACGACTTGCCTAGATATTTATACGATTTGGATCTCTTGTACGTTTCTATTGATTCTCCTTGAACTTTAATGGCTGGCTTTTTGTCACCTTTTCCCTTATACCAATTGTTACCAGACCTTCGTTCATAAAATAACGCACACTTAGATGCCTTTACTTTCAAACCAGCTTGATCAAAGAGTGGCTCACATTTCATTATCATCTCTTTAAGCAGTTTTAAGTCATATGTTACCATTGCAATGTCGTCTGCATATGCTTGAATTGGAATTGGCCTAATTTTCCTTTCATTTTCTATATTCATACTAACCAGGGCATGACTGTACGCTGGTTTTAGTACTTTATCCACTATAACTAGAAAAATCATAACGCTTAAAGGGTCACCTGTTTTTGTGCCCCTTGTGATGTAAATTTTCTGAGTCAAATTGTTTCCACAAATAACTTGAAAGCTGGAGCGATCATATATGTGCTCAATAATCTTACAGTACACAGTCGGAATGTTGTATTCAGACAATGTGGTTGTGATCTCTTTATGCTTGATACTGCCAAACGCATCTGCAAAGTCGATGAATAGAATGTGGAGCTTCGTGCTTATGTGTCTAAAGTCATCCAACACTGTTTTCAGGCTAAAAATTAAATCTTGCCTATTTCTTCCTTTAAGAAAAGCCCTTTGCCAAAATTCGATTTGCGGCTCGATGAAGGGCAAAATTCTGTTTATGATGCAACGCGAAAATAATTTGTAAATGACAGACGATAAAGATATATCACGAAGTGTCGTTAGGTCTTCGGGGTTATAATTCTTTTTCGGAATTCTTTGCACAATATCATGCTTCCATTCGGAGGAAGCATAATAATAATAATAATAATAATAATAATAATAATAATAATAATAATAATAATAATAATAATAATAATAATAATAATAATAATAATAATAATAATAATAATAATAATAATAATAATAATAATAATAATAATAATAATAATAATAATAATAATAATAATAATAATAATAATAATGATAGAACATTCTACAAAATGTATCAAAAAGTTTGTTCAATCCAGACTTTTGAAGAATAGCTAAAAGGTCTGTGAAAAGAAGTGCCGTGGTCTGATTTATACCAAGACATAATGATAATTCCTTTCACAATAAGTTTGCACTCTAACTTCACAAGGATATCATACCTGGTTTGGTAAGGCAATCATCATGAAAGTGTTTCTTGGCCAAATATGAAGATAATTTGGCTCCATCATGAACTGAAATTGAAAGTTTGTATCTCAATCAATTATCACACAAACTATCAATTGCATAAAGCTATGTAATATATAAACATGAGCACGGATATGAAAATCACTGCTCTACTAAAAATTGAGAAAGCAATCATCATCATCATCATCATCATCATCACCACCACCATCATCATGATCATGATCATAATCATGATCATCATGATCATGATCATCATCATCATCATCATCATCATCATCATCATCATCATCATCATCAACATCATCATCATCAACATCATTATCATCATCATCATCATCATCATCATCATCATCATCATCATCATCATCAGCAGCAACAGCAGCAAATCTGGCCACTGCAGGCCAGTGGCCTCCCCCATATTTTCAAGCATAATCTATTTCCTGTTAATCTATCTCTCCATCTCCTCTTTGGTCTTCCTGTGCAATGCTTTCTTCCATAACATGTCCATTCTGAGTACTTCTTTGTCCATCGGTTATCTGCAATACTTCATGTGTTGCTTGCCCACTCCCACTTCAATATTCTTTTGCAGGATAAACTGAAGACTATACTTACAAACTATTGGACTGTATAGCAGGGATGATAACCCAACAACGATCATTACATTACAAAGAACATTAAAATAAACTTTATCTAACTATACAATACCAAAAGCTACAAACAAACGATGTTTAATGACAAATACAAACAAAAGAAGAGGGAACAAAAAGAAAGGACTTTCTGGCTGTGTAGCGTCAAACACAGGGTTGATTTTACTGAAACAAACCGACCCGTTTTACTGATGAAATCTAAAGTTGGTTTGAGCAGGCAGCTAAGTGCTTACAGCGAACAAGACAAATCATACCGGGCTAAATTCACTTCAGAAACTCAAAAGTCGTGTAAATTACTATCTTCGCAAGATGATACACACAATCGAACAAAGGTAGGAAACACAACTGTTTCGCCAAAAGTATGCACTGCAAAAAACGGTTTTAATAGTGCTACGGGTAGAGCAGTCATTGATGTTGCGATCAAAAAGCAAAGAACAAATAAGTTTGAAAAGTTGGAAAGGAGTTGAAAGTGGCTTAACATTTTTGTTCTGAGGTAACATTGTAACATTTTTGCTCTGAGGTAACAACGGATTTTGTTTATTTGATTCAGAAACCGAGCAGAGGGCATTACAATTTTTACATATCTATTGCTCAGATGTACGCAGTCATTCCAGCTCCTGAATCAAATAAACAAAATCCGCGAGACAGAACTTTAGATTTACCCATCTTCTTTCGCTATACGCACATACCTGCTTTTAAAAACCACCCTTCGCCCGCACCAAAAGAGAGTTTGCAGTACTGGTTTCAGGGCAACTTTGCGGGCTTCGTTTGTTTTGAATTTCTGCTTGAGAGAATTTCTTTTGTCTGCATTCACTAATCGTTTTGAATGGAGGTGTGAACCAAAGCGACTGACGCTATTGTGTTACAAAATCTGCCCTTGTTAGACCTTTCACAAAATGGGAAGGTGAAGAATAGCAGGCAGTATCACCATGTTGCAGCCATTGTTTCAGAAACGTGTCCACTGTATTTTGCAGTAAATTGGTATCTTCACCCAAGCCATCAAAAAGTAAGTGTCAAAAATCCACTTATATCCAAGCAATCCTACGAGATTTGAATATTCGGTTTGTTCCCCTATGAATTACAAAGATTTATCTTAAACATAACGTTTTCATTTTAAAAAGAAATTCAAAATAATCTGCGCGATATTGCCTTTTAAAATATTGCAAAATCACAGCCTCAAGAAAAACTTGGAGAAAGAGATGGCTAATTTTTTAAAGACATTATGGGCAATAACAGGAAACCTACATCGCCATTCTTTTTAGGCAACATCTGTATTTCTTTATAACCATGTGGAATGTAAGTTTGGTTGAAATCCATCCTGCGAACAAAACGAAAGATGATCTTTACGGGACTGGTCATTAATTTTTGCTGGGGAGGGAGTGGAAGACATTTACAAGTACTTGATAGAAATTTTCATAGCCCCACCCTGCCTTTTCTGAAAATTTTGGTGCTCCCTCCAACATGGCAATTTTCAGCCCCCCCCCCCACACACATAATGCTAACAATCATGAGTTCAAGTTCATCAAGATTTACATCGTCACAGTAGCACATGAAAGAAAGATATCCTTTCAAATGTGATGAGAAAAGAGAAAACAGTTGCATTTACAAATTACTTTTGAGATGTTGAAGACTTACTTGCTGACAAACTCGCTTGGTTAAAAAAATACAGGATTTATGTCAAACTACTTTTATACTCCCTCCCTGAAATGTGCGTTATTCTTCATCCCCCCTCTCTTTCATTAGGCAAAATTTTGGTAGCCCCTCCCAGATGTCTTCCACTTCTTCCCTAGCAAGAATTAATGACCTGTCCCTAATGCGCCCCGTTGTAAGTGAAGCTTAGCGGGAAATTTTGGAAGACCCTACATGTCAGATTTTCTTCAAAGGCAATAAAAATGGAAAGATTTAACACTGACAAATGAAAGTCGCACACGCCTACCTCATTTTTCTCATCAACTGTTTCCGTAGAGCTGAAAAAGCACCATCACATCCAACAATCAGATCGCCAGTTTGACTTGTCTCTTCTCCATTAGAGCTGAATTCAAAATACAAAATTGAAAATGAAAACTTCAGTACTCACATAGATGAGTGCTTATTATAGTTTATGCCCTGATTTGTTTGGTATATAAATCGGACAACGTTAAAGAAAATACCCTAGTCTCTCACTATGAAGACAAAGCTAGTCAAAAATAGAGCAACAACTTGAAGGACAAATCTGGGGTTGTCCGCGCGGGCGCGATAAGGTGGCTAGCAATGTGAATGGTATAATATATCAACACATTTGGCAGACTCGTTCAGGTCAATGTGAAGTAAAATCAAGGAAAATGACGTCATTTCGCACTTCTTAGCAGATTGAAATATGTAGTTACGCAGATAAGAAGAGAAAAACAATTGGAAAAAGTACTACACACCGTTCACAACACTGTGATCTCTTCAATAATCAACAATTATACCAACCAGGACGTGTCCTTCAAGCTGTTCTAATAGTAACTTTAATAAGGTGGGTGTATTTTCAAGATCACACTGTGATGAAATTGATCAGCAGATATAAGTATCAAAAGGCAATAAACATGACTCACTCTACAATCTTCAGTGTGGCAGCATCCATGTCTGCACCAGAAATTTTGTGTTTGAAGTGATAATGAACCTTTGGATTCTTTTCAGAGACTAAAAAAAGATAAGCGCAATCTAAGTGGTGTATGTATACATATGCTCATACTCCGAGGAGGTGGATTGAATCTTCATTTCCTTGAGAAAATAGCACCTATCATTCTGCAGGTTTTTAGAAAAACCTTAGGGGCATTAATTCAACAAACATGGTAAAAATTTAAGCCAAATTCGGGAAATTAAAAACAATTCCTGAAATTCTTGTAAATTGGCACAATGCCTGAAAGCGATACTCATAATTTGGTACCCTTTGCAAAAGAGGGTCTAAGTAAAAGAATGTTAACTGTAACACATGGCACCACCAACAGAATTTATAAATCTCAACACTACCGTTGGAAATTAAGTGTCACATGATGTGAAAGCCCTTTACAGGACCCTTAATATCTTACTGAACCATTCCATTCTGTGGTAATTTAGCCTGTCATGACGTAGCATTGGAACATGCGACGATAAGATTTACGGGACAGGGTCATGTAACGTAAACAACCTTCTTTCGAAACGACGATTTTGCAGTATATTTGATTGGCCATATCACGGTGATTTTCCACTCCCTTTTTCAAAATGAAAGCGTTACTTTGCAGATGGACTCTAGTACTTCATAGAGAAATAAACAAAACACTAATATGTTGTATGATTGCGGAGATATTGATGGATTTTTAGAAATAACTTTATTGTGCATTCACCCCATCCACCAAAATCTGAGCGGAACATAAAGGCCACGTGTGGGCAACAATAAAGATTCTAGAGATAACAGGTTTGTTTACGTGACCCTGCCCCTTTAAATCTAATAAACTGACGAAGCGATTTTATTGAATAACATCATCATCGCCTAACTAGCAATCTTGGATAAAACATTCAAACTTAAGTAACCCTGGCCGCAACGAAGAGAACTGGGAAAGGTGTTTGACTTGAAATCGTAAGAAAAGAGTCGAAGAAAAAGTTCATCCTTGGGATGGGGGGGGGGGCTACTTGTTGGACTTTACACAAGGACATGTTGCACGGCAGAATACTGAAGAATTTGACCCCTGTTACATGAATATCAGGCGGTTTCTATACCATGTGTAAATAGCATATAAACTAAGTCGATTAGACGATGCAAGGTCTATTCACATTTCTTCAGTTGTGATAAAATTCTGAAAAAGCTACCCATCTACAAGAATTAAGGTTTAAAACAGAACCATATGAACACAGACCTAAGAATCAGGGGGCGCTGAGGGCACGTGCCCCCAAAGATTTTGCAATCAACATAGAAGCACCCCTTTTACTTTTAGACAATGCCCCCTTTTTCTTAAGGAAAAATCAAAGTGTTGTGACCCCCGAATTTGAGATGCTTCCTACGTCCCTGCGTATGAAGGGAATTTCAGGAGAAAACAAATGAGGCATGTTCAGGACCACTTAACACTCAAGTACTCCCCCCCGGGGGGAGTTCATCACTAAAGATCAGGTATAAAATGCACAATATCATTCTAGTACTGTTCTTGAATTAAGGATCAATTTGACAAGTTCATTCTCAAACTCCAGGGAACGAAAAAATGTGGTGGACATTGTTCATTGTTCCAAAAATGGAAATTGCTATGATTTGGTTCAGTCATTAAGCATGCTGGTATATTTCAAAAGAGGTTCTCTAAATGCAAGTAACTAATATCTTTGAGCTATCAGAAAAAGAAAATTTAATCGGGCAATCTATCATCTTAAGTATCAGTTTTCTCATTATCTTTTTTATGTAGACCCTCATAGCTCTAAGGTCAAAGAAAAATTGCACATGACAAAATTTGACAGACAGATCAACCGACACTTACCATCAATTAAAAGCTCATTCAGTTTTCTTCTGTCAACAGATAATATATGCTGCAAAGGAAGTTCGAATATCAAGTTTGTTCATTCATTGATTCATTGATTCATTCACTCATTCATTCAATTATTCATTCATAACATTATTTACAGTTGGCATTTACATAGTTACTAGAAACTAATTTAAACCAACTATTTACAATGTACAAAATTATTTACAAATTAAACATCTACATCCTTTGCCATCCCATTCTTTGATCCCCTTTTCATTAGTGCTGCAATAAAGGGGTGTACTTCCAGCCAAAAAGGGGGTGCTAAGCTGAGTTTTGACCACAAAGGGAGGTGGCCCCACATGCCTCCTAATACAACACTGATCTTTGGCATCTTAGTGTGGCAAAAATAAAGTGTTATTGCCAAGAAAAATTCAGAAGAGCAAGTTTTAAATCATTAGGATGATAGTGAGACTGCAACATACAAAGACAAAGAGGTTGTAACATACAAAGAGTTTGACTGATCATATTGCGTGTTTTCTACATCCTTACCTGATGTTTCTTTCCATAAGGAATTGGTGTCTGCTCACCAGAATGGCTATGTATCATCCTTGCATACATTGGGATGCCATTTTCAACAGCCTACGTGATAGGGACACAAGCAAAGGGGATTGGGATGACAATATTCTATAAATCTTTGATGCAAGACCAAAAATTGTTCCATATAACTTGGGAAGACCCAAAATAAGAAAGTTTCCAGTCGATGCAGGAAAACCTTAGGGCAATGACATTGTCAAGCAGGAATACCAAAGAGAGATTGGGGCAAGATGAGAACAGTAAAAAGGAAAGGTGGGAAGAATGGAAAGAAGATACCTATACCTTTAATTCAGGGTCACTATTGAAACTATTTGGAATTTCTATCATACATTAATACTTCAGTCAAGCATCATTGCACAATGAAATGCACATAATGGCCTGTCTATGTCTCTCTGACACATATGCATGATTGCTGCAAAGAGATACTCTTGTTCAGTAAATATATAGTTTAGTTATGTGTTAGTCAATAAATTTTATGTAAAATTGTATGTAGTGGAATTTAAAATATATGAAACTGAAAATATATGAAATAGGTGTGATTGTCACATAACATCACTATCAACCACAGACATTAGTGCATGGGCAGTATGGAAATACAGGGTGTCCCAGAAAATTTGTTCCCCGTTTGCCTGAAGATTACGACAAAGGAGCAAAATGTCCTTACCATAATTTTACATGATGTTGCTCTCTAGATGTTCAATTAAAGTTTGCTACCATCCCCGTAAAAATCCATCCAGAATTGATGGGGCTATGATGTTCAGAAGGCTAAATTTGCTAGATGACCAAAATCAGCAGTTGGCCATTTTGTGTTACTTTTTTGCAACGATAAACAGCTTCATGGATGAGCTGAAACAGTAACCTCCAATGTCATAGCTCTCGTGAAAGTTTCAATAATCATTAGAGAGTTCGGCTATTTCTTAGCCCACGATCTTTCATTGAATTTCACAACAAAGGCAAGGATTCCAAGAAAGTAAACAATCAGATGAAAAATATATAGTCACGTTTTGTTTGCAGGTGTGGTGAGACAACCAATTGGTCAGTTCAAAATAAGAAAATGGACCTCCAAAAATCTTTTGCCCCTCTTGTCTCTTTTAGTTCATTGTCTTCTGTAGTAAATCAATAATTGCTTGTAACAAATGATGAAGAAATCTATGTAGGAAAGGTGACAAATTACACTTGAAATATATTTTTGTCGAGACCATTGATTTTTTACTACTTTGGGAATTCTTATCTTCATTGTTTCATTCCATCAAAGATCATGGGGTAAAAATAGTTGAACTCTCTGATGATTATTGAAATTTTCATGAGAGATATGACATTAGAGGCTGCTACTTTAGTTCATCCATGACGCTGTTTATCATTGCAAAATAGAGAGATAAAATGGCCGACTGCTGGTTTCAGTCATCAGGTAAATTTGGTCTTCTGAAATTCATAGCTCTATAATTTTTCAACGGATTTTCACAGGGACGGTGTCAAACTTTAATTGAACATCTGAAGAGCAATATCATGGAAAAGGTTGGTGAGAATCTTTGCCATTTTGTCGCAATCTTCAGGCAAACAGGGCACAATTTTTCTGGGACACCCTGTATAAGACAATGATAGCATGGTGTTACATAACAAACACAGCATTATGTGCTGCCAACAAAATTTTTTGAAGTGGTATAATTTATACAAAGACAAATGAGTAACCATACTTGAGCTTCAATTCCAGCCTTCTTTAATGACTCCCTCCCTCTTCTTGAGAGAGACAGATTGATACTGCGGCCAGCAACTATTTCTTCTTTTCTGGGGTCTGAATTTGACAAAAACTCAGCTTGTTAGTGCTTACTTATCTACTCTAAAAAGTGATCTATTTACAAATCATTTAAAAAATTAGATGATGCCGATTGACTTTCACTATGATCATGAAGTGTCAAGGGTAGTCATCCTTGCAAATTGAACAGTACTCTAAGAGCGTTTGCCATACAGCTAAGTAGACCACCTGCAGCACTACAAAGCATTCTCATGCAACATTTCATAATGCGATAATGGCACTCTCAAAATGTCAGTGAGATTACACAATGTTCATTATGGCAATGGAATCAGAAGGACAGAAAGCCTTACAAGTTGAGTAATATCCTAGCAACATATGCCATACAGCTAATGTGAGCATGCAGCACTACTAAGCATTCTCCACTTAAAGATAAAACACAGGGGTCCAGGAGCCTCAGTAAAGACCATATAGTTTTGGTAGCATAGGTTCCAAATCTTTAAATCTACGAAAAAAGGTGGGTGTAAAATTCGATGACCTATTTCTTTAAACTGAATGACTTGAATGAAACTTTAGCCCCTTTTCTAGGATTCTACCGTTGGACTTGTCAGAAATCTTGATTATTTGTCGAAATTACAGCCCATCTTATATTTCAACTCATTTTATGATGTGGCGTCATCAAATTTCTAAATCACAAACCAGAAGAGCGAAAGAATTTTGCTTGATATCATATTGCAGGCATCCATAAACAATGGTTTTCTTGAAAATTATTTGATCTTTCGTCAGCAGGTTTAGAAGTTACAACAGTTTCAAGATTTTTTTGAAAATTTTCTTGAATTTATAAAAAAGAAGAAAAACACAGTAAGTCTGGAAATAGTGAAGATTTTAGAAAAGTCCAACAGCAGATCTACTGTAAAATAGTTCAAGTTTCTTTGAATAAAATGAAACTGAAACTGAAACTGAAGCCGTTCAGTTCAAAGAAATATGTCATAAAATTTTACACCCAGCTTGTTAAAAATTTGAAATCTATGCTAGTTTTGGTTTCTTTGGTTCCCTGAGATCCAGATTATGGAAAAAACAACTGTGTAATTTGATACAGATCACAACATTGCTGTGGTCTCGGCTTGCTATTGTTACAGTACAAAAGTATCTTTTTACACAAGAGCTGGAGCTCTTATCTCATTGCCTCATATTTGAACTCACAGATTTTTCAAATCCTGTGCCTTGTAATGGTAACAGAGAGAAGGGAAAATTTTCTATACTACTACAACAATAGTGGGATGGCCACAGTGATGATGCAATCTGTATCAAATTACACACTAGTTGTTGTTTCCCATAATCCGGATTACAGGGAACCAAAGAAATCAAAACTATGGTCTTTACTGAGGCTCCTGGACCCCCTGTGAATAAAATAGGTACCTGGTCGACTTTCATAAACATGAACCTCATATCCTTGATTTGCAAAATACAGTGCATCAAGAGAGCCAACCTAAACAAATGAAAACTAAATAATACAGCTATATGACTGGAGTGAAGACTAAGCATTGTGCAAATTTAACATTACAACCTAATTCCAAACTTTTATTGAATGCTCTACAGTAGCTGAAAGGCCAAGTGTCGCTTTGATTGTTGATAATATACCCAATAACACTGTTATAACGGCATATCATACTTTTCCACCATTTTGTGTCTTTCCCTTGTGAAATCATACAATCACAGATAAGTGACTTGTGTGTAGTGACACCATCATGCACAAAAGATTTCTCCTAGTACATCTTTATGCACATTAAGATACCGCTGGTACAAGTTGCAGATGTTATGCACGACTTCACAAAGAACAGAAAAAGTTGAAACCATGATACACCATTAATAACTAATCTTTTATCTTTCCAATCATACCAGCCCTAGACTTGCTTTTAAAAATTGCAACTATATTTATGCATGTTTCCATTTTATGAGGAGATAGAGCAGGTTTTGACAGGATGTTGGATATTTTGGCAAATTATTTACAATGTGAGCCCTTGCGGCCTGGGAATCCTAGAAAAGCTTGTCAATTTCACTTGATGCAACTCTTCAAACATCTACTGCCATATTTTCATTGAAGTTACTGCAGGCTGCTACTGCATTTGGTGCATTCTCTGCATCACTGATAATGAAGGAAATCTGATGAGCATATATTCCGTGAAAGCTCTATTAAGCCCCTGGGGGGCTTATTTAATTTCGGACCTTCCAGAGGGGGATTGATAGAGAGGGGGGCTTATTAGAGAGGGGGGACTTATTCGCAAAATCAAGTGGCAAGGATATATTTGGTAGCTTTTTTCAGTTCTTAGCTTGCACAATCAGCATAGAATTTACGACTCAAATATATAAATTTGACACTGTTCTACTCTAAACCATACTAGAATTAACATGCAAGGATGTGTAGCTGAATGAATGGAAAATATTTGGTAAATTCTACAATTTTGTATAAGTGCGGGGGGGGAGGGGGGCTTGGAGGGGGGGCTTATTTCAAATTCTGACTCAGAGGGGAGGGGCCCATTAGAGAGGGGGGCTTAATAGAGCTTTTACGGTAACCAGTACACAAACAAAACATCTTGTTCTGTAGTACTGTTGCTCTCTCCCTGACTAGTCTATCTACTGAGAGAGCTCCTCCTTTAAGAAATTCCTACGTACATACCCTGATTGTTCTGTTATCTATGAGTTGTAATTTCCATCACAATAATTTATATTCTTTGTATCTTAGTTAATGGTGAAGGTGAAGGTGCAGTTGCAGTTTTTAGCGTCAAGCGCTGGGATTGCAGAAGTAGCTAAGCGCTAATCCAGTCCGCGACCCCTTGTCATGACGCTCAAGTGGTGAAGCCCTACTGCATCTCAAACCCACGCCACCTGACTGTTCTGGCTTCCAAGTCAGAGGATTACATCACTGCCCCACAACACCTTCATAATCATTTTTACATACAGGGTGTCTCAAAAAAATTGTTCGACGTTTGATTAAATACTAAAAACTCACGATACGCTGAATGCATCCTTGGTCAAATCACCCTTTTCCTGAGATTGTAAATTAATTTTTGACACAAAACTCTTGACAATCCACTAAAAATTCATGGAGTTACAAGCTTTTGAAGTTCAAGTTTGTGCGAAAGCTGAAACCAGAGGCCTCGAAATGGCATTTTTGGTAAAAGCCCCATAGGCCGTCGTTTCTGTTATTCCTCAATTGTTTCAGGGCGAACCAAGTGGGATTCAAACAGGTTTTCGATAACCTAACTGTCAAGCATGTGGATGCTTTGAGGAAACAGATTCAGTCTCTCGCCGGTTATGTTTTGAGCGACTGCTTTTGGGCATAAGCAATGTTAAGGAAATTTTGAGAATGATCGCAAGAAATAATCTACTTTAGAAGTCCTATTTGGTTTGCTCTGATATCAACGGGAGGTATGACATTGGATAAGCTTCTCTTACCTCTGTCTTCAAGCTTTTTGCAATGCAAGTAATCTGGGGGGTCTCTGGTCTCAGCTATCGCATATTTTTCATCTTCGAGAGCTCGTAACTCAGTGAATTTTCAACCGATTTGCTTGATTCTAGTCTCTAAAATTATTTTATAATCTTCGGAAAAGGTTTATCTTTTCATGAGCCTGTTCATGTTGTCCTTATTTTTCAATATTTTATCAAACGTCGTACAATTTTTTTGAGACACCCTGTACATAAAATGGATGTATAGTGGAATTTTAAAATCAAACCAAACTGAACAGAACAGAACTGAATCCCACAGCGTTCCATAATGTGCAGCTCATTTTGGACTCAAGTCTCCCCTAAAGTTGAGTTTTTGTCTCGCTTCTCAACAACCAATATAATGAATAAATGAAACATTAGAGTATGCTTACGCCTAATTGCTAATACCAAATTTTGTCAAATTTGCCTTGAATTAAGCTGACAATTTATTTTTGTTCATTCAGTGTTCCAAAATATGAGACTGGAAAGTTTGTGCACACTGGAACATACAAGGTTTTCAACATGAGCCACACAGTTGGCAATAAACAAAGGATCTATTGCTTTTATCTATAGTTCTAAACCACAAATTTTTTGGCATCCGCACTTAGGCCATCGCAACTTGCACATGCAAGATACAAATTTCTAGTCTAGCACAATAATATTACAGTTGACACGGGACAATCTCCATCTTTAGTCTGAACATACATAATGATGGTAATCATCTGCTTTTTTGGGTAAAGTTGATGGCAGCTTCTGTATTATAAAAAGGTGTTCAACTTTAACATGGACTTAATCATTTGATTGTGGATGAACTTTTATGCATCCCAGTAAAGACCCTAATGCAATGCTCATCATTAAATGGCTAAACAGGCATTAGACCTTAGAATAAGATATTTTTAGTTTACTTTTGATAAAAAGCAAGGATTTAGCAGATAATCACAGGTGCTGCCTTCCTATACCACAATTTTTTGTGGTCCCCATTGAAAAGGTGTGATTTCAAAATTTTCCTTGATCCTGCTTTGAAGGCATTCTCAATAATGCATGTAAATACAAATCCAATAAAAGTATCATACACAAATTTTTGTAAGAAATTGGTTAAAAGTAGTTCAGCTCTCAGATGGCTATATAACTCCAATACCTGGGATTATTTTGATAAGAGAAATCCTAAGTGTATCTTTACAGGGCTTTTACCTTCAGAATTAAGGTGCGCAACCAAAAACTCGCATGGACTGTGTGGGACACGCGAAAGAAAAATCAAATGGTACCAAAGGTATGTGCAATACTTCCTGAGACCCAGTGAGTGAGACACGGACAGACATAAATCACCAAACAAAAGCTGCTTGAGAAGTCTGACATCAGGCCTTTTCGTTTAACGCGGGCGATCGCCCTCGCCAGCGCCCTCGCAAAATTGTTTACATGGGCTGTTAATCGCCAAACAATCTTATTTTGAGCGTGTTGTACGATATAGATTTAAATAAAACATTCAAGAATAAAAATAATCGTACCTTGAGCAGAGTTGTTCTGAAACACGACGTTTCGAGCTGAGCCCGTTATCAAGTGAAGTAAGATTAGTAGAACGATAGTAGTAAAGGAAGAAGAGATTCGAAAGATAGAATTCGAATGCAAAGGAATAGTGGTGACGCAACAGGGATAAGAAGTGTAAGCACGAGCTTAACAAAATAAAATGAAAATAATAAAAACAAGAGCTAGTTTAGAAAAGAAGAGTAATGCTATGAGAAAGCCACTGTAAGTAATTAAATTGTTTGTTAAGTCCAGCAGGATGAAGTGTAGCAAGTCTGAAAATGATACGCTTTTCCAATGTTTTGCGTTTAGTGCTGTCTGTAGGAGCGAAGAGGAGACCAAGAATTGACATGTCTTCAATGGAATGGTTTGGCAAATTAAAATGTTTTGAAATATTGCTATCAGGGTCATTCTCATGTTCCTCCTTCAGGTGAATTTTGTGCTTGACATTCCTCATGACTGAATGAATGAATGGGCCCATTCCTCATGGCTGTTAATCACCCTCGTAAAAATGTATTTCGCCCGATGCTCAGAAAAATTTTCGTAAATAGACTCTCAAACCAAAGTCTTTTGTTCAAAAGACTTTGCTCAAACGAAGCCCTCTTCATTTGAATCATTCATTCAGTCATGACTCGCAGTACATACAATTTTACCAAGTAGCGCTTCAAGTTCTTTATGAAAGAATTAACCTTTCATGAAAGCCGACCACTGCAAAGCAAACAAGATGTAGAGAACCAAAACGAAAACTTAAGATTTATGTTTTACGATTTATCTAGGCAAAATGATTTTGACAAGAAAACTTTTAAAGAATACATAATGCAGAGGAATTATTGGTCCTTAACAATCATTCCACATTTTCTTTGCAGTATTTTGCAATGGTTTTCAACAGAGATCCTTCCTCATGGGCCCATACCTACCTTGTTCTCTGCCAAGGTTTCCAGTTTGACATTGACTACATGTTTTTAGAAGATCAGGGTGCAATAATAAGATGAATTATGCCACATTAATATAACTTTGTTGCAAAATAATTCTCCAATGTAACTTTCTGAAGATCTCCTCTGGTATCTAGAGTAGGACAGAACTACTTCGAGTTCATGTAAAATGTTATGATAGAATTTTAAAAGAGCCTCAGTTGTTTTGTTTCAGGGGCCACATCTGCTACTCTAATCACTTTCTTTTGTGGAAGCTTCATACTCAATTAATTGGGACAACAGGCAGTTGGTTGGCCTAACTGATTTGACCCTTTCTTAACTCTTGCAAAATGACGGAGCACGAAAGGAATATTAAAAACAGGTGGAAAAAATCTTTCACAGCTTTGTAACGAAAAAGTTTATAGCTCGTTTGAGTGGACAAACTCCTCACCTCAAAAGTCTGGTAAAGGAAGGCAGTCCTTGTTGCAAGAACAAGGCTTTTAAAGGTTTCATTGCCAGTCAGTACACAAAGCATAAACACAAGAATATTTTATGGGGGTGACCGCCCTCACAGTCTTATCTATGTGGGGGATAAGATGCCCTGATGGAAATTTCTTTACGAAAAGGCCTGTCTGACATTTAAGATAGCATGAATCTCGCAAGAAGATGGCCTAAAAATGAGGCTGATTAAACTTGAGTAGAATGAGCAAACAAAGTAACTGAGCTGCATCCAAAGAATCCAACCAAGTCAGCATCAGGGAGTTACAAGGTATGTTTTCAAACAAAATTCATTTTGTCTACAAAGTTTGCCACTGTGAACTCCCTAAAGGGGCATCGCTCTCTTCAAGGAATTATTCTATTACAGAGTGCATGATCAATCGCTCCTAAGCAAACGTTTGGGCACAAGCATGTGTGCGCGCAAGCTATCATGCGGCCCCCCTCCATTAAAAGCCCTGTCATTATTATATTTCATTTGTTTAGTTTCCTGTTTTATATTACTTTGAGGGTACCTGAGTGGCTTCAAAAAACTTTGCGATGTTCATGAGGGTACTAGGAAGAAAACATGGATATACCGTAAATGGTTGAAGAAACAGCATAAGAAACCCATAAGAAACTCCTAAGAAACTATAGCTAAGAATCAGTTGCTGCTTTAATCATGCTGTCATTCATTTTCTGTTATTGATGGTTTTATTGATGTCTTGCAGTTACTACTTTTTAAATTTGTTCCTTCTGATCCTATAAATTAATAATGAGACATAATCAGAGACTTTCATGAATGAATTGATACGGTAGTGCCATTGATTGGTTGAAACAATAATATGTAAAATTGCGGTACCCAAATCGATGAATGAATGAAAAGGGAAATAAAAGATAGGGTGTGAGTTATTCGCCATCCTCGCACCGCTCCAAGGCAGTCCAAGCAAGCCCTTGTGATATCACATTTGCATTGCGCGCGAACTGCGGCAAGCGTGTTTTTTGCATTTTGGTGCGTTTTGGAGATACAATTGTCAACTGAACCGACCGTGAGAGTGTTTCGGGATTTAAGGTCAGTACACTCTGTCGCTCACGGCTTATCCCTAGCAACCTTGGCCAAAGGTCACCTTGTATCTCATATGCGGCCAAAAAGGTAAAAGTGTATCATACCTCTCATTCCTTTTTCAGATCTGTGTGTACGAGTATGTCCCAAATGTTTTTGTTCCTTTGTAGTGCCAGGAAGGGCTGGTTTGGCCAGATAGTTTTCAGGGTATTGTTTTCATGGATTATTTTCCAATGTTTTTTCAGAATTTTGTTGATTTGTACAGTGTTTTTGTCATAAGGTATTATGAATGGGAGTATTCTCCCTTGCTTTTTTGGTTGGGAGTTTCCAAAGAGGGCATCTGTTTGTGAAAGTTGTTGTACCTTTTGGAATTGTTGATTTATTTCTTCAATTGAGTAACCCCTTCTGATGAGATTAGTTTTTAGTTTTTCTAACTTTGTTTTTAAAGTTTCATTGTCGGTTATGATGCGGCGATATCTAAGCGCTTGGCTGTATATGACGCTTTGTTTGCAAGTTTCCGGGTGGAATGATTGTTTTGTGTAGCAAGGAGCAAATGTCTGTGGGTTTCACATACAAAGTGCTCTCTAGTTTTTGTTCCTTGTTAATGAATATAGTTGTATCGAGGAAATGCACTTGGTTTTTTGAGTGCTCCATCTCGAATTGGATTGTAGGATGCACTGTATTTATGTGATTTAGGAATTGTAACAATTCGACCTCACTGTGAGGCCAAATTATGAATATGTCATCAATGAATCGTTTCCACAGAAGTGGTGTTTTGTCATGTCCTACATTGTGTAGTATTTGGTTTTCGATTTTTGTCATAAATATATTAGCATAATTTGGGGCGAACGGTGTTCCCATGGCGGTTCCATGTACCTGCAGGTAGAATTTGTCATCAAATGTAAGTAATTGTTTTCAAGGATGAATTTTAGCATTTGATCTATGTGTTTTAGTGGGAGCGGTGTCTTGGGTTTGTAATGGTTTTCAATTGCCTCAAGACAGTACTGTATACCCTCTTGGTGTGTTATGTTAGTATATAAGGACTTGACATCCAGTGTTGCTAGAATTGTATTTTTTGGCATTTCTTCTAGTCCATGTATGACTTTCAAGAAATGTGTCGTATCCTTTATGTATGAGGGAGAAGTTTCCACAATTGGTTTCAGGTAGTGGTTGAGATATTTCGAGACGCTTTCTGTTGGAGAATTGCACCCTGAAATGATTGGTCTGCCTGGTGTGCCTTGTTTGTGTATTTTCGGTAGTAAGTAGAACACTGGGGTTCTGACTGTGTGTTGTGGTTGTAAGAACTCAAAACACTGTTCAGTGATGAGTTTTTTTGTATATAGAAATGTCAAGAATGTTTCAATTTCGAAGGCCACCTCTGGGGTGTGGTCTTTTGGTACATTTGAGTAGTATTGTTCGTCAGTGAGTTGCTTTCGTGCTTCTGCAAGGTACATTTCACGTGGCCATAGAACAATCCATCCACCTTTATCTGCTCTTTTAATTATGTTTTTGTTTGCTCTTAATTCTGAAAGAGCTTTCATTTCGTTAGGTGTTAAGTTATCTGGGTTGCCTTTGGCATTGTTGTGTAGTTTTATGAGGTCGTTTTCAACCTTTTGTAAGTATTTTTTTATGTTTCCACATTCACTATCCGGTGGTATCCAGCTCGATTTTGCTCGAAATGGTTCAAGTTTTTGTTTTGAAGGGTGTGTTGCAAAGTAGTATCGTATGAGCATCCTTCTTTCGAAATCCGCAAAGTGAGTGTAGAATTGTTTCTAACTGTATTTGTTCAGGGGTGTGCACGAAGCCTAGCCCCTTATTGAGAACACTTGTTTGATTCTCCAGACATGGAAGTCGTTGATGACTCTCCTAGTTGATCAGATACATCAATAGATCCTTGGCGCATGATTTTGTGCAAACTCAAGAATTCAGTTTCCTTTCACTTTTCTAATGCCATCATGCTTTCGTATCGCGATGGCTCGCAAAGGCAAAGCATGTTACATAACATGGTCCTGGCTCTGGCTTAACGTGAATCTTCATCAATTTATGGGCCTAAACTAAATATCCATCCTATAAAAACTGTTAAAGACCTCACACAGAATGCTAAAAAATCTCACCAAACCAGCTCCAGCTATAAGAATTGTCCCTCTATCAGTTGCTTCAAGTTCTTCTGCAGCTTGTTCTGCCATTATTTTAGACTATTTTAAAACTGTTACTTTTTTCATCAACCTTCGACCAATGCAAAACGCGCGGTTTACTGGTAGCCTCCTTTTGGTGAACACACCTTTATTGTTCCCACCATGGGCTATAGGACATTACAATAGGTACAATCTTGATCTGCTAAGAGATTAGCCTGCGTGCAGACTATACGCAACGCCGCTCGCTGTTGTGTAGTACGTGCTTCAGCATTTATGTTTTTTTATAATTCTTCAATAGATATGAAGTTATACATGGTATATTCTAAACCAAAAACTAAATCTATGAAGATTAAATAGCAAAGCAAAAACAACGAACTCAAAATAATCAATTGTTAATTATAGTAATCAGTTATTAGTTATTAGTTATTAGTTATTTATTTACCTAAGGGCGCAGGGGATAGGCTGAGTTGAGAACGAGTGTTATTGATATCATGGATGTAGGATATTAGATCAGAAAGAAGTTGAGGATTTGGATTCATGAAAATAAGTTGGAGAAGATCTTGGTAACCTAAATGTTTGGTCCTTAGGAAGAGATTATGACATTTTCGAAGGAAATTTAATTTTTGTGGCTCATACGAGGTGCATTCGAAGATGAAATGCATTTCGTCTTCAATTTGATTGTTGTTACAAAATCTACAAAGTCTGCGTTCCCTTGGAATGACTGGTCTGTGGCGTCTGCCTTTTTCAATCTCTAGGTCATGATCACTAGTTCGTAATTTGGTGATCAAAATTCTTTCACCACGAGTTAGTGCTGAGGAAAGATATGGCTCGAAAGATATGTCTTTCTTAATGTCAGAGAAAAATTTACCTTTGCTAGTTTCTTGAATTCGGGACTTCCATATTTTATTATAAGACAATTTCATGGTATTTTTTACTTGATTTTTTATCATCTTTAAAATATTAGGTGACTTAGTTGAGGCTCCAATATTATTCAGATGTGTACTAAAACTAATATTGCTATCTAATTCTTCGTTTGCAATTAATACTTGGTGTACTAAACTGCTTTGGGGCATGCTTTTGATGTGTTGCAGGAAGGAAATATATCTGCAGTCTATGGTGGTTTTTAAAGGATATCTTCCGAGTTCACCTCGAACTAAATTATTGGTGGTGGATCTGTTTACTCCGAGAACATGTTTACAAAATGATAGGTGTACTTTTTCAATGGGGTTACCATCCCATTTTTCATAATCAAGGTAACCAAATGCTCCCCAAATCTCAGAGCAATAAAGGAGGATAGGGGAAATTACAGAGTCAAATAGTTTTAAAGCAGCCCATACTGGTAATCTTTTCATAGCATATTTACTATTAAGAGCATATATCGCTCTTTTGGCCTTATTGCTGAGGATGCTGAAAGTGGGGTTGAAGGAGCCGGCAGAGTTTATGGTTATTCCTAGGTATTTGTATTCGTTAACATTTTCGAGTAATTTGTTGTCGAAAAAGAATGAGTCTTTTTTGTTCACTCTGCATTTTTTCTGGAACGTAATAACGTAATACATTTGGTCATTTTTGTATTAACACTGAGTCTCCATGATTTGCAGAAATTACTTAGTTCGTTCTATGGTTCAGCATAGTTTGCAAACCGTTCGCAGTTTTGGACAGTAAGATAAGGTCATCTGCATATAAAAGGCAACTTACGTTGTCCTTGAGGGAAAGGGGAGCTGGATTAACCGATTCAACTTGGTTAATTAGGTCGTTGATAAAAAAGTTGAAAAGAGTGGGACTCAAGGGACAGCCTTGTCGAACTCCTTTTGAGTACTGAAAGAAATTTGTTAGTTGGTTTCCAATTTTGACTGCACAGACAGTTTCAGAGTATATGTTTTTTACAATGTTGAGAAAGTTACCATGAATGTTCAGATTTTCTAATTTAGAAAAAAGACCTTCGTGCCAAACAGAGTCGAAAGCTTTTCTGAAGTCTTTAAAACAAGCATAGATTTTTTCTTTAGTGTTTTTATAGACATGTTTGTTAATTAGGGTTTTCAGGGTGAATAAGTGGTCAGATGTTCTTGTTTATTGATAAACCCAATCTGGGCAGGATTTATGATATTATGTGCTTTAAAGAGGCTAGTTAGTCTGTCATTAAGTAGGGTGCAAAATAGTTTTGCAATGCAGCTTGTGACACAAATTGGTCTATAATTGTCTGGGTCCATTTTGTTTCCTGACTTGTGAATAGGCGTTATGATACTTTTGCACCAGTTTTCAGGTACATGTTGAGAACTAAAGATTAAGTTGAACAGCTTCAAGTATGCATTATGGATAACTGGGTAGCTAGCTTTTATCATTTCGTTGGAAATTCTATCTTGCCCTGGGGCCTTGCCATTTTTGAGCTTTTAAATGTTCTTTTCAAGCTCAGTTTTTGAAAGAGCGTTATTTAGAAATTTGTCAATGGTTGGTGGTTCTATGCTTCCACTTTTCACTTTATTGGGAACTGCTTTTTCGTCAGTGGAGTTGTCATTAAAAAGTTTATTATAATATTCCTCCCAGATTTCACCATCTTGTAGGGCTGGTTTATTACTTGCATTTATGTGATAACAAACATGCATTGTTTATTATTATGTGCATTTATGTGATAACAAAGAAAATGCATTGTTGCAACAGCCAATAATATCGCTTTCCTGCGAAACAAGGAAGCAATCAGATTTGAGAACGGTTATCTTGTGATTAAATCTCAGGCTTCGCTTTGTGCTCTAAGCAAATTACGTTAACAATACAATACCCTGGAATTTTAAGTACCCGACGGCAGACAATACACAAGCGCTGAGTAGAAAGGGCCATTCAAAATGCAATTGAAATGAAATGCTGACTCATACAATACTTGATATTGAGCGGTGTTACGCAGACTATACCTTTTCCCTGGGTATTGTCTGCATGCAGGCTACTGAGGGCCTGTTTACATGGAAGTTTTCAGCCCGGGCTGAAATTTCAGCCCGTTTACCCGAGGTGAAACTGCATCCCTTCTTTACGGTCATATGCTTGTAAATTTCAGTTTGCCATTACATGGTAAATTTTCCCCCCGGGCTGAAAATTCAGCTCGCCTTGAGCCAGCCGAGATGAAACGTTAATCCCTGAATTAACATGCTAATCCCCGTTGTTTTACTTGACACGCGCCCATGTAATGGCAAATATTTTTTCAGCCCGGGCTGAAAAGTCGATGACGCATGCGCCTTTGTCTACTTTTGGCGCCAGACAGACTTTCAGCCCGGGCTGAAACTCCCCTTTTTTATGGCAAAATATTTTCACCTCGGCTAGCAGGGCTGAAAACTTCCATGTAAACAGGCCCTTGATCATTTCAAAGGTGATCAACCGGAAATGTAAACAAAAACATGATCTAACAATATTGGTCAACTTCAAACTGCAGTTTCTACGCACTCGTTGGTCTGATTTACAAACGGGTTTTTGTTCTGAAGAGCTTAAAGGATCCTCTTTATGATAGACCTAAAGGTTCTAGCATTTGAAAGGTTTTCTGTTTTTTCCAAGCTCTGGATCACTGTGCCTTCGATTCTACGTATTATTGATCTACGCTCGATTGTTCTGCTTTCCTAAACTCGAAACGTTGTTATTAACTTATGATCTTTGTACAAAGTCGAATTTTTTGACAAATCTATACTTTGGGGAATACGGCCCGCAGTGGAGCGATAACAGCAACAACTCAACTCAATGAGATGAACGGAACTTGAGGGTCCTTTTCTGGAATATTAGATTACTTAATCTCCCTGGTCTTTATGTAGTGAGGCTAGCAACTTAGCAAGCAACATCAAGCTTCATTCGATTGATTCGATCCCATTCGATTTCCTATGTCATGCAACGTTGCGAAGAAAGGGTTCGAAAGATTGTTTACGATCCTGTTGCGATTTACTGAAGTTAGTGAGCGTACGCAAATTTCATCGCTGCTCTTGAACGTTGAATACACTGCTATCAAAGAAGATTGAACAACAAAATCGAAAGAAAAGACCAAAGAACTGAATTGTCAAAGACCGTATTCGAAAGAAAGATCGTTGGTTTATCGAATTCAAGTTTCGCAAGATGGTAAGTTCATTTCAAATCGTTGAATCAATCGGTCGAACACGGTAAAGCTTGCGTTTTCGCATAAGTCGCCCTGAAAATGAGAAAAACCTGAACAAGTATCTTTAACGCTTTGGAAACAACGAATTGTACCTCTTACTTCCACTCTATGACATTTGGGGAGCGGTTGTTGTCTGGCCTCCTTTACTCTTTAACACCACGTTCTACTGTACTCCTTCCTGACACCATCATCACCCCATCAAAAGATGTGACTGCAGTAAGCATAACGTAAGTGCAGTTATGTTTCAGACAAAGCTACGCTTTTCCTACAATCAGCTATCCATTCTCAAAAGCTTCCAACATGCTTTTCAGCATCAAAAAATCATTCTGAACTTTTAAATCATTTTGTTGGGGAAAGTGCCGCAGAAAAGCAGTTATTGTTGCTAGGTGACGTTGCCGTGGTGACTATTCAATTCGAGGCTGGGGGCACGATCGATTCCTGGCATTTTTTTGTTACACCTGAATAATTTGGAACAACTTTTTGATCTTTGTATTCTCTTTTGTTTAGGAAATGCAATCCTCTTACCAAACAACTAAGGCAATTCAGCAACTTCTTCCAAACAGTTACAAAGAAATTGCAAGGGATATCGGTTGGTGTTAACTTTCTCCTCTTAGGGTTAATCGGGGTAATTTGGGACAGGGGAAATTTGGGACACCCATGGGGTAATATGGGACATTGCTCAAAATTGCACAATTTTGTATTAGCTGAGAGAATTATATTACATTTGTTTGTTAATTGTCAGTTTGATCTATTTTGAAGTGCACTTGTGAAAAAATTGACATATTTGAGATGGCCCCCAGAACGACAAGTGAGTGGCCTAATATCTTTCAAAGATTGCCTAGTTTATTAAAGAGGCCATTTTTGATGAAATTCAAGTGAACCATGGCAGTTACAATTATTTTCTATTCAAATTTGCCTTTAGGTATAGTTATGTATCATTTGCAGATGGAAATCATTGCTGTCCCAAATTACCCCATCTGGGGTAATTTGGGGCAGCATCATTTATGCGCTAATATATCAGCAACCACATGAATGAAGAAAATGGTTTTCTCAATATCAATTATTTAGTACTCAAATGTATATAAAATGGTGAATTAGTCTTATTCAAATATGCAACCAAGTAGTTTTACGTCAAAAATGACAAAATTGTCCCAAATTACCCCGGTTTACCCTACTTAAAATCTGTTCGATTTCAAATTTTCACACATATTTTACACATATCAAATAAAAAGTAGAGAAACAGACAATTATTTTCTCGCCAAAACACCCGGCAGGGAAACCCTGAACTGCTGATGCATTTGTTATGCACATTTTGTTTATTGAGTTGCAAGAAACTTTAGGCAGTCATTTTGTTTTTGGTTGTGCAATACTTATGTAAGGTAAGTGTAGTTCATTGAAACAGTCTCTTTGGAATCATTCAAAAAAGTAAACGAACGCTTTTGCTGCCTCTATTACATTCTGGAAGAATTTGAATCTGGCAAGTTGGGTTTTGATTTATTGTGCATTATCTCATGATTTGAAAACACCGACCTTCACTTAATTTCGTCAATTTTAACTCAAAGCAACATCCCGGGGGGGGGGGTAACTTGATTTTCCAAGATACGAGGTTGTGCCATTCTAATCGTTAAAGTACCACCCATAAATCCGGAGAAATTTCTCAAAAGTATACCCATAAATCTGGAGAATCTCTGAAAATCATACCCATAAATCCGGGAAAGCCAAAACAGCTCACCAATAAATGAATTCTGACAGAAAACTATACCCACAAATCCGGAAGTTGCAAAAAATTGTTGAAAACCATACCCATAAATCCGGAAACTATCATGAAAAAGGTACCCTAAAAAATGGCACAACCCTGTACCATAGACAAGTTAAGTTACCCCCCCCCCCCACGGGAGCAACATCTTCCAAATTCTACATACAATAGGTATGACACCAATGAGAAATTAAATGGAGGAACAATGTGAATGTTATTTATGTAAGTACATAAAATAAACAGAAATATTCGTTTTCAGAAAAACTCTTGGAACTGATCAAGTGTCACACGGACGTTTCAAACAAAGAGATTGCAACGAAGCTCATGAATCGTTTCGAAAGAAACTTCTCGTATCAAAAGGTAAGAAATCAACTTTTCATTCTGTGTTGTAGTGATCAAGCTCTCCATTTCACCTTCAGGCATAGCAATTTTGTAAAGGTGGAATAATACGTTCGCTCTGATTTATAAATTCTTAATGTTATGAAGGGACAGGTCATATCAAATATGATGTCGGAAGAATCAAATTGATTGTTTCGTTTAATTAACAGTTTATCCTTCAGACATCATATTTGATACTTTCATAACATTCAGAATTTATAAATCAGAAGGAACGTTTAATTATTAGACATTGGAAATCACTTTACTTGTCAATCTTCTGTGTTTCTAAACGAAAGAAAATACTTTGCCCATGTGAAAAGATTTGCAGGAATAAAGATGCATTTGGGAGAATTTCTATGTGCCTGTTCAAAAAGAAAAATTCTAAAATCATCGAAAAATTTTGTTAAAAATGCTACAAAGTAAGTGAAACCATGTCCTACCTTGCTTTATCAACAGATAGTAAACTTCGACTCTCTCTCTTTTCAGATCAAACAGTTCGCAAAATCCATAATGTCGAAGCTTCTAAAGCTGTTCTCAAAGGTCAGTCATGGAATATGGATTCAAATAAAATGTGAATCAATGATCTGGAGGGTCTTTACTGCAAATACAATTCATAAATCTGTAAGTTAGGTTGTCTAGGCTTGCTGTCCAGAGAAAGATATATCCAAAAAACAAGAGCCGAATTCAGGTCTGAAAAAGTTAGATAAGCAGCTTGCATCTTCAAGGGAAAATGATGTCATTGATCAAAGATCAAATCCTTCAAAGGATTCGTTGTTAGGGATCAGTCATTATTAATGCCGGGTGGGGGCCAGAAGATATTTCTGTTGATAATAAAAATATAGACATCAAAATCTACTACTGATTGGAAGAAGTCTACAACAAAAAGATGATTCCACAGTATGTCAAATTTGTTTATTCACAGATTGATGATTTCTGGGCAAGCATGGATGTACGCCTTATTGGGAAATGCATCAATGAGATAATCGAATCTGTCGACAAATTCTATCTTGCAATGTCTGCTTTGGTAAGTGAATATCTCCTATGATTTGGCATTCTCGCTAAATGAATTCTAATGCTGAGAGTTAGATATGGCTAAGAGTTAGTTTCTTGGAAAGTGTTGCCGTTTCATGTGCTGAGTCTGAATTCTATGATCATTCTAGCGTGGAAATGGAACAATATCACCGGAAATTTCTTTTATGAAATCAATACAATGAGCTGGAATAGAGATTTCGTATTTTTGCTATGTTCTTACAACTTTGCTGAAGGGTTACTTTCCAAAAAAGAAACTCGAATAACAGAATGAAAGAGGAACATCTTACATAAATACCTCATGGACAGAGACCTTACGGAATGTAACAGTTTTGAATGACACGTACTGAAAACAATTTTGATTAAACTTTTGCAGTAATTTGAGGAAAACGCAAAATGGTATCTGATTTTGTAATTGTGACGTACTCTCTGTTCTAGAGGCCTATCAACATGTCGTATACTATGGTCAAGATCACAGACATCCAAAAGTTTTTCAAAGAAGATTCGAGAAAGAGCATCAAATTCCTCAAAGAGGTACAAAACAGACTCAAATCGTCACTGCCCAATTGCTCGCAGAGAACAGCTATAGAAGTCGAGAAACTGATAAAAGAATGTCAGAACTTGTTTGAAATCAGCAAACTGAGGTATGGAAGAAACGTAGCACGATTAAATAAAGCTACCGTAGTTAATGAGAAAGGATTTGTTCCTTCTAGTAGTAATAAAATATCTCATAGTTTCCCTAAGCATAGAATCATATTGAAAAAACCAAGTGTATCTATGCACAAACTAGCTGTATTGAAAGAGGCTATCAGTTGTGAAAAGCAAAGCTTCAGCTCTGTGAAAACAACAAAAGCTGCTACAAATTCAGCGTTATTAGAAAAACGCAGTGAGACAAGTGATGTTTCATCCCCCCAAAATGAAATTTGTTTGTTGGCTGATGATTGCCAAGTCATTGAAAACGTTTCCAAGAAAAGGAAACAATTGGATGACAATGATCAAGCAACTGCGGAAGAAAGGAATAGCACTGTTTTACACTGTGAGAAAAAAATTAAAATTGAGAAAAAGAAAATCACGGTAGCTGAATACTTTGCAAGAAAGAGGCATGAAAATGAAATGAAAATATGCCCAATAAATGAGAATAAAAAGAAAAGAAAGAGAGCACTGAGCAAACAGCAGGAGAATAATGACAATAAAAATTGGTTAAATGCTCTTGCAGGAGTGCTTGATGCATTCCGTTTTAATGCTGTCAAAAAGCCCGAGGTCAGTGCTGCCTGAAAATTGTTAGCTGTGAAAATCGTTATTCTCATATATCGTAACAATTCTAAATGGTATAATGATAATTTAGGATGTACATAATATTGTGGCAATTTTGTATACACAATCTTGTTCGCATTAATTGAATAACTGATGCTATCACGGTTTTTGGTATGACAATACAGCCTGCAACGGCTCTCCATATTCTATCATTCTTAGCTTCTCTATATCCATTTTTCATGTAGACTTCGAGCTTTGATGTGATTGTTAGAAATTTTGTGTCATTGGGTTGTGATTTACGAAGAAGTTAGCGAGGCCTCATCAACAGCTGAATAATCCCAGAAAAAATGTTACGAAGTTGCAAGCCGATTTAGTTTATGTTGAAGAGAGAGAGAGACAGAGAGAGAGAGAGAGAGAGAGAGAGAGAGAGAGAAAATATAGATTCTGTATCGACTGATGAAAACTGAAGCTTCGTACCATCTTTTTCTGGCATAGCTCTATGCTGACGAGACCACACTTGTTTCAAAGGATTTGCTTAAATTTCATTGTGACGTCACGACAAATGACGTAAAATTTCAAAACGTAACACCGGATTTCAGAATCTACATGGAAATGGAACCAGGCTAAGTACAAATGACAAAATAGCCAGATCATACCATAAAACGTTACTCGATTAGCTGTGATTCAATCAATACATGGTATTGTGATATTGTAGTAATTTACGGTATAAGTAATATTGTAGCAATGTAGGTAGATCGTTTGTAATTGTTATTCAACGTTTTGGCATATGTTTGCTATAACGATAGTTTGAGTTCATTGATAGTCACGTTACGTTGGAAAAAGTCGATTTTTTGATAACTTCTGCGGTTGGACATTAGGGCAAATGCTTGCCAGGAAAAGCATAGGGTTCAAATCTTTCAAATCTTTAAAAAGGTGGTTGCAAAATTGTGACGGAAACCGGGGCTATACGTAACAGGGACGAGTTGTGACAGAGTGTGTTTCTCTCCCGCTACTAAAGCTTTGCTCATCAGATTTTGAGTGCATGAATTTCTTGTTAGTACGTTCAATTTAGTCAGTGGCTCCAATTGACCTTGCCGGCTGCTACCGGGTGAGCCAGAAAAAACGCCCGGTGTTTGAAAGGCTACTGCTCCCTGAATAAATAAGCAACGATATTTTGCAATATTTGATTAAATAGCTAACATGTTCATTCATTCATTCATTCATTCATTCATTCATTCATTCATTCATTCATTCATTCATTCATTCATTCATTCATTCATTTCCTATATTTAAGGAGGGTAGACCTTCGGCAAAAGCCGTTTTTCAAGGGGCCCTCAGACTGTTCAATTATGTTCAATTATTCTTAGAAATTTTTCTAGCTAAAATTGGTAACTCTGTTTTTAAATCAGTCACTCCGTTTTCAGATTCTGTAGGCAATTTTCTAAAATGAGTTCCTTTGAGAAACCGTAAAAAACGAGCAGTGGCGGATTTAGGGGGGGGGGGGAATTCAGCTTTAGCTCCCCTTATCCTGACCCAAATGCAATCTTTTTTCAGTGTCTCGTTCTGAATGCGGGCGGCGCTCCCTGGGGGAAACATATAAACTAAGCCGTTATTCAGTTGAAAAACCAGAAAATTTTCTCGCCCCAAAAATTTTCGAGCGCCATCGGCGCACTCGCTTTCCATTATGTTTTTGGTGCCCCCTCTCCAAGTTGCCCCCCTCCAACTTCGGTCTGGATCCGCCCCTGAAAACGAGCTAAAACTACAAGCAAAAGTCCCTAATGTGTTTACCTCACAGCGATGACTTTCAGCACGCTTTAGCACGTGCTTTCGTTTTGGCGGGTTGAAAAGGCTTCCTCCTTGTGTGAATAACTTATTCAGGGGAATTCCATTCTCCCATGAGGACAATAACATTAGCATATCCAAGAGTCATTATTGCTAGGAAGAAGAACAAAGGGAAATTTTACTTTCTGTTTACGCTCGATTTGCAGGTTTTCGAAAGGGGCTCTCCGCAGAAAATCTCCTATTTCGACGCGAAGGAATGACCGATTAAAGCCGGGTAAATTACGGAACCTAATTTGACAAATCGGGGATAAAACAAGACGGCTTTCAACATCATTGCTTTGCTATTGAGGGATCAGCATTTTTTCAACGCCGGGCGTTTTTATTGACTCATCCGGTACTTTTCAGCACTGCTATCCCCAGTTTTTGGTCTAAAAGTAAATGTTTGATTTGTCAACTTTTTCTGCAGCATGCCGTAGTTAGTGTGAATTCATGATTCCCATGCAGTATTGGAGTAAGATATGCATAAACACTCCTGAAATCGAGGTTCAATGCTATATTGGAACGCATTTGCCTGGAACAATACATTTCCACACCTTGTCAGTCTGGGTCAAGTCACACCAAACAAACAAATTCCCTAAAACATTAGCAAGTTCTTTCTGGAAGCTATTCTGTCAAATCTTTCTCTATTTGGGAGCTATTGTTCCATATGGTTGATAAAGAATTAGAGTTCACTGAAAGTGAAGTCGACTGGAACTGGTACGTTCAGCAGGTGATTTTCAAAGGTTTAAGATTAGTGACAGCAGCTAAAACATCTGGTGTTGAAACGATGAAATTATATAAACTGAATGAAATGCATTTCATCTGATATTGAGATTATTTGATTATATTCTTACCTCATCTTGAGTATATTTGATGTAAAAGTAGGATTATGCTTACACTTGGTACCAGAGCCTAATAAAGATTTAAAGAAATAAAAAGGAAAAACAAACAGAGAAGGAAAATAATCTTTCCTTATTGATCTTCATTTCCTTTCTTATCTATTTCAAAAATTTCTATTAGGCTCTGGTACCCAGGCTAGAATAAACCGGTAGACAGATTTTATTCGCTTTATCTTGTTCTGTTACAAATTGCCCCGGTACCTGTTATGACTTACCCTAAGCTAGGGCAAGTTGTAACACTCCTCTCTTGGTTTTCAGTTGCCATTTACCGCAGATCTAGAAGCGCTATATTTGAGAAACAACTTACAGTCGACAGTTAATGTTCAAACACAGCACATGGTGGTATATAGACAGGTCTGCATTTTGCTGACATAGAAAAAATTTCTTCCTGCTGACAAGTGTTACAACTAGCCCCGTCCTCCTCTATTAAATGCCTCTTTGAACTCAATGACCTGGATGGAACTTAAGTGTACTTTTCTGTAAAACCACGAGAAGATCCAATCTTCACTTAACGTAGCTCACAACTGAAAATTTCAAAATTACGAAACCTTGAAAGGTGGCTGTGTACGAAGTAAAAACAAGTTCAAGACACAAAAACAATAAGTTGAGGTGGCTCGCTACTGATATAAATTTAAACTGCCACACACTGGGTGTCCTATCGCTCATGGAAAAACTGCCCTGGAAATTTTTTGATATCTTGATCATTTTCGCCTCTGGAGGGACCATCATGGCAGCAAAGTCGGACTGACCTTCTAATGCTGCCCCGTAATTCTAAATTGCCGAAGAATGGTTTAATATTTGTCAATGTTGTAATTAGATCTTGTCTTCTCTTAGAATAAATGATTATCTAAATGGCAAAATTTACCTAGATTCAAAATGACCGCATCTTGATAATTTTTGCAAAAGTTCATCATTGAATCTTGAAAAAATGAAAATCATCGAAGATCCATGTGTTTGATAGAGGTAACATGATGGCAATATGATAAAATAGTTTAAAGGTCTACAACATGGTGGCAACACAAAATCTGTGCCTCTTTTAGTTTCGGATTTAAATTTGCTTCACGTCAAATCACTAAATGATGCAATTTGAATATAATCAATATTTCGAAAAGTTTGTATGACACATTTACTGCAAAGTACCAAAAGTTCAATTTAAGCATTTTAAATTTGAAAAATGTGGAACCGAATTTTATATCCATCTTTTAAAGTTTCGAGCCCCATGCCACCTGGAGAGTTAATTTTGAAGTTTTGAAGATAAAGCTCCTTTCTGACGAATCTTTTGTGGGAGAAACCCAAGGTTTGAGGGTTGAAAACAGAACTCAATACCTCATTCACACTAGCAAGCTAAACCATCTTTTACTAACCCAGGTTATTGAATGGAGCTTTCTAATTGGTCAGTCTAACAAACGGAAAGCATTTGATTGGTTCAAATTTAACCTCGCTTAGAGAAAGCTAGTTTAGCTTGCCCTGAATGGGTTATAAAACCACAATGTTGACCATTTAGGACCATTCCCTTGAGAACAACTGATAACAACTGATAACAATAAAAAACAAACAAATTATGCCATTTTCAATTTAAACGATACTTTTTTAGATGAAAAAATCAATTAACAGTAACAGTACAGTAATAATAATCGAGCTTCTGAACCTGCAGTATTAACTGTTAATTCTAAAATTTATTTACATCGGGAAAGTTTTCCTGGATAAAAATACCAACTAGAAAATGTTATTTTATTTCATATTAACGCAAATAGTCCAATTACCACTAAGCCAAATTTTGACATCTGCTTGTTAGCTAGTCACGCCAGCAATACACCACTTCGATTAACAGCCTCGTTTTGGAAATTATTCAAAATTCTTTCATATGAAATTTTGGAGGCCAAATTCGGATTTAGCACCCAAACTTTAGTCTAACCACAAGTTTTCATGTTGCTAGCAGTCGTGGTGTTAACTTTATGGCGACGTAAAGTTTGGAAACCTGTAAGGGATTTGACCGTGAAAATGACTCGGAGTGTAAAGTTTCACCCCGAACGATTTTTGACGGTCAAATCCCTTATAAATCTTTGAACTTTACATTGCCATAAAATCAACATCACAAATGCCAGCAGCTTAAAAACATGTAATTAGACTAATGTTTGGGCGCTAAATCTGAATCTGGGCTCGGAATTTCATAAGAACAATCGGAAGGAATTTTGACAAATTTCCAAAACGAGGCTGCTTAATCGAAGTGGTGTATAGTAAAAATCCAAAAATAAAAGCCATCTAATTAAGCCAAGTGTGTCCCACAACCCAAGCGCCTCGTTTGTGTGGCTGCTGTGGCAAAACTCTAGCAGAAATTGTCTCGGTTTTGGCACAAATGCACTGGCCTGGGTTCAAATTAGCGTTTGAGACCTTGGTTGAGTGAATCTGACCAGTGGTTGCTGATTTATGGAAGCGGGAAAGCAAGATAAGTAGTTGCTTCAAAAACGGCACTTCTATTGTTCTTCAGTAATTTCAAAATTGAGTAAATTTTCAACGAAGGCATTCTATTCAAAATTCTGGCGCATCTTAAACAGGGTGAATAGTGCTATTTTTCTACCGGGTGAGCCAGAAAAAGTTCCCACTTTTGAAAATTCATAACACCAATACTACTACACGGATTTGAATCATTCAAATTCTAGTTAAAAGTCGAGTAATCAAAGTATTTTTGTGATTTTTCTCGCTGTCCTACCAGCACTAGAAGTGTTGATAAATTCAGCTATATAAATATTTCATGGTTGCAAAATGACGGAAAACGGGCCGAAAACATTGATCAAATCGTAAGAACTCTATTCACACCGAACAATAGGCCATGAGCGTTTCACTTCCCTCAAGAGTTGTAAGACATCGATTTTCAAACAAGATTTTCAATCCCATGGCAATTAATATACAGATGACATCTCTCACCTATGAGAAGTTGCATTTCCTTCATTATTCTGTGTGACAAGTCATTTATGCATTGATCGATGTTTTTGATCACTTTTCAGTCATTTTGCAACCATGAAATTTTTGTAAAGTTGAATATACTTATATTTGTAGTGCTGGTAGGGCAGCGACAAAAATCACAAAAATACTTTGATCTTTTGGATTTTAACTAGAATTTGAATGATTTAAATCCGTATGCAGTCTTGGTGTTATGAATTTTCAAAAGTGGCAACTTTTTTCTGGCTCACCCGGTATAGGAAAACACTGTCAAGCCTTTTCAAAATGCAGAGAAAATTTGAACACGACGCTAGAACCCCTTATTTAAAACATTACTTTATCTTGATATTGCTAGGGAACATTAGAAAACCTGTTTTTGAAGCAACTACTAATATTGCCCGCATCTTTCTGCGCTTCAAACTATGCAACTAAATTTTTGTGAGGATCGAGATGAAGTTGAAGATAGGTAGAGCAATTTGGATTTTGCTGAATTCTGGTACGTTGTGATTCAAAAAATATTCCAAAAAAGTTACAGATTATTGCAAAGAACGACAAAATTAAGAATCGGTTTGACGTACCAGAGAAACAATGTAATAATAGCCAAAGAATGATAAAGCCATCTAAAGTTGAGCTAAAAAAATTAAAATCCACCTTCAATGATCCATTTAAGCTAAGGACACAATTTTCTCCAATGCTACAGAGCCTGCTTAAAGTCCTTGGAGCATTCGGGCAATTTCTTCATGAATACACAGTTTTCCCACATTTTCAATCGATAGCCATTAATTGAAGAATCCCCCTCCCAAAAAAAGCAATGTTGACTTGCACAGTTATTGTCCTAGCATTCCACCAGTGTAAGGAATGTCCCAGTACTTCCCATTTTATCGTGTCAGAGCGACAATTCTCAAAGGTAAGAGGGGTCAAATCGCAACGCAAGGCAAATTAGATGAGTTGCTCCAAGACTTTTGGCAAGCATCGTAGCTGCAAAGAGATGGTCGATAAGGCCCTTATCAGGCTTGGCACAAACTCAGGTCCTTGCATACGGGTCTTCACTGTAATGTATGCGACGGTAGTATGATGCAACATATTCTAACTTTGGTCGTCAAAATATGCATGCAATGGAAGTCAAGATGAAGGCTCTCTCACATGATGTTCAACATGCTCCTCGTCGACTTCCAGATACTAAAAAGACAACAATACAGTCATATACCGGGTTTCCCAGAAAAAACGCAACAGATTTGAATAATTCTAATGGAAGCTGTTTCATACTTGTTAGCAAACAATTATTTTTATTGAAATCTGCAATTATTAGAATAAATTTTGATATATTTTCCAGTGTTTTTGGTGACTTGGTTGTAAAGTTGATAATCAGGAAACTTCAAAATTGCCTCCAGGTCAAAACCAGAGCTGCCGCATTAGCAATAGTGGATTGAATTATCAAATTATAAAAAATGGCCGTCTTACTCTTAGCAATTGCCGAAGATTGGTGAAGAGCACTCAAACACAATGTTAATGGAAAATTGAACAGATACTTTTTATGAAGATTTCGGTAATGACAAAGTTGCTTTTCTAAAATGACTGGGCTATTCTTACAGTTACACTTGCATTTCGAAATTAACATTGAGAGCTCCCTAGAAACTAGATAACTTATAAATCATTAGAGGATCCCTTTGTCACAGTTTCTTGATCAAATTGTGTGCATTTCTGCAATCCTGTAAAGTCGTAGATAATGCCACGCTTGTAATTTTGCATTATGCTTTGCACTAGTTCTGGCAGCTCTGGTGTTGCCCTGACAGCAAATTTTGAGTTCGTCGATTTTTAACTCTGCAACCAGGTCACCTAAAATTCTGAAAAATATCTCAAAATTTAATCTAATTATTGCAAATTTCGAGAAAAATAATTATTTAATCTTTAATTTGAAACAGCTTGTGTCAGAATTTTTTAACTCAGTTGCATTTTTTTGGGACACCCGGTAGTGCTTATTTTTTCATGGTTTCGTAGATCTATATCAAATATCACCTGGATATAATATCTTCTTTATATTCATATAAAAAATTTTACAACATGCATTACATTCTACAAAAGTTGCCTTATTACTCAACAACACTACAGGGACGACACCATGGGAAGTGAAAGACAATGACTATGCAAGGCTACTATTATACAAAATCTGTACTTGCTCCCTTGCTTGAGTACAGCGAGTTCTTGTCATGCAGCGTGCGAATAAATCAACAGACTGATTTAAAGACCCATTGCTAACCATGATCCTGCGTGGCGCCAAAGTCGTCTTTCGTATTATCTGAAAGTCCTTTTTGGCCTAACTTCCCTTTGTCTTGCGTTTCATTCGGCGCACAAAGGGTCATGGTTAGCAATGGGTCTTTAAGTGACTGCAACACCATTTTGTACAGAGGAATTCTCTTTGGGGATTGCTCCTTTGTATTTTTCTTTTTAAGTATGAAGTCACTGCAAATCAAATAAGATCATTTTACCTTTCCTTTTATTCTGTTCGGGTACACGTGGCTACAAGATTTCCACTTGCAAGTGAAAGAACTGGTATTTCGGCTGATGTGATGACCTGCAATGAAAGAAGGGTGCTTTGGGTTATTGAATCAAAGCATTAATGAAAGTAGCCTTTCGAAAGATACGAGCAACCTATTTCCACTTCATTTATTGCTATGACAGACAATTACAGAAAATACAGTGTCGAGGGGTATCTGAGCCCCATTTGACCAAGATGTATTGCGTTCTAGTAAAGAAACAACATAACAGTGACTCTATTGAAATTGGACCATCAAAAGCAATGAATCATCGTCAGATTCGCTTTTCGGCTTTTCAAGTCTTCAAAAATTTTTAAGGCCTATAAAGGCGTACAAATTCAACCATAGAAGCTGTAAGGGCAACTCTGCCAGCGTTCCACTGCCAAAAAGAGAAACATCATTGTTCCCATTCAATGTTGAAGCTTCCTATTGAAGGCAGGTGAGACAACCTCTATTGTAAAGTATGGTTTGTATCATGAAATCGTGTCCTGAAAGCTAGATTTTTAATAACTTTCATTTCTGTCGTTTGAAGGCCAGAACATAAACTGCAATCAAATGATTTATCACTGAATAGCGTGTTATATGGTTGAGATCTAAAAGGGGCCGTCTCCAAACTTTTGCCGAAACGGTGAATTTGCGATTGCTTGAAAAGCAGTAGCTGCGGTCACACAAGGTCGTTTATCTCCAACGGGCTTACAACGATGTTGTGTGTGACCGCGCTTCCTGCTTACGTAAAACCCTGATACGTTTCGTTCCTTCGGCAAGAGTCTTTACAAACTATAGTATCCAAAACAATTGAATCAACAAGGTACCAATCAAAATTACTAAGGTGTTTAAGCAAAACTAATCAATCACGATTTACAAAGGTAATGACGTGACAATTACTTTCACGCTAAAAACATTGTCCACAGCACAGAGAGCTTTGTAAAAGATGGAACAGGCTCGGTGTGACTAGGTGTCTTCATATCGTTGTGGCCGAGTGGTTAAGGCGTCTGACTCGTAAGCCAAAGGTCAGAACGGCCGTAGGTTCGAATCGCACGCTGGACAGTTTGGTCGCTGTCCGTTACACTAGCCCGGGTCGACCAGAGCCATGTGAGGGAAATCTGGTAGCTGTGGCAGGTAGCTGCGGCGGAGTGATGGTAAAACATCCGTGGCCCCTGCTGGAAATAAGTCTCTCAGACTTTCGCGGGCTAGCCACGTTAAATATAAATACCTACCTACCTACCTGCAGTATTTTCTGTCGTCAAAGATAAATTTTGAGGAGGTGAAGCAACTCAGATTACAAAGGGATTAGATTCTAGTGTGATTGCAGGCAGTATCAGACAAACTTTTCAAATGTTTTGGAAAAATGGCACAGCTGTTTTGAACATCTTTGTACCTCATAAAGGAGCAAACAAAACATCCAAGGATTTTTAAGGTCACCTTCTGGTGGTTTTGGTGAAAGCCACCAAACAAAGTGCAGAAAAGAGTGGAAACTTGGCTAAAAATATGGTTTTCACAGATCTGTTAACAACGTGGAGCTTATCTGATTGACGCCATCATGAGCACAATAAATGAACTGAGAACTTCCTTTTCTGAAAAACTGAAGTGAAGCCTACTCACTAAGAATATGGGGCTTCAAATGACTAGTGAGACCAAACGGCAGTCCACATCCTTTCCACTGTAAAAGCAAAAAAAGCAAATATAAAATTTGAAGATAATAGGAAGCGGTAAAGAAATATGATAACAAAAACCCTAGACTTATGAACTTGCGTCCTTTGAAAAACATAGGGAGACAACGGACCCAAGATAATCATTCTACGAAAACCCTAGACATATTCTGTCGTCCAAGTCTGTGCATGTACCAACTTCGACATTTTTAGCAGATGTCTTACTTTTGCCCAACCATCCGTTCATGTTCATAAACAAACCTCTAAACCCTGCCGATTATCGTCCATGAATCAAAATAAAACAAAAGTTGTGTCATAGACTATCACGTTGATGTCACTGGCCTGTCGACAACAAACCGTTCGATTCAGTTTGACAAATATCGCACCTGACTTAGAAACGACAAATACTTCTTCTTGAACATGTACTTGTTTACATTTCAAGACTTAAATCTCAATAAATGCATTTTGTAATAATAATAATAATAATAATAATAATAATAATAATAATAATAATAATAATAATAATAATAATAATAATAATAATAATAATAATAATAATAATAATAATAATAATAATAATAATAATAATAATAATAATAATAATAATAATAATAATTGTAATATGTTATAATAACCAGCGGATTATAACATAGATAAAAAGGAGTTTGAGAAAATAAGTAAATATTCTGAGTTAAAGGTAGAGCTTTCACGGATGCTGAACAAGAAGACGTTCGTTATACCAATAGTCATCGGGGCCCTTGGGTCAATCCCAAAGAGACTACATTCATTTGCTGAGAAACTGGGCATAAGGAATGACTTTATGATATGGCAAAAATCAGCACTGCTAGGAACTGCTGGGATCTTACGAAAAGTTTTATGATTACGAAGTTTGAAGAAGAAAGAAGGACAAGTCTTTATCTTAAGTGCTTGCACCTGATGAAGAACTTTACATAACCAGTTTTAACATCAAAGCTGTGGTAAATGTGAAATAATAATAATAATAATAATAATAATAATAATAATAATAATAATAATAATAATAATAATAATAATAATAATAATAATAATAATAATAATAATAATAATAATAATAATAATAATGATAATAATAATAATAATAATAATAATGATATTCACTGCATCCAGAAGTCAGCCCTCCTTGGAACAGCTGGGATACTAAGAAAAGTATTGAGTGTCTGAGGCTGCTTGTTGCAGCTTGACATTTGATGAACCATTCCTCCAGACTATGAACTTTAGGAGTGAACTCGCAGATAATAATGATAATAATAATAATGATAATAATAATAATAATAATAATAATAATAATAATAATAATAATAATAATAATAATAATAATAATAATAATAATAATAATAATAATAATAATAATAATAATAATAATAATAATAATAATAATAATAATAATAATAATAATAATAATAATAATAATAATAATAATAATAATAATAATAATAATAATAATAATAATAATAATTTTAATAATATTAATAATAATAATAATAATAATAATATTAATAATAATAATAGTCTTTGATTTTGAAGGACCAAAGCAAAGGAAATACTGTATCAAACTTCAGGCCAATAACCTGTTTGCCACTGATGTGGAAGCTGTTAACAGGGATCATTGCAGAGGAAACATACCAGCATCTACAAAGTAAAGGGCTATTTCCTGAGGAGCAGAAAGGCTGCAAGAAGGAGAGTAGAGGTACTAAAGACCAACTCATGATAGATAAAATGGTGCTGAAAAATTGCAGAAGGAGAATGACTAATCTATGCCTTTCAGGGGCGGATCCAGACAGTCGCCACAGACGCACGGAAGACGGTCAACTTTCCAAAGCCTAATCTTTTTAAGTTTGTTAGCTGATATTTATGGTGTGCCATCACCGAAGGAAAATTCGAGCATTAATTTCAAAAAACTTTTTCTGAATTTCTTCGTTCAGCCCTAAAATCGTTGAAACTTTTCATATTCATTATTTGAACTCCCAGAGACGAGTGCATTATGCCGTTCTTGTTCATTTCACCATCACTGATCACACTTGTAGGGTCCCTATTTGATTTGCCTCGTTCTGCTTCCTCTGGTTTGAGTGCTTTCTATATTTGGAGACCCTTTCTTCACTAAACAATGGCAAGTTTTACGCATAAATTAGAGAACAAGCGTGCGACTGTACGAATATTTTAAAAACTGCGCGGTCATAATAAAACAATCGTTTTTGGAACCAATTTTTTTAGCATTGTCTTGTGCGACTGTAGAGGCGATGGATGATAAATGGTATCCAATACAAAATGTATAGGGGAAAGATTGTGAGATGGTCGTGGCGATGTATGTGATCTGTCATAGTCGCCAGCAAGAACGCTCAACCAACAGCCTCACTCTGATCCCTTGCCTTGGATTATGGCCTATGGCCTTGGCACTCTCACAGTTCCCACAGGTGGATGTCTTCGCGCCAAAATATTAAGCTTAAATTTCTTGATAATTTGGAAATTGTCGTTACGAAGATCCTTGAGAAAGACAAAGATTTGATGGAGGCAAAAGCTGAAGATGAGCTCAAAAGATCGTCGCCTACTGTGTTCCAGCGTCTTTGGTCATGGCTCGTCTATCTTGAAAACTCAAAGACAAAATGTGGTAGGCCTACCCTCTAGCTACTGTTGGCTGAAAGAATCAACAAACTTCTTTGCTCAAGTGGTTGGAATAATAAGGTAAAATTATTGGCTGGTGCAACATGTAGAAAATATTATTTGCCGATATTTTTTCTCACAAAGTTGGGTCACTAAAGTTGGGTGAAAGTTGGGTCACTCCAAATCATGAAATGAAAACTCAAAACTACCACACACAGGCACAGTCAATAGGAAATTTCTTTCTCTCTCTTCCTGGCAGCGTCTCTGCTAGCACATGCTAAAGCAAGAGGCTCTTTCTGATTTACACATTTTTTGGGACATATTTTCATATATGCATGCAGCCAAAGCTTTCTACAGCTCTATTCTAGCATTATGTTTTGAAATATTTAAAAGTTAAATGCAAGAAGATCATAGCACAATGTTGTTGAACCTTTTATTCTTGGGTGGGTTGTTTTCACAATGATTTATGTTTTTAGTCTAATGCAATCTTTGTTTTCAAAAAGAACAAGCTTTATGCGTGATTAGAAACACATGGCATAGTAGTGGTAAAGATTATATCAATTCATATTACCCAGAAAAGTGAGAAATGAATTTATGAAGTTGTTAGTTCTATGTGCTGATCCAAGATTCTGGTAGAATGACAAAACAACTTTTAGTTCATGTGTTCAAGCTCTATGTTTCCTTTATGCAACTTCAGAAAAAACAAGACAGAAATTATTTGATTTAAATGGAATTGACATCCGTTATTGGTCTTAAGCCCAAATTACTTTGAGTGTCCACCAGATTACAATTAATGTTTTGATAAGAAACTAAGGTCTGAAAAGAACTTTTCCCACCACAAAGCTCCATGAGCTTCTTCTATTTTCAATGCAGCATAGGTAAGAGTTAATTCATATTTGTTAGCAAGGCTCACAAAATACTTTGTAAAATCTTAACTTTTTTGTAATCTGACAGTTGAGCGTCTTATAAACAGTTTATTATGCAAAATGTGTGCATTTTAACATGTTACATGTATGCTGTAGGTTACACAATATCAGACTCTGTACACACAGGCTGGACTTTTCATAAGTTGATTTTCTTTGGTTCAAAGAAATATTGCCTATGAACAGTATCATCATACATTACTTTCCTATTACCCTTGTCTTGTCATTCATCCAATGGACAATGTCCTGATATATTTTCCTTTACTTTAAATATGTGACATTCATCAAACAGACTCTTATTGACATCCATGAATAATGAGCATGGTATTATATCTTGAAACAAATGATATACCACACAGCAGTGCATTAATTTAAGGAATTGCCATCACTGTGCAAAACAGTGCAAACTGCAGTTTTTGGGTCAAAAGGGTATGGAAATTCAACAGGTTGGGAAAGTGTTTGGTAGACAGAGATCATATTGAAGGTAAGATTTTTCAAACACTGGACAGCATAATTCATCAATTGCAGAGCACCAGTGTTGGGTTGTGTAGTGGTTGTTCCACCACATGCAAGTGATTCATAGATAAAGTGGGTCCAGGGGCATGCTCCACAAGAAAATGTTTGCAGAAATGACCTCTAAAATAGCTATATTGCACCAACTTCTCCTTTTTTCAAGGCAGTTGGGCATGCACCTAGTTTCCCAAAAAACTTTTATCAGCCTTTTTAATCCAGACTTTCTGACTTGTCTTCCAAGTTGGTTTTGGCACCATTTTCAGAGTGTCCTACAAAGTGACACCTGAAATGTACATTTGTCCAACTTTCTGTTTGGAGAAAGCATTGCCACAAGATTCTTGTGACTATGGACAAAGTAACAAGAGGTGAATTAATTCAATAAGAGATGCAAAAATTTCCTGTCGAAAGGGGATGCTGAGCTGGCTTGCATTGAAAGGAATTACTGATTGATTCTTGTTATGAATACATCCAAACAGTAGTATTTCACACTAAGATTTGAAAACATTAATACTGCATGATTCATTTTACCCTGGCACATTTTGGATTGATAACTGCACAAATAGGTCATCACTGCACCTTGAGCCTTGTGATACAGAATCTGGAAATAGCATGTAATAACGGACTCATCATAATACAGCCACAAATGCATGACAGACACTGTTCAAAGACCTGTGGAAAGAAAACTGTTAACTGCAGCGCAAGGAAAACATGCAAAATAAACCTGTACTAGGGAGAAAACTGTTGAATCATGCAAGAAAACGAATTAATCAGAATGTTGCAATAAAAAGCAAAATAGAACGGCCAAAGAAGCGTTTAGTCGCACACTTGTCAATTGGACTCTTCAGAAAACAAATTAACGATACAAACAAGACGATGTAACACCAATCCAAGCTACGTGACCATAACACTAAACCAATTCTTATGTCTTAGATTAGTAATGGATTCATTTGCAAAATATTTCCTTCTTCTTCTGGCACTGGTCATAGCACATCATCTGTTGAGATTCGAAAGAGGAGAATTGAATTTCCTACTGAACTTTATTGGTGCGAACGAAGGACAGTGTCGAGAAATGGGAGCATTTGCGAAATATGTTGTCTGATACTAGTCACAGCAAATCGTCAGATAAGATTCGAAAGTAGAGAATGAAACTTACTCTAGAAGTGTAATAAAGCAATGTTTGTGTGTGTGTGTGTATAGTAGAACGCAGGACTGTATCAAGCAATAAAACAACTCCGTGAAAGTTTTGTGCACTACCAGTTACAAGTTTACAGGCCAATTTTGTTTTCAACATGGTTCAGTAGTTGGATTGACTTCCCAATTCTACTGTTGATGGCTTCGATTTTGTTTAAGTTTCTTGAGCGGTAATACGAAAGGAAACTTTCAACTTCAGGGTTTCATTTAATTTTAGTGATCCTTTATTCCAAACGGGTGATGTCTCACTCTAATAAATGGACAGATAAACCACTCTCTTTAATAGATAGGGCGTTTTCCGGCAATCCTAAGGGCGTGGCCCCCAAAAATTTTTCCGGGGGCTCCGCTCCCGGACCCCCGAACCCCTCGCGCTTCGCGCTCGCTTCTTCCGGCCATTCCAGACTCGCGCTTCGCGCTCGTGCTGGCGACTGTCAACTCTTGGGCTGGATCCGCCCCTGCCTTTCTTGGATAGATTACAAGAAGGCGTATGATATGGTGCCCCACTCATGGCTGATGGAGTGTACTACGATGCTTGGAATAGCACTGAATGTGAGGGAGATGTTGAGTAACTCAATGAAAAGTTGGAAAGTTGAACTGACATCAGGATGACAAACACTAGGGGAAGTTAACATCAGGAGAGGGATTTTCCAGGGAGATAGCCTATCTCCAATTTTGTTTGTGATAGCCCTCATACCATTATCAGAAATTCTTCGAAAAGTAAAGATGGGATATAGCTTAGGAAAGGACAGAGGAAAATTTAACCACCTCCTCTTTATGGATGATTTAAAACTTTACGGAAGAAATGTCAATGAGATAGATTCACTGATTCAAACTGTAAGAATATTCAGCCAAGATATTGGTATGGAATTCGGAATACAGAAATGCGCCATGTTGAAGATTGTTAAAGGAAAAATGGTAGAATGCGAAGGAATATCCTTGCCAAATGGAGAAAAGGTAAGATCATTGGAGAAAGGACAGGATTACAGGTACCTAGGTGTGCTACAGTGCGACACGATAAAGCACAATGAAATGAAAGGGTTACTGAGGAACGAATATTTTAGAAGAGTAAGAAAAATGTTAAAGTCAAGTTTGAACTCTGGAAACGTTATTCAGGCAATAAACTCGAGAGCAGTGTCAGTCATCAGGTATGGGGCGGGGATAGTTGATTGGACAAAGAACGAATTACAGGAAATGGATAGAAAAACCAGGAAACTGTTGACCATTTATCGGAGTATGCACCCCCAGGGTGACGTAGATAGGCTGTATATGAAAAGAGTAGCAGGAGGCAGAGGACTACAGAGTGTCGAGGAGACAGTTGAGTTGGAAGAAGTGAGTTTGGCCTTTTATTTGGAGACCAAAGAAGAAGAACTGCTGAGAGAGGTCTCACGAGAACAAATTTTGGAATTCAATGGAAGTCCCCAGGATAAGAAGAAAGCAATGTTAAAGGACAGAAAAATGAAATACGAAAATAAAAATCTACATGGAGCATTTGAAAGAAAAACGAAAGAAATAAAGGACAGTGTGGAGAGTTGGACTTGGTTAAAGAAAGGATACTTAAAAAAGGAGACGGAAGGGATGATAATGGCGGCCCAGGATCAGGCAATCAGGACAAGATGGGTGCAGAAGAATATCGATAAGATGGATATCACTGAAACGTGTAGGATGTGCGGAGACAAAGAAGAAACCATCAGCCATATAGTATCTGAATGTAAACAGTTAGCCCAGAAAGGATATAAACTTAGTAGACATGATAAGGTTGCTGCCATACTACATTGGGACATTTGTAAGAAAAATGGATTCGAATGTGGTGATAAAAGTTATGAACACGTCGTTGATAGCGAGAAAAAAGTTTTGGAGAATGAAGATGTTAAGGTTTTGTGGGATTTTCCAATTCAAACCGACAAGAAATTGGATCATAACAGGCCAGATATCACAATGATTGACAAGAGAAAGAAAGTATGTTGGCTAATTGATGTCGCTTGTCCATTTGACACAAGAATAGACAAGAAAGAACATGAAAAAATAGAAGTGTATACAGAGCTGAAATATGAAGTCCTGAAAGTATGGCGGGCGGAAGTGCAGAAAGTCTTCATAGTCCCAATCATCATTGGAGCACTAGGATCAGTCACAAAAAAGCTTGGAAAGAACTTAGAAATGATCAATTTTGTCAAGGGAGTGGAGCCATTGCAGAAAGCTTGTCTACTGGGAACAGCTAGAATTATCAGAAAAGTGTTGGACTTTGGTGACTAAAGAGACAAATGACTTACTATCTAAAGCTGCGGGAGGTGGCTTGATAGTAAGATGAACCCAGTTGAATTGTACGAACTGTGAAATTGCAAATAATAATAATAATAATAATAATAATAATAATAATAATAATAATAATAATAATAATAATAATAATAATAATAATAATAATAATAATAATAATAATAATAATAATAATAATAATAATAATAATAATAATAATAATAATAATAATAATAATAATAACAACAACAACAATAATAATAATAATAATAATAATAATAATAATAATAATAATGATAATAATAATAATAATGATAATAATAATAATAATAATAATAATAACAACAACAACAAAAATAATGATAATAATAATAATGATAATAATAATAAAGAACAAAGCAAACAACACCTGCCTGTTTATAGACATGAGTATCCCTTCAGACAGAAACGTCTCAGCGAAAGGGTTTGAGAAGCTTTATAAGTATAAAGACTTGAAAACAGAGGTGGAAAAGATGTGGCATCTAAAAACCAAAACCTTGCCTGTTGTAATTGGAGCACTTGGCCTTATAAAGAAAGATACTGATAAGATTCTTGAACAAATACCGGGAAATCCAAGATTAGAACAAGTCCAAAAGATAGTTTTAAACAGCACAGCGCATATTCTCAGAAGAGCTCTGTCGATCTAATATATTTTTATGATCTTAAATTGACCTGACTAGGAGTTGTAGTTTGTAATTGTCCTGCAAAAGTTATGTGCATATTTTGCAGTTGTTCCAATAAATCCCATAAGAAAGATGCGTTTTCATGATTAAGCGATTTATATACTTCAATTATGAGTTTCTGCAAGTTCTGAACGTGAATGGTTTTTCCTTCATTCGCATCTTCTAAGCTCCTCTCAATGCACATTTATCGCCAACCTTCACCAATGAAATATTTGACCATATATTCTGATTTGGCATTTATACTTAGGCAAAAGCTGTCAAACTCTTACGATTAGTGAATGATATAAGTTTTTCAACCATTAGAGGTTCTAGAATTTATACTTGCTTTGATCATGCAATGCAAAATCGTTTGGAGTGAAAGTTTTTGCACCTTTCACAATCATTTCTATGGGCATCTTCCTCAAAACTTTCGGCTTGCTTTACTGTCATAAGTAACACACGAACATTAGGAGTGCGACAACTGGTATCTAAGCTAAGGTCTGGGTTTAAATCAGCACTTGCTGTAAAAACTCATGCAGAAATGTAACAACAGTTTCATGGTGGCGACCAGTGGGTTAGAAAGTTGTACAGAGCTAATTCTACAGAGTTTAAACCCAAACAGAATATGTTCATTTGCAATTCACCTGTTGCTATTTCTCTGCATCAGGGCGAGAGATTCATGGTTTTTCGGAACTTTATCTTGTAAAACCCCCTTGAATGGCAATTAATTGTTTATTGCGCTTACCTGACACTTTGCCTGAGGTTCTAATTGTAGTTTATTTGATCTCACATCGCCATCTTTGCTGCCACTGTAAATCTGTTGATAAATAATAACGGTTTGAAAATTTTACCATGATTGATGAAGGAGTTCGGAGGCAACTGGGGCACAAGTACCAGAACCTATAGGACCCAAAGAAGAAACGTGATCTCGCTAAGAAGAATCACCTGCAATGTGAAATCTTCTTTTCATTGGGGTCGGAAGGTTGCGCACTTGTTTGGGATACGATCAGGCTAAGTTGCAAGCCTAGAGGAATCCCCCTAAAGGCCAATTTCCAGTCAACGGGATTTTCCGAGTGGGCGGAATTTTAGACAATAAGAGGTTGCTCAGCCGTAACTATCTATTGATTTTCAGAGCGACATTTTCTCTCGCAAACAATAGAAATTCCGCCGGCTCGGAAAACTCCTCTGACTGGAAATCGCATGCGTGGTAGCGATTTATGTCAATGACGTAATATGCAAATTAGCTTTACCGTTGAGAACAAAAGAAGAAAACAATAGCAAGTTGCGCATGACAGTGTGCGCTCTACTGTTGATTTGCTATCAACAAAACTGAATCACAATCGGTCAAAACAATAGGGTTTGCACTTCATCTCCCGAACAAGCACTCAAATGCTAAAGTAATCTACCATCCAAGGAATTTTTAGCTTTTGATTGAAATTGATGAAATCAGAGGGGGGGGCATCTTTATTCTGTTATTCAAATGACTCCTTACTTAGAGAGCCATTGAATGAAAATCTAATTTTGCGAGCAAAGCGAACTATGAATCTACAGTATAGTGAGAGTTCAACAACCAGTTCAACAACAATAAAACTTTTCTATCAGTTCAAATACTACAGTGTCGATCCATGGTTTTAGTTGGGCCAAATTCGCTGGGAATCGTGATCATAGTAAATAGTTCTACCGACCCGTGCTCCTTCTCTGTCACTTGCAAGACAGTAAACCGTTGCTTTGTGCCCACCATAAACTTTCACGATAGTGCCTTTCTGCAAATAAAGTAGGTGGATAATAATTCAAATGTTACAAATCAAACGGATTTTTCAAATAAAATTCCAACTTGCAAGTCACCATAACTGGCTTTACAAAGCATTCTATTGGACAGGAAATTGTAAACCTATCAAACAGACGATTACAGAAAGATAACGTCGGGGCATTTGATCAAGATGCAATGCGTTCTATCATAGAGTTAACGGTGATTCTATAGAAATTCGATCACAGAACGCAATCCATCTTGGTCAAACGTCCCAACGCCAAACAGTGGCGTAGAGCTGCAAAGAATATTTTCCTTTCTGGGAACGTGGTAAGTGGGGAAAAATTTTCTGCGCAGTCAAATTATGTTGTGCAATGCCTCTGCTGGCCTCGATGTGCTGAAAAGGTCCAAAGGATATTCTGACCAAGCAAGAGCTTTTGGATTTATAGAATTATAAAATCAACAATTGAATAGAATGCTCTATGAGACCTCACACTTAGAAATCTTCATGTAAACCATTTGCCATTTGGTAAAATGTGTACTGTCTATCTACATGAAAATTTTGGGACAATTTTCACCAAATTTGTAAACTCAGTCATGATGTATCATTAAAATGTAAATGCAAAAATGAATTATCTGGTTGATCTATTCAACTTTGCTAAATTTGGCTGAAACTGCTGCTCATCTTTTAAGAAGAAACAAGTTTTGTGGTCCATCCATTTTCAAATTTTTGTGCTGTACTTTGGAATGAAAACAAATTTGATGTAATTCAGATGCCTAGAAGTGTGATTTACACAGTCCAGCCCTGTGTACATTACTACTGCAAGAATTCATTAACCATATTTTATAGCCTCCTGAGGTCTGAAAGACTGTGAGCGTCTAAAAAAAGAGTTCTAAAAATTTTGAAAGTTCTTAACAAAGAGACATTGATTTATACTGAGATCTCTGTGGAAGAGGTGTGTTAGGTAATGTTATGGCAAGAGCAAAAGAATCTCCAGCAATAACATTTTTCTGAATGTCAGTTTTAAAAGATAAGTCATTGCAGCATGCATACTGTAATGTAAGGGTTTTTTCAAAGCCCTTCAAACAACTGTAAAAAGTGTCAAATATCTACAGAAGTGAGACAGTCCCTTTCATTGCAAGTTAGGTTCACATTTCACATTGCAGTTATTCAGTTACAGTATCGACCTTGCATACATTGACACTGTTTTCTCCTCCAAGAATTCTTGGGTTCTTGAAAAATAAAGAATTTCTTAAGAATTCCTGGTTGAAAATGTCAGTCTTCAAGTACTTTTCCAGAAGTTATCATCATAGCTTTGAATAACTCTTGAAAATTCTTAAGAATTCTTAAGACTTCTAGAGAATACTTGCCATGTTGATGTGCGCAAGGCTTGTAACCTTACAATTTTACTAAGGTTGTGATAAATAGTGTAGAAGAATCAAATAAGCTTTCTCTTTTATTTCAAAAAATTGTGAAAACAATCATTTTTGCCCCGCGCCGAAGCGGGGCTTATGTAGAACACCGCATGTAAAGAGAACAAAAGGTGCTGTGGACTCAAAATCTCGAGAAAATTCAGCCAGTTTGCCATCAGAAAACAAGTCTGAAAAACCAGGTTTTCTCTAATTTTCAAAGACATCGCTTAAGTGGCCAATCATGCTTCAGTTAATACGATGACAGCTCTGGAAACTGGTCAGACCAGTCCCTAAAGGAAATCTCAGAGAGCAGCAATTGTGAGGGGTATTGTCTTTTGGATCATGAAATAAAGGCTGTCTTGTATTCCTAACTGAAATTACACAATGAAATATGTAAGAAATTTGCTGATAAGGAAACTCTTTGTACTTCGTTGCTACTGACGTCAACACTATCTTGCGATGAAAGGTTGTTTTGGTTGTCGATCTTCAAAACAGGGAATGGGGAACGGGGAATGAAACCGCAATCAGCTCGGGGAATTGAGTCCAAGGAACTTTTTGGATAGCTTTCGCTCGAAAAAGAAATATTGGAAAAGTTTAAGAAGAGAAATGTTATCTCTCTTAACTCATTCATGACTTCGCTCTGATCAAGTTGAATACCAGGGAAGGCAAGGGGCACTATAGTATTTACTATTGCTAGTTTCCTAATTAGAGCAAACTCTTCCTGAAAAATTTTTTGTTATAAGCTGAAAATTTTCTGGGAACCTAGTTCCCAGGTTCCGATACTTTTTGCAGCTCTGCTAGTAGAGGATGTTGCACCTAAAATATCTAATGCTTTGAAATGATGGAATAAATTGACTTGTACTACCCTCAACAATATTCTAAAGTTGTTTTAGCATGTTTGTAGGTCTCTGCATTGTGATTTCTAACAATAAAAACAATTTAACTCTATTTGAAATCAGCTCTGTGGCTAACTGTCAGTGCACGGCTTTCCATTTTGGCAAGAACTCAGATCTTCTAAACTAGGATTCTTTAAACTGAATCATCTTAAATCTTTCCACTTTCCACTACAGACAAAGGAAACTCTCTCAACCAGGAAATCAGAACAAACACAGCCGCAAAAGTTGCCTCGAAACTAGTTGGGCAAACTCTCACCTTGTGCAAGCAAAAGGTGGTTTTTAGAAGAAGTTATGCACTTATAACGAAAGAACAAGGGTGAATCTAAAGTTATGTCTCGTGGCTTTGCTTATTTGATTCAAGAGCTGTGTGGCAATTGTTTCACTTCAGCCCTAAATAGACAAGAGAAACAATGCCTTCTACTCAGATTCTGAATGAAATAAAGAAAATCAGACAGACAGAACTTTACATTTACGTTTCTTAAAAGCATATAACCTCTCTTAAAAACTACCTTTCGCTTGCACAAGGCGACAGTTTGCCCTACTGGTTTCAGGGCAACTATTGCGGCCGTTTTTGATTCGATTTACTGGTGGCGAAAATTTCATTTGTCTATAGTCGTTAATCGTTTTGAACTGAGGTGTCAACTAAAGCAACAGTTACTATTGTATTACAAAATCTGTCCTTGTTATGAGAAGTGACCGCAGAATCAAATTAACTTACATGAATATCGTAACATCGGACCAGCTTGTCAGTTGAAGCAGTCACGAGGAGCTTACCAAAGACTTTGATTGCCATTATTGCTCCATTTTGATGACAAAATAAATCCAGGTAGCGCAGCTCCTACGGATAAGGGTAAAGTGAAATTAGAAGACAATTCTGGAGTTGGCCTGCCTGCAGACTCAACTGATATCTTCACTTAAAAACGATTCAAATGTTTAATCAAAGCCTTAAAGGGACAATAAGCTTGGAGATTAACAAATTGATTACATATCTTTACAGAAAATATTTCAAGCATTTGAAGTACGGTAGTGTTTTACATATAGGAAACGCAAATATAAGAAACACAAGACCCTGATTTAAAAAAGCCCGATTCTATCAAAAACTAGCTCAGGTCTGAAAAAAGCATGCTTCTTATCTAGAAACTATATATTGAATCCTATGATTTCAGCTTTCCAGTTGAACTGAATTATAACTATTCAAAACAAACAATTACTGTATGCAAAGTAAGCCCCGTCTTACACGACGTTGGATTGGTTTTCACTTCGGATTACCCATCCCAATCCGAAGCAGTTGAACTTCAATTTTCGAAGTGATTACACGACTTCGGATTGACTTTTGTTCCGCTTTGCGTCACTGTTACACGATGTAGGATTGCTATGCACTGCGGAGACAAAAACCTGCCTTTCGTTTCCTTGCAGAGGAGAATGCGTCACAGCAAGGCAAAGTAATTAGGAACGAGGTTTCGGAGTGAAAATCACTTCGCATTCAGTAATTACACGGGAAGGAATGCGAAGCGAAGTACTTTGGATTGACTTTCACTTCAACTCCACAGCAGAGAGACTTTCACTCCGGTTACGCCCAACGGCGTACTTCGGAATGCGTCAATGCCGTGTGTGTCTGAAACCCCTATCCGAAGTAAAAAGCAATCCGAAGTGAACCAAATCGGGTGTCGTGTAACTCAGGCCTAAGCAAATACCACTTTCCTTGAATAACTATAGCATTTCATGAAAGAGAAAATTTACAAATACAATCAAAATAATATGTCTTGTATCATGGTCATGGAACTCATATCTGAGGAGGTAATCTTTTGTAATAAAAATACTATATATATACCCTGATTTGTAAGTTTATCTCATTTTATATGAAACACATCAAACATGAATTGAAAAAGTTGTTCAAGACATGTGGGACACTACTGCAGTTATGCCTACTTGTTCAGTATATGACATGAAAAATTCTGCATGCGTCTTGGGAAGTTCAATGATAAATTAATTGTGTGACACGACAAAATGATGCAGTTTTGAAAATTCTTACCTTTAAATCATGAACTAAGACATTGCCGGTTGTAGATCCACTGTATAATCTGTCATGAAGCACCTGACAACAGCAAACAAGATAAGACAAATTGAAAAAATGGTCTTTTTTTTGCTGTGACGCAAAAATGAAGTGTTAAGTCCTTTCAAACAATCTTTGATTTACCTCCGTCTTTAGCGTATATAAGGAACCGGCCATTTTTTGCAGTGAAAGGGGTTAAGGACATCTGGGAGGAGGTACCAAAAGTGCACCGGCTTAAAAAGAGAGGGGGGGCAAACAATTACGCAAATTTTAGGGAGAGGTATGGACATAGTTATGTATGCATGCTGTAAGTTCCTAAAGTGCTTGTTCTCGAGGAAATTAAATCACTCTACTCTTTTATCGTCATATTTGAAATGGTATTTTCTTTTATGTGCAACTGTAACGATGTAAATCTTCATGCATTTAAAATCATGAAAGTATAGTAACACTATTACCATGTATACATGCACAGGGGCTGACAATATTTTCTGCAATGCTGGAGGGGGCACAAAAAGTTTCAGGAAAATCAGGGAAGAGCTACGAAACTTCCATCAAATATTCTTTAACGTCTTCTAGCCCCTCCCTAGCAAGAAATAATGACCCGTCCCTTAGAAACAAGAAAAATTCGGAAAAAACTTCAAATTTCCTGTTGTTAAATTAACTTGTTAACAATTGTATGTCGGCCTTGATTTGATGGACGTAAGGCCCTATAGGATCTAGTATTTGACAGAAATCATAAAAATCTGAAAACTAACCTCCATGCATAACACAGGTGAATCGTGGTTAATAAACTTCTTGGCACATAAACAACCCTATGAGTAACGTAAAAACGGCTGAATAGTAAAATTGCATGAAAGAGATTGATGGAAAGTCTTGGAATAAAATTCGAGAATATTTGCTTTGCTGCTGGAGGAACCTTTAAGGTCTTTCACCTCCAAACGGCCTAAACGAAGAGTCCTAACTTATCGAAGTCAATAGGAAACAGCGATGTGATTGACTAGAGTTTGATCGCAAGTAGCTTAGCCACTTTTATCTGCTTAAGTTGCAACATACATATTTCCACGTGCATCACGTTAAAAACAACCCAAACTCACATTTTAAAGAGAGCTGTTCACTGCTTTTCTGTTATTCACCGATTGTCTCCTGAAACAAATAGCTCTCTCGACTCGTTTGCATTTTATGTCCCTCAAGGGTCAAGACTGTAACAGAACCTTTATTCAATCTATCACCAGGTCTCTCCAGACGAGTTTTAAGACGCATGTAATTCTTTTTGGCACACCCTATGTTGACAGTGCAATAGTGAAAACTGTTCGGTGGCACAGCATTTTAGTTCTTTTCAATGGTGAAAATGTGCTGGTTTAGTTAACAATAAATTTGAATATAAGGAAAGTTGCAGTTTTGCTCTTCCAACCGAGCCGTAGCATTCCTAACCTAAGCAATGAAGCAAAATCAGCACTTTTGGCGGGCTGTGGAATGAAACGTACACACCCAATATTCAAAACTGAGGAGCTTATCTATAAGTTAAGGGGTAACTTAGTTGTGGAAATCTTGTTTGATAAAATCATTTTGGTAAAGAAATTAGAAAAATTCCGTCGAAGGGTGTGTATGGAAACGAGACTGCCACCTTCCATTCTGGTCCAAGTTTTTACGTACCATTGAAATTGAAGTACTATTTCTCAAACTCACAATTGTATTAAATTCGAATTTTAAGGATAAGTAAATCATGCACCAAAATGGAAAAAGGAATTTTCGTTCCCATATAAGCCCCTTATCAGCATTTCCTAATTATCTTTCCCATAGTCTTTATGCCGCAAAAGTTCATTGTAATTGATTAAGGTTGTAGTTAGCGTATAGTGATTAGTTTACAAGTACTCTTTGTTTTCTTTTCGTGTATTATCCTAGCAGTTTTAACTGTTTTTGTTATTTGTAAGAACATGGGGTAGCCACGCAATTTTGCTCCTTCCTCGTGTTATTGTCCCTGTAGTGTTGTGCAGTTGTATAGTATTGATATGTAGAGTAGGTAAACATGAACTTTAAGAATTTTACATAGGTATAAAAAATTTTCCTTAATTTCTAGGAAAAGGTGAGTAATTTTACCAAAACATTCCACATCTAACCAAACTGAAAGATTAACGCAACAGTTTTGAATATCGGCTGCGTAATTTTTATTCCACAGCCCGCCAAACGATTAAGCTTTTCTTTGACCTGGCAGTCAAATAAATAATTAAGATTAGACATTATGATATTAGCTGGACGAGTTGCAAACAGGTCTACAAACTATTGAACTGTAACCCACTGAAAACAAGTTATGAAAATGCTCATCTTTGAGACATCTCGTACTTTCGAATGAACAGAACGGACTTCTTTCAATTGTGACGCAAAAAATGAAGTGTCAATATTTTCCTTAGTTCTGTTTTAAGACTACACTCTGATGGTAACGTGAGTCAAAGAGGCCTCAGAGTGTGAAAATTTCTCGTTGTTTTGCATCCGAATCTCTGAACAATCTTTCGTTAAGTACCCTACCTAACGAGGGGGATGTTACTTAAGTTTCCGTGGTAAGGGGTTGTGCCAATAAAAGGCCAAAAGTCCTACCTATAATAAATCCAAAAAGAATTCTGAAAAGCATACCACAAATCTGGGAAAAGCCGGAAAGTTACACACATAAATCCGGAGGAGATGGAAAACGTATATCATTAAATGATCTTTTATAAAAAAACCATACCGATAAATCCGGAAATCAATAAATACCGTACAAAATTATACTCATGAATCCGGATTCTATCGTAAACAGGTAACCTAAAAATGGCATGACTTCGTACCATGGACGAACAAAGTAACCCCCGGGCTCATCTACCAAAAGTTTCAATAATTAAGTGTATGACATTACCAAGATACTTACGCATACAGTAATGCATTGGTATGGATCATAAATGGTTATGGTGCTGTTAAATGTGCCAACTATTATCCAGTTATATGATTTCCCTTCCGAAGAAAAATTCGCTGAAGTTATACAACTGATTGCCTTCCTATTGTCATCACCATCTCCACAATAAAATGACGCTGAAACCCGTTTGGTCTAGAAACAGTGAAGGAGAAGAGTCAGAAAGCTAATACGACATAACTTTACAATTTTACCATGAAACAAATATGGGAGCAATAAATGACCAGGATGCCTTTCGAAAGCAATGTTGTTCGTTCAAATGGATTTCATGACGTTAGAGAAACAAATAACTGATGAAAATGATGCAAACATACCATGGCCTGCAGCAGTTGTGTTCAACATAACTATTTCTAGCTGCCATAGGTATGCGTTTTCTTCTTGGTTATCGCAAAACCTAATGTATGACTGCGTGTTTAGGAAGCTGTTATCAAGTATGGAACAGAGGGGATGGAAGAAATTTAACGGGGCCATAAAACCATTACATGGAAAATGTCGGGCTGATAAGCTTTTTAAAGAGATAAAATGGGCCATGGAGCTATTTGATTACATTATGTTACTAAGCATTTTAAACACTGTCACATCCTTTTTAAATATTGATATTGTTCTAGATCTCAGTTTCTAAAACAACGGCATCTGAAAGTCTTTTCCTGCCTTCTTAAAACGTTACAATAGATGTCCCAGAAAGTCCTAACCGAGAACATGACGCACAAGAAGGAATCAAACTGCAGTGAAGAAAAGTTTATTTGAAGAAATTTCTGAACAGCACATTTCATATTGAAGTCTTAGAGTCATCAAGTACTTTGCAGGTGATCAGGGGCTATGTAAACAGTTTTTGTTGTTTGCATTGGGCTATATAACTCTTCGGCAAAATTTGGAATCCCTTCTGCCTCCCCCCGTGCCATACTTTATGACAGCTCCCTTACCACTGGACAATAGAAAGCCAGGCTTTGTTCTTTTGGACTAAGTTCTTTGATTTTGATTATCTATTGAGAATATCGCATCCTCTGGCTTGAGGTAACAACTAATTTCAACTTTCTTGCTTTATAACACAGCAGCTACTTATCAGATTTACGCAAACAAGGTGTCAAACTCTATAACTTGAACTCCCTTCCATTGAAACTTTTTGAAGTGGGAGAAACTTGGATTGATAGCTGCGACCATTCAAACGGCACACATACGATGAGACCAACCTTTAGATAAATGATAAAATACCTTCAGAGAAACGATTGAGACCTCTCCATGGCTGAGTCCAACATAAAGATTTTCAAAAGCAACATGCAGTGCTAAGACCCTTCCTTCAAACAAAATCTCACCATCCAAGCACAAAGTCTAAAATAAAAGAAGCACAAAGAATTAATAACGATTTTTCCAAACCATTCATAAAGGAGCCATACTATCTGTTACAAATAAAGGTATAACATTTTGACTGATGCCAACAACAGTTACCAAGTGCGCAAAACGACTTAACCACTTTTTACAAACCATGACAAATCATAAAAAGGCCGATTTTGATGACTGAGAACGCAGGGCTCGAAGCTTTGCAAAACTTTAAAACTAAATGTGCAAACTGTTATTAGCTAATTCGTTCAAGTGAACAGAACACAAGGAATTTAAGGTAGTTCGCCGTCACTCCAAAAAAACCACCATTTTGATATTGCCATTATTTTGAGAGTTATAGCAATTAAAAATTTTTGCTAGTCTCCAAGAAAAAGAAAGTTGCTGCAAGAACGATGTTTTTCACCAAAATAACGACGAAGCCATAAGATCGCGCGCAGGTAAATGTGGAAAGAATGACAGATTTTGACAAGTTAAATTTCTAAATCTGAATAAATCCTTCTTCTGCAAGATGAAACTTCAAACTCGATCTGACTTTTTTATTTAAAAAAAAAATGGCTCTTTGAATATCCTACGTGTTTTCTGACTCACCTGGTAAAGATATCAAAACAATTTCAGAGTGGGGCTAATATGACTTTTGTAGAAAAAATTTTCTCCAAACCATTTCTTATCTTGTTGGTTTGTGATCGAGACTAATTTTAGGGTCACGCGTCCTCCAAATGAGGGAGCCACAATGTTCAAAGTCGAAATTATGGATGTTCAAACTCAGGTATTCGCAGAATAATTATTATGGCATTCAATTTTAGACAAATGACTGTAAAAATGGGAGAACCGCAGAGGCTATATTGCCAGACGCATTGCTGATAACATGCAGCATCATTTTCTGCTCTGTAATATTTCAGGCCAATTGATTTCATAATCCCAAATTTTGAATTCTTGCCACAATCTTTAGGATACTGTGTCCAATTCTGAAGAATTTTCAGGAAAAAACGAAAAAACCAATCTCTTGAGAGAATGAAAAGTTTATGAGGACACCATTTGGGTTCTACCATGTTTTTCTGTTAGCTCAACATGTTTTCTAGCAGCTTGAAGTGAATTTTCGCTCAGGAACGCTAAGGAACTCTTACAACGATAGTTTCTCAGTACAGGCCTTTGTCCAAAAATTTCATTATGTCTAGGTGTGACTCATGCCAAAAAAGTCATTTATCAAACTTGAAAGCAAAACGAAACAGGAAGTAGTTGCAGCAACCTTACAGACTAAAGTATACATCCCAGTGAAATAAATCGTGTAATGTGTACCAAAAGATGCTATTTTGTTGCTTTTTGGATGAGACAAAGTTTTGAATTATTGTATGTACTCATTCACACAAGAAATAGTCCATTGCTGTTTCTATGAAGTACATTATTGTTTGTTGTTTGTTTGTTTTCAATTTGTTTTGAGTGGGCTTGTCAGGATTTCTAGCTACTGAAAGCTAATTTAGGCCCACTGTGCATGCCGCATCCAGGCACGGGACCCCTAGTTTAGCGTCCCTTCCGAAGGACGGATTATGTATAGGGAATCCCAAAAATTAAGCACCGTTTGTGTGGCTACTGTGAGCAGAGTGAGCATTCAATAATCTCGATGTTTACACAGTTGCATAGGTCAGGCTTTAACTTAGAGTTTGAAAACCTGTTTGAATCAATGTGACAAGTCGTCGCTGATTTGTCGTGAGAAAAGGCAAGATAAGTTGTTACTTGAAAACAGCACTTTAGTGCTCTTCCGCAAAATGAAAATGAAGTAAGTTTCCAAAGAAAGAGTTCTAGTATCGTATCAACATTTTCACTACATTTTTTAAAAGTTAGGAAGTGCTCTCTTATGAATAGACAGCACTGATAACCCTTTAATAAATTAGCAAAGATTTTGATACGAATATAGAACCCTTGCCTTAAAAACTTACTTTATTTTGACATCACTGGAGAGCAACAAAACTGATGTGTTTCAAGCAACCACTTATTGTGCCTTTTCTCTACGATAAATCGGCAACCACTTGTCAGATTGACTTGAAATCAACCGTGTAAAAATTGAGATAGCTGAGTCTATAGCTCCTCCACAGCAGCCACAAAAACGGGGCACAATTTTTTGAACATCTTGTCGTTAACCTTAAAACTTCGCTGAAATTGCTATTTAAGCAATGGAAGCATCAGAACATACATCAAATTGATAACAACCAATTCCCTGAGATGCTGCTTCCTACATGCGCTTGCAGCATGTGAAGCACCTATAAATGACTCAAAGTGATAATATTACTCATAATATTACAATTTTCGTAAAGGTTTGCAACTATCATAAATGTCATTCTTGGACAATTTTAGCCCTGGTCAACATTGTTCTCCAGTCATTTTTACATTAGTGTACAAGAGTCATTGTCTCTTATAGGAACCCCCAATGTGAATTTATGCTGAATTTTTCTGTTTTTTGCTGGTTGACGCGACTCAACTACAGTAATAAACGCACATTTCCAAGTAGAATAATTAGTTGATACTCACATAAAGATTGTAGTATTTGACTTTATTATCATTACATCCCGCAAATAACGTTGAATTGACACCTTTTCGATCAATCTATGAAGATAAATGAGTATTTCTAACTGAAAACATTCGTGGTTTCAAGACAAATGAAGCATCCTTGAATATACAGTACAGTCACCACATCTGTAGCTCCTTCACATTTTTACCAGTCTAAACTCTTGCAGTTAACACAAAACTCCTTTGCAATGCACTTAAATAATTGTTCAACATTTCTAATGAAGAGAACTCATTAAAATCGACAAAAATTCTCGAATGATACGCATCATTTATCATCTACTGCAGAACGTAAAATCTCAAAGTCTCGGAGGAAAAATTTCGGAACTACACAACTCCGGACAAAAGAACTTTCCGATACTTTCAAGAATTTCGGACAAACGAGACAAACGATTTTCGCACATTACCACAATACATGTTAAAACCTGCCGTGATTTTTACGTTAATAAATCATGTGCAACGTAAAGTAACTACATCAGTGAATCAAAAGAATTCAACAAAAGCATTCAACCAAGAAAATAATTCTGAAAGCGGTTAAGAATGCAGACAAAAACAAGACGTACCTTCATCGACTCAAACTACCGGGTGAGTCAAAAAACGCCTGGCGTTTGAAGGCTAGTGCACCCTGAATATATAAGCAATGATATGCTGCAATACCTGATTGAATAGCTGACATGTTCAAAAATTTTTGGAAATTTTCCTGGATAAAATCTATCACTCCCATTAGATTCTGTAAGCGATTTTCTACATAAATTCCCTTCGAGAAACCTCAAAATGTGCAAGCAAATTTCCATAATGTGTTTACCTCACAGCGATGACTTTCAGCACGTTTTAGCACATGTTTCCCTCTTGTCGGGTTAAAAAGTCTTCCCCTAGTATGAATATCATATCAGGGGGATTCCATTCTCCCAAGAGGACAAAATACATGAACACATCCAAGTGTCATTATTGCTATCAAGGAGAACCAAGGGAAATCTTGCTTGGTGTTTTCACTTGTTTTTGCAGGTTTTCGAAAGGGGCTTTCTGTAGAAAATATCCCATTTCAACAGGAAGGAATGGCCGATTAAAGCTGGGTAAATTAGTGAACCTAATTGGACGTACCGGGAATAAATCAAGATAGTTTTCAACGTCATTGCTGTGATATCCAGGGAGGACAATTTTTTCAAACGTCGGGCGTTTTTTCGACTCACCCGGTACATTGTTACTGACAACTGTTACAGTGTAAAGTCACCTTGGAGGCAGGGTCCACGATGACAGTATAACAGTTTTTAACAGAGGCAAGGCAGAAATTTTTGTCTTTTCTTCCGTTTTCAAAGAATTTAAAACTTTCGCACAACTTTCGCGCCAGACCGCTTTGGGAAGGTCTCTTGCTTATATCTTGTAGATATAAACAGTGCATTTTAATCCATAAATATTTCAAGAAACTGTAAATTTTGGTAAGTAGGCCTAAAATTGCTACAATCTACCTACAGGGTGTCTCAAAAAAATTGTTTGACGTTTGATTAAATACTAAAAAATAACTATACGCTGAATGGACCCTTGGTCAAGTGACCCTTTTCCTGAGATTTTAAATTAATTTTGACGCAAAAATCTTGCAAATCCGCTAAGAAATTCAAGGGGCTACAAGCTTTTGAAGTTCAAGTTTGTGCCAAAGCTGAAACCAGAGGCCTCTAAATGGCATGCTTGGTAAAAGTCCCATAGGCCATCGTTTCTGTTATTTCTCACTTGTTTCAAGGCGAACCAAGTGGGATTCAAACATGTTTTCGATAACCTAACTGTCAAGCATGAGGATGCTTTGAGGAAACAGATTCAGACTCTCGTCCGTTACCTTTGAACCACTGTGTTTGGACTTATGCAATATGAAGGAAATTTCAAGAATGATCGCAAGAAATAATTTACATCAGAAGTCCTTTTCGGTTTGCTCTGATACCAACGAGAGGTATGACATTGGAAAAGCTTCTCCTACCTCCGTCTTCGAGCTTTTTGCAATGATGGTAATCTGAAGGGGGGGGGGGGGTCCCTGGTTTCAGCTATAGCATATTTTCATCTTTGATAGCTCGCAACTCTGTGAATTTTCAACCGATTTGCAAGATGTTAGTCTCTAAAATTATTTCATAATCTTAGGAACAGGGTTATCTTTCCATGAGCCTATTCATCTTGTCGTCATTTTTCAATATTTGATCAAACGTCGAACAGTTTTTTGAGACACCCTGTAGTTCTCTTTGCTCTAACCTACGCAAAATAAATTGATTGATGATTGATGATTGATGATTGGCGATTAATGATTAATGATCGATGATTAATGATGACGACGATGATGATGATGATTGATGACTGACGATAGATGATTAATGATCGATGATGATGATGATGATTGATGACGTCGGTGATGCTGCTGATGATGTAAAAACCATGCCGAAATGTACATATGAAGCCTCACCTCTATACGGTTTATCACTTTCTTGTTATTGATGTCAACTTTTAATCGTATTGCAGTCTAAAAATAAGAGCTTTCCGAGTCAGCAATTAGAAAGATATTACGTTCACATTAAACTTCAGCTTTTCAATCAAAATACACCCTAAAGGCCGATTTCCACTCAGTGCAATTTTCTAAGCGGATTGGAAATCTATTGTTTACGAGAGAAAATATATCTTGAATTTGAATAGAATGTTACGCGTGACGAACTTCTTTTGTATAAAATGCCGTCCGCTTGGAATATTCTACAGAGCGGAAATTAGCCTTAATGGACAATCTCCAGTCAGCAGAATTTTCCGGAGCAGGTGCAAATTTAGACAATAAAAAGTTGCTCAAAAGTAACTATCAACTCAATTTCAAAGCAACATCTTCTCTCATAAACAACAGAATTTCCACCCGCTCGCAAAATCCCACTGACTGGAAATTAGGCTTCACTTTCCTTTGTGGCAAATAAACTCAAATAAAGGCTCAAATCATGACTGAAGTTGAACTATGCTTTGTAGAAAACAAAAGCCGTGCTTCGCTTTTGTCAACAATAAACATACCTTCGTATCATGAATCCTTATTGATTTATCTTGCGAGCTGGTGTACAAGAACCCTCTATAAACCTAGGAAGAATACAGCAAAATGTAATCAGCACTTGGAAATCAGTTGCGCTCGATGGACACGCTATTACAAAGAAATTTACGATTGGAAATGCTTCTTCGTATCAAAGTACTTCTTCGAAGTAGTGTTTCTCTAGTCGATTAGTCAAGCTTCAGATGTAAACACAACAAACGGATGAAAATCCCTTTGTTTGCAATCATCAAACATTCCCTGGCACTGATATGAAATTGCTGTTCTTCCCAAGGGACGTGCTTTGGGAAATTATTGCCGACTTAGCAGCAAATCCTTCGATGCCTTCTTAAAAGCGTAAATCGAATGGCTATTTCTCACGTTCAATGGAATGACAACTTATGAATGTCAATGCCAGGGGTTTTTTCATCAGAGTGATGGAAACTCCTTTTTGAAAATTCCAAATTTAGTCTCGGCAGTCGATACCTAGCTTACATTTGCCTCCACAACGCCGAGACCGGTTAGAATGCGCATAAAATTGTCCCTCAGCATTAGGTGGATCACAATAGCACAAAACTTTAAAACATATTAGGGGGATCCAATACATAAAATGAGACATCTCTTTATGTTCAGATGAGAAAAATTCATGAAGGCAGAAACGATCTTAAATTGCTGTCTTTTTAAGTTGAACTTCATCTTACCTGAATGCACGTCACTGAACCTTTATGGGCCTCGAAAACCAATTCGCTTGCAACTATCGATGCTGCAATGAAGAAAAATACAACTGCGGTATAAATATGTGGCAAAGAAATTGATTATCTTGATAGATGCAGACAACAGGTCCCATGAGGATAGTCCTTTGTAGCCTGGTCTTCTCTCCCCTCAAAACAGGCAATGCTGCTCGGGGTGAGTGGCCGAGTGGCTTAAACAGTTTTTGTCAGGTAGCTGAAGTTAAGTTCGGTCGAGTGAGGTCAAACTCCAGATGAGTGACCTCGGAGGCCTGACCTCACAACTCATCTCATGGTACTTCGTAAGGGACATTAACCTAGGGGTCCCATGCCTGGATGAAGCATGCACAGTGGGCCTAAATTAGCTTTCGATAGCTAGAAGTCCTAACAAGTCCACTCAAAACAAATTGAAAAACAAAAACAAAACAAAAACATCACCATGTTTGTAGCTTAGAGACTAAAGCTCATTACCTCGATATTCCCATAGATTTCTTCTTTCTTTTCATTTCGGGCCAAGCCTAACCAGTGCTACCAGTGCTAGCAGTCAAATTCAAATGGCTCCTTCGTGTCTGAACTGTTAGCTCCTACATAGTATTCAGCCCCCCCACGTAGCCTCATTTCAAACTTTCTCCTATAATGAACAAGTTTGAAACAAGGATGAACGCATAGGGGTAGTTAAATGTTCAGACGCGCAGGAGCTGTTTGAATTTGACTGCTGCGCTAGAACTGGTTGACTTGGGTAAAGGAAAAACAACAAAAAAGCAATAACATGGCGTTAATGAACTTTGATTTCTAAACTACAAACACAGTGCATTATTTCTAATACTTTCACCATCATTAAAATACTAGCAGTTGCCAACTTCAGCTTGCGCCATACTGTTTGATCCAGCGTTGAAAATCGTTTCTTGATCATATAGATAGAGTTGAAACTGCGTAAAATGACGTCATTGACCAATCTGAGATAAGGAAGTGTTTGCACAGATACGCTTTTTGAAATGATAAATCAAGAGTTGAAGGCCATAGGAAGGAAATTCCAAATGTTGCCTAATTTTGGGATTTGTTGCAGGGAGCCAAGGGGGCTCATAGTTACGAGTTTTCGCGCATGCGTGCGCAGTTCCTGCTCTATCAATCATATAAATACTTTACAATATTTGTTACATTCTACACTTGTCATTCGTACCCTACATCTAATCTTCTCAACAGTGTAATTCAATATTGCTCCGTCGTGATCTTTCGTTTCTTTCAAATAAAGTTTTACCCCAATTCATTTTGTATGGTGACGAAAGGCTAACCATTCACATCAATAAGAAGTTACTTAAGGCAACAATCAAACTCATTCATGCCACAGAACACTTCTGAATGTGCCTTTGCTGCAAACTCCCATGCATAAGCACCCACTTTTGTCAGTTAATACTGTATTTGTAAATAGTCTATCACTGTTCTTTCTACTCCGCTTAATGTTGTGGTTCCCTATGAATTGGCCATGGGATATTCATCGTTTTTGCTCCTCACAAGAGGTCGGTCCCGTAGTGCAGTACAGTTAGTAGCAAATTATGGTAGTAGAATTAAAGAGATGCATTGTAACATGTCATATGAATGGAAAAAATCAGGACATAGAACTAATGCCTACTGCGGTGAATAGAATTCTCTCCGTCCACTTCAACAAATACTGGAAAGACAAAGAGATGATAAAGAGTTTCGAAGAATTATGATTAGGGTGTGTTTGATTGGTAATTCCAAACCTACCAAATTCTGAAAACGGTAGATCTCGCAGAGACGGAAACACAGTATCCAATCAAAAAGAAAATTTCTTCAAAACAGCAGGTTTCAAACAGACGAGGCTTCCAGTTGAAAAACACGAAGACGAGCCCGGTCCTCGGCAACGAAGACTGAACTGACTCAATTATCATAGCAGCACAAATAAATTCGCCTTGCATTCAGAGTTTCCCAAATGAAAACGAGAATCTCTCCAAAGTCTGCCAAACCTTTCGCCTGTTGGAGCAGAAGGTTCGGCAGGCCTTCCAAACCTGCCAAAGCTGCTGTTTTCGGAATTTGGTAGTCAATCAAACACCAATTCCGAGTCAGCCAAGTCTACCGTTTTCAGAATTGGCACCAATCAAACACACCTTTACTTCATTCATTGTTCATGAGAATGGCAATATCACTATCCTGTCCGGCTATCCTTAACCTTCCCTTCTTCACAGAGGTACTGCTTCTCCTTTGTCCCTCCCTCTCCCTTCTTTGCAAGGGTAATTTATTTAAAGATTTTCTGCTTTTAGCGCTTTCGATAAATGGGAGAGATGCAGACAAGTATGGTCCTAGTCTACGGTGCGACCTCTACGGGGGAGGAAAACTTGAAGGAAAAGGAAATATCGGATGATGCAGATGATGCTGTTCTGGATACGTTCACACAATTACAGATTGCATGATAATTTATCCTAAAGACACAAAGTAATAATGCATGATTACCGACAAAAATGGCGATCGTTTGTTTAAAGTGTATTTATGTTTTATATTAAATTTCCTATCTCATTTCCCTTCAATTTTCCTCCTCCATAGAGGTCGCACCGCAGACTAGTGCGGTCCCTCTCCCGTATGAAACGTCCGCAGCTATCTTACAAATCGTATCAAAGACAATTGGAAAGAAAAAAGGGCTTACCGTAAAATTTAGGCGAAATAACATTGTCCATCAGGAATTTTTTGCGAGCATTCTTCAATTTCCTGTTCATGAAGAATGAGATACCATCAGCATCAGTCGTTGAACTTCGTGACGAGCTCTTTGAACTGTCTGTAGAAATACTTCGCTTTCGCGATATACTTTCGTGCAATCGCGAGGCCCCACTTTCAGGGTTCATTCCTTGCCAAGGGGCAGCAGTGGCTGCATCAGAAGTTTCACGGTTGTTCATCGAAAGCAACCTATCACGAGCACCTTCAAGCAACTGTTCTTTCCTTCCATATTCATTCGACTGTGACTGTTTATTACTCGTTCGATTCCAGCTTGAATTGGCAATATTCAGATCTATATCCAGCTGTTTCTGTAGCTTCAGAAAGTTTTCATACTGTTCTAGCTTTGATGCATCTGTGGGATGTTTAAATCTGTCGGTTAAGCTCTGTTTACCTAATAATAATGACAAAAAAATTATAATGCAAGTACATTTAAATACAATCTGTTAAAAGCTTTAACGCTACGATCAAACTTTCGTCAAGAATAGCTTCTTACGAGAGCAACTGGGTATTTATAGATACTGCATAAGATAAAAAAATAAAGGATAAATGAAGATATGGACTACCAACTAAATCTTATATTTATAAACAAAAGATTACTATGCCAATGAGAACAAATTGGTAAGTTAAAATAAATGCCGATATCTGCTGCACCTTGAGAAAACAGAATTTTGTTTTCTTTTTGGATGATCGTAAAAAAAATATCATAAAATAAATCATTCTACCTTCCTTTCCATTCGTGTCTTTCCTGCCACTTTGATTCGTGTCTTCCCATATCGATTGCCTTCCTGCACTTGATTCGAAGTTGTCAATGCTAGCTTCTCTTTCTCCTGGGGGCTTAAAAAACGCCATAGGACCTTGCCGGGCAATTACATTTTCAGAACCATTCTTCAATTTTGGCGAATGTGTTTCGCGACTGTCGTTGATCTTTTCAATTAGGGGCCTAATGTCAACTAGTTTCACGCGTGGCGATAAGTCAACTTCTTCAATTGAGGAACTTGATTTAGCTAGTGCTTGATCATTAACATTCTTATTCATGCAAACAAATGAACTCATACTTGTCCCAGATCCATCATTTTGTTTCTTCTCTGTTGGTCTTTTCCTCTTTCTTCTTCCAGTTTTCTTATCTTTCACGTAATAATCTTTATTTAATTTTTTGTAACGCATCGAGGAAGTGAAAACTCCAAAAGAACAATTGTCATCTTCAGATTCAAAACGAAAAGGATCTCTTTGATGGGGCATAGCTTTGAAACGCTTCTCTTTGGCTCCTTTATTAAGATCTAATTCCTTTCTGGAGAACTCTTCACTACGTTTTTTACCTCTAACCCAGTCGCTCTTGAAAGATTGTTTTGATTTGGTTCGAAGAACATCAACCGCTTGACCTTGCAATTGACTATCTTTGCTATTCAATGATACGTCCAAGCAAAGACTTGTATCTGTATCTACACTACCCTTTTCATTTCTTGAGGTGTATGAATCAGTGTCTCGAAAGGAATGACTAATATCTGTCAGTTGATCACTAATAGAGCTATTGGAATCGTCAAGTATACCATGTGCACCATGGCTGTTTGATTTATCCCCGCCACTTATTCCAGATTTCGAGCGAACTGAATGCACAAATGTGCCGTGAGGAACATAACCTTTACTGACAAGTTTGTCACCTTTACAGTTAATGGTATCGTTTCGAGCGCCTGGTGCTCCATGACTTTTGGTTTTACTTCCACTGCCTACGTTGTTTTTCGAGCCAACAAAATCCATCGTCATGCCTTGGGTGGAATTACTTTTAAAGATCTCTTGGTCACTGCTATGGTTATCGATACTACTTTGCACGCCTTCAGCGTCATGATATTTACCTTCAATGCAATTGCCTATGTCTAATTCTGAGCCAACGATATCATTGGTCAAGTCTTTAGAATATTTGCTGTCATCTGGTGCTACTTCATGCGTATCGAAACTCGCATCTTCATTTTCTAGAGTTTTACTGCCATCACCACTAACGGCAGCCTTCAAACTTTCCAATATTACCTTCCCCTCTCTTGTTCTCTTCAAATGCACTGCAACGTCCTCTCCAGCTTGACCAAGTGCAGTTAAAACTGCTATCCTCTTTTCAAAATTATCGCCGAGTATATCTCCCAATTTGTTGGCTCTTTTGGACAATCGATTTAATTTTCTTTGAAGTGTTTCGATCTCATCACGACACTTTGATATCTGTCCAAGAGTCTTACTCATTTTCTTTCTCGTTGCAATCCCTCGTTTTTCTAGACATTGAAATTCTTCAAATTTGCTTTGCTCTGAAGGTAAAAAATAACAAACAAAATAAGTAACCTAGAAATTAACAACGCAATTTTCGACTATGTTCACACGACAATGGCACAGATTGAAAAAGACGGCCAAAGATGTGACGGTTGACGGTACGAAAACTGTAGCTATCATTCGCTTTGAAACTACCGGTGGCCAACCATGCTTTGCGCATACCGGGTAAACAAAAAGTGACTCGACGCAATCGGTCATAAAAAAATAAGTAAGAGGCCGATGGAAATGCTTCAAACGTTATTCTGTGGCTAAAATACTACCCTAAACTATGAGTAGTTTTTGTAATATTTCTTCGCATAGAAAATTTTTGCGATTCAAGCCTTTTGAGGAAAAGGGCAAGCCTGAGATCCTCGAAAAGTTGTCAAAAACAAGGGATCCATTTAAAGCCATTACAGATCTTCAAAACAACGAGGAGCGTTTTTTTTTTATTTCAAACTGGGAATAGGCAACTAAGTAGAAAGTTTTCAGAGCAAGAAGATGCCCCAAGAAAATCTTCAGTTACCACAACCTTCAGACGCTCGGAGAATGATAGGGAAAACCCTTTTTAAGAAAATTAGTTTAACGATTTGCTTGACTGGCCTGATGACAATAGGTCATAAGTGCCTTCCTTGCCGACGAGGGCTGGGGTTGCAGCCCCACAGAACTCCCTCAGATATGCCCCTCTTATGCGTAAGCGACAAAACGTTTCTTTTAGCTGTTCTCCTCGTTCTCTCAAATATTAGGGAATGCATTATTGGCACTCTTTGAAAGGACAGAGAAATTCGACGGTACAAACTTCTTTGCAAGCTTCGTGACAGAGAGCCTGGATTTTGACGACATAGAAATTCAATCAGTCCTAAAGACTTAATCGGTCTCGTTTGGAAAGCGTTGAAAAATTTTCGCTTTCATTGTTGTAAAGTGTTCTCATGATGCGGTTTTTTACATTGCATGCTGTTGTTGTTGTTATACATTTATTTCAAATCGATTAAATGAACCAGTCTGCCATATGTTATTATTCAGCATCTGGATATTGGAAGCTACCACAGTCAGATATGTCCACTTACTGATAGATTCCAGCTCACCAGTACCCAATAAATTAATGCAAACAAGTGCCATAACCACAGTTATTTAGCCTTGGTTGAGAGCATTTCCGTGCCATTTTATTAATCTATTTTTCCAAGGAAGGCGAAACGAATGGTGATGCTGATCTTTAAAAAAATTGGGATTATTGATAAATAAGAAACTTGAGTACCAGATAAAACATCTTAGTGGTTATCGCTACTGAAAGCATGGGCGATGATGCCAGAGACCGCGGAGCCGGGGGGCTGGGGGGGCTTTAGCCCCCCAATAATTTTCAAGAGATAGTTTTAGCGTTTCAACAAATTTGTTCTCACGATTAAATATCGCCATTTGCTCTATCATATTGTTAGCACCCTTATTTGCGACTGTCTGCATACCCCACGGTACCATTTCTCATGCATTTATCACAAATCACTAAGCAGAATGTCTTAAAAGGTGTTGTTTCAAATGAAATGCGTCCAATAGCATTATGCAAAGATATAACAGTTTCGTCATCGTTAGCATAGCTTCAAATACCCAAAGTTTTAGCAAGCGATAAGTAAAATGCTTTCATGATATGCGTCTATTTTTAAAGCGAATTGCTGATGAGGGGATATCTCCAAACCTATAAATCGCAGAATGTTAACACGGCAATGACAACGAGTGCAACGATAAGTTTTTTAGCAAGATTTCTACGGACTTGGCTTCGCTCTCTGGAATGTCCAAACAATTATAATTTAGCAATTCTTAATGCTCATATGAAAGGCACAGAAAATATAAACTCTATCAAAGTTCCAACTAGTTATTATCAAAAGACCCAACAACGGTATACAAAATCTTCGAAAATTTGCAAAAATCATTAGATTTTTTAGTGCTACAAAATTAAAAGTTGAAATATTTTTTGCGTTATTAGGTTCTCTATGTTTAAATTGCTTCTGAAAGTAGAGAGACTGTGTTTCCGTATCATTATTTTTCGGAGATAATAATTCCACGAGATTGTGAAAGTTTTTTAGGCTGGGCCTTTTCGCTATGAAATATAAAAATGCAACGTGGTACTATGAAGCGGTGATAGGGTCAAAAATGTTCCGTCGTCGAAATCCTGCTTCGTCGTGAAGTGTTCATCCGTCGTGATGTGGCTCTTCGTCGTTAAACCAAAGTATGCCGTCGTCGTATTGTCATTGGCCGTTGTAACTCATTTTCATTTCATTCATTTCATTTTATAATATTTATACAGGTTAAAGGTTCATACATATATATGTTTTTCAACCTGACCCGTTTTAAAAGATAAAAATAAGCACTAATACTAATAACAAAGGAAATTTACTAACCTAACCTAATTTACAATTTACTAACCTAACCTAATTCACAATTTACAATTTATATAACTAAGGCTAAAAAAAAGAACGTAAAGATAAAATAAGAGTTGTCCCCGACTATAGATGATCTTTGAAGATTTTCAGGGAGGGGGCCAATTTAGTAGCTCTTTCTAGACTGTTCCACAGTTTTGCACCTCGATAAGAAAAGGCCTTTTGGCCATTGATCGTTTTTAGCAGCGGTATCTTAAGATCAGTTTCTGATGAACGCAGAAACCGTTCTCTATCATCCGAACATTTTGCGAATAATTTTCTCAAGTAGTCTGGTGCAAGCGAATTTAAAGACTTGTAAGTTAGCGTGGCTGTCTCCTTTCTTACAAGATTACTGATAGTTGACCATCCAAGATTCTGAATTATCGGAGCAGCAGACGCATCGTATGGGCTGCCAGTTACAATTCTGGCAGCTCTATTTTGGATTTTTTGCAAGACGTCAAGCTTTGATTCACTACAGCAGCCCCAAACGGAACAACAGTAGCTCAAATGGGGCTCAACAATCCCTCTATACATTTTGATGAGTACGTCAGATGGAAGATATTTCTTAGAATACTTAATAAGTCCAAGGGCTCGATTAGCCTTGGTCTTGATGGTATCGATATGCTTGTCCCAGTTGAGTTTACTGTCTATCTGAACACCTAAGTATCTTGTGTTGGTAATCATTTCAATGTCCTGATCACCTATAGAAAAAGATGGTGGAGCATCAGGCTGGCTTTCGATCTTACGGATGTTTGGACCAGAGCCTATAATAAGTGATTGCGTTTTCACAACATTCAGAGAAAGTTTGTTTGCATGCAACCAATCCTGTAGCTTCAAAAGATCTAAGTTTAGGTCATTTTGCAGGTCATCAATACTTTTGGAAGAGAGGGAAATGGCCGTGTCATCAGCATACATGCTGACATGGGATTTCTGCAAGGAAGAAGGCAAATCATTGATGTAAATCAGGAACAAGAGTGGACCAAGACAAGAGCCTTGAGGAACTCCACAATTTATTCCCTTCACATCAGAGGAGGTGCCATCCACCCTGCAGAATTGTTTACGGTTATCCAAATATGATGTAAACCAGTCATGTTCCAGGCCAGTCACTCCATACATTTTCAGTTTTTTCAGTAGGATTTCATGATCAACCGTGTCGAAAGCCTTCTTCAAGTCAATAAAGATTAGACCAGTGTATTTTCCTTTGTCTATATTCAGGTACCAATCATTGGTGCTAGCCATAAGGGCTGTGGCTACCGAGTGTAAAAGTCGAAAACCAGACTGATGCTCATGTAGTGATTTATTTGCATCCAGGTATTCATAAAACTGATTGAAAATTAATTTCTCAAACAGCCTAGATATGAAAGGAAGAACTGATATTGGCCTATAGTTAGACCTGTCATCCTTTGCGCCACTCTTGAAGATGGGTGCAATACGCGCTATTTTCCAGTCCTCCGGGAATTTTCCTGCAAACAATGATTTATTGAAGAGATCACACAAGGACCTGCCGACAACTGGCAAAGCAATCTTCAAATAAAAGCTCGCAATGCCATCGTGACCTGAACCATGTGATGTCTTCATCTTATTCAAGGTTGATGATAATTTATCTGTCATGATGGCTGAAAAAGAGAAACTTAATGGAGGAGTTTCAAATGGGTATTCACCAGACAAGAGTGGATTGGCTTTATTGGGAATTTTCTCACTAAGTTTATTCCCAATGTTGCAGAAGTACTCATTCATTGATGATGCAATTGCTTTTTTACCCCTAATTGTTTGCCCGTCTACAGTAAGATTAGGCACAACTGTAGTGTTCGACTTTTTGTTAATAACTTGGTTGATGGTTTTCCAAGTTTTCTTGAGGTCACCTTGAAACTGCGTGATTTTTTCAGAGAAATACTCGCGTTTAAGCTGTGTATTCAAGTTATTTAACCTGTTACGAATTTGCTTGTAAGATTCCATCAACAATTTTGAGTTGATCTTTACAGCTCGAGTTTTTAACTTATCTCTCGTTTTAGCCAACTTGAAATAGTCAGCATTCAGCCAAGGCGTATATTTATCAGACACGCGTCTTCTTAAAGTAGGCGCATGCTTTTCTAGAATAAGCGAAAATATTTGGGTCCACTTGCGTACTGCATCATCAATGTCTTGAGCATCTGCTACGATTGTCTCCCAATCAACCTCAGAGAGATCTGAGAGGAAAGCCTCTTGATTAAAATTCTTCAGCTGACGAGATGTAATATATTTGTGCTGGTGTTTAACACCACCACGCAGCTTTCTGACACAACATACAAGATAGTGGTCACTAAGACTGATCTTAAGCACTCCACTCTCTGTGATATTGTTACAGTTTGTAGTAGCTATATGATCAATCAAAGTGGAACTGTCTAGCGTAACCCTAGTAGGCTCTTTTATTATCTGCTTCATATCAAAAAGGTCGTATAGCTCACGTAACTGCACAATATGGCTCGGAGTAGTGTCTCTATGACAGAAATCACAGTTCGTATCTCCTAGAATAATTTATATCTAGAATAATATAAGAAGAATTTTATAAAAGATCGGATAACTATGGCTCGTCATTTGCCCAGCAGCCGTTATCGAGTGTTAAGCCGACGTCAATGTCCCCAGACGTCGAGGGATGGCAAGCCGTGGTTGCATAATAAGCCGTCGACCATCGATCCATCGTGTGTTGATAAGCCGTCGCCATCGAGCGTAACTTGATCAGCCATCGAGCGTAACTTGATAAGCCATCGCTCGTAACGGCGTAATGTTATTCATGATCTTGTCATGATTTTGATCATAATAATTGCCAATTCGCATTAATTTGCAGCCAACATGAAAAATTCTAGGGCGTGAAATGCAAATTTCTCCGAGGAGCATTTCACTCCCAGAAAATCTCATACAACTTTGGCAAAAATCCTTTCGTTTTCAATAGACTGAAAAATCTCTTATGCTTTCTCGACGGAGTGAAATGCCCCTCGGATCTGTCAGTTCTTGGAATTTATTACACGTTGCAATATAAACTCTTCACAAGAAGGAAACTATATCAAAACCATGCTAACGGACGCCATGTGGTCAGGAATCCTTTATCAAATGATTAGAATCATAAAGTACTCCTTGACCTTTTATCAATTTAGGTACTGTTTACGTGCGATCTGTTACGATCTTTTATAAAATTCTTCTTATAAAAAGAGCTTCTTATATTGCAAGGTGTAATGAATTTCAAGAAGAATTGAGAAATCCGAGGGGCATTTCACTCAGTCGAGAAAGGGTACGAGATTTTCTCAGATCAAATGATTTGTTGCGGATTTTTCTTGAGACCAAAAGGATTTTTGCCAAAATTGTATGAGATTCTTTGGGAGTGAAAGGCCCCTGGGAGAAATTTGCATTTCATACCGTAGAATTGTTTACTTTGGCTGCAAATCATATATTACGTTTGCCGATTATTGTGATAAAGATCATAGCACGACCATGAATAACGAGCGATGGCTGATCAAGTTACGCTCGATGGCTGATCAAGTTACGCTTGATGGCTGATCAAGTTACGCTCGATGACGACGGCTTATCAACGCACGATGGATCGATAGTCGACGGCTTATTGTACAACCACGGCTTGCCATCCCTCGACGTCTGGGGACATTGACGTCGGCTTACACTCGATGACGGCTGCAGGGCCAATGACGAGCCATAGTTACTGCAGCCAATGACGGTACGACGACGGGATGCTATGGTTTGACGACGAAGAACCACTTCACGAAGGATGAACACTTTATGACGAAGCAGGATTTCGACGACGGAACATTTTTGACCCTATCACCGCTTCATACGGTACATCTCTCTAAATGATGCTTTAAAGGTGATTCAGTGATTGGATATGCTGATGATAACTGTCTTTCCAAGGCGAGCATGTGGGAACGGGCGTTGGTCGCATTTGTAGCCAAAGTAGAGGGCGTGGTCATAAAAATTTTTTCTAGGGGCTTCGCCCCCAGACCTCCTAAGATTCTCTATTACTTTTTAGGCCCCCCAATCCAAAATGTGCTCCGCGGTCCTTGGATGATGCACCGGTTCTTTGGAATGGAAGACAATAATAAAAGAATTCCTTACCCATTAGTTGCCCACTTCCCTCCTCAGGCATGTCTGTTTATCAATATGAATGAAAAAGACCGTTTAACTTGCATATGTTGTTGAATTTCTTCCCTCTCTCTTCGCTCTGCCTCTCATTTCGTTAGGCTCACGATTTCGAACTTCAACGAGTCGACTCTCCTTCGGAGCGACGTAAAAGTGAAAAACAACATATGCAAGTTAAACGGTCTTTTTCATTCATATTGATAACCAGACATGCTGAGGAGGGAAGTGGGCAACTAATGGGTAAGGAATTCTTTTATTATTGTCTTCCATTCCAAAGAACAGGTGCATCATCGCCCATGCTGAAAGCCTACCGGATGGAAGCTCCTATATTTCAATTAGAATTATTAAAACTATATTTCTTCCAACCTTGTTGTATATATATAGCAGCCTCTGTCCAAAGGGCATTGAAAAGTGAAAGAAGCCACTCAAACAAAATGCGGTGATATCATGAGTCAAAGTATCAGCGGTTTCAATTTGGTGTAGCAGTCTCATTTGAATGGCAATACTGGTATTGGTGCTAATTGTAATCAGTCTAGGAACTTCTTAGAAACGTCTTAAAAACTTTGTGTTCTCGGATACCGAATACACGGGGGAAGCTGGGAATAATCGGGGAGGTTGGATTTGGTTCCATCTTATAATATTTGGGGTTGTAAAACTCGGGAGGGGGAGTGGAAAAATTGACAATAGCCATTCCTTTGTTTAATACGTGTGTTTCTTATATTCATTCAAAACTATGTTACCATTATTTCAATTTTAGAAGGATTAATAAAAGGGGCATGGAATAAAGGCTAGCCGGTTGGAAAATTCTGTCAATAGCAAATAAGAGAGAAGGGGATCTAGTATTTGGTACTTGGTAACACTCAAATTATGGCAATTTCATTATAGCCCTTAACACTGTATAACTGAGTCAAATTCTCAGTTTCTGTTAGAAATGGTCTTGAATTGCATTCAAAATGACTAAGGGCCTATTTATATGTGGGAAAACACCTGATTTGCAAGACGCAGGACTGAGAGGTGAGATTCCATCTTTCGATGGAATCCTTTGTATTTTCATTTCGCGTTTACATGACGAACGCAACCACCGGTATAGTGAAATCCCACCTCATTAGAGGTGGCATCTAGCCTGGTTCAGGCGAAATTTCTCCATATAAACGAAACACCACTGGTATGGGGAAGTGAATTGAAATCATTTGTTGATTCTAATTGGTAAGTTCGTTCTGATTTCACAAAGGAGAGATTTTACTCCACCTCGTCTCTCAGCCCGGGGCTGACAGGTGAGGTGAACGATCTCATATAAACAGTAGCTAAAATTTACCTCACCTGTCACCGCAGGGTCTGGCAGGTGAGGTGTTTTTCCTCATATGAACAGGACCTAAGATCAAAACGGATAAAACTAGCATACCTTCGAGTCTGCGACGTTTTGATGCAACTTGGTTTTCATCACCTTTCTTTCGTTTTCCTTTTTTGTTCTCATGGCTCTCCTCGTCAGAAACCAAAGGCATCTTGATCGATCTTTTATTAATAGATTTCGGTCCTCCTTCATTAACAATCGCTACAGTACTTCCTTGCTTCCAATACTCTGAAGACAACTTCTTTACAACGTCCCCAGACTTAGTATGCTGGCTCGCCTCTATCTCCTTTGGTTGTACAATAGCCTTCGTTGATCTAGCAAGTTCCGTAGAGGCACCTGTAGCTGATCTGGAGTCAACAAGATGCAATTGGCTTTGGCTCTCTGACTGACCTCCAGAAAACTCTTTATTTTCAGTACCAGCTGGCACTGTTGCAGACAATTTCTGAGCTTGTTTCTTCTTTCTTAAATTATCAAAGAAATTCCGTAATAGGTTTCTTTGTTGGCTGAGATCACCTGAGCTCGATGTTCTCGGCACATCAATAGATTCTATCGGTTTGGCTTCTGATTCTGATTGACAAGTCGTAGTTATCATTCCCGATACTCTTTCTTCGCTCAGAGTTGAGGTCGATTTCACTGAGGTCGCAGCGCTTGAATCTAGCAAGGCTGAGCTTGATGTCTTTGGTATCGAAGCAGTCAAAACTGATGTTGAGACAGGTACATTTGTTGATTTCGATGCTTTGAAATTTGACAATGTTGCAGCCTGAGTCTTATCACCTGATTCGTTTGTAGTTATTTCCGTTGCTTTGGGTATATGTCCCCCTACTTTCGATGATAGCATACTTCTGGCAGCCGTTGATGAAGATGTATCAGCAATGGAATTTGTAGGCCTGGAAGTTTCTTCTGCAGCTTTAGATTTGTTTACAGTCTCGTCACTTGATGGCACAGGGCTCTTCGTTACTGCTACCTTCTTGACAGCGTTCTGCACCGAAACAGTTTTTGCATTTGTATCGGGCTGCAATGACAAACCTACATTAACGTGCTTTGGCTGCGCCAAATCGAAAGAAACCGATCTTCTTCTCTGATATTTTTCTTGCATAGAACTTGCTAGTTCCTTTGCCACCGTTGGCCTTTGAGGGACGGTAATGCTATTTGATCCCTTATCCAACGGTGAACTGGCTGACCCGACAGAGTTTGATCTAGCTTTTGAGGCCACAGTAGCATTAGTTGATCCAGAGCCTTCGGGTCTCCCAGAGACCGCAGACTCAGCAGCGGGTATGGTACTTGATAATACCAAATTTGCGAGAGTTCTCATATCTACCAGATTCGATTTAGGCTTTGAAGACTTTGCCAAATTTCTCGATTCAGCTTCCCCTACTTTCTTTCCAGTTGATGACTGCACAACTGCGGTCGACGAAACCGTTGAAGCTGCCGATTTGGGTTTTGAAGTCGGGACTTCAACGGGTTTTGCAGCCGCAAAAACTGCTATCTTGTTGCTTACTGATTTGTGTTCTGACGAGCCTGCAGTACTGGCTTTTGCTACTGTCTTAACACTGCCGACTGATGCTGGAGAAGGTCCTGTTGAAGACAGGCGAGGTCGAGATAATATGAGTGATTCACCTGAGCCAGCACAATCTGATGATGCAGGCCTAGTTAGAGATGCTGATTTCACCACAGAACGTTTTTCTTCGGAACGAAGATCACTAATAGATTTAACATTAGCTTCCTTACTAGCGGCCGGTGCTTGCCCCGGTTCCGTTTGAGTCTTCAAGGAACCGTTGCCCACTGATCCAGACAAGACTGCCTGCATCATTGTGTCGGTAGCTGTTTGGAGGACAGATCCTTCAGTAACTTTCGAAAGATCATCTTCCTTGCCAACCGTTCTTGAAGAAGACTGACTTACCGTTTGCAATTTGGAGTGCAGTGTGACTGCAGATCCCAAATTATTGTCTCTCACACTATCGGCATGTCGAAGTGAAGCAGAATTGCTCGTTTGCTTTTCCAAAATATTAGTACTGGCATTAGTAGTATATCTTGCATGATTTGATCTGCTGAGAGGACCTGGAATAACAACTGATTCTGTACCGCTCAAGTTAGCTTCGTTTTGGGGTCCTGTATTTTTTCCCGTCTTTCCTTCAGCAGGAAGCCGTTGACTTCCTTGGTTGCCATGATCAATAACAGGGTCAGGTTCTGACACTTTTTCACCAACGGGCACCAAATCATCTTCTCGACTCTGCATCTCTTTGTCTCTTTCTGATTCCCTAGCGTGAGGCTCATCAGGAAGTTTACCAGCCTCGTACTTCTTATTGAGAAGCTTTCTGATATTAGGTGGGAGATGTGTTCTGTCTACTCCTCTGATTGGGTTACTTGGTACTTTGTTTATGTATTTGAACCTTGATTGTAAGCGTACATGATCTACATCAACATCTGAGTCACTAGCTGCGATGACATTATCATTCCTTTGTTCATTATTAGTTGAAGCTGTGCTACTGGTGGGGTCCGTGCGTGGTGGAGCCCGTGCGAGGTGTATGAAGACATTTCTCACGATTTCTTCGTGATATGAACAGAACCTAGAAAAGGTCAGAAAATGAGATGTAATTTTCATCAAAAATGAAGTCTAGTAGCGGAACCATATTTGGTAAATGTTTTCGTCCGTCGCTGGTTACTTCATAGTCGTTGCTTTCAGAACAATACGGTTACATCAAAACGACTTGCTCATAGTCATAATGGTTAGATCAAAACGAATTGCTCATAGTCACTATGGTTACATCAAAATGACTTGCTCATAGTCACTATGGTTACATCAAAACGACTTGCTCATAGTCACTATGGCTACATCTAAACGACTTACTCATAGTCACTATGGTTACATCAAAACGACTTATTCATAGTCACTATTTTACATCAAAACGACTTGCTCATAGTCACTATAGTTACATCAAAACGACTTGATCATAGTCACTATGGTTACATCAAAACGACTTATTCATAGTCACTATGTTACATCAAAACGACTTGCTCTTAGTCACTATGGTTACATCAAAACGAATTGCTCATAATCACTATGGTTACATCTAAACGACTTTCTCATAGTCACTATGGTTACATCAAAACGACTTGCTCATAGTCACTATGGTTGCATCAAAACGACTTGCTCATAGTCACTATGGTTACATCAAAACGACTTGCTCATAGTCACTATGGTTATATCAAAACGACTTATTCATAGTCACTATGTTACATCAAAACGACTTGCTCATAGTCACTATGGTTACATCAAAACGAATTGCTCATAGTCACTATGGTTACATCTAAACGACTTTCTCATAGTCACTATGGCTACATCAAAACGACTTGCTCATAGTCACTATGGTTACATCAAAACGACTTGCTCATAGTCACTATGGTTACATCAAAACAACTTCCTCATAGTCACTATGGTTACATCAAAACGACTTGCTCATAGTCACTATGGTTACATCTAAACGACTTAATCATAGTCTATTTGCTTTAACCCGAGCCCGCAAACATTTGCCAATCGTTTCATTACTAAACGCAACTTGTACCACAAACTGAATTTTCAAATGATCGTCATTTTAATCCATTCTAGACTTGGCTCAAGTCTATTCCCACAGTCTGTCGGACAGCATCCTTTTCGCTTGTTCCTGGATCCGCCATTCCAGCCTTCTGTCAAGGCACAAAGACGAAAGCGAGAGAAAGGAAGATGTTCACCTCTCGCACGGAATGTTGGAATGTTCGAACAAGGAACTACCGTAGATGGGACGGTCAGACGGACGGAAGAAACAGACATCCGGCAAGTCTAATCCATTGCTCTCAATCTTGTTACTGCAGAAACAAAAGGATGCAATGACTTTTAAAAGTACTTTCAACACAGACCATTTCGCAATTTGGAGGATGGACTGAGCAGAACTCAAACCATTCTGACAGTATTCGGAAATCAGGGGAATCCCCGCCTTGCGGCTTGGTTGCATCTCAATGCAAATTTGAGTTATTTTCGATTTATTGGCACCTTTCAAGTGTTGCGCGATATTTTGTTTCGTATGGTAAACGTTTCCTCTGCATTATTCAGCCATCTGGTCATCATTTCACCCATTAGTGAGTGTATTTTGAGCAAACCATAATTCAAAAGCCTATATACAATTATACAATATACATAACAGAAAGAAAACGCTACCCCTTTATTGATTTCTTAAAGCAATTCAACGAGGATGCTTTTCTTACATTAAGCAGGACCGCTATTCCATAGTTTAGCTCCTCGGAAAGAAAAGCATTTTTGCCCATTTGCTGACTTTTTCTTAGTGTTCCGGAGGTTGCGGGAGGAGCATCCTGACAGTCTGGTGAAGATGTTACACAGGTATTGTGGAGACAAATCATTGAGCAACGATAGACTTGAAGACCATTGTCTAGATTCATTCCCGATGAGTTCTTCAATGGCTGGCCAGCCCAACTCCGGAATAAGCAGTCTGCTTGGGGTATCAAAGCAGCTATTTGTAATGATTTTACCGTAGAAGCACGAATTTGAAGCTTTTGCAAATGGCTGATGTCTGTAGCACCAGCAGAAGCCATGAAAGAACAACAGTATGGAAAGTGGGGCTCAACGATACCTGTGTAAAGAGTTTTCAAACTTGCCATAGGCAGAAAGGATTTAGCATGTCGTGAAAAGCAGATCGCCCTGGAGACTTTGGTAGGAAATTGCTTCAATTTGCTCTTACCAATCCAAAGAGCAATCGATTTGCACTCCAAGGTACTTTATCTGTTGAACTACTTCGATTTCATTGTCGCGTATCTTCAGTTCCAAGGCTTCATTTCGGCTTTTGATAGAGTTGCGTCTCTGCTTGGTGGATGTGGATATTAGCATTGAATGAGTTTTTGCCACATTCAATGAAAGTTTATTGCCTCGCAGCAAAATTTCCAATATATTGAGATCGCTATTGATAGCCTCATTAAGCTGAGTCAAATCGTGCGACTGATGACAAAAATTGGTATCATGAGCAAACATAGTCACAGAGAAACCTTGGGTAGCCCTAGGAGGTTCCTTGATATATTTCAAAAGAAGAAGAGGGCCAAGGCATGAGCCCTGTAGGACTCCCACTTCTAATTCCCCGATATCCGAATCAATCCTGAACACTACAGAATTGTTTGCAGCAGACCTAAACCTAGATCGCCAAACCTAAACCAAGATAGCTCTTGTTGCTGAAAGCCATAAACGTCGAGCTTTTGAAAGAGAATATCATGGTCAACCGTTTCAAATGCCTTTTCAGGTCAATAAATACTAATCCAACGAGCTTACCTAGATCAAGCCCGTTGCCCCATTCATCGCTAATTCCAAGCAAATAAATTAGTTCGGAATGTAGGCGCAGAAACCTTGATTGATCAGATAAAAGGAGACCATTTTCTTTCATATACTGGTAAAGCTGCTTGAAAAAAGTTTTTCAAAGAGCGGCCAGACGGACGTAAGAAAAGGTTTCGACCTGCAACAAATTGGCTCAAAATACACTCACAAATGCGTGGAGGGATGGCAAGACACCTAAAAAATATAGAGAAAACACTTGCCATACTATATAAGGCCTTGTTTATATGGGGGAAAACATCTCACCTGCCAAATCCGGGGCTGACAGGCGAGGTAAATTTCAGTCACTGTTTGTATGAGATTTTTCACCTCACCTGTCAGCTCTGCGGCTGAGAGGCAAGGTTGAGTAAAGTCTCTCTTCCGTGAAATCAGAATGAACTGACCACTGAGAATCGACGAATAATTCATTTCACCTCACCATACCGGTGGTGTTTCGTTTATATGGAAAAATTTCACCTCACCCTTTGGAGGTGGAGGCAAATTTGTCCTTTGAAGATTAATATCTTCACCCTCAATTCACCGATATAAAAAAACGAGGTATCTATGTTCACGTTGGCTGTCGAGGTATGTTTTGAAAATCAGTTCGGATTGTTTCACGCTATTTTCTTATCGCCAGGGTCGACCAAATAGGGATATTTCTCTTTGGGACACCCGGTATTATTCCATTCTGTTGTAACTTATTTTCCAGGACATTTCAGACAAGGATTTAAACTGAGGAAGCTTTCAGAATCAAAGAAATGACAAGTATCATAGATATAAGAAAGATATTAGGTGTGAAAAGTGGTTTCCTAAATGCGGGGCCTCGCTCTATCAATTCTTAACCAAATCATCCGTTGGTTTCTTAAAATGTGATTTCAATTTAGCGGGTTCTTAATGCACATAGCTTGCATCAATACAAAGTTTTGAAGGGTTTTCACAAATTCAGCCCCCCCCCCAACCAATATCCTTTTCAATCCTGTTTCTCTCCCTCCCTCTTAAGTGAGACTGCATCGCAAATACATTTCTTCCTGCCAGGGGTTTAACTTTCGAATTATTCCCTCCCTATGGTTAAACAATATGGTTGAATATCATTTGTGTATTGCTAGCTTTGCTACCCCGCTGTATAAGTAGCCTTGCATGCCCGAAATCAACTTCGCAATTAAAAGTCAGCCAATGAAAACCAATCAAAATGGGGAGTTGATCTGTTAGTCTCCTTCCCGTGCCGTTAAGTCTTCCAGGCAATGGATTACAGCCTCACACCACATGAGACCAGACAGAGAGACATCGGGTCGTGTACAAGCTGTCTCGGCACGGCAAGCCCGATCAACTCAAGTCACCATGAACTGGACTGAAGTCTGCCTATCCGCAGGCATTTTTATGTCCAGGACCAGCAACTCGAGACAGAAGTTCATCACAGTCTAAGGATGGCAGAATCATTTTAATTTCAAGGGCCAAAAAGGTTTTGGGCAACATTCTGTCACAGCCAGGTGGTCCAAAAGAGAATCCATTTTTGACCGGTTACTATCAAACTACGTTGCACAGGCAGAACAGAAGCTGCGCAAAAATGACGTCATCGACCGCATAGGGCTCGAAAAATGTGTAAATGTTATTGCCTAATTCTTTAAACTGAATAGATCGAAAGGAACTTCAGGTCGTTCGCTATAATTCCCGAAAGAGCATTTTTGATATCGTCATCACTTTTAGAGTTACAGCATTTTTAAGATTTCTGTTAGTTTTCAAGTTATGACGTCATCAAATTGCTAAATCGTAAATCATAAAAGCAACTGACTTCTGCTTGCTACCATCTTGTAGATCTTCATAAACTAAGTATTTCTTGCATTGGTCATTTTGACTTTCGTCAATCAGTTAAGATTTTATGGGGCTTGTACTGTTTGTCAAAGCTTCAGACACATCCTCTGGTGCTACCATTCATAAAACTTACAAATGCTGTGATTCCAGAAATAATGATCATATCAAAAATAACCTTTCTTGAATTATAGCAAATGCCTTAAAGTTCCTTTTGATCAATTGAGTTGAAAGAATTAGACAATGACATTTTACACATTTGATTTCAAAATTTCCAAAGATTCAAGCCCTATGCTGCCAACGACCAATCTGAGATAGGGCAATGTTTGAACAGATAAGCTTTTTGAAATGATAAATCAAGAGTTCAAGGCCCTAGGAAGAAAATATCAAGTGTTGTCTAATTTCGGGATCTGTTGCAAGGAGCTAAGGAGGCTCAAAGTTAAGAGTTTTCGCGCATGCGTGCGCAGTTTTGGCTGTGTCCGTTGCACAAATTTTGAAGATTAGTTATTGATCCTTAATGTAATCGTAAATGATATCATCGGCAGTTCAGACACAATTGTTGTGCTGCTTCAAATTCTGAATCTAAACTGAACTGCAATAACATTTCGCTACCCTAACGAAATGCTCTCGCAGTCACGAGTCCTTTCGCTGCGAGGGCATTTCGTTAGGGTAAGCTAGGGAGGCAAAATGTTGTTGCAGTTCAATTTAGATTCAGAATTTGAACCTCAGGCCTAACCAAAACACGATGTTGTAACGGAATACAAACATTCTCGCTTGGCTTGGGTGAGTATTGAATCATCATTGTTTCATGGTTAGTTCAGACAGCACAACAAAGTGTCCGAACTGCCCATGACAATATCAGGCAAATTCTGTCGATTTTTGGCTTACTCCTAAGTTATGAACAATTTTTTTCTTTGTCTGAAGACATGTTGCGTGTAGTGCAAGTGTACAAAGATAAACAAGTATATACATAAAGTAAAATCTAAGCACTTTGATGCCAACTGAAATAAGCAAGACGTTTCGAGCATAGTCCATCGTTATCAAGCCGTTATCAAGGGCTTGATAACGGGCTATGCTCGAAAGGTGATGCTTATTTCAATTCGCATATTGAGCTTGTTTAGATTGATCGAACATAGCTCCAATTCTCTAAGAATTTGTTTCAAATGCAAAGAGAAAATTTAGGAATATTACACAAAAATAAATCATCAATTCCCCATTTACTTGCTTTATTCCTTTTTCTTTCTGGGGACAAGAACTGCCGGGCGCCATTGATGCTGTGGTCCGCGATGTTTTCCACCCCTGCGGTCTCATGTGACTTAACACAGTGAATTATTAGAATGCAGACTCATTGACATTCCAGGTTTATGGAGAATGAAAGTTCTCTATTTTCTATGAAATGGTGCAAATTTACATACATCAAATAGTCTTAAGGAAGGCTCTCGATTTCTCTAAGTATTAATTTTAAAGCAGGGCATTCACGTTCAGCTAATTGATAATTTTCAGTTTTTTCTTCTAGTTGTCACAATATATGTTTTGTACAAAATACGAGAACAAAGGTATCTGATCTTTGAAAATCATTTCAAAACAATTTTTCAAAATTCAAAAATTTAAGAGCAGCATAGGATTTTCATTTCACATTCAGAGTGTACTAAGAAGCCCTTTACATGAGAACTTTCACCCTATGTTTAATTCGACATGTGTTGAATTTTGACCGCACTTCTAATTTTTCTCTTCGTTTACATGATATCTCAACACGGGATGAGATTAGGTCACACGATATGAATACGGTTGCAAACAATAGAAGCAAGAATGCGAGCCCTATTCAAGAAGTTGATTGACTGGAGAAATAGATTCCAACTCCTTTGTTCACATTCTGTCTTTAATTTCAAAAAGCTCCAAGTTTAAACTTTTTTGCGTTTACATGAGAATTCAAACCCGTGTTGAAAATTCAACAATACGGGTTAAGTTGCCGAGTTCAGCTGAGCCCGTGTTGAGTTCAATTCGGCCTCCGTCATGCAAACGCGATAAAGGATTAAACAGAGTTGAAACTCAACCCGTGTTGACTTCAACACGGGCTGAAATTTCTCATGCAAAGAAAGGGCCTCTAACAGTTTAAATCAAAATACTGCTCTCAAATTAAGACCTTTCTACCTACATGCGTTTTCGCCTGGATTTTGCAAGAAAGTTATAAATGAACGGCTCGCTTCGTTTCATTTTCCTAGGGCTGAATGCAAGAAGACTGCCGTTTAAAAAAATTTTGCTCCAAAGACACAGCAAATCCAACAATAATAAGTCGTAACATACTAGGAAAAGCCTAGCCTACGCGTAGACCCGGGTCTACTCGTAGGCTAGGAAAAGCCATATCTAAGATAAAATCTTGATCTAGAAAGTGCATTTTCGGCAATTTCTGGCAATGTCACGGAACTCTTTTCCATGAACAACTCAATGCAAACGAGCCGATCGAAGGCAAAGAGAAAAATTAACGCAAAAGGTTCAGTGTGATTAGGGGATTTTGATCTTGACAAAATTGCTGCCAGGGATTTTTGAAGAATTATTTAAAAAGAAATAAATGTCTCTTTTGCATCACCAGGTATAAGGCTACCTTTCCCTGAGTGAAGTTTTTGGGCTAACTACTGGGTGACCCAGAAAAAAGTGACCCAAGGAAATCTGTTACAAGAAGAAAAGTAAGTGACCGATTGAAATGCTTCAAATTTTGCTCTGTCCCAAAAAGACTAGCCTTACGTAGTGAGAATTTTTTGCAAATTTCTTCGGCACGGTAAACTTCCAGACGAAAGGAATTCGTGGAAAGGCGCTTGCTTGATTTTCTCAAAAAGTCGTCAAAAACAGGGGATCGATTTACAGCCATTTCCAATCTCCGAAACAACAGAGGAGCGGATTTCATTTCTCCCTGGGAATAGCAAACTCATTTGAAAGTGTCCATAGACAGATAATAGTCTCTAGGCACTTCGAATATCCCCAAGGTAAAATGAAACACGTTCCTCGTTGGTTTGAAGATCTGAGATGGCTTTAAATCGATCCCCTGTTTTTGACAACTTTTTGAAGAAATTAAGCAAGTCTTTTTCCACGAAATTCTTAATTCGCGAAACTTACCGTGCCGAAAAAAATTACGAAAAATAATCATACCGGGTGTCCCAGAAAAAAGGTAACAGATTTGATCATGGCTAGCGCAAAAGATTTAGCTTGAATCGATCGGAAATGATCTTTAAACTATTCCTCGATGGTCAACTTGAAGATAGACACCTTGTTTGCTGATATTGGAGCATTGAAAGAAGAAATTTTTATCATGAAAGTCAAGATTTGCCTCCACCCCTAAACCAGAGCTTTTGGGTTTTGGCCTAAGTTGTTGACGCACTTGTTGTGGAATCTCCTGAACCAGAGCGAAGTACAAGCAAGAAGCCTCGTGCTTCGGAAAAATTCTTGATGGAAATCCAAATCGAACTTGAAATCAAATTCACGAATTTTTTCCCAAAAGAGACATCTCCTTTCATTCAACAAAACCTTTGAATTACACCTGCCGAATAAAAGTTATTCATCAGCAAAATAATTCCCTTGGGTGTGAAGAAATCTTCCTTGTTGAATAAACTGCATTTTTGTTATCATTGGAATTATTACGAAACAAGCAATCGCGTATACCCAAAGGATAAAAATTAAGAAGGATGAGATCCTTGAAAGTGCTCACTCATGCTTAAATTGTTTCTCTTCTGTAAATTCATCTTGACTGAAGAAAGATATTCCTTGGTGATTATATTCATTGATAAGTTTGTCAGTCTTTAGTTGTTACATTTCCATTCAATTGTATACCTAAGCACACTGGTCCTTGTTCAGAATTTCTACGCTATGTATGTCCTCGAGGAGATTCCCCAAAACAGCGCATTTGTAGTTTAGGCCAAAACCTAAAAGCTCTGGTTTCGAGATGGAGGCAAATCTGTGCTTTCAAGATAAAAATATCTTCTCTCAATGTTCTAATATCAACAAACAAGGTATCTATCTTCAAGTAAACTATCAAGGAATAGTTCAAAGATGACTTCCGATTGATTCGAGCTCAATTCTTTACACTAGCCTTGATCAAATCTGTTACCTTTTTTTTGGGACACCCGGTAGAGGTACGCTAGTCTTTTGGGGACAGAACAACGTTCGAAGCATTTCAATCGGCTACTTACTCTTCGTTCTAAAATAGATTTCCTTGGGTCACTTTTTTCTGGGTCACCCTGGAGATGATTTAGTAAGGAAATAAAATTGTAAGTATACTTATGCTCAGCTGAAGTTGGACATCTCCTTCCATCTTGGTATCGAAATTCACACTGGTTTGTTGAATTGGATGACAATAATGACTCATCAAGAGATACGATGCTTGATTCCAAGGATACATTACTGCTTGAATGAGGTTCATTTGTGCTTGATGGTGTGGTCGAAGGAATATTCTAGAACAAATGAATAGTATGAGATAGCGAAGTCAAATGAGAAACACAACGGTAACTTACAGCGGAAATTGAAATTGTTACCGGAGTTGAAATGTCATAGAAAGAATCGGCTGAGATTTTGTTATACTCATTTCAAGTCACGTGATCAATCTCTTGATAAAATAGGTTTTGATTTCTCTAACATATTTCATGCCATGCAAAGTAGTGCCATGAACGCAAAAAGGGTAAAACAAATCTCAGCCGATTAAGTCTTCTGGGACTTCATGGTTAATAAAATCCTCAAATCAGCAGACATTGTTTAAATCACCCATTACATTGTTTAAAGCACACATGGTTATGAAAGGTTACATGGTTACATTCTAGAAAGTGTATCGAGATATCTTTCAGAATAGCTAGAAAGTGTATTGCTGAACTACAGCAGCATGTCTTTTTTAACTGTAGTTATATTTCTTTTGTTTATGTCTTGTATCTGTCCGTCGCAACCGTTTTCGCATTTGTTTTTCTTGTTAAAACCAATTCATCTTGTAAGTGCCGTTCGCTTTTTCTTGTAAATAAAGCTAGTTCATATTGTACGTGCCATTCAAAGCGGAACCTGATGACCTTGTGTCTTTTTCCGCTATAATTGGCACGGTTGAATTGCACTACCCGTAGTTTTCAAATATGACAGAAAAAACGAAAGGTTACCACTTGACATTGAGAGGCAAACTTCGTGAGCAAAAATCAGTAAGCTTTCAATAAGTTGCGTTAGAGCTTTTCTCCCTCGTGTTGCATTTGTGATGTTTATGATGCTCTGCTCAACCCCTAAGTGAAGTTCATATAAAGGATTTTCTTGCGACCCTATACACCACTTCGATTAAGCAGCGCTACAACGCTTTCAATGATGAGTTATTTAACAAACAAAATCTGCTGTAAAATATTAACCTCTTATCATTGAAAACCAACCGAATTTTTTTCCATTCAAAAGCTCACAAAACTTGTAAACTTCTTTTGACTCCTCAAATAGAAATGATCTGTTTCAGTCATCCTTACCTTAGACGTGGTGGTCCCTGCATTTGCATCTTCAAAAGTCCTAGATTTTTTTATAGAAGCATTCATACGTCTTGTAGATTCAAGTTCCATTTCAGTAACAACAGCTTCCTTTGGCCTCACTCCCTCATCGTGCACACTGCGTGACAAAAGGTTAGCAACATCGTCTGAAGTGCATACATCTGCCATGCATGCAGTTGACGAATTTCCTTTAGTTCCTCGATGATTCTTTGCGCCAATGTTATTATGGCTGATGTTTCCAGAAGTTTGATCGTTGTTGTCCATATTTTTTTTGTGTGGCTGATCATTTTGTTGTTTACTTGATCTTTCCTTCATTCGTCCTGCACTGCCTGCCTCCAGCATTCTCATAAATTGTTGTGTTGCTTGCCCTACGGCACCTCGTTCCTCTGATCTACTATGTACCATGTCACGTTTCTTCTCTGACACTGAAACAGCAAAGTCTGACTTAGAACCTTCCACTCTGTGCTTACTCTTTTCTACAAAAACGTCAGATCGAGGATTACCTTTCTTTGCCGTTTGAGACGACGAGAGGTCAACTTTCCTTACTTTACTTTTCGATTTGTCAGCACCGTTATTTGACAATCTTAGATTACGAACATCAGATATCATTTTGGCTGACTGCACAGCAGCTGGCATATTCTTCACACTAACAATTCGAACCTCTTTATCACTTCTTTTGCCTTCCCTTGCGATTCTGACTTTGCATTTGTCACTTACAACATTTGAAGTCTGAGTATTCTCTTCTAAATCCGACAGACTATCTTGATCCAATTCCAAATCATCTTTTTTGTTCCATAAATTTTCTGTCACAAAATGAGCCAGCGATTCTTCTTCCTTACTGCCAACGAATGGGGTTTCAAGTTTTTTTCCGAACTCCGATTTGTTCAATGATTCTTGTCCTTTATCTCCAGATCCTCTTTGCTCGTTTGCTTCTAGTTTTTCACTTTCCCTTGACAAAATTTCAAATGATCCTGGAACTTCGATGGCTAGATCATCCGTGTTGCTCATACTCTCCTTACCAATATTCAATAATAAGCCCTTCGTGGAGGCTGTATCACTTTGTAAAAATTTTGCTCCCATTTCTATATTCTGATCGCTCTTCTTTGACATCTTTGCTTTCAGCTCCTTCATTTTTTTACGCATTATCCTAGTGGCCTTAAAGCCTTGAAAGCTCGAGTCCTCTATCTCCACATCTATAGAGCTATTTGCTGCATTATTAGTTGCCTTATTCTCACTTGCTGTGTCTTTGGTAACAGTTAGAGGTATGAAATCTCGGGATGGTAACGCACCTTCATTTTCTGTTGAATTGTGTGAGCCGCCCAGTCCGCTTCTTGATGAAATATCCTTTGAAGTAAAGGAACTTTCTTTGGGATTTGAATCAATTCCTCTTTGTATTTTGTCTGTTGATAAATCAGACTTAGCAGCTTTTTGAGGCATTAGTGGGTTTATTTGTGGCCTAAAATTTGATTGAAATCTTGCTACAAAAGGGTCTTCATCAAAAAATCTATAATTGGAAGGTGGGCGGAACATATGAGGTGGAACATATCGAGGATGTGGATTCCTATTAAACGGTAACGTTGGAAAGGGCCTGTTCCTGGGAAAGAACCTTGGTCTGTGCCATCGATTTTGCAGCCTTTGGGGCATAAAAGGCCTAAAATTTCGTGGCATGTTCGGCCTGGGTCCGAAGCTTCTTTGGCTAGGTGGAGGTCCAAACCACGGTGGCATGTCTTCGAATGGCTCTGTAGATCCTTCGTCTTCATCATTTACAATTGCATTTCTAGTCTTCCATTTTTGTAACTTCTTTTGATGGTCATCACTGTGGATATGCTTGGTGTACGAAAGTAGCCCAAAGACATCTTCTTTACACAATGTGCAGTGGTGTATGAAATTTCTGAAAGAAAAGCGCTTGGATCAATAGGATGCAACTGAAACAAACTCGAGGGTACTAAAAATTTGAAGACTACTTACATAAGCGAAACCACCACCAAACATACTGAAAGCTTTTTTGTTTCACACTCACGAGAGGCTGGAAAGTCATATAAAAATTCCATGAGAAACTCAGTGTGGTGATTCAATGTCTGACGTGTCCATGCTGAAAATGTTCCCTATGTTTCATAACAGCTTGGTTTGTCCAAGAAATCTTCGAATATGCCCCAGAAGAGATTTCAGATATTAAAACACGTCTTAATAATGCTGGTGAAGAGCTATACCTAATACCTCCAAATTCTTTACTTCTGTATTTTCATAGTTTATTACTTAGAAGTGTGATTTGATTTTTAGGTAGATAGGTAGGCAGGCAGGTAGGTAGGCAGGCAGAGAGGTAGGTAGGTAGGCAAAAATTTGCCACAAAGTGAAAGTGAAAAATTTACAATGGTCAAAGAAAGAAGAATAAATAAATGGAGTATTTACAATACAATTTATATACCGGGTGAGAAAAAAACGCCCAGCGTTTGAAAGGCTACTGCTCCCTGAGTGTACAAGCAGTTGTATTTGGCAATACCTGATTGAATAGCTAACATGTTCAATTATTTGTAGAAATTTTCCTGGCTAAAATCGGTCATTCCGTTCAGATTCTGTAAGCGATTTACTAAACTAGATCCCTTTGAGAAACCTTAAAACAGATGCTAAAATTCCAAGCAAAAATCCCCAATGTGTTAACCACACAACGATGACTTTCTGCACGCTTTAGCTTGTGCTTTCCTTTTTCTTTTTGACGGGTTGAAAAGTCTCCCCCCTGGTGTGAATCCATTCAGGGGGATTCCATTCTTCCATGAGATTAAAATACATGAACACATGCAAGAGTCATTATTGCTAGGAAGGGGCGCAACGGAAAATTTTGCAAGCTGTTTTCACTCGTTTTTGCAAAGGGGCTTTCGGCGGAAAATCTCATATTTGACGTGGGGAATGGCCAATTGAAGCCGGGTAAACTACTGAACCTAATTTGACATATCGGATCGAAATGACCTTGTTTACAAAATGGTTCCCGGTCCCCTTCGATGTGGTTGCAACATTAGCTATAAACATCGAATTTTAAGTGCTTTTAACAATGGTGATAAGTGCTGCGTCTCGTAAGATATGCTGATGACTTTCGTGCTGCCTCTCTAATGTTCATAAGCCAGCGCATGCACAGATTTGAAGACAAAGGTATTACAATCTGAAGCAAGTGGCTCAGCTACGGTAACCCTGTGAAGTTTCATATGAGTGGCAGGCTCAGGGCATCAAAAATGGCTACCAGTTACAATGCGAGCAGTACGGTTATGGAATTTTTGCACCCGATTGGTCAAAGTCACAGCATAGTAGCTCCATCTAGAACAACAATAGCAAGAGTCTGGTTATGATACTTGTTTAGAGCTGTGGCTGCATGCAGGCAATGCCGGTTTTTGTTTACTTTCCTTCTATCTTCCCATTCTAGAGGGATATCGCCCTGGTTGAAGGTAAACACATATTTGGACAGGTATTTACTATGTTGAATAAACTTCCATCCACGAACAGAAAGAAAGTGTTCAAAGAAGCTCAACTGAGACGGAGCTGTAAGTGTCCGCTATTCTTCATTTCAAATTTTGTTTCAGTATCCTGGTTTCTTTCGTTTTCTTGAAGTTATTCAAACTTTCATCACAAATTCATGGCACCTCAGCGAGCGAAGGGTGTTTAGAATAAGCACTTTACGTACAATTTGAATTATGACATCCGTTTCCGCCACGGCGGGTTTCTCTTCATAAACTATCTGATTGGCATAAGGTCGCCTTGGTTGAGGGTACTGTCGTATCTCCCGGTTCTTGAACGAAATCTGCGCCGCCAACGCATGATAGGCGACTACTATTAGCTGTTTTACGGTGCGAAGGACATTTTATGGTGCAAAAACAGGTTGGTTCTATCACCACTAGAATGCAAAAGTATTTGCTTATGTCATAAATTGATTTAAGCATCGTTCAGTTCACGGAAGGAGGAAAATTTGATGTTAACTTGCTTGAAAAGACTTTGAATAAAAGCGGCAACAAAGATCAATATCTAGCATAAACACAACAGCGAACACAATCAGAAAATATTTGATAACAAAAAGACCGCTTAATCGCTGATATGCTGATAATTTTCACATCAACCATCTCAAAATCGACCTTAAACTAAGTGAAAGTTTGGATACGCTCAACCAGGGCGACGTCGGAAATTTAGGTCCTCTCGACCACTAGGTTCTTGAACAGCTCGCTCCAATGGACGGTATTACCGGTGAAAAAAATATATTTTGTATCAATGACAGGGAAGAGTTTACGAAGGCGTTCATAGCAAGTTTCGTTTTGAAATTTTTTCCGTTCAGCAAGTTATTCGACCAACGTGAAACACCATCAATCAGGGCAACACCCCTCTATACTGACCTTGCTGTTCACTTTTATTTTTCGAGCGAAATGCCTCTTGGATCATGCTCAGTAAAACCATTAAATGTTAAAGTGCCCTTTGAGGCTAAAACAGCAGAAAAAACGGATATATTTGCAAATGATATAATATTCTTGACTTGCTACTTGAGAGCTACTTTTTTGACATTGATTAAAAATTTGAAATCCTCGGAAGAATATTATTCCTGATTCAAAAGATTTGCGATCAATAGACCTTTTAGCTATTCTAAGAAAGAATCGTGATCGAACGATATTCATTACATTTTGTAGAATTTTGAATACGCATGATAGTGACAGAAGTGCTAACGCCAATCAATCGAACCTCGTGTATGAAAATGTATAAAAATATCACTCGATCCAGACTCTTTTGTAGGAAAGCTACAAGGTCTATTTCACATGGGAACCAATGAATTAATGTTGGGTTCAAAAACAGAAAATGACTTCTTTACCTTCCTTCTTCTTTTTCGAGCTTTTTGTGATGCAACAACGACCACTGATGCTCTTCTAGATCCTACATGAAACAAAAAGTTATGTTTTTACATCTGACGAGTAACAAAAACTCTTGTTTTCATAATTCAAAGCAACAAAAAATGATACCGTGAAAGCTATATTGAGCATCTGAGAGAGACTTATTCTATTTCGGAGACCCTGAAAGGAGGTAAGAAAATATGGAGGTTTTTCACCAGGATGGAGGGATTATTCATAAAGTCAAATGACAAGGCTATAAATGATACATTTTCAGGTCTTTTACTTTATCATTTTATTTCAAACTAACAAACGACTCTTTGGAAACCAGAACATAACTTCAACAAATACCATTCTATGATCATTTACACTGCTCCAGAAACAAATTTTTTAATAGATCAAAGGATCAAACGTGTGATGGATTAGCAGGGGCAGACTAAATGGGAGGCTCATCCTCTGCACTTTTGTTAGAGATCCTAAGTTATACCAAAGCATCATAAATGGGTCCAAGGAACAACATTATGTGTATGAGATTTGTATGGGTTCTATGAGAAATGACCTCCAATGGCAACTCTGTATTCAAATCCAGCTTGGTCAAATCTCTGGGTATACCAAACATTTGCGGAAAACTATTAGCTTTCCTGTGAAGGAAAACTATTTGCCTTCCTGTGAAGGAATGTCAAACAAGAATTCTTCCTTCCACTGTTTCATCAATTTTTTTGTAGTCCCAGATTTCAGGTGAATTGCAATATTTTGTACAGTGTGGATGATAATCCACCAGGAAATGGAATTACTTTTAAAGGCAGTCTGTCCTCTATTGTTCTGACCTTAGCAACAACAGTTTTATTTACCTTATTTACGGTAGAGCTAAATTCACCCATCACTGAGTCTCTATGACCTTGATTTCTTTGGATAAAGCAAATTAGCACAGACTTGTGAAGTGTACAATAGAGATCCTTATCGAGCTTATTTTCATTCTTTGAAGGGGACAGACTGCCTTTAAGAGGTTCCTTGGATCACAAACCTGTAAATGAAAAGAGCATAATCCAAACAGTGATTGTTTTTTATACTTTCCTTCCTTGCCTCTTTACATTTTGAATATTTATTGATTTGTCATCAAAACTTCTTTTCAGTTCTCCATTCTGTTCTCCTGTTTCTTTCCAACCATGCTCTTTTTACTTCTTCTCTCCTCCCTTCACTGTTTCCATTCTTTTCCTTCTTTCTATTCTGCTTTCTGCTTCTTCTCTTCCCTCCTTTCTACCTTCCAGACAAACAGGCTTCCTATGTAGCTGCTCCGCAGCACACACTTTTTCTACCTCTGAGGTCAGTACTTACATCTTGTGTTGGGTATTCAAGACTGCATGTGTTACAAAAATATGTGTCATCTGCTGTGGCAGTTCCTTCATCTTTGTCTTCTGCCATGCTGATTTGCTAGTGGAAATGTGCTGGTTTTGAATACCTGCAAAATGGCAACATTTTGGTAGAAGATGAAGGAATACTATTCAACTCAGGAATCTATGATAAGTTTGAGGGTCACTGCCCAACACGGGAAAAGACAGAATTTGAACTACAATTATGTGGTACAAGATACAGTAACTTGATACAGTTGTTTATACTTGCGGTGAGTGGCCGAGTGGCTTATACAGTCTTTCTTAGATGACTGAAGTTAAGCTTAGTCAAGTGACATCAAACTCCGGATGGGTGACCTCAGAGGCCTGACCTCATAACTGACCTTGTCGTCCTTTGGAAGGGACGTTAAACTTAGGGGTCCCATGCCTGGATGCGGCATGCACAGTGGGCCTAAATTAGCTTTTAGTAGGTAGAAATCCTGACAAGCCCACTCAAAACAAATCAAAAACAATAAATAACAAAAAAAACAAACAAAGCAATACTACATAATAAGGTACTTGAAGAAAATGGATACAAAATTCAGGCAAATTTTTCAGCACGCTTAGGCCTTTCAAACTTACAGTATGTTATAATCAGAGTGTGACTAACTTTACACCTAGAATGTTTCCACAATCTATAAACAATTATATCTATAATCTATGATCTAATCTATGATCTATAAACTAAAGTAAAGAATTACAGACAAATGTAACATTATTAGTTCATTATAGCATGTATTTTGTTGAAAAGTTTACTTTCGAATTTAAAAATGACTAAAAACCCTAAGATGGGGGAGGCGAAAGACCTCCCTGTAGAAATTTATTATCAAAAATCAAAATAAATGTTTGCTAATTGCTTGCTTCTTCTGTAGAAACCAACGAATATACTTTTGGTGACCATAAAAATATACATTTAACTGGCTAACGGTATTCGGCGAAATAACGAAATAGCGAAATAACGAAATAGCGAAATAACGAAATAGCGAAATAACGAAATAGCGAAATAACGAAATACCGAAAAAGTGGCCTAACCAAAATATTATGATTCTGAAACAAATAGGACAAATATGGGCCCACATCATTATCAAAGGTCTTTGGGCATCAAATCGATGACAACACGGCTGAGAGTGGACAACAATGTGTTCATTTTGAACAGTAGAAACGGGCCAAACAGGAAAAATTTGCAAGATGTTGCAGATGTTGCAGTTCTTCGAGATTAGTCAACCTCTGTAATCCAAAGTTCAGGTATTTTTCATAAGAAACCCCTAAGATTACCAAAATATTGTATTGGTAAGTATTACCTTTGGCATTAGAGAACTTGTTTATTTTGTCTAGGAACACAAGGGTACTTTCGCTTGCTCGTTTTGCTTCATGATGCGGATTTTGAGCACTCGGAGTTTCCTACGAGTTTTTTTAAATGTTACGTAAAACTCTTCATGTTTACTTCCTGCTGCCCTGGAACATTTCGAAGCAATGTTTTGTGAGTCTTTTCCAATGTTTAGACATTATTCAAGTACCTTCCAAGTAATATGATACAGAAAAGAAATGAAAATGAATTAAATTTCTTTTGTCAAAACAAATAGTTTCTAAAGTTGCATTTTCCCATTACTGGAGTTTCTTCATCTTTGGCAATCTGAGAGTTGAGTTTCTTATAAGCAGTTTCTTAAAAAAAATTCATGTATCTGACATAAAGAACTTTATACTACCATTTTAAAAATCTTTCTAGTCCAAGCACTTCAAAACATTTTAAAGAGGTGAGCAAACTTTTATCAACTTTAGGGGCAAAGAACTAGGTGGCTGAAATGGGCCACCGCAAAACTTTTTCAAAGCCGAAAAAAGTTTCCATAATCAAGAAAAAAGTTTTGAAAAAGTGAAAAGGATCGAGTGCCCCCTTCAAGGAAGTGTGTCACCCTTTATTGAGGGCATCAATAGGATAATAATCCTCATACAATTTTCCAAACATTTCATTAGATTATAGCAAAACTTGCACGCAGCAGTACCCTTGTGTCTTAGGGGTTTCTTATGCAAAATAACTGCACTTGGAATGACGGAGGATGACTGATCTGAAAGAAGTGCAACGTCTTGCAATATTCTGCAAAGTTTTCCTGTTTGGCCTAAATTTGTCGTATTTGGCTGTTTCACAATCATAATATTTTCGTAAGGCCACTTTTACCTTATTTCGCTATTTCGTTATTTCGCTATTTCGTTATTTCGCTATTTCGATATTTCGCTATTTCGTTATTTCGCTATTTCGTTATTTCGCCGAATACCGTTAGCCCATTTAACTAGCTATAACATTAGTTTGTGATTGTGAGTGCCGTGTTTTGGAAGATGGGAATAAGCTGCACCAACATGTGGAACGTAAAAGAACTAATACTAGGCCTTTCTAATTCTGTTTACATTACAAGATGCCTTTTTGCCTCCCCCTTCCTGTTATGCAACCCCTCACTCTTGCAGCTCAGTTCTATTGGCATTGCATCGCAAAATCATTCCTCCCCACCCATTGTTTCAAAACAATAAACTAAGTCAGTCAAACACACAATATTCATTCCATGGAATAGAAGACAATTAGAAAGGCTTTGATGACACAGTTCTGACACGTTGGCTATAGTGATAAAAATAGCCTATTCAGTGAAAAATGAATTGACTTTTGGCAATGAAAAAGGCTATTCAGACAAAAGCACATAACCACCATAGACACAAGAAATTCTATGTTACTACAAACCGAAAGAGAGAACAACAAACAGAATGACAACCAGAAAGAGATAAAAAATCTGAAGTCATAGATTCTTTAGAAATGATTTGCCACTAACATGACAATTAGACCCTAATATTTAAATCTGTGTTGCCAGTTCCTAGCCAGGATTGCTTGCCAGCTTGTCTGCTACACTTGGATTTTGCAAAATAATTTCTTGAAACTTTGTCATTTCCTACAGTATTTATCACATTACTATTCCTACAGTATTTATCACAGTAGTCTTATATCAACATCTGCCCTGATATAAGAAACCAATCAGCCTGAAATTATAAATTTGGTTTTTTAAGATGATTTTGATTGGCAAAATGGTATTTTTCAAGCACTTCATAATACAAAACTTATTATGTGTCTAACAAAACAAAAGTGCAATTATACAGTAAATACAATATGATGCAAATTTGGTGAGTTTCTTTCTGTAATTGTAAGAAATTATTCAGCCTGTTTTCTTTTTTCCCATTTATAAGAAACCAAAAAGCCTGGTTTTGAAAAATGAGTTTATAATTGGTGGGGTAATACTGTATCTCATCTCACTTACTTTGAGAGACAATGAAGTTAATATTTGCCTTCATTAAGAATGGCAAAATGGTACCTCTTAACAACCAAAATCAGTTCCAGACTGGAAATTAAGTTTAAGGTTCTAATACATTTGATTGCCCACGCAGAATTACGATAGCTATTCTGTCTGGGTTTGTTTTCTACTGTGGGAAAGCAAGCCTGTTTGAAAGATCACTATGAAGCTGCATCAGCAAAATTTTCCACCACTTGGTATTATGACTTAAAGCAATTCAGGTCTTTGTACTTATGTTTTCATCAGTGGCGGCTGGCAGTGTTATTCATGTTTATAAACTAGTAACAACTTTTTTTCAGGAAAAGACACCTTGCTGCAATGCGAAAAATTGAAAAAGGATGGTTTATTTTTGATAACAAGTGCGGCCAATTGAGCCCTTCAGAATAAGGAAGTAATTCATTTGCCAGGGCTGCATGCAAGGCAGGATGCAGGCACAAACAGCCTTGCTGATGTGATCACCGATATAATAGTGATATCTTTGGACAAATGTGTATTCGCCGTGTTCCTGTTAATCCCCTTTCATTTGGCTGCCTTTTCATTTGCAATAAAACAATCAGTTAATTATCAGCCATGACGTCCTCAAAGAGGATGCTTTTATTTCATTAGCGTATTACTAGTTTTGAAATTCTAGTAACATGGAGGGCTCTGTCTTTTGTTTGCATCCAGCTGCATTACGTCAGCTCTATTCAATTCTGCACTGAAACACAATGCCGTGTGACCCTCCTCACCACCTGTGTTACTAGTTTAGCTTTTCGAATAACTAACAAATGAGTGGCTATAAAAAGAGTGATGCGCGCAGTGCCCTGCAGTACCGTCGCTGCGCTGCCGCAGAAATCACATCGAGATGAATCAAGTTGCAGAAGAAGGATACCGCTGGGGTATTTCCAAAATTTTTTCACTGCTTTCCATTCAACTTCATTTAACGCACGATCAACGTCTCCACTTGAAGAAGGATGGTCGACCATGTCCAAAGATTCTAATAAAAAGTCGCGTATCTTATCTGACACTGTCTGCAGAAAATATTCTTGGATTTGTTGGGACGATGAGCAAAATACCTCTATTACTGACCGTGTCTTGTCATGGATGATCATCCAAACAAGGTGAGTCTAAAATTTCCCTCTTACAGATATACGTAGTTGCCGCCATTTAACTTTTTTATTCTGAAATTGCTAAACTACGGGAAACGGGACTGTTTCATTCAAGCCATGCTGTCGACTGCCTTATTATTTTGTGCATCTTTCACTGAATACTGTTAGCATGAAAGAACGTAAGCGAAAGTGAGAGACTTGAAAATATGTGTTTAACCATCTGCTTTAACTGCCATACCGAGCGGCAACTGGAGCGGCTGTGCTTGCATGTTACTAGGATCCTGTTTTTATTAGTATGTCGGCTCAAAGCAAAGAGAAGGGAGCCGCGACAGTAGAGTTGCTGCTTAATGAGATTTGGCTCAAAGCCTAAGCCCCTGGATTCAGCCATCCCGTCCTGTTCAGCGTGTTACCAGAATCTCGATTTTAGTAACATGGCGGCTAATTAGCAGGAGTACGGAGCCGCTAAAAATGAAAGAACATTCAAACAAGCTCGGAAGGAAGCCCGAGCCCAAAGCCCAGCTAAGTCGTTCGGTATCGTACGGAAATGTTGCATGGCATGCCCTTCAGCTACGACTTGGGATTTTAGAATATTCGTATAAATTCTATTCCTAATTATTTGTTCCTCTCTTTACAGATAAAAACGGATCCTTTGTGAAACCTGGGGGCTACCAGTCTGTTCCATCAAACCAGTTCAGTTTTCAGTTTCAGTTTCAGTTTCATTTTAAAATTCCACAACATACAATATTATGAATAAACAACATCAATTAAGGTAATGAACAGGAAAAAACATTTAACATAAAAACATTTCAACAATACTTTAAGATTTGTATGAAGAGGAATTTCTTAAAGGAGGAGCTCTCTCAATAGTTAAACTAATCGAGGAGAGAGCACCCCCTGTATTAAAATCTTTTGTGCAACTTGAAAAATTTTAATCATGTTTGGAAGTTGATTATCCAAAAAACAAATTTGGAAAATGATCTAAATGATGAGACCAGCCCGAGGCACACCACCAGCCCCCACCCAACGCACATCGGAGGATGAAACAACCAGGAGAATCCAGAAGACAAGAGCCCCACGCCCAGCTGCACACCGAGACACACCAATCAGAGGCACCAAAGGCCACACTGATTCCTATGCAGCCCCAGATGCCCCCAACCAGCCCATCCCAAAGCACAGCCAAGCACAAAACCCCCACCCCCAGATCCCCCAGCCCCCACCCTCCAACATGCGCCAGAGAGAAAGCCCACAGCAGTCCCCAGAAAGGCCCCATCACCCAAAGTCATGTTATCATTTTGTGTCAAGATTTTAGCAAAGCAAGTGATCTAGTCAATAACTCAGGACTGATATTTTGTAAAGAACAGAAACAACTTTAATTGACGACGGAAACTTGTCACTGAAGGAGATTGTTTAATGTTGAATGGAATGCTATTCCAAGATTTTGCACCAGCATACCTGACAGATCTTAAACCATATTGTAATGTATTTGGCTGTGTCATAAAGATACCACCCTCGCGTGCCTGCCTTGTATCATATTGATGAACATCTGACAGTGTTGTAAAAAAATTGTGAAAGTATGGTGGAGATAATCTATTAACAGACTCATAAACAAAAGTAAGTAATTTTAAGTCAAATAAATCATATAATTTAAGAATTTTCAAGTCAGAAAAAATTGGAGAAGATGGGGATGTAAAATTCTGGAAAGCAATAGCTCTGACAACTTTCTTTTGTAGAAGATATATTGGTTTAATATGGATGTCATAGGTAAGACCCCAGACAATGATCCCATATTGTAGAAATGAGGAAAATAAGGAGTTATATAAAGAAACTAAGACATTAGTAGGTAGGAGATGCCTTATCTTGAAGAAAATGCCACAAGTCCTTGCTAATTTTTTTGAAAGTTCACTCAAATGATACTTCCAGGTCAGATTTTCATCCAACAGCACACCAAGAAACTTAACATATTTTGCCTGTTTCACAAGTTCCTTGCCAATCTTTATATTTATAGCTTCATCCAAAGATTTGTTGGTAGAGTGAAATATAACAAAGTTAGTTTTATCAACATTCAAAGCAAGTTTGTTTGCATCAAGCCACTTCTTGGCTTGTTTCAGTTCTTTGTTGACTATTTTTTGCAGTTGGCTTAAACTATCAGATTCAAAGTAGATGTTTGTGTCATCAGCAAAGAGATAGTAGGATAACTTGTCAGATGAATTTGGAAGATCATTAATGTAAATAAGAAAAAGAAGTGGACCAAGGACTGAGCCCTGAGGTACACCACAAACTACATCAAGATGATTTGAGTTGTGGCCATTTACAGATACATACTGTTTTCTATTGCTAAGGTAGGAGCTGAACCAAGCTAGAGCTGTACCTCGAATACCATAGTGTTCAAGTTTCTTAAGGAGAATCTGGTGGTTCACAGTATCAAATGCTTTTTGGAGATCAAGAAAGATGCCACATCCAAAAGCTTTGTTGTCCAGAGTGTTCTTAATAGATTCTGTTAGACTAATCAAAGCATGATTTACTGAGTGAGAGGGACGAAAGCCGAACTGAAGATTTTTCAGAATTTTATGAATCTCTAAGAAATTATACAAGCGTTTATACATTAGTTTTTCTGAGATCTTACTGAAAACCGACAAGAGGGATATTGGTCGATAGTTTGAAACAGTCATAGGACAGCCTTTTTTGAACAGAGGTATGACTTTTGCATGTTGCAACTTTTCAGGGAAAATACCAGATGAAAAGGAGTCATTGATGATGTGAGACAGTGGAGAAGATATATGAGGAGACAGTATTTTTAGCAACTTAATGGGAATACTATTTGGCCCTATAGATTTACCCGTTTTTAACATATCAATTATATCAGATACTTCAACTGGAACTGAAGGAGTTATAAAAAAAGAATGTGGACTTTTACTCTTTAAGTAATCCAATGGGGATTTTGGTGATCTGGGCAATCTTTTTGTAACACCATCTGCCACATTAACAAAAAAGTCATTAAAAACAGCAGCCATCTTACAAGAATCTGTTGTCAGATTTCCATTTGCATCCTTAAGTTTGTTAATAACATTAACTTGAGAATTCTTAATGCTAATTATGGATTTTATCCCAGTCCACAAAAGCTTCATATTGTTACTATTAACATTAAAATAGTTTTGAAAATACTTAGCCTTGCTTTCTTTTAGTTCAATGGCAACTCTGTTTCTAAACTGTTTGTACAAGAGTTTTACTGCTGCATCAGGTTTTCTCCTCAAGTTTTTAAGAGTTTTATCTCTTGGACGCATCATCTTTTGAATCCTACTGTTTATCCATGGTTTGTTCCTCAGTTTAATATCTTTTTTTGAAAGTTTCTTCAATGGAGCATGCTTTTTGACAAGTTCATCAAGATTTGCAAGGAATCTATTAAATTTAGCATTTACATCACTATGATTTTCATTCAAGTAATCAAAATTAAGGCTCTGAAAGTCTGCAAGAAATCTTTCCTGGTCAAATTTTGAATAGTCATGTTGATAATATGAGAGATTTTTGATTGTCAAAACAGCCTTTTTAACAATCAGAAACTGAGGAAAGTGATCAGCAACTTGTGTTAAAATGTTACCACTTTTGGTGTCAAAGTTGCAAACATTTGAAAAAATATTATCAATAATGGTAGAAGAATGGTCAGATACTCGAGTAGGATGAATAATGTATGGGAGAAAATTTTGAGACAGAAGGACACTGACAAAATCACAGGTAGCAGTATGAGAGTCATGATTTAGTAGGTTAATATTGAAGTCACCTAAGATGAAAACATGCTTATTTGCAACAGAGGGAATTGATAAAGTCCTTTGAATATATTCAGTGAAATGTTCAATCTCAGAACTTGGATGACGATATGCACAACAAATCAAAATATTTTTGTCTTTTGAATTCTCAATTTCAGCCCAAACTGTCTCATACTCATCACTGTCACTGCCCAACTCTGGCTTTGGAATAGGGCCCAAACCAGTTTTGATGTAAAGACCTACACCACCATTTTGACTTTGAGACTTTGACGACAGAAAAGTGTATCCAGGAATGCTTACATTTGTGCTTAATGGTCTTGCAAATGAATCCCAAGTTTCAGAAACAGCAACAACATTGAAACCGATGTTAAGATTAACTAGTAGAGACTGAAGTTCATCAAAGTGACAGGAAAGACTTCGTATATTCATGTGTAAGAAAGAAAGATCAGTACCAGAGGTATCCAAAGTAGATAAATCTTGAATAGTATGATAACTAGAATCAATATTAGAAGGCAAGTGTTCATCAATATCATAGTCTTGCAGGTTTGGCAAGTTGGTAAGACGAGAGGTGATTTCAAAAGAGGGCAATGAATCAACAACAGACGGTTTGTCAAAACCTTTCCAACGTGGCTGACAGTCACCAAGCGACAAGGACCCATATAGCGAACCATGCAGCTTACAGTCTCTTGGGTAATGTTGATGCTGTGTGTGCTCATGATGAGGCCATAAAAAGAGAGATTGACCAGCACAATCACAATGCAAGCCGATTTTCCAGGATGTTTGACCATCACAAAGATGGTGTTGTGCTTTTAGCTGCACAGGGACTTGCCTTTCGCAGACACGACGAATCCAAATGTTCATCTAACACAGGGGCGATTTCATAGAGTTGATGGATCTCCTGGAAGAGTGTAGTAGCGAACTGAGGTCCTTCCTCGACAAAGAGAGAATCACTTATACATCACACAAACCACAGAATGACTTGATAGAATGCGTTTATGAAGAAGTCATGAAGTTGTAGCTATTCAAACATGCAAGTTTAAGCGCACTTGATTCCTTAAGTTCTTAGGAAATACCTTCTTAGAAACAATCATTGAAATGGCGACTCTTTCACCTCTTGAAAGCAAAATTTATTAAAGATAAAAGAATTATATTTCCAACATCTGAGCAAAGCACAGTTCTCAGGTATGGCGAACTGAAGCCAATCCTGTCCTCTAAGGTTCGCCTCAGTTTCTTTTGTGTTTATATATGTAACCCTGTTATGTCTGTTTCGCTTTTTATTGGCCATTTCCAAGAACCTTTATCAATTGCAGCATTCTAAGCCAATCTGAAGGGCGTGGTCACCAAAAATTTTCCGGGGGAGCACCCCCGGACCCCCCTTTTCACCCTTGGCTCGCTTCGCTCGCCGAATAACAACTAGTTTTCACTGCCAGTTGCCACTGGTTTTCATGCTATCCACAGCTCAATGACAATCGATTTCATCACAATAGATTGTACTAGTCAACAAACAAGCGTTTGTCTGGGTCTTCACAAAACTTCCGTTTTCTTGAATTGCCAGACAGATATCAAGATCTCCTTATTTGGAAATTATTGATGTGAGAATGGCTTTGACATTTTGATTGAGGATTTGTTTACCATGTAGGCTTCCACGAGAAAACCATCGCAGGAAGTCCGCCTAGGTATGCAAGGGCAGAGCCAGTGCTCTGTTCTCACTGCAAATTGAGCAGGAAGGTAAAATTAGGCCAGAATTTGAAGTATTTCCCTGTTGAATCAAATGAAGAGCTTGGTCTCTAACAGTAGGAGAGTATTTTTCGCTGTCTGTGATCTCGTGAACATTTCAAAATAAGGTTTTTAGCAGCCGCTCCAGTTTTTCCTAATGTGATTCAGGCTTGCACTGGAGCGATGAAGTGTGGGCATTAGTTAGCGACAGCTACTTCTAGTTTTAGTTTACCCAAATGAACTGTTGCGGTGACTTACAGTATATCCTAAAGGGTTGTGATAATATGCGAAGTTTTGCAAAGTTTTTTCAATCCATCTAATGTAGAGATAAAAACTGTCAAATGCATGGTGAAATGGCTGAATCTATGAAAACTGAGTGAAATTAGCAACTTTCAGAAAAACTTCGCAAATTATCAATTGGCCCACCCCTAATTGATAATTTGCAGAGTTTTTTTACACCACCCAGAATTGGTTAGGAACGACAGGAGAAAATTATGTCTCCTTAGAACATTGCACGTCTTGTATAATCACCACCAAATACACCCTTTTAAATCATTTTTGCCCCTGTTTATGAGGAGACTTGCAATTACCACGCGACCATGTGCTTAAGACCCAAGAGTGTAAAATTCTTGAAAACAATAGGCAAACGTCTACATGTTGCTTTACTTTTAGTTAAATTTTCTTGCTTTGTACTATGTCAATAATAAGACACAGCAAAATAAAGTATCAGGCACATTTAACGGCATTTTAAAAAAACTTCGCAAGTTATCAATTGACCCCCCTAATTGATAAATTGTGAAGTTTTTGAAAATGCCATTAAATTGCCAGAAAATTTTTCAAGACTTCACCAGTAGATTGCTGGAAAACGCCCTTTTTAGCGAATAATTGTAAGTAGGTCTTCCTCGGAAATTGGAAGATGTATAGTATACTTCAAAATCACTTAGAATCAGATCATTTTTAAATCTTTGATTCAGAAAATGTGTTTATGTGTTGAAACTTTATCTATATATGTGTAGAAACTTTATCATTTATTTATTGTCTTCTTCAGCATACACAAGTTTAAAGTTGCGTTTCCATGAGCATGCTATCTCCGAAACTAAAACTACACTCTTTTTTTCGATCATTTCTATCAGCCTCAAGTCTCAAAGGTAATTACTTCTAGAAGTTTCTGGTCACCCATCCCTAAAATGAAGCACAATCTATATGTAAGACATCCAAGTCTAGCAAGCATACCAAACTGTAAATCTATCATCTTTTAGTCAACAAAATTTATGTAAAAACATTTGAAAGTTCACGAAAAAGTTACAAGAGTTGTTGAGCAAAAACATTTGATCCGAAATTTATTCCTCCAAATCTTTTGTGCTTTGTATATCCTTTTTCAAATAGAAATTGCCCCTTTTGCCAGAAAAGCCGCCTTTTAGTAGAAAAAACGATTTTCAAAAATTCCTTTTCCGAACGACAGACCTAGTTTTTTCGCAGAAGGTAAAAAGCTTTGATTTTTGAGCTAAAACATGGGGCTCTCCGTTGTATTTCACTTGTTTTAAATGAGCCAATTGAAACGTGAGAATTGATTAATCAAATTTCAATTTTCGGACAAAATTTTCGAAATTTGCCGAAATTTCCGACAAAATTTTTGCAGAGGGGCCATGGCGCCACTGAGTACAATGAAAGAGTCTGGGGGCTAAGCCCCCAGGAAACTTTTGAGGACACACCCTCTACTGGCTTAGAATGCTTTCCTGCTCCCATATTTGCAAGTGCTAAAATAGAGCATTTGACTATTTGAAAGTTTTGCGTAAGCATCTTTTATTTTGACGTGAAATACAAAGTGAATATTTTTATCCCATCATGCTACTAGAGCTTAAATTGGAAACTTTGACATTTATGTCACAGTTTTCAACCAGACTGCACTTGCTGTTTCTTGTGCGGGGAAGTGCCTGGGTGAAAACAACCGCTCAACAATAGACTCCATTGTTTTATCCTAAGTGGCGTGGGGAAGATCTTCCGGAGAAAGCAAGAAATGCAGACTGGGTTTTCAATTCGCTAGTCATGATCCTCTAAGAATTTTTGCATGGAAAACATTTATTTTGTATTGGACAGCTTGTGATACAAATTGTCAAGTGCATCAGCCATGAGAAGCATTTCTGAAATCAGAGAAAGACCACTGGCCTCTAAAAGGCCCCACAGAGAGAATTACTTCATTATTGACAACTTGTTTGCTTGAACCCCTTAAAACCCGGGACACTGTTTTGCCTAAGCCTTTGAAGATTTCTTAAAGATGATTTGATGGTGCACCTAGAAGAAAGGAACTTCAACTTGTGCATCACATGGATTTTACACTATTTTATGCACCAGCTTGCCTTGTGCACCAATTTTCGACTTTGTGCACTGGATGTGTCCTGTGCACATCACATCACTTTCTTTCCAAACTGGAATCGATGAAATGACTTTTAACGTTTACCTCTTGTTTCAAAAATCTATGGCGAGTCTTTGGCTACCATAACAAATGTGGATTGAATCCTTATTCGTGGAAAATCTTCCTTAAAGTGTGCTTTGATTCTGGCTTCCACGAATTTCAGCGCCATTTTAGTGCAATTTTCAAATGCGAAGTGTGTAGCCTCGGTTTCAATTCGACGGGAAGAAAGCAGACTTGTTACTTGGATTCCTATGAATTTTTCGTATCACTTGCCAGAGCTTTAAAGTGAAAGAAGCCATCAAGAAACTCTAGTGCTATGACTGAGAAGTACTAAGAAACTTGGAAACGTTAAAAAGTTAAAAAGTTGAAAACATGGATTTTGTAGCGAATAGATCGTTGAACCTTCATTCTTGAGCAATATTATCTAACTATTTGTGTTTTCAACATAAAAGAACACTGTTTATTCCTTTATGATGTTTTAAATATCAAGAAACATAAAAGCCGCAGTGCTATCGACTACATTGCTAATTCTGCATTCAGAAAAATAAGAAACCAATTAACAAACTTTTAGTACTAAAATGGACAAAATTTCATGTGAAATTAATAAACTTTTTGTTCTATGGCCTGATCCAAGTTTCTCATAAAAAACGTGTATTCCCAAAAGAAGTACAGTTGGTGAGATCAGGCTTACCATAAAAATATGAGCCTAATCTCAGGCTATTGCATCACCCTACTTATTTGTACAATGATTACTTAGTCATTCTTTGCACCTATTTTCTACACATGCCTTGATGTACTCTATAACTTGTACCAGCTCTTAACTTTTGTCACATCGTAGCCGCTCTTTTTTTTTTTGCCTTTCGCTTGAATACTTCAATCAAATTACTGATACAGAAAGATGCCAGACCATAAGTTATTTTCAATTGCTTCTTTTTCTTCAAAACAACAATAGTACAATTCCCAATTCGTTCCAGCGTACCATATTTCTAATTTTGTTTCTATCATTTCTCAGGCTGTCATTACCCCTGCTTCTCCTCATTTTCATCCTTGCAACTATTTACTTTTCCCCTACGTATATCTAGATCATCTAGATCCAGGTAACAGTCAGAACATTCCAGCAGAGCTGTTGAAGGCAGGAGGAGAAGTAATCAGTAACGCACGAAGTAATGTTAAAAATCTGTAACGAAATAGTTAGTTACAACGTTTCGAGCTTAATACAGCTATCATTTTATTTCCCCGACCCAGGTTCAAGGTTCAATGGCAGGGACCCAAGTCACCTCGCCGAACCACTCGCATGATATATCTAAATATATGTAAGTGCAAAGAAATATGGAAGAAGAGAATATCATTGTTGTTGTTTTTTTCTCGCTGTTACTTGGTAAATTGACCGCTCGGATATAGTGTAACCATTTTACACTTGAAACCTGCCACTGCCATGAAATTGTTTCGGATGACAAATTTGCGCTGGAAAAACCACTTCACATTTGGTGACTTCACACAATAAAATGATAGCTGCATAACTCTTCATCAAGCTCAACAAAAGTTTATCTGTAACGAAGCATGGAAAAAGAACAAATGGCCAGAACAATGAACCAAATTGGTTAATCAATGTGTGTGTATGTGTGTGTGATTCTTGCCATGTAAAAGAGTTTAAAAGTATTACAAAAATCTAAGAAAAGAAAAGGTCGAATTACAATATTTACAAGTATAGATTGATCTAAACATCTATTTAAAAGCACCCCCAGTTTAAAATGTGGCAGGGATAGCATTAAAAAGGTCAGTGCGACTTCGTCTCCATTATGGTCCCTCCAGAGGTGTCTTTGAAAGAAAAGTGCCTAGCCTATGAAAAAGAAGAAAACAATCATCTCAAAAAATTGAGAGAAATGCTGCATCTTCAAGATCATTGATGGACAATCTGTTGCAGTTTTTAGGATTTTGATAAAAAATATAGGGGCCATCCTGAGATAGGAGGTTCTTAAAGAATTTGTCCTTTACCTTATGCTTCATTGAACGATTAGTTTTAATATAAGTCATCCAAGTAAAGCGTTACTACGTATGATATTAACCCTTTAAGGGGCAATGTAGCATATCTGCAACAAATTAAAGCTGCAGCCATATTTTTTTAGCTTCGTTCTGAAACACGTATTTCCCCATTGTTCTTAGTTTTTCACCTTGTTCTTAATAGATTGATACCGAACGATCATACTTTTGTTCTCAACAATCGAAATTATAAGATGATGAAGTGAGGGCATTTAAGGTCAACTAAATGTTGAAACATTGACATCCAATTTGGAGACCATACCATAAAGAAAGTAAATGATTTTGAATATTTAGGAGCATATACCGGGTGAGCCAGAAAAAAGTTCCCACTTTTGAAAATTCATAACACCAAGACTACAACACGGATTTGAATCATTCAAATTCTAGCTAAAAATCGAAAGATCAAAGTATTGTGGTGATTTTTCTCCCTGCCCTACCAGCACTACAAGTATTGGTAAATTCAACTTTCTAAAACTTTCATGATTGCACAATGACGGGAAACGGGCCTAAAATCGTAAGGACTCAATTCACACCGAACAATAGGCAATTGGCGTTTCACCTCCTTCAAGAGTTATAAGGGGGTTATAAGACATCGATTTTGAAACTAATACGAAAGATTTTCAATCTTATGGCAATTGATGTACAGAGGATATTGAATTGATCGATGTTTCAGGCCATTTTTCAGTCATTTTGCAACCATAAAATTTTTGTAAAGTTGAATATATCAAGATTGCCAATGGCACATAGCATCTAGGAAAAGGTATAAAAAGATATGGAGCAATAGAGAGATCATGGTTAACACCAAAGTTCGACAGTTGAAGGCAGTAATCGTTGTCATTCTATGGACGTTAATTAAAGAAATGGACTGCGCAAATCACAATTGAAAGTATCAACAGTCATATGGATGCAGCAAGTGGCACATCAGAAAGATTAATGGGAAACTCCAATGGTTTGGGCACATAGTTTGGCAGGACAACAGCCTGGCCAAAATGATCATGGAAGGGTTGGTAGAAGGAAAAAGAAGAAGACGCAGACCAGAGAAACAGTGGATAGATAACATAAAAGAGTGGACATTGCTGGAGATTGGTGAAATTATGAAGAGAGCAAGAGAAAGAGAGCAGTGGAGGCTGATTGTGAGGAAAGCATCTATATGCCCGGACGGTTGTGAGCACGGGGGGGTTCTTCCATAGTAAAGGTACCTGGGGATACGCCGCCCACAAGGGTATACTTTTTCGGACTTCTAGTCTAGCCAGGGGTATACTTTTTGGCAATTTTAAGTCGAGTTTAGTCTAGGCAAGGGTATGCTTTGTGGCAATTTTGATCAAAGCACTGTAAAAATTCGGTAAGTTCTGCAAAAAATCTAATTTGAAAAAAATTTTGTCCTGAGAATGAGAAAATTTTGCAAGCAAGTTTTGTCTAGAAAATGCCAATTCAGGGCACTGTTGATTGAGAAATTAGTCTAGCCAAGGGTATAATTTTCACAAAAATTGGTCTAGCCAACGGTCCCATTTTGAAACTGTCGGCGGCAAACCCCTACCCGAAATTTAGATGAGAACGCCCCCTAGACTGATGACGATGAGTCCCTTGTATCCCTGCGGTAAACCTTGCTCAAGAGGGACTCATCATGAAACAGTGAAAAACTTGGCCCTATTTTCTTCAATCACCAATGGAATTGTGAAAGAATCACGGTTTCGAATCTCCATCTCGTGGGAGTGTTTCAATTCTTCAATCGAATAGAAAATTCTATCTCATTTACACCTTAACAATAGTAATTTCACAAATCTCGCAATCTTATTGGTACGTTAGGAACTGCGCAGTTTGGGCCTAAATAGGGCCAAGTTTTTCAGAGCAATCAAGCGCCATCATCAAGTCAAAGAGCACAGGGCAACAAGAGACTCATCGTCATCAGTCTACTCCCCCCCCCCCCGTGGTTGTGAGACTTTGGTTGATAATGATGATAACAGCTATTAGATTTGCTTATCTTAGTATATTTTTTACATCGCTTCACTGTACCGAAAGTTCTTGTGAATTATCATCTTTCTTGCTTCTCATTGAATTCCTTGCACAATTGCTCAATTTTCGTGTTCATGTTTTGCTGAAACCAACATTTTGGTGTTTGGTTTTGAAATTCTGTGAACACTTAGAGATGAAGGACTCGTGTAGTAAGTATGAGTTATTAAATTTTAGCAATAACAACAGCAACAACATTACAGCAGCAATTTTGTGAAGATGAAGAGTCCAAGAAATGCAAAGCAAATGGCCAACCGGTGAAAATCCGATCAGGGTTTCACGACAAGGAGAAATGAAGCCGTGGCTTGCTGTTGTTTCCTTGGCTTGCACATTTGCAATAGCATCATGCCTTCTCTATGCAGTTGCAAAGGAGTTTTCATCAAATGTTATCAGCCAGAATCAGCAGAGGTAATAGTTAGGCCTAGGGTATTTGAGATGCTCTTCCAGGAAGACTACAATCCTTCACAAAAATTGTGAGACTGCATCCCCTTTCCCCTCAGTCAATGTTGATTGATGACTGGTTTATATATTCATCAATTTTGATTAGTTTTCTTGTACAGTAAATTGTATATGGTCTAGTTTGTAAAGATGTAAAATTGATGTAAAATAAATACAGTATACAACAACAACAACATTATCTAAGTGGAGTTGGCTAAATCCCGTGTTTTCATGCTCAGTGCCTTGTGCTTGTGCTCCGTACTTACAGTGCCCGTGCTTTGTGCCTCGTGCCCGTGCTCTGTGCTTAGTGCCCGTGCTTAGTGCCTGTGCTCCGTACCTAAGCCTGTGCTTCGTGCTTAGTGTCTCGTTTTATATTTGCAGCATTTAGGTATGTGAGACTGTTTCCCTATTTCTCTTTTGTCAAGTGCCAACTTTGTATCACCTCTTTCCACCAACAGGCTTCCAGCTATTTGTACTACCACTATATGTCCTATTATGTCATTAAGAGTCTGATGAAAATGTAAAAAACAGATTGTACATAATTGGTCTAGAACTTCAGAGCACTTGAAGAGTGTTGTCCCCTCTTTCTCCTTGTTTTGCCAGTTGTTGCAAAACCCAAGTGCTCATAAAATATCTTCCCTTCATGAGCTCTCGATTTCTTACTTTCTATTTTACCGTAATTGCCCCGTAATTGTAAGATGCTTTATACCCCTACGGTATAGTTGCTGAATGTTTCCTGAGATGGTATTTATCTTTTATATCCACAGAACTAACTGCGAGAATGAGCCCTTGCAGGGCAAGGATTAGTCTTCTGATCTTGCAGTGCCAACTGAGTTAGTGACCTGATTTTGATAAAAGTTAATTTCCAAGTATTAAAAGTTCTCCTTAAAAAAGAGTATAGAGGAACTCAGGGGTATGTAGAAATATTTTTCAATTAAAATTTCAGAGACGAAACCGCACTCGCATGGCAAAAACGTATAATGTAAGAAACCATTTGAAACAAGTGTATCTCAATTCCTAGTTTCTTATAAAAAATATTCAGCTGACTGAATTTTATCAATGATAAAGCACCTTAAAGGTCCTAAACATTTCTAAGCACTAAATATCGACACAAAACACTAGGCATATGCAAAAAACATGAGGCACGGGCAAAAAACACTTGGCACGGTCACAAAGCACTAGGCACAATGACTAAGCACTAGGAGGAAGCACTAGGCACGAGGAGAAAGCACTAGGCAGGGACAGCACTAGGCACTAGGAGGCACGGACAGAAAACACAAAGCATGGGGCACAAAAGCACGGGAATTAGACATCCTCATCTTTGTGTGAATGCATGTAAATTTGCATTAAAAACATTCTTTATAATCACAACATTGACTGAGGGGTGAAAGTTACAGGGGCAAGAAAAAAATATGTTTTCTTTAGCGGAGGCAAGGAGGTATTAAAGTTTTGGGATTTATTGTTGGTCTCAATATATTTTGCAAAGGATTGTAGTAGGGGTGCAGGGCTGATTCAGCCCTGCTAATTTATTTCTGTTCTGGACAGCCTAGAGCCATCAATCTTTGCATGTGCATAGAACATCGTATGGTGAACCCATAAATGAAATCTATTTTTAGATATGTTGCGTGACCTTTCCATGAGGTCACATTGTTCAGTTTTCAAAGTCAATAGGGTTCAGTACTAAAACTTTTCAATCATTCATTGTGAGAAAAGAAAAGCGTTAAGGACATCAGTCAAATTTCATTGTGTGCTATGTCTAAATAGCATTTGCTCCGTGAAGAAAAATTAATATGAAGTGATGACATCATCACACAGGAACGCAAAGAATGTGCGCAAATGCATAACTGGAAAATCCACAAAACCATACATGCAGGTTAAAAAATAGCTATTTGGTTCGATGGAGCATCAAAATTAGTATTTACTTCTCTCCTTTCATCATTTTATCACATCAGCTGTAGATTTTATTAGCAACTATTCAAAATTTGCACAGACATCGCTCAAAATTTGATTGCGCTTACCCTCTGGAACGAATTTAATTTTTTCAAATAATTAATTTTTGATGTGAGAAGGATAAAAACCAAAAGTGAGAAAGTTTCAGCATTGTATGTGCACTTGGTAAAAATCTACAGACAAGATACCTCCAGGGGGGCCGATTGAGCCCCCTTCGCTTGATAGGGTCAAGGCAGGCAATGCCACTATCTTTGTGGGTATGGCATCGATTTTTGATTTTTGCCTTTTTAATTGCATTTGGCTGTTAAGGGGGGAGGGGGTCATACCCTGGCTTTTAAGAAAAATGAAAATTCATACTGAAGTCTCCAAGGGATTTTTAAACGTTGATGAAAACTTTTACAAATATTTACAGTGTACACAGTGCAGTATAGAGCAGTTTTACTTGCCTCCCAATATGAAGCTTCGGTTAAAGTCCAGCGAGCTGTTCCACAATGCATCTATTTGCAGTCCCCTAAGTCTTACTTAGGCTCAAAATTTTAGGCCAGTTGGAGGCATCACTGTTGGTAGAAGGCTTTTAATGGGGGGGGGTGGAGGTTCTGATCTTAACAGCCAAATGCCATGACAAAATATGAAAATCGAAAGTTGGTTGCCCCTTACGTCTTCTTCATCATCATGTCTTCTTCCCAAACTCAAACACCAAACCGAAAAACCTGTTCACAGCATGCATCCCTCATGGTTCACAGCTTGCATCCCTCATGAGAATTGCAACACAAAAAGAAGACAATTAATAATCATGTTAATGATTATACTGTAGCCAATGGTCATACAGTATGTGTCTGACATTCACTCAAGAAGTGACACACAGATACTTCTTGGAAAAGTAACTGAACTAGGGTGTCGGCGGTGGTAATTGGATGGCGGTGGTTATCGACCACTTTTGAATAAACCTAAGAAACTGAGGGGTAAATCATATTCGCAATAACTTTTAATGGATGAAGATGGTTGTTTGCATTATATTCTACCAGTCTACATAGTAAACATCCCCAAGGAGAGCCCTCTTGAATGCAAACCACGATCAAACAAGTCACTATTTATACCTTTTCAGCATGATTGTGGTAAAGAAATTGTCGTTCAGAAAGTTGCACCTTCATACTGTATGAAGCTTTGAATTCGTGGCAGAAAGAGTCAAGAATTTTAAATCATAGTTGTTTAAATAAACTGAAGAGATAGATTATCCGACCATATGGTCCAAGATGAGACAGAAATATAGGAAGGTGACTGAAACCTAAAAGCCTTCCACAAAAGGGGGTATGGCTTTTTGTCCTGAAAAGATTACGGTGGTGGTTTTTGGACTCCCAGCAAAAACCATCCCTGGAAGAGAACTGTTAGTCGAGCTCGAAGTTGCCTTTCGAGTCCTTTGCCTGCAGCAATTGTTTTTTGGAAACAAGGCTTTTGTGCAAAAAACAAATTAATATGCATATTATGCTTGGGCATCTGATACTTTGAATCAAAGTTTTGTCTGCTATTTGATAAAGTATACATTTAATAGCACTAGCAAGGGCAAGGTCATTGACCTCTTCGGTTAACCTGTCCATTTCTTTCATTCAGAAGAATACATTTTTGTAGAGATATCTAATTATTCTCAAATTGTATAAATTGGCGTAAAATGATGCTTCATACTGAGACATCTTCCATGAAATTTTCAAATTAGAGTATAACTGAATTTGATTTAAAAACCAAAGGCATCCCAGTGAAAAGTTATGGTGAGGTCACTCGACTGATAAGACCTGTTTTCATGTTGCTTTAAAACATGCAGGATAAACCTCCTTTCGTTAATGCAGTTTGCTTTTTATAATATTATTGAGGAGCTTCGCAAGTGATACTGTATCTCATTTTAGAAAAGCTCAGAGTTATTCTCTGCTAAATTGTGTTGTTTTGTTTGTCCTGTAAATTTTGTTGTAAAGAAAAGAAAAGACAAAAGGTAGTAGTTTTTCAGAGTACATCAAGTTAAGCAGATAAGTCTATAGAATGAATAATTCCATAGTATAGATAAAAGAAACGATTTCGTGGCATACTCTGCAATTTTAACTTACCGTCCGAAAACCACCGCAGCTGTCCGAAAACCACCGCCGAGCTTAGCAGGAAAAACATCGACCACAAAACAAATCTGGCAAAGTCGAAGCCAAAAGTCTTTGGGAAAATATGCTAAAAGGGCTGTTCTTTTACTGAATGATCTCATTTTGTCTGCAATATGTTTTTCTTGTCTAAAAATTCAGTTTCCCTTAAGCGTCCGATTACTACTGTCGGCACCCTATATCTTTTGATCATTCTCAGAGAAATTTCCTTACAGTACAACCCACCTCAAGGAAGAGAAGACTAAAAATTTCTCGAAAATTGTAGAATCTAATTCTAGATTTTTGATAAAGATCAAGCAATGAATCTTAAAAAATAAGAGTTTAAATTCATTGGAAAATTCTCCTGGTTTCATGAAGGAAGGAAGCGGTGAAAGAGTGGAGGTTAATGATATGCTGGTGAACATAGCTTTTTGGTGCACAAGAATATAAATTGACGAGGAAGTGGTGGCGTGGCTATGGCAATGGACTTGTGGAGTGTTAGAAGGAGCGTAATTTATATAAATTAAAACGAGCTGAAACCACCTGAAACGAGCTGAAAACATCTGAACCCATCTAAAACCATCTGAAAGGAGCTGGCGAAGTCGGGATCGAGGCTAAAACGACTTGAAACGACCTGATTATCCTAGCAACGAGGTGTAGGTGTCAGGGGAGTTCTTTTGTTCTCTGCTTATTGTCGCATTCTCTTTAAGAAACCCTATTTTGGTTGGGGGCAACTTTGCCCCTCCCCCTAGTAGATTTTTTTTAATAACTCTGCCAGGAAGATATTTATAGCCATGAAACTTCTTGACTTTTTGCAACTACTTATTGTGCAACTTCTCAAAAAGTTTCATTGAAATATTTTGTAAAATGAGGGGGTGGGAGACAATTTTCTGGGACTGACCCTGGAAAAATCGCAAATTCTCAAATCTCAATTATCGCGAAGAAAGGAACATAAGTTGAATATTTTGCAAATTTCTTTTGTAGTGTAGTATTAATTGATGCATTCTATCACAATTACTATGTTTGGGTCGCAAATGTGCTCCAAATTTGATTTCATCACGATTTTTCTGATTTTAGTCAATTTTGCCGCTTTTCTTGACAACACAAAGGAAAATGCTGACGTGAGCAAAAATAAGGGCCAATCTTAGGTTGATTTTTATATTTTCAGAAAGTACATGCCTGAGGCTATTAGCACACAAAATGTGGCCACTCTACCTATTACCAGTCAAGAGTTAGGTAGGGGGGCTTTTTTGCCCCTCCCAACCAAAATAGGACTATCATATAGCCCAACCACTATAGGGTTAAGAAACGATAGTAGCAAATCTAAGGGGAGTCCTTTTGTTCGCTTTGTTCATTTTTCATTTCATTTATCAAAAGCATGATGCAATTTTACATCGTATATCACCTAAACAGAACATCATGAGAACATGAGAAAAGTCTAATGAGAAAAAATTCTCTTGTGGGTTATGTAACTATACTCGGCGCATAGCTACTCTGTTTTGTGGCATTTTCAGGGACAAATATTTTCTGGCTGAATATTCAAGGTTTTTGTTCTAAGTTCTGCTGCTTGTAGTAGGAATTGTACAAAATGTTTCTGCTTGCTAATATCTTGGGACGGCAATACGTTGATGAATGCATACTCTTTTTGTGTAGCTGTTAGTATCCTGTTTAAATCAGGCCCAAGAAAAGTTTGCCTTACGTCATGGTATACCTCACATTCAATAAGAAAATGAATTTCGTTCTCCACTTTGCCAGACTTACACATGTCACAAATTCGTTGTGATACCTCTAGTTTTTGGTGTCTGCCAGTTTCGATTCGGAGTTGGTGGTCATTGCATCAAAATTGGCGATAAACGTCCTGAAGTTGAATTGAGGGAGGTCTAGATAAGTCTCCGCTCTGACTTATAAGTTCGTAGTTTAGAGTTATTTTTGCTGTTAAATGACGAAATGTTTACTTTCTTGCACCGCTGATTCTTGAAGATTTCATTCAGTTTTTTAAGGGTATTTTTGAATAACACATTACTAGAGATCTGATTTGCATTCAGCTCGTTTTAACTTTTATAAATTATGTTAGAAGGAGAGGGCTGGGGGCAAGCCCCTGCAAAAATTTTTGAGAACACGCCCTCTACTTTTCCTTAAGCACTGCTCCAAATACAATATTTACCCTCGCACTGAAATAGAATTTTTGACCAGTGGTAACACCGTCCTTCTGAATTAGCGTACCCAAGAAATTTCCGTGTGAACATCAGTTTCTTTGGCGTAGAATGCCTATCTCCATCCTGCTTTCGCCAAAACTAAGGTTTCTATTTGGGCAAACATCTTTTGCACTGTCTCTTAAACTGCTTCTCACGGTCAGTGGTTGCTTTCAACACAAAATGCCTTGACAAATTTGTCTACGAAAATTTTTGAAAATGTCAGCCCCTACTGTAACTTGCCTCAAAGTGACTCTGTCAATCAGTTCTAGCATTTTCTTGCGAAAATTCTTATCCTACCACACATATACTGTATGTAAGCACTTTCCATTTGTCTGTGAAGAATCTCAAAAAGCATCTTTTGAGCAAAGTAGAGAGCATTTAGAGAAGCAATAGTTCAAAAGTTTCAAATTCATTATTCAGAGGATGTAGAGGATCTACAAGAATAGTCTTTTGAAAAGGGCACTAAGCTGTCACTGTGCTGCCCCTGTACCACAAGGGCGATGGGAGCAGCTGCCCCTGCTACCTCCTGGCCTCCTTGCCTCTGGGGCCCTTGCATCTAATTGATTTTAGTGTTTGTTTGTTTGTTTGTTTGTTTGTTTTCAATTTGTTTTGAGTGGGCTTGTCAGGATTTCTAGCTACTGAAAGCTAATTTAGGCCCACTGTGCATGCCGCATCCAGGCATGGGATCCCTAGTTTAACGTCCCTTCCGAAGGACGACGAGGTGAGTTGCGAAGTCAGGCCTCAGAGGTCACCCATCCGAAATCTGACCTCACTCGACCAAGCTTAATAACTGCAGTCGCCCGAGGAAGACTGTTTAAGCCAGTCGGCCACTCACCCCGCACAAGTATGGTTTACTATACGGAATTTCATATGAACGGGTCACTGACAAGCAATTTTCATTATAGTTAACAGAGTTAGGCATTTAGGGGAGGGGATCTACAGTACAGTAGCTCAAATCTGTTGAAAATGTTACTTTTTTGACAAAAATTGAAATTAGTAATATTTGGTCATCAGTCTTTAAAGGATGACTCATCATAGTGATTTTTTGGTATTGAATTAGTTTTGATGTTGCAACCTAGATGAAGAAGTTGCGGTAGGCTTAGGCCCTAACTCAAGACACATCATGGACCCGGAAGGAGATTTGTGGAGGTCCACAACAAGAGAGAATCTATTGATAAATCTAGAGGTCCTTTAAGAGGGGGTCAGCTGTCAACACCCGATTCCAGGGATGCCGGAGTGATGGTAGGGCAAGGGCACTCTAGACCAATGACGAGGGAAGAAAACTGAAAATTGAGGGTCCTCTCTCCGAAATGTTTGCATCCATACCCTTTAGATTCGCTTAAAATGCTAGAATGTTCTAGCTGATGTAAATGATGCTCTCTTTTGCATATTAGGGTATGACCTGATGTAAGTTGCATTGATCATTCAACTTAAGCGTTAAATTAATAGTTTTTGTAATACTGAATTGAGTGTTGTTAAAGAAACATACTGTTCCATTGAAAGGGCGCACTTGCCCCCTTGCCTCTCTTAGAAAAGGGCAGGAGGGGCTCTCCCCCTGCACCCTCCCTCTATGGTATTTCTGCCCATTCTGTTAAGTTAATTGTAAGAAAAATTTTTTTGGATGACCGCTTACTGGATGAACTCTTTGTTGGTTTGCATTTCTTACATCAATTCAATGCAGTAGTATTTCAGAAAAAACAACCCAGTTGGTGTTTTTTTCCGGAGTAAGGTGTTTTAAGTTAGATTTTGTATTTTAGGTTGATGCAACTGAAGTTTCCAAGCAATTTAGATGATCTCAAGGAATTAGCAGATTTTATGAAGGCCTACAAGAGTGATAATTTAGGTCATGTTATGCTATTGTTTTGCAGTGCTTATTTATACAAGCAGACCTTTGCAATTCCAGGATCAGTTTTTATGGTGAGCAGTTGTGTACTTGATAAATGAAGGTTTATGACATAGAACTTTTTCAGTGGCTGTAATTAAAGGATGTGAGTAAAAAAGAGAAGGGTATGATATTTTGTGGGCTGTAGCATAGAAGATTTTAATCAACATTCAGAACAGCATTGTTGGTCTATTAGTCAAGGGCTACCTCAGATATGAAAATTTCATTTTGTGAAATCACTCTTCTTGTACATAAGCCAAAAAAAATTCTACTTTTCATTGTGGCCCATGATTTTCCTGGCATTGAAATTCAAATTGGATACAATTGTCAGTTCTGAAAATAAGTTCTTATCTCTGTGGCGTGTACTGTAAATCTTGGGCCAGATTAGAATAAGGAATTTTCATTCCTCCCCACCAAGCAAAATTATCCATTTAATTTTGAGTATCAGCCATGCTCTTCATATTCCTCTGCCCATCAAATGTCATGACTTTTTTCTCACTCACCATGCAGAAAACAGAACTCAATGGATACTGTGAATAGCTTATCTATTTTCCCCAGAAAGATTGTATATAGTAGTTTTGTTGACAAATGAAGAGATGTTGCAAATAACTTTTCCAGAAGAAGTAGTCACTCCCACAACCCAAGGAAGAACCATTGATTTATGGTCGAAAAGTTTGAACATAGCCTCAAGAAATGGACTCATTGTATTAAAGCCATAAGCACAATAAAAACACAGTAATCTATAGATTGAACTACTCTACTTGAAGAAAATCTACATGTTGAAGGATGCAGCCTATCTGATGTCCATGGGGCTGGTCATAACCAAAATGCAATGTGTGTGGTTTTACATGCGTGCAATTTATTCTTTGGAGTCTAAATGATTTCATTTGTGCGCCAATACGTGCGTGTGTTGTGACACACATCAAATAATAAAGACTATAGTTTGGGTAAAGCTTTATCTTAATTTTTCAGAATATTTTGAGTGGTGCACTGCTAGGAATGTGGCCTGGCTTTCCATTAGTTTGTTTGCTGACGGCTGTTGGTGCATCTCTTTGTTATTCTCTGTCAAAGTTTTTTGGAAAATCAATCCTGGTTCATTATTTTCCCAAGAAAATATCCAGCCTGCAAAGAAAGGTAAGTGTCTGGGCATTTGCTTGATGTAATGAAATTCTGAGCAGAGGGCTATTTTCAAGGATTATCGATTATCAAAAGGGGTCAGCAGAGCAGAAACTGCGTAAAATGACGTCATTTAGCAATTTGCGATAATGAAGCGCTTGGACACTTCAACATTTTGAACTGATAAATTAGGAGCTTAAGGCCCAAGAAAGACAATATCAAATGTTGCCTAATTGTGGGATCTGTTGCAAGTTTTTTTCTATGAGATCTTAAAAAAAGTACAAGTGAATTCAACTGTGCCATTTATAGAGGAAAGAGACATAAGTTCATCGAGTTTCCTCTATGAATGGCAGTTACAATATGAATTGATTTTATTTACGAAAAACGCAAATGCTTCTTACAAAGTGAATTAGTTTATTTACAAGAAAACACAAACACGAAAAAAAAAACAGTTACGACACGACGGACAAATACAAGACATAAATAAAAGAATTATAACTACAATAACAAGAGACATGTTGCTGCACTTCAGATAATTGTACTTAACCTGCAACCGTTTCTTATTCTCGATAAAACGCATTGTTTCCTCTATAATCATTGTTGCAAGTTGCAAAAAGGTAGGGGGAGGGGGGCTCAAAGTTACGATCTTCCACACATGCGTCAAAAATTTCTGCTCCGTCTAGGGGATCAACATGTGATTGAGACCCCGTAAACACGATGCCGGTAGAATTTGAAAACGGTAGAATTTGAAAACGGCAGAATTTTATGCCGCCTTGGATCTACTTTCATCACTCTAATTAGATGGCTTTTTGAAAGTGGGTCCTATCATAGCATTTGATGTATTCTTTAATGTTGACTCTCTTTTTAGGAACGAAGCCTTTTTCATCAGAGATGGCATTGCAAAACTTAAATTGACAAAATTATTAACGCTTGGGCCGACTCGTTTTGCAGAATTTCATCAAGTATCGTCCACTGTATTTGTTGGCTTGAGTTCTTTGAGGTGTGCAATTATGTTGGAAATAATCCCATTGGCCAAGTTCATGAACGAATCAAATTCCTGCTTACTCAATATGTTTCAAGCTGTAGGGGTCTACGTGTTACGCGATAGTCAGATCAACTTTCAGTTGTTTCATTGTCAGTGTCTCAGATTCTTTCTAGACACAGAACCAACTTAGACCAGGATGGGCATCATACTTAAGACAAAAATTCTGGAACAGCTTGAAGACCATCAAACACTTGAACGATTTCCACGTTAATACGTAAGTTCCACGAATGGGCTTCTTTCGCCAAAACGCCCTAGCTCGCTAGGTCTAGTGGCCAGTAGCAGAATAAGCCTGATTTGTATGTATGTATGTATGAATGTATGTATGTATGTATGTATGTATGTATGTATGTATGTATGTATGTATGTATGTATGTATGTATGTATGTATGTATGTATGTATGTATGTATGTATGTATGTATGTATGTATGTATGTATGTATGTATGTATGTATGTATGTATGTATGTATGTATGTATGTATGTATGTATGTATGTACAGTTTTGCCATAAAATTGAATTACAAAATAAATTGATAAAGGAAAGTGATCTAATTACAGGAATATGATATTTACAGGCAAAAAGTTAAAAATGCAGTTTAAAAACACTCAAGATTAAAAATGGCAGGGATAGCATTAAAGAGGTCAATATGAGCTTGTTTACATAATGGTCCCTCCGGATGTGTTATAAAATATAAAGTAGTTTGTTCCGGAAAAGGATCTCTTAGATAATTATTATTCCGAAAAAAAGTAAACTAACACATTTTCGTAGGCTGATTTTGTGTTTTCGATAATGTATGTAAGGCCTATCATCTTGACTTTGGAGATCCTTGAGGAATTTATCTTTGATCTTATGTTTGAAAGTGTCGATGTTCTTTGCCGATGAAGAATTTAGTTCGGATGATAGATTGTTCCACATTTTGGGTCCGAGTTATGAGAGACAATTTTGCCCTATGTTACTCTTTCGGAAAGGTTCATTCAATTTGACTTGGCGATCTGCAGAGCTATCCCTGTGGACAAAATCCCTCGCCCTGTGGAAACTTCATCGTTTGTAAAGAGTTCTACGGGTCAACTTTTTGACGAAAACTTCGTTTTAGAAAGAAATATGCAAAGGCAGGAGAACAATCCATGTGTTTATTTCTAAATCTCGAAGATTTGGCATAACAGGTCGTTGTATTAAAAAGATTTGATTGCTATATCTCATCTTAATGGTAAATTTTTATTTTGATGGTATTTGCTTATATACTTGCGACCTTACTTTAACAATAGTCATATCTGGTAAGACCTGGAACCAGAGTTAATTTTTCTCGGACATGTTTAAACTGCAAAATGTGCTAGACTCAATGACTTGAAGGTTTGCATTTTTTTATGTTGAATTCTATCAACATCAGTGAACAGCTGTTTCATCATTTGCGTTAATTCCTACGCTCTTTAATCAAAATTACTTACATTTCATATACGTATCCCAAAATGATATATTTTTTGAAGCATACAGTATGAATTATGCAGTGATTTGAATGAACCACATAACATTTTGAAATGCAATGGCCAGTCTGCTTGTAAAGATTTGCTTCACTAAAGAAAAATCACTAGAAAACTAAGCATAATGTTCAACTGTGGTCCAATTTTCAGCTTTCCACAGATGTCTTTCTACAGATTAGAGCGTTTTTGTTGCGTTTATGGGTTTAATACGAGAAGCTCGTTATTCAAGGCTATTTCCAAATTTTTCACCACCAATTACTTCTTTAGTAAAATGGTAATTCACCCATGTGCATTTATACCCGCAGCTAAGCGCGTGAGAGCGTGCGTAGCAGGGCTTCCAATCGGCCAGTAACGTGATTGTTCTTTGGAGTTGCTTGATTTTAATTGTCATAGCTTGAGTCAGCAAGCATATGTTTCAAATCGTTAAAAAGGTTAGCGTGAAATTCAACGAAATATTTATTTCAATTGAATAGCTTCAAAGAGACTTTAGCTACTTCGCTATAATTCTGCCGTTAGACTTTTTTAAAATCTTCGATAATTTCACAATTGGAGTGTTTGTCTTCTTTTTCGAAAATTAAAGAAAAAGTTTCAAAAAAGCTTAAGACTGTCGCGATGTTTAAATTGTTTGATACAGCATGAATGATTTCCAAGAAAACCATTGTTTATGGATGTATACAGTTTGGCATCAAGCAAAACTCTGTCACTTTTTTGCTTTATCATTTAGAAATTTGATGACGTCACATCCTAAAAAACTGAAATTTTGAATGCGCTGTAATAGACCTTTTAGCTATTCTACCAAAGAGCCTGGATCGAGCGTTATTTTGATACATCTTTATACACGAGGTTCGACTGAGTGGCGTAAGAGCTTCTATCACTATTGTACACATTCGAAAATTTTGCAAAATGTAATGAAATATCGTTCGATCCAGATTCTTTTTTTAGAATAGCTAAAAGGTCTATTGCAAGACTTCAAAATTTCTGAAAAGTCCAACTGTAGAATTGTGGATACGAACCTAAAGTTTCCTGGAAACCATTCAATTTTAAGAAATATTTCATACAATTTTACACCCACCTTCTCTCGTCAACTCAAACATTTGGAACCTATGCTGAGTAAGCAAGATTCATCAACAACCAATGTCATTTGATTTAGGAGCCTGGTTAGAAAGATTGCATCGCCCTCAACAAAAGATTGTTGGAAAGTGAAAATCCTTTTGTTCTTATCAAAATTGAAAATAATCTTCTACTTCCGCTGTATTTGATAGCCATACAAAAGCAATTTGCCCAGTGTTCATGAATAAGCAAAAGGAATTAAGAGTTTGCGCTAGAGCAACGGCCATTTTCCGTCGATTCGCGTTGCCTAGCAAACAGTGAAATCCATAATGGCTGCTAATGCACCCAGATTCTGGGCGCATTTTATCAAAGTGTACCAGGGCGTTCATCGGCTTCGTGATCAGCGTATGACGTAAAAATACCGTGGGAACGAGGTTGGGAGGGTTCTTGTCTTGTCGTTCTCTGCAGTTGTCAAGGAGGGACCCTCGCTATCTGCGAAGCTGAGAAAATTCAGAGTTATCAAGTTTGGGTCTGAATTGCCAGTAACATACTGACGTAAATACAATTGCTCCCTCTGTATACAGAGACTTAAGTGTTAGATCGGCCACATTAGATCAGATATCATAATCTTTCCTGAAGAGGAAACGAGGCGTTCAAGCTTCTGTGAACCCTTTCCTACAATAGCGGACAAAACTCATGACATACTTTGTATTTTGGAGGAAATTTCGAGTTGAGATCCCAAATTGCAATGTTGAAAGCTGATGAAAATGTCATAGATGAGTTGACATGTATGTCTTCTTTCAGCAACCAACATTGTAGTGGGGGGGGGGGAGGGGGGAACTAACGGTGAAATCTAGCAGTTTACATACAGGAAAGGCCTCTTTTAACGCAAAACTCATCTGTCCCAACGAGTTTTGTCCGCGATTGTAGGTCCATGGGGCCGAGGATTTCACTGTCAAGTATATATCTATCATGTGACGTATTTCTTTCTGGAGTATTCAGTTGGATACAGTTTACTAATCTCTTTTCCTAGTCGTGCATTGATTAACGGCAGCTGTAACTAGCAGTAAGAGGCACTCTTTTATCGCTAAGGTTTTTGCTAGAAGCACGTCTTTAATGGAAATCATACTCTGATTAGGACATGAGTCCGAAAGGGCTCAGCGTGTTAGTTCTTAGTATTTTTGTCGCTCAACCTCTGTGTATAAAGTTAGGTTTTGCTCCATGGAGAATGGTCATGCACCCTCTCACTTCTGAAGCTGAAAAATTTGAAATATGATGTAAGAAATGTAGTTTTCTTTCAGTTACGTAAAACAATAACTCTCAGGTAAAATAACCTTTAACTCTAGAATGGTATGATCTTGCGAAATGGGGCTTTCTGCTACAAACTGGCTGCTACTTTGTTCAAATCAGTGCATGATTTATGGTAGCACTTTTTGGCAAAACCCGATGCATCATTTTTGCACATCCGAAAATTTAGTGTACGGTAACTTAACCATGTTTGTTCTTGCAGGTAGATGAAAATGCAGAGGGGCTGTTCTTTTTCCTGCTCTGCTTGAGATTGTTTCCAATGTCACCGAATTGGTTTCTCAACATGGCATCACCGATCCTTGGAATACCAATCCATTACTTCTTTGCTTCAGTTCTCATAGGTATGTCATCTCTGCTAAATTCGAGGGGTAGAAAGAGTACAAGAAGTTGTATCATCTGAACGAGACCCAAACGATTATGGATTGATAGTGATTGATTGATGATGATTGATGATTGATTGATGATTGATTGATGATTGGCGATAGAGTAGCTAGCCAAATTTAATGATTCTCATGATGCCACTTTTTGAGTTTGAGACCAAGTATGGATATTTTTTTCAATGTCTACAATCCTGGATGATGTTTGTTGAGACAAATGCATTTTTTTATTCATATAGAATAATTCACAACAATGCTTACGCTCAACTATACCTATCTAATACTACTAGACAACACTACAGGGACAATACCGAGGGGAGCGAAAAAACAACGACTACCCCAAGGCCAAAAACATAAGGACACACAACATTAAGCTAAAACTACAGCATACACAACTAGATTATGCCTCACATTAGATGTCGGATCAGGGTTGGGATGAAAAATTTGGAAAGTCACTAGCAGAAACTCGTCCTTGATTTTGTGTGATTCTATGTTTGTTGATTTTGAAATGCATTTTGTGTTGACAGGTACCTTCCCTGTATGTAAACTACTATCCTTCCAGTGCTAAACACCCTCCCCCCATCCCTCGTTTCAATGTTGATTTGACTAAAGAACACAAAGCTGTGAACCAATCTTTTGTTGTTGTTGTAGTAGTAAATTTACTTTAATTTGATACATACATACACATATACATTATTTGAATATATGCAAGTTAACTAATCAAAATCGAATATACAAAGTAAAGAAACGAAATTAAGATTTTGTCAATTTACAAAACAGTCGGTAGGCTAGTACATGCACTACATTTGTAGTTGGGACCGTCCCATTTTTTAATCAAAACTTTGAAACTTTTCAGATTTTCTGCTGATTTTAGTTCGCTAGGTAAGCCATTCCACATCTGCGGCCCAAAGGACTGGAGGCCTTTGACGTGACGTGACGGAAGATGACGTGACGAAACGGATGCTGGATGACGGAAGATGACTTTCTATGATGAAAATCATCTATGACTTCTCCGTCACGTCTTCTTGCGACATCGTCTGATATGTTATCGATTAACCTATTAATGAAATTGTTATTCGGAGATAGAGACCAGGTTTGGGTATCTGTTTAGATAACCACAGGGTGCCCCAAAAAATTTCCCCCTTTGCGTGAAGATTGTGTCAAAGCGGCAAAATTTCCTCACCAACCTATTCTTGATGTTGCTCTTCAGATGTTCAATTAAAGTTTCTACCATTCCCATGAAAATCCAATGAAATCTGATGGAGTTATGACGTTCAGAAGACTAAATTTAGCTGATGACTGAAACTAGCAGTAGGCCAGTTTGTCTCACTATTTTGCAGCGATAAACAGCTTTATGAATGAACTGAAACAACAATCTCCAATGTCATAGCTCTCCCGAAAGGTCCAATAATTATCAGAAAAGTATACTATTTCGTACGCCAGGATCTTCGATTGAATGCCAAAATGAGGGCAAGAATTCCCAAGATAGCAAGCAATCAAAAGAAAATGAAAAATATACACTTCATGTCTAATTTGTCGACTTTTGTTCAAAGATTTCTTCCTTCATTGTTACAAACTATCGTTGATTGAATACCAAAGACAATGAACTGAAGGAAGCGAGGATAGCAAAAGTTTGTTTGGAGCTGCAGCTTGAAATTATGAAAAAAGTAAGTAATCGGTTCATGGACCACACCAGCAAAGAAGCGTGACTCTAGTTTTGTCTTTATCTTTTGATTGTTCAGGAATCCTTGTCTTCGTTTCCACATTCCGTCAAAGATATTGTGACGTAAGAAATAGCTGAACTCTCTGATGATTGCTGAAATTTTCTGGAGGGCTATGAAATTGGAGGCTGCTGTTTCAGTTTATCAATGAAGTTGTTTATCTTTGCAAAAGTAAGACATCATGGCCGACCGCTGGTTTAGCAAACTTTACTTTAGCATCTGAAGAGCAACATCATGCGAAAGGTTGATAAGGATCTTTTGCTGCTTTCTCATGATCTTCAGGCACATGGGGCGCTATTTTTTGGGACTCCCTGTGGATTTCGTGGAGAGCGATCAAGACAAGAACAAAAGGCCAGCATTTGCGTTCTAGGAAGCTTGTGTCTTTTTAATATCATAGAGATGAGGAGTTGAGAAATAGCACTGTCGCTGCAGGTCTGTAGAATCTAGACGGTAATCTGTAGAATCGAAACGTGTTTCAGACGGAAATTATGTTTATTAACATCAAACGAGTTAGGGGATCCAATACTGCGCATCAGTGCTGAAAAAATATTTGCCTTCCTGCGAAGGAACATCCAACTAGAATTCTTCCTTCCATTGCTCTGTCAATTTTCTGCAGTTCCAGATTTCACTTGAATTGCTGTGTTATGTAAAGTGTACTTCATAATCTACTACTAGCAATAGTATAAACTAAGTGCCCCACTGGCTGCAACCATTCCCCAGTTTTTCTTGACTTGAAAAAATAGTTTATTGCTGGGCCTATCGTGCAGATGCATTGGCCATTTTCGGTGTGTAATAAAAGACAGTAAAGCAGAGCAGTGGCGTAACGGAGGCAGTGGGGACCCTTAGGGATTTTTTAGCTTGGGCCCCCCCAGCCAAAAGCATATGTAAAATGATGTGATGGACATGAGAAATTATGTCCAGATAAAATTGAGGCTAATGATTTGCAACCTCGTGGGTTGTCTAAGCATGTCATGGACGAATCAAGGTGGGCATTTGAGTAGGGGGTCTGGGGGACAATCCCCTAGGAAAAGTTTTACAATACGTCTGCCACTTTGGCTCAGATAACATCTCCCTATTACATCTAAACTTTTGAGACAACATCACTTGCGTTTGCTCAGAAGGCCTACAGTAGGTTCCCGCGTATAAGAAACCCCTCTGTATAAGAAACAGGTCTCATTTTCTTTACAAGAGGGTCCTTATACAGTATCTATTGTACAATATTACCAGTATTGTTCAATATACGTGCATGCACGGTGCTGTCACATACCTTGACATGGTTTGACTTGATGGCACCTATGTATAAGAAACTTGACGCTGATCATGAAAAGGTTTCTTTAGATAAGAAACTTTCTGAGGCCTGAAAATTGAAAAGTGGTTTCTTATACGTGGGAACCTGCTGTATCAGGTTCCAACGCTTACCGTGTCAAGTTGGACTATCTGACAAGATTGTCAGAGTTTTCTATGAATCACCCCGTTCAGAACGATACGTAAGCACCCTTTAGTTGGGCTAGAAATGTTTTTAACAATCCAGTGTTAGCATGCTCCAAATTGGAAGCCTTGAAAATTCTGTAGTTCGTCTGGGAACATTTTAAAAATGTCAATCTTAAGTTTGGCGTAGATTCTTCCTGTCATGTTCCAGCTGTTTTGGCAAAAACTCACACCCTACTGTACCTATCTATACCCGACAACTTTGCCCTTGTTTTAAAAAAACCCTGAGGAATATATTTGACGACAAAAGGGAGAAATTTCCCATCTCCTCACTTGGAAACTCCGTTGTTCAAAGCTTCTGTTGACGGAAATGTGCATAAATCTGCAATAAAATTGACGCTCCCATTTTCGATCACAATTGAGAGTTAATCAACACGCTTTCGATTCACTTAGAGTGTAAAATCATGCAGGTATGGGGCCCCTTGGTCATTTTGTCATAGCTACAGCACCCGCTACAGCACCAGCTTTACAATAGATAGCAAAGCGATTTTTGTTGCTGGGGGACCCCTTCGGAACCCTTAGAGGTCGGGGGGGGGCCTTAGTTTTGAACTAAAGGTAACTTTAGACCGTAACGCCACTGAAGCAGAGGCGGCCGAGAGCGAGAGGGCAAGTAAAACAAGCGACAGTGAAAGTCAGGCCTAAGTTACTCTAGACAGTTGTGACTTGTGTTTAAAAATGGGTTTAGTTTTGACTGATTCCGTTTCTGCAGACAAAAGTTTTCCAGATTTGATCTTCCTTTCATACAAATAATTCCGATTTGTGTCAACTCATACGTCACGAAATATTTGCCAATTACTGTTGACAATAAGACACAGAAAGGCTTGCCATTTAATCACGTGATAAAGTGTGGAACAAAATTTTCATGGTCTGATCTCACGGCACCAGCAGCAACGACAACGCGGGCGTGCAAAGCTAGAAAGCCCCACTTCGTGGGGCAAAAAACAGTGCATGAAAAGAGTCCAAACCTTTATGTAGTTTTAATTTTTTCCTTCCATTATTGCATTCGTTCCTGTCCTCGCTATATTTTCAATCTTCGTCGTCCCATCTTCTCTCCATCTCTCATTCTTCCTCCTCTCCCTTTCTTCTCATTTCTCTTATCCTCCCGTCATTGTTTCCTTTCTTTTCCTGCCTTCTATTCAACTTTCTCTCATTCATCCTCTTTCTTCCTTCAAGACAAACAAGCCTCCTGCGATGCAGCTTTGCGCACTTTTTCCACCTTACTACACATTGATATCTTATCCGAACTGAGATTGGAAGGGTGAAGCAGCATCAAATTCGCAAAATGACATTGAAGTGCATTTGGATCAAAACTGAGGCTATTTCAAAATGATTGATGAATTATGGAGACTCATTAAAAAGAAATAACCTTATTCATAGGCCTATTGTACATCATAGCTTCGGTGGTGAATGTGCACCAGATTTTCCGTTAATAAGATCTTCACGTGAAAACTTTACGCCGCAGCTAACTTGTTCATCTTGAATGACGATGATATCTGAATTATTTATTTCAACAGGTTTGATGCCATACAATTTCATGTGCTGCCAAGCAGGCTGCATCTTATCAGAGATCACATCACTTAATCAGATTCTCACTGTGTCAGTTATTTTAAAGATGGCATTAGCTGCTGTTGTTGTAGCTGCACCTGGCATTATTCTACGAACCAGTAAGAAGCAGCGTCTAAAACATGATTAGTTTGCACTGCTAATTTTAGCTTTCAAATTCTAATGACAAGTATCGGATGAGTCAGAAAATTTATACACTGTTTGAAAACCGTACTGGGAAATCCACTCAACCCTTCTGTAACATTTAAATCCTACCCTCTACCTCTACGTTGGGATACAAGAGGCCGTTCTGCAATTTGATTGGTTGTTCGCCTTTTGTGCGGTAACTCCGTTTTGTGCGGGGTAAATGGCCGCGGCAAATCAAATTGGATGGGAAACCACATTCTTTACCCATTCCGACCGTAATTTGCTACTCATCTCCGAAATTTGGAGAATAGCGAGCCATTTTATTTTCGAAGCTGCGGTGAAAGTTTCTCGAATTTGCAACTTAGACCAATTTTTGGTCCAAACAAACTGAGCTTATTTTCACATTAAACGCTCTTACCAACCCCAGATTATAGTTTAAATATCTTCAAAAAGGTCCAAATAAGGTCATCAAAGTGTTTTTTAGTTTCCCATCTTCATTAGCATCTTCTGCAACATTAGCGCTAGAGTAACGGCCAGTTTCCGTCGATTGGCGTTGCCTAGCAAACTGTGAAATCCATAATGGCTGCAAATCTGCCCATTTTCTTGGCAGATTTGATTGAAGTGTACAAAAGTATTCATTCGGCTTCATGATCAATGTTGACATAAGAACACTCCAGGAAGAAGGTTGGCCATCTTATTGAGACTTCAAAGTATTTATTGAGAGTTTGTTTTATGATTTGGGCACTTTATTTCCTTCTGGAAGAAGGATTTAACCGACAGTCCTATTTCTCAATTTTGCCAAAAACATCCAAAATGGGTTGTATACTGTTATATAAATGTTGAATTTTGATCCTTTTTTATCCATATAAAATATGACAATTGCAATTGTATTGGTTATACTGTAATAACCATACTACACCTCAGGGATGATATCATGGCGAGCGGAAGACAATGACTACACGATTGCATATGATAATACTCTACAATTTTTGATACTTATCATTCACAAGAGGATATCAGTTCACATTTCATCAATCCTGTTTCACTGAAAGGCAATGACTAAGCGTAAGAAAATATCGCTTTGCTTTACCATTTTCAAGTTTGAAAAGTAGATTGAATTGAGCCATACACTTTTAGTTTTAGCTACAGCTCAAGAAAGCTAGTTTACGGGAACTTTCCATGCAAGAGTAAGACTGTGCATTGTAAGTCATGAGCACAGCCCTTCATGTCATCAGCCAATAAATGATCAAAATCTATCAAATTTCAAAAATTGAAATCTCAAAAATCCTAGTTTTTCTAGTTGAGGATTATGTTTTTTGACGCTTTTTCTCAAACAGCGTATATATATTTTGACTCATCCTGTGTTTCAATTCTTTAAGAGATTCAAGGATCCCTTCAAGAGTTCTCCACTGATATGAACGTTTTTACAAGTACCGCGTGTCCCAGAAAAAAGGTAACAGATTTGATCATGGCTAGCGCGAAAGATTTAGCTTGAATCGATCGGAAATAATCTTTAAGCTATTGCTCGATAGTCAACTTGAAGATAGACACCTTGTTTGCTGATATTGGAGCAAAAGAAGAAATTTTTATCATGAAAGTCAAGATTTGCCTCCATCCCTAAACCAGAGCTTTTGGGTTTTGGCCTAAGTTGTTGACGCACTTGTTGTGGAATCTCCTGAACCAGAGCGAAGTACAAGCAAGAAGCCTCGTGCTTCGGAAAAATTCTTGATGGAAATCCAAATCGAACTTGAAATCAAATTCACGAATTTTTTCCCCAAAGAGACATCTCCTTTCATTCAACAAAACCTTTGAATTACACCTGCCGAATAAAAGTTATTCATCAGCGAAATAATTCCCTTGGGTGTGAAGAAATCTTCCTTGTTGGAATAAACTGCATTTTTGTTATCATTGGAATTATTACGAAACAAGCAATCGCGTATACCCAAAGGATAAAAAAGATTAACAAGAATAAGATCCTTGAAAGTGCTCACTTGTGCTTAAATTGTTTCTATTCTGTAAATTAATCTTGACTGGAGAAAGATATTTTGTCAGTCTTTAATTTTTACATTTCCATTCAAAGGTATACCAAAGCACACTGGTCCTTGTTTAGAATTTCTACGCTATGTCTGTCCTTTAGGAGATTCCCCAGAACAGCGCGTTTGTAGTTTAGGCCAAAAACTAAGAGCTCTGGTTTCGAGATGGAGGCAAATCTGTGCTTTCAAGATAAAAATATCTTCTTTCAATGCTCTAACATCAACAAACAAGGTATCTATCTTCAAGTTAACTATCAAGGAATAGTTCAAAGATGATTTCTGATTGATTCGAGCTCAATTCCTTACACTAGCCGTGATCAAATCTGTTACCTTTTTTGGGACACCCGGTAGATTTAAACAAGAATTGTTGTAACGATTTGAATCACTTGTTCATGAGAACTCTTGTGCCAGGAGAACAAATTTTGATATACATACACACAAGGCCCGTGCTGTGCAAACAGAAAAATTCGAGACGGCCGCGTCTGTTAGAGCAAGAGTCCGGCGAGTGTTGCATATCTATTGAAATTTTTATTGGACTGGATCGTTTAAGTTTTTCCCGTCGATGTTTCATTGTTAACGCCCCATACCATATCAATACACCAAATTAAGCTGTACTCAGTGCTCACAAAGCGTTGATAAAATGAAATAGTTTCTCTTTCAGATTTATTTGATTAGATGTCGTGCACAGTATTTAGGGATCTCTCTGGTGAAAATTCGTGTGTTCTCATAAGGCCCCATTTTCGGGACGCCACATGCACGTATTACACGTATCTGAGCTGGACAGAGCTTTACTTTTCAGTGTCAATTTCTGGTAACTTTTGCCATATTCCGAATTCCAGGGACCGCGGAGCCTATTTTGGATTGGGGGGGGGCTAAGAAGAGAGAAAGGTTGAGGGGGTCAAAAAATTTTTGAGACCACGCCCTCTACTTTGGCTATAAAGGTGACTACGCCCTTTTTCATCGACAAAAGTGCCTTGGAAAAGACATTCATTATCAGCCCATCCAATCACTAAATCATCGGAAAAAACATCATACATTGAAATGTACTGCACCGCGATTTTTATTTCATAGCGAAACTCAGCGCTCACGGAGGGAAGGGCCTGTTAAGAATGCACTGCTTTGTTCTTGTAAGTTATGAAGTTAACACTATCATTGTCTCGTGGAAAAAAATATATGATATCGAAGTACAGTCTCTCTACTGGTCAAGAGCAAGAATTTAAAACTCTATTTAGACATATAGCAGAACCGAATAATGTAAAGATCGTTTCAATTCATAAGTTTGCAGTACCAATAAATGCAAAAATTTTTTTCAAATTTCCCAAAAATTTTGTATGCTGTTTTTATGTCTATTGATAAAGAAAGTTGAAACGTCGAAGGAGTTTACATCATGTGTTTCTATTTCTTTGAGTATTTGGAACTGCTAAAATGTAAATACTTTTTGGACATCCTGGAGCGTGAAGCCAACTTCTTAGACGTCTTACTAAGGAATAGTATCGATGCACTCGTTGCAGGGTTGACATATTAGCGACAGGTATATACTCAAGAGCACCCGTTATATCATGAAATCATTTACGTAAGCATCGCTTGCTGAAACTTTGAATTTTTGAAACTTCTGTAACGATGATGAAACTGTTATATATTTTGGCATAATACTTCTTGGACGTATTTCATTCGAGACAAAATTGTTCGAAAGATTTTTTTCTGATATCAATCCACGAGAAACAGGGCTGTGGGGTATGCAGACACTCGCAAATAGAGGTTTCAACAATTTGATAAGCTAAATCGCGATGTTTGATTATACAAACATTACTTTGCTAAAGAACTGAAGCTATCTCTTGAAAATTATTGGGGGGGCTAAAGCCCCCCAGCCCCCCCCCGCTTCCGCGGTCCATGAAATTCTGTGCGAAGCCGATTGTGAAGGAGGTATCAAAAACAGTCAGCCATAAGGAACACGAGCTACAAATGACCCTTGTTCCCATACATTGTGGTATATGGCCTTCAAAAAGGATTTCGAAGATTCTTACCAATTCTTGTCATCCATCTTGCAGGAGCATATTCATTTGAAGTTGTATTATTTACTGATTTGAGTTCATTCACATATTTTATGCATGATTAGAAATGAGATTTGAATATTTATGCATTGATTAACCGTTGTAAAGCACTTTACAAGTTTCAAGAAGTTTCATGTGCCATTAAATGGTATCTCATTTTCCAACGGTATATTCTCTCTAGGGTCAGACTTCTGTTATCGTCGCAAACATGGGAAGCTTTAGACTTCTTACAACTCGTCCCATTTTTTGCTCGCAATTATGTAATTTTTTGTCTACTGATCTATTAAACTGGATTATTTTACATACTTATTGAATTGAATTGCTCGCAAAAAGGTTAGTTTCAAAAATTCAGCAAAAATGAGTGAAATTTACGATGAATTGGAATCAGTCTAAAATAGCTCTAACACTGATGAGAGATTGAAAATCACACAGCAGTGCACATTGTTGGACCATAGTTAGACGCTGTCCAGCAGGGCCTGCTAAAAGTTTTGAGCACTTCACTGAAGTGAATAGTCCGTCCAATATTGATGCCATGGAAACATGTCATACATGCGTGTCTAGCAGGCTTTGCAATCAGATTCCCGCTTTTGCACGTTCGTGAAATGACTTTTAGGAGGTACGTAAACGCGCTGAAGATCGTCCAACGACATCTTACGCAATATTTAAACTTTGATGCCTTGTTCCCAACATCTAAATCAAAGTCAGCTACAGGTGGATTAACAGACGAGAAATATCCCAAAATGATCTACTGGATTTTATTGGACATCGTTCAGTTGAATACTCCGTGCGTTTAGCGGGGACTGCTGTCTTTTATCTTCTTTCATGGGACAAACCAAACAACTTGCGTATGATCACATTCAAGATAAAACAAGCACAACAGAGCTACACCTCTCTTGTATATCGGTACTGTTGTGTGACACATTGGTTCAAAATTCTGATACATTCATTCCACGTCTGAGAGAAAAAATGACGCAAAGAAATAACTCAACCAAATTTGCAACTGATCTTGGTGATAAGAGCAGTACTCCTAGTTGTGCAGGTCTTGAAAATGACAGTTTTTCTACGAAATGCAACTGAAGACGATGTGAAAAATAGGCTTACGATTAAAGTTTATAAATGTGGTATTTGCTACCTAGTGTTTGTTGTATAGTCGTTGTTATGGTGCTGATGCCATCCTGGATAAGAGGCTGCTTTGATACTTAGAAAGAGGCGAATGAAATTCTGGTCGTAGCTGAATCTCGCGTGGAATTTGCAAACTCTTGGCTTTAACTCTCTCGCGTGGCTCTGCACAGCTAAATCGTTCTAAAATCAAGAATATATCGTGTAGATTGTGAATGTAAGGGAATTCTAAGCATACAAAAGTGGCTCAAGCCATTTACAGCCAACTTCTATTCTATCAGACATCAGTGCTTCTTGCTGACGTAAATAAGCTATCTTTGCAAATCTACTTTTATCGAAGGCTTAAACCCCGGTCAAACGTGCCGAACATTTCATCGAACATTGAAGTTTGAAAAAAAGCCAAAACTTTTCAATGTTCGATCGAGGATGGTCAAATGCACCGAACATTTCATCGAACATTTCGACATGCCCAATTATACCACCACAAGGGTACAGTAAACAAAACGAGGCAATAAGGAAAGCACGCCAAATTTCGTAAAATTCTGTCGTGAGAAAAGTGGTGGATTTGAGACTGAAACAAGAAAACTGCGACTGGCACTTTTTTCTTGATTCTACACACTATTCAATACAACTTCAACAACATAACACAATTGCTTGGGGAAAAGTTATGGCAACGAACAACACTTTGATTTTCTGTCGTAACTTTTTCGTGGATCTACTGTGTCACTGAGAATATTGTTCAAGACGCTGAGAACTCTGAAAATGGGTGTAGTTTCTCGTAGCTCAGTCACACATACTAACTTTCTCCTGTTCTGCAAAATAAGGGAAGTAGGCTGGAACTTCAACTGCTGCAATGAGGTCAGCCTCTAATTCTGATCTCGTTTTGGCATGCTGAAGCAATTACATTCTCTAATGAAGAATATCTGAAACTTGATTTTGTTTGGAAATTATCAGATGCTTGTTTTGTGGCAATTCAACACGCTGTTTAAAATCATGTCTGCCCGTTTTAGGATAATCGCATTTTCTTTCGATTTCTTTGACAAAACCCTTCAGTGTATGGTGCCCTCGACCACTCATATTAGCTGCAGCACTTCAAAATGCTGACCAAAGGTAAGTAGAAGCTGAACTGTCGCATAATCTCTTAGAATTACAATTAAAGACGTCTATCTGGTTGCCCCAGAGAAAGTAAAGGAAATGAAGCGACATTAAGAAAACGGATCGTATCCACCATCAACTAGTGAAATTTTTTACATCAATTTCTGCAGTTTCTTCCAACTTCACTCAATTGGACTGATTATTGAATGCGAATTGAACGCAGTAAATTTTTGTGATTCGTCGAGAAAAAACGAATACTCTTTTGGAGTTGAGTCGGGTTCGTCTTGAGGGAAAGACACGATTTCAACTGGAAAGTTCGAAACCTCTCCAAACGTTGCCATAGAGTCGTGATGTAAGGTAAATGATTTAATTGCCAAATAACAATTTGAAACTATTACCTCGTTTCTCTAAGTATAGTGATGTTTCGTCGGGGCCATAATGAAGTCCGGCAATTTTGCAATTCTGAAGGAAAATTGAAAGTAAAAAGCGATTTAATCAGGCTCAAGGCAGCCTTATTCATAGCCTTTGAGGCTGCATGCAACTTACCTCATCTATGATATAATCCTGAAATTAGATGCAAGGCCTTTTATTGCCTAGAAAAGAGGTAAACCAAGTGCGTACGAAGTGCCCTGATAACGAATGAAATTGGCTCTGAATTGCTGAAACATGAATGTCAAAGAAGTTTTTAGGATTGCTAGCTGGAATTGATTAAATACTTGTTTCAACAATTGGTGAAAAGAGATTAAGATATTCATAAAAATTCAGAATTTTGATGCAAAGAGGCAAACGCAGAATTACGTAACAAGCTCTGTAGAAATTGTCCAGTCTAATCTTGTTTATTGAATACATCAGGGGCTTAATTTCAACTTAAAGAATTTTTGGCAAAACTCTTTGGGAAGTCAAAAGACACATCTGAATTGGTCTTTCAAAGGTTGCACTTGTAGGTGTGCCTAAAAAACGTTATTTCAACTTAGGGATGATCAATGCATTTTCTCTTGCCAGAGTTTGCAATGTTTAGTTGCTAAAAGCTTGAAAATATATGGCTTTAGCAGCAAATCTATCATGACACCTACCTCAACGATGAGATTTCTGTTCTTCATATCAAGTTTGAATGCTTGGGTATATCTCTTTGGAATTATAGGATGATATCTTGAGAATACTGGAATACTGCATACAGAAGACGATTTGGACTTGTTGAAAATGGAATATGATCATCAGAAAAAGTACCTGTTATTCCTAGAGTCTCTAGAAATTCGCTGTGTAAAAAAACTTACGTGGTATTTCAAATGGCAACACTTATTTTTATAAGAAACTAAGACGTTGGGCCAGTACTGAAAGTTTCCTAAAATTTTTACATTTTGAGAATTCAGAGTTTCTTACAAGTATTTAAAGGTAGTTCCATAACAGTCTTCATGTTCACAATTTGACAATTTTCCAATGTTTTTCAGACAAGAAGTACATTCCTCCGATATGATACATAAACAAATGAAGCAAATTATGTCAAGGATTTCCTTTGTTAAAAATGAATAGTTTCTTAAGTTATATTTTCCTAGCACTGGAGTTTCTTGACTTTTTGGCGATCTGAGAGCTGAGTTTCTTATAAGCAGTTTCTTATCTAAAAGAACTTGTATCATGGCCTATAAGGCTACACATTTTCTCCTAAAAATTTGGGCACCGTGATGGTGCCAAGAGTATGACAGGTACTATATTCCTTCAGAAAAATAGATCGTAGCAACTGGCAACTAACCTCGCCGCTCGGACATTTACAGTATCCATTATTCTCGGTGATATCTTTGTGTCTGCCGTTTTCAATTATCCAACAAAAGCAAACCTTTGACACAAAAACGTCGTAGAAAATTTCTACTGGTGTTTTGTTGTTGTTACACAGTTTCCGCATTTGGCTTCTATGGTTACGAGCCTCCTTTCCATGCTCCTCCGCATCTAATGACATAATCACTAAAAAGTTCACAATTTCCTTGTCATTTTTGGGATTTTTGGAGATTGCAAGGATCACTTGATTGATTTCAATGGCGATTTCACTCAAAAAGCATCTTGCTGTTTCTACTTTTGACTTGTTTCTGCAACTGACACAGACAGTGGTAGCATCGCATCGCAACATAACAGAGAACATTTGGACTGTTGCGGGGCAGCATTCATTCATCCATTCATTCTTTTGCCTCGAGATCACTCGGAATCCTCACTTTGAAATCCCCACACCAAAAGAGCAATGCAGAGTAATAATGGCGGCTGCAAGAAATCAAAGTGACGGGATCAAGAGTTCTCAATTTATGTTCCTTCGATTCACAAAACTCCTTTGCCATGTCTTCCATCTCTTCGTTGTTGCAAGTAAAATTGCCAATGCGAGTGAACCAGATACAGCCGGTAAGTAATCTGACAGGAGTGGACGCTTGTTTGTAGGCTACCAAACAAAACAGGTTTTTATTTTGTACAGTACTAGCTCAACATTTGTTCTCTTTTGTTGAAATTTGAAGTGCAGTTCCATTAGGGCTGCAGCCAGTCTGCAGGGCATGATGCGATGGGCATGGCATGTGCAGCATGTGCACTCATGTTTTACTCCTGAATTTTCTGGCACAACTAACTTATGATGGGAGTAGAGTAGAGATGGTGCTATCCTGAATATCACACCTGTAGCTATACTGATCCTAACTGAACCCTACCAAAAACCCTACCAATAGCCTTAAAAGACCCTACAAAACCCTATGCGGAAGCCCTACCAAACCCTACCAGGACCCTACCAATCCCTATTACCAAAAACCCTACTCCAAGTAGAGATATAGGAGTGGCTAGGGTGTGGTCCTATTGCATTACTGTTACCATAGTCACAAGAGAACCTATGAAATTAAGATAGACCGGCCAGGCCCAAACACTCCATTAATTTTACAATTGAGAGTAACAGTGGTGTGGGCATGGGCCAGTGAAATGAGAGGGTCTGTCTGGGAGCAAAGCCCTTGGAAAATTTTTAGAGGACAGACCCTCTCTACTTTTGCCCAGAACACCTCTCTTCACCTCTTTCAGTCTTCCAGAAGAAATGGTTGGTGCACACTGGCACACCAGAAAGTTTTGGTCATAGATGAAGGAGCCGGGGGGACACTGGGGCATGTGCCCCCAAGATTTTGCAATAAACAAAGAAGTGCCCTTTTTATTTTTAGAAAATGCTCCTTTTTTGTCAAGGAAAGGTGCTATTGAAGTGTCATGCCCCCAAGTTTGAATTGCTTCCTACGTCCCTGGTTTTGATGATGCAGACTTGGAATTTTGCCCTTGCACACTGGAGATCTCATTGAAAAGTTCCTTGCTCCACAGACTGGTCCTGAATCAGAGTTTGGCAGTTTTATGTGCAAAAAGAGCAAACTGTCAAGACTGTAAGTGTGCAAGTGTGCACTGTTACCTATTTATAAGTGCCCATTTTGAGGACTAAAGGATACATTTTCTTTTTTTAATATTCAAGTTTATGCTTATATGCTGATACACAGTCACTTGACCATCCATGATTTTGTAATACAGTGGTACACAGTCATCATTGGGTGAGATTCATCTTGAAAGATTATCAACGTATCAGCATATCAACAAAATATGGGCGCCAACTTCATGTCATCTTTTCATTTCAGGAAAAGCCCAAAATATTTATTCCATAATTCTAACAATGAAAGAAATGCAGTTATTTTCTTCACTGCATCTTGGCGTACTAGCAAAATGTAAGAGCTTCACATCATATCTTTGTAAGGACGGTGCTAAGTGGTATTCAAGATATTCACTGAATACAAATTTTGGCAAAACATTTCCTTATATATGTATTTTTCTCAACCATCCAAAGCAAATTTTCCAATAGGAAACCCCTGTGCATAAGATACAGTAACTGAGTTTCATGAAAATGCCTCTTTATGATTCAAAGATGATATTTACAATCCTTCTGAGATTAGTCTCAAAGAAAGTGGATAACTGATTGCTGATCCACTGAGGAATATATTTCCAGTACAGACATTGATATCTTCTGCTTATCTGGGAGCATTATGGCCCAGAGCATTGTTTCACTAAAGGTCATTTAGAGGATGCAGTACATTCCCTCAAAACATCAAAAGTGCATTCTGTACAGCCAAGTGTAAATGAATTTCATTTTCAAATGGAGAATATACTGTATATCAAAAACGGTTATGCAGAGAGCACATTTCCCTCTCAGCTTATGTTCTTCTTTTTAAAATTTCATTTCATTCTCAAATTACAGATTACAATAATGACAATAAGAAATTAATTACAGAGAGACCCTTTGAGGGCCCCTTGAAAATGGCTTCTGCCGATGGGCTACTCTCCTAAAAATATTCAAATAAGAGACTTACGAGTTAAAGAAAACATGCCTAAAGTATCTGAGAAACTAATTAAAAAGCTACTAAAAACACACCCAAAACATCCAGTTAAAATATACATTTTAAGAGACTGTTAGTGAACCCCCAATAGAAAGTAGCATTGAGTGTAGCGGACTAAAAGAGATCTGTGTTCTTATCAAAGACATAATTTTGCAGTGCTTTTTGTTTTGTTTCACTGAAAATTTATTTGCCAAAAGCTTGTGAAAATTTGACATTCTTTAGCCATGGCACCATTAGTTCCAAAGACCAGGAGTGTAAATGTTCCTTGTTCAATTTCAATGACTCTCTGGTTGTACACTCACTTCTTTTCATTTTCTGCCTTCCTTAAAATAGCTTCTATATGCAAGTCTTTATTTGACCATGCACTTACATTTTGTTATTCTTACATCGAAAAAGACTGTTTGACCGACCCTGAAGAAACTTCTTGCTTTTACATCCAGACAGGCATTATCTTCTTTGTTAGCAGATGATAAAATGAAGTTTCCCCCCTTAACTTCCCACGTTTTTTCTCCAATGTTTTTTCAAATTATCTTTAATCCTTATTGCAGGAATTATATGCACATTGGATTAAGTTCTTTTGAAACGATTACTGTATATACTTTGCTTAAAGGATTATACTGTATAAAGCACGTTCCCTGGCATAGACAGATTGCTGACTGTCAGTCTTAAGGGAGCCAAAGTACTGCAGTGTAAGGTATTCAGGTTTCATGCATGTGGAATTCATATTAAAATAGTTCTTTGACTCTCTGTTTATAGAGTGATAATTTAAGTTGGCTAAATCATACATTGATTACTTTCTACTTATGTTCACAGGTTGTATAATTCAGACTGACTTGGAAAGAAGTGTAAGTACATTGTACTGTATTGCTCGTGCTTTTGTTGTTGTGTTAGTATCATACAGTATTCATGTTTGATACCAGATGAGTCAAAAGAAAAAATCGCCTGGCTTTTGAAAGGCTACTGCTCCTTGAATAATATTTTATTTATTGATATGATATAATATTTCAATGATATTTTGCAATACCTGATGGAATAGCTATATGTTCAATTATTTTTAAAATTTATCTGGCTAAAATCGGTCATTCCATTCAGATGCTTTAAGCGATTTTCTGAAAGATTCCCTCAAGAAACCTTGAAAAAATGTGCTAAATTTGCAAGCAAGTTTCCATCATGTGTTTACCTCACAGCATAACTTTCAGCATGCTTTAGGGTGTATTTCTTCTTGTCAGGTTGAAAAGTCCTCCCTCTAGTATGAATAACTTATTCAATGGGATTCCATTGTCCCAGGAGGACAAAATACATGAACACATTCAAGTATTATTGGTGGTAGGAAGGAGAACAAAGAGAAATTTTGCTTGGCGTTTTCACTCGTTTTTCCATTGGACTTTCGATTGCAGAAAATCTCCCATTTTGATGGGAAGGAATGGCCAATTAAAGCTAGGCAAATTACTGAATCTAATTGGACTTAGTTGGAATAAAACAAGGCAGTTTTCAAAATCATTACTATGATATTCAGGGAGCACAATTTTGTCAAATGATGGGCATTTTTGTGACTCACCTGGTAGAATACCCTTAACATTCTTACAGAACTATATGTCTTGAACACTGTCATGAAATTTATAAGATTTTGATTTTCCAAAGGAACTATAATACAAAGAACTTGAATATGAAATGATGGCAGCAGGTTATATCTACAGTAGTGGCAGCACAAAAGATGTCCATACCAAGTGCTATCTCTTTTAAGACAAGTCAAATGCTTTAAAATCCAGCAAATGTTTCTTCAAATGAATGAGACAAAAAGCTACTTTTTTCGTACAAATCTTTATTCATATATTTTCTGTGGCTATCAGTGGCAGACACTTGAGTAGGAGCCAAGCGATGTGATCACTTCCCAATGATGGCTTGAACTAAGATCTTTTGTTTGAAAACAATAGAAGCAAGAATGGTTTTAGCTAAAACAATGGCTTTGCCCCCTAATATTTGGCAAACTGTCTGCCATTGCTGGCTATGGCAGTTTAAAATCTGCAAATATTGGAACTTTTTAAAATGAACACTCCATTGTCTACCATTTTATCCCCAGCCTACAGCATCTAGTAAATTGCAGTTGTAGGCTTTTAAAAAGTATAGTTATACTGATTGTGTTCTTAAACATATTCTGGTTGTATTTTTTGTTGTAGCCAACAGTTTCATTTATTGAACAAAGAGGGAAATGGCATGTTGGTGATAAAGAAATTGAGAAGATGCTTGGTATGTTTACATACTGTAGTTTCTAACCAATCAGGTAAAAAAAACTATATTCTGTAGTACAAGGACCTGGACACAGAAGTTGATTTGTTATTGATAATCCATCATTTCATTTCATCTCGTCTCATAAAACACTCAAGCTATGAACTAATACACAATATATACTGTATCTATGGCTGCTGAAAATGTGATCAAGATACCGTACAAGCTTATAATACTACTTTCTGCCAATTTTATAACAAGTTTCTAGCTTAGGACACCTAGAAAGAACTCTAAAAAGCTTTTGGGCCAGGTACCCAATGCCTCTGTCAAGCTAACATTTAATAGTATTAATGAATATGACAAAGATTTTTTTTAACGTTAATACTAAAAAGAATTCTAAGAAAAGAAAGGGAAGAAAATAGAAAAAGGGAAGAAACCATTGTGCTACTATGGTCATAGTCATATTGGAATTTAGTCAGTATCAAGTGTTACATATGGAATGGGATCAAATAATTTTCAATTATAGCTATCTAATAGCCTTGTTTTTATATCTTTTAGTAAAAACTTTCTCACTATTAGCATTTTGTACATTATATAGTTCTCTAGGAATTTCATTCCATACTTTTACTCCATGATTTGTGATAAAATTCTGTGTGTAGGTTATTCTGACTAGGGACTGAGATAAGTGGCCTGCAGTTGCTGTAATTCAAGGCAAATACTTAATTCAAGGCCTGCAATATTATGCCTTTAATTAACTAATTGGAAAAGCTCTCACCCATGAAAGATACTTCAATATACTGGGTGTCCCAAAAAACTTTCTCTATTTGAGTTGTTATTTTAGTAAAAGTATGTTGTGTTCTATCTATTTATCTATCTATCTATATCATCTTGTACAGAACCTATCTAATAGGCAGTTGGCACAGGTTGGGTTAGTCGTTAAATTTACGAATAATGACACTACTGAATAGAAGAAGATGAGTTAATAAAGTATACCTAAATTTGTGCCAAATCACAGTAAGCGTACATGGGCCTCCTATTTATCAGGGTCAGAGGTATCGTGCAGCAACTGGGTCAGAGGTATCGTGCAGCAACTGAGGCAGGGCCTTGAGGTGGAGCAAAACTGGAGTACATCATAGGTTTCCATAGATTTTTGAACTGAAGCTCACTACCGTGTTTGATAAAGATTTGAAAAAAAGTCTGTTATACAATACTCAACGTAGGTTTGAATATTTTTCATTTCTGTATTTGCATGTATTGATTTTCTATGATTGTTTTCTTGAAAAACAGAATACCTGAAATGCTCAAGAAAGAGCTTGAAATGGTTTATCAAGGAAATCATTAAACTTTCACCTCAAATCCTTGGAAATTCTGTTTTTGAAAAGAAACCGTACGGCGTAAAATTCCAACAGGACGGAGGTTGAACTTTATAAAGGGACCCAAGATAAGTCATATTTGTCTGTTTTGTCCGTAAAAAGCATGATTATGCTTGATGCTCGAAGAAAACGTATAGTACACAAGGCAAGGTCCTTTGGCCCGCACTTTAGCGTATTGCCAGCTTTGAATACCAATTAATGAAACTGACAAGCTGTTGTATGCCTTAACAGCTCTAATGTAAAGCGTGGATGAAATGGAACATATCTCCATCACTAGATTCTCCACCTTTTCAATGACTTCTCCAGCATATTATTTTTTCGAAAAATCCATAATTTAGAGGTCTTTTGATGGGCAAAAATTGTGTAAAAGTATATTGATCCAAGTGAGCCTTTAGGTAAGAGGTTTCCATTTATATTTCTCAAAACGAGGCGGTGGTTGTTATTGGGGAACTGCTCAAATGGGGAAGGTTTCTGTGGGATGGCCAGTACTAAAAGACCAAGGTCATATGTAGCATCCAAATATATTAAGGGAATCAACATAGGTAGCCGCTGGCTTAGGCTATTAGAAATCGATCCAACTATTTGGTAACTTTATTGTGTTCCATTTCAAGGTGTTGAAATTATTCGTGTTTGAGTGTTGCTTTGGCCCTTTTATAGTGACCAATCAACATACCTGTTTTAGTTCCTTTTAACAATTTTTTTACATTGACTAAGACCCTTCATGTGTTAGATACAATGCAAAATTATTATATAGATCAGTAATCGTTTGGGTTGCATATAATACTGTCTATAGCAAGGTTAGATTTTGTAATAAAATAGCATCAGTTGCTTTCGACTGACACAGACGTTCAAAGCAGTTAGTGATTACAGACAAAGGAAATTTCATCAACCAGTAATTCAAAGCAAACATGGCTGCAATAGTTGCCCTAAAACCATTAGGGCAAACTTTCGCCTTGTGCAAGCGAAAGACAGTTTTATGAGGAGTTATTTATTTATAACTAAAGAAGAGGTAAATCTAGAGTTCTGTATCTCAGAAAATATGATTCAGACACCTGGCAGATGGCATTGTAAGTCTTGGTTAACTAAGGCTTAAAAGAAACAAGTACCACACAGCTCCCGAATCAAAAAGTCTGTGAGATGTAATCTTACGTTAACCATTCTTTTTTGTTATAAACACATAGCTTCTCTTAAAAACCACTGTTTGCTTAGAGTGAGACTCCCGACTGGTTTGGGGCAACTTTCGCAGCCATGTTTGTTTTGGTTTACTGTTTGAGAGAATTTCATTGTCTGCAGTCACTGATAGCTTTGAATTGAGGTGTCAATTAAAGCAACTGCTGCTATTATTTTACAAATTCTGTCCTTGTTACTAAAATATTATTCCATTGATTGAAAAGTACAAATGCTCCTGGCTATTTTATTTCTAGTGAAAGGTTTCAATGAACTGGACAAGTGCAACTTTGAAGATGCTGTGAAACAATTCGATCTCGTGGTGGAGGTAAGATAACTACCAGGTGCGACAAAAGAACTTGCCCATTTTTAACAGGCTATGATAAAGTCAATGTTTAAGGATCCCAGATTATACTTAGGAAGTTTTTAAAGAATTTTAGCCACCTGCTTCTCATAATAAGTGATTTTAAGTAATTTTATAACATAACAAGTAATTTTGTACAAAACTAGTAATCATATGGAAATCGTTAGTTTGGAAGCAGCTTAAATCATTAAGAATTTCTGGTCAAATTTTTGAAGACTGAGTTGGACAAGGCAATGGGCATACTCTTGGAAATGACTTTGGCATTAAAGAAGATTTTGATTTTGATCAGGTTTTTCATGAGCGATCTCATGATTCTTACACAATTTTAGGCTTACCTCACCAACTCAAAAGCCTGTTCTTTCTGTAAAACCATTCTCGCCTTGCTCTTTCAACTACAATCTTTGCAAAATTTGATCAGTGTTTTCGAGTGATTTACAAAAAGAACTGAATTAATTCTTAAAACATCAGTTTTTAAGAAATTGCTAGTTACTTAGGAAGCAGCTGGGCAAAAACTTAACAATAGGTACTGAGCATCATTTTGGATTTGGACCATAGATTACATCATCCATCCTCAAGGCAAGCGTTAACTCCACCTGGTACATATATTTCAAATTGAAATTCTTGTATTTCCACTTAATTTTCAGTATACAAGGGAAGACAGAGTAAGGAAAACTGCAGAGAATAAAGCTTTCACAAACAGTTCTTCAAGGGATCCTATATCAACCAAAATTTGTATGCATTTTGATTCAAAATACAGGAGAAAAGTTGTATCACCATTTGTGTGTATCCAATTATATAGCGGATTCCTACAAGGTTTTATTCAGATAAGGCATTCAGTTTTTAAATGAATGAATACGTCCGTGAAATTAAGTTGTATTTTTCTTGGTTCATCTGAAAGGGGAACATTTCGCATCAACAAATTCATTGGGGATATGTAGTTGACAAATGATTTCGAGAATCTGCCTTTTTACTGCATCATTCAATGGTATTTGGAGAGCTAGATTAACGACTATGGGAACTTTTCTCGTCTGGCAATACATCTTCTTATTCTTTCAACAGAAAGACAGCAATCCAGATGCTTGGTTGGCATACTTAGGCAAGTCTGTCACCGTTGCAAGAAAGGGTTCTCTCGTAAGTAATAAGAACTTCATTTTTGGAGCTGGAAAGAGGCAAGGGAGACAGTTTAGCAAAAACATGTGCTGCCTTGAATCGACACATAATTACGAAGTGATTCGTGACTTCAGATATTGCTATGGCTAATTGGTCAAGTGATAAAAAAGTGGTAAATGTTGATGAATACAATAAAAATTTCTTGATACAGCCTTCTCGTAAAATTTTTCTTTTGCAAGTACAATAGGTGAGATATCCATCAAGGTCTCAAGGCCATAGAAATTCCTTTGCTTAGCATCAATGATCGCTGTCTATCTGGTTGTAAAGTAAAGGCACCAGCTGCCATTGTCACATTATCCTTTCATGCTATTCTTTTACATAATTAATTGTTAAATGTTTATCCGAAATTATCTTCTTTTGGCTTATTGCAAACTCTGCTGTTCTTGTGTCCTAAGTTTGGCTGGCATGTTCACTGCCATGTATTGTTTCCTTTTTCTTCCTTTATCCTTTTTGTCTCATTACTTCTCGTCCTTTTTCTATCACAACTTATACTGTTAATTCTTCCATTTTGCACCTGATCTGTTGAAGAAGTACGTATGGCCCTGACAAAATGTCATTGTAATTTCAATATGACAAAGATTTTCCAACAAATACTCATGTGTTGTCACTATGGAGATATACTCGAAAATCCTTCACTGTTTTGACTAACTGCTGAATATATTTCCTTCTAAGATTAATAAAAGCATGGAGGAGTCCATGAGAGGTGTTGAGAAAGCTCTTCGAATGAAGCCAAGCAATGCTATTTGTCTGCAAGCAATGGCCGAAGTAAGTCTTGCACCACATTATTAGGCTACCTAGTTCCATTATTCATAATTTTCTATACATAAATGATATCGTTTGCTGGTTAGCAAAGCCAATTTTTATATGACCCTAATCATTGATAAAGAATCGTGTCAGTGGGGCAAAATTAAACATTGTCAGTGGTCAGGAAGTAAGACCGAAGAGGTTAGATTTACAATAAGGTTAGAAGAATCCTATTGCTCAGTTGAGTGTAAATTTGTGTGCATATTGCCAGATATTGCGGTATAAGGCAATTCAAGTGTGTTACATACCGGAATTTTACTATTTTTAACAGATGTACGTTAAAGGATACCCTGAAAATTTTTTGCCAAATCTACCATTTTTATACTTCGAGATTTATTTTTCAGGTGCAATTTCGATCAGGTGACATAAAGAAATCTCTAGAGACTGCAAAAGCTGTCATAGATTTACAACCTGATGGTCATGCTCATGTATTGGCTGGGATTATTGCATTCAAGAATGATGTGAGTAAATCACAAGATGGCAAACGCTTAAAAGTAACGAAAGTTTCAATTTTCTTTACACGCTTGATTACAACTGGAAGGAATGATTTTGGTCCATCGTTTGCATCATGTTTGACTCAAAACTTTTAAAACCGGTTTGTGTTTGCCACCAAGCATTAATCAGAGCATCCATTCGTAACGACATTCAGTTTTGATATATACAGACCCAGCTCTGCGCTGTATCATGTGACTCATGTCATAGAAATATGTTATTAGTCCAAGCAAGCGAAGATACCATACACACTAACGCAATGCATTTCACGTGATCAGTTTCAGTTCACATTAAATTTAGTCAATTTAGATTGACCCAGCTCTGTGCTGTATCATGTGACTCATGTCATAGGAACAAAGTATTAGTCCAAGCAAACGAAGAAACCATCCACAGTAACGCAATGCATTTCATGTGATCAGTTTCAGTTCAAATTAAATTTAGCCAATTTAAATAGACCCAGCTCTGCGCTGTATCATGTGACTCATGTCATAGGAACAAAGTATTAGTCCAAGCAAACGAAGAAACCTTCCACAGTAACGCAATGCATTTCATGTGATCAGTTTCAGTTCACAGTAAATTTAGCCAATTTAAATAGACCCAGCTCTGCGCTGCATCATGTGACTCATATCATAGGAACACAGTATTAGTCCAAGGAAACGAAGAAACCTTCCACAGTAACGCAATGCATTTCATGTGATCAGTTTCAGTTCACATTAAATTTAGCCAATTTAAATAGACCCAGCTCTGCGCTGTATCATGTGACTCATATCATAGGAACAAAGTATTAGTCCAAGCAAACGAAGAAACCTTCCACAGTAACGCAATGCATTTCATGTGATCAGTTTCAGTTCACATTAGATTTAGCCAATTTAAATAGACCCAGCTCTGCGCTGTATCATGTGACTCATGTCATAGGAACAAAGTATTAGTCCAAGCAAACGAAGAAACCTTCCACAGTAACGCAATGCATTTCATGTGATCAATTTCAGTTTACAGTAAATTTAGCCAATTTAAATAGACCCAGCTCTGCGCTGTATCATGTGACTCATATCATAGGAACAAAGTATTAGTCCAAGCAAACGAAGAAACCTTCCACAGTAACGCAATGCATTTCATGTGATCAGTTTCAGTTCACATTAAATTTAGCCAATTTAGATAGACCCAGCTCTGCGCTGTATCATGTGACTCATATCATAGGAACAAAGTATTAGTCCAAGCAAACGAAGAAACCTTCCACAGTAACGCAATGCATTTCATGTGATCAGTTTCAGTTCACATTAGATTTAGCGAATTTAAATAGACCCAGCTCTGCGCTGTATCATGTGACTCATATCATAGGAACAAAGTATTAGTCCAAGCAAACGAAGAAACCATCCACAGTAACGCATTGCATTTCATGTGATCAGTTTCAGTTCACATTAAATTTAGCCAATTTAAATAGACCCAGCTCTGCGCTGTATCATGTGACTCATATCATAGGAACAAAGTATTAGTCCAAGCAAACGAAGAAACCTTCCACAGTAACGCAATGCATTTCATGTGATCAGTTTCAGTTCACATTAGATTTAGCCAATTTAAATAGACCCAGCTCTGCGCTGTATCATGTGACTCATATCATAGGAACAAAGTATTAGTCCAAGCAAACGAAGAAACCATCCACAGTAACGCATTGCATTTCATGTGATCAGTTCCAGTTCACATTAAATTTAGCCAGTTTGAATAGACTCATCAGTTCTGCGCTGTATCATGTGACTCATGTAATAGAAATGAATTATTAGTCCAAGGAAGCGAAGAAATCATCCACATTAACGTAATGCATTTCACTTGATCAGTTTCGGTTCACATTGAATTTAGCCAATTTATATTGACCCAGATCTAAGCTGTATCATTTGACTAGTGTCAATCAGCTTTTCGTAAACTGCATTCCACGATAACATCCTTAATAAATTGCACTGACAACTGGTACAGAAACATCGACAAAAAGCAACTGAATTTGTCCTTGTTTCTTGATCTGAAGAAAGCCTTCGATACTGTAGATCACAAAATAATGGTTAAGAAATTGAACGCCATTGGTGTTAGAGGTATTGCAGGGGACTGGTTTGATTCCTACTTGAGTAATAGGAAACAGTACTGCTCTTTAGGGGATCAAAAGTCCAGTGAAAGCTTGGTTACATGTGGAATCCCACAAGGATCTTGTCTGGGCCCGCTCTTATTCATCATCTATTTAAATGATTTTGAAGATTGTCTTGTGCTCTCTAAAGCGGGTATGTACGCAGATGATACACACGTGACTGTAACGTCAGATAGCATAGAAGAACTTTTTGAAAGCGCTCGGGAGGAAATGATGAATATTTCGGAATGGATGAGAATTAACAAACTAAGCATTAATCCACAAAAAACCGAATACATGATAATTGGGCACCCACGAAGAACGAATAAGATATCATCCCATGAGCCACTTATGTTGAATGGCGCAGAAATTAAGCGTGTCAAGGAGACAAAGTCGTTGGGTATACTTGTTGATGAAGGATTGAATTGGAAAGAACAGTACAGCAAAGTTAAAGGGAAAGTCTCTGGTGGGCTATGGTCTCTGAAAAAGTTAATGAAAATTGTCCCACAATCCCAGCTGGTTAACATTTACCATGCTCTTGTGGAGAGTCACTTGCGATATGCAAATGTTGTATGGGGGTCTCTCTCCAACACAAAATTAGAAGGCCTTCAACGTCTGCAAAATAGAGCTCAGTCAATCATAGAAAGGGCAAAAATCAAAGATCAGTGGTCTCGAGACTGGTTGACTGTAGAACAACTAATAAACTTTGACCGATCTGTTATGACCTATAAGATGATGAATAAGATCTGCCCTGAAAGCCTTTGGGATAGATATAAAACAAGAAATATGTACTCAAGTTATAGAACAAGAAACTGCACGGACATTCAACTTCCGAGATATAATCTTGAGTACTCAAAGAAAAGCTTTCACTATTCGGGTCTAAAAGCTTGGAACGAAATCCCCACTACCATCAGGGAACTCTCTACCTTGCAACAATTCAAAAAACACCTCAAGATACATTTGAGGAGCTGAGTTAAACTCAAACACGACTCCCTGGAAGATCAGCCCCACCCAATGAATTTTTTATATATTTATTTTTTATGCCTGTGCATTCTAAGTTTTGCTGAAGGGATTTTTCGTGTATAAATAATGTATAATAATAATAGTAATAAATAATAATAATAATAATAGTAATAATAATAATAATAATAATAATAATAATAATGATAATAAAAATAATGATAATAATAATAATAATGATAATAATAATAATGATAATAATAACAGAAACACAGTATTAGTCCAAGCGAATGAGCAAACAATCCAGATTAACGCAATGCATTCACGTGATCAATTCCAGTTCACATAATATTTAGCCAACAGATGCACCATCAAAGCCATGAGTTCGTATTTTCTTATGCTTCGATCTATGCAGATTATTTCGCATAATTCAGTCAATGCTATTAAGGTTGAATGAAGGGTCTCTTGTTATGGCAAACTTTCTTCCGTATATCGAAATACTTTTACATGTTCCTTAGCTATTCATTTCTTTTTTGCAATGAAGAATATTCACAACAATTCACGTTCGTTCCTTGGTTGTTTTCTGCTCGTTGTGTGACTCAGCTCCCTAGAACTGAGGCGCTTTTGTTTTGGTCTGGATGAGAAGCCCTTGAAATGTTTTCAATATGGTGCATCTTTTGGAAATAATGATAATTCAAGGGCCAATGCACGATGGCCTATACAATTTTTAGAGGTAATCCAGAAAGATCCTACAAGTTAGTTAAACTTAGTTGTAGTATCTTTCTGAATCATTTTTGGAAATATGGGTTCTTAAGGCTTATTTCTATTTGTATAATTAGGTGAGGAATAAATCACTAGGAGAAGAATTTTTATGTATACACAATCTAAAAATGAACAATTATACACAATCTAAAAATGAACAATTTAACAAAAATCATTCACAAAGACGATACAATTGGGAGCATGATAGGGCATGTCTACCCTTGATCCTCCTAACAAATAACAATATAGAAGAGATATAAGTTAGAGGAATCCTTAGCCAGGGAAATAGTGAACTCATAGATCTCCCATCTCTTCAAGGATCTATATCACAATTTGCCTTTATATGACGACGATATGATTTGTCTTGCAGATGTATTGGAATGCAATGCAATATTTAAAAACAGCCTTGAAGTATGAAGCTGGAAATCATCCGATCGTCCACCAATGCCTTGGACAATCTTTCATTGCATTAGGAATGCTTAAGGTTTGTTATGGTTCTGATACTCTATCGTTTTGTCTACATGGTCTGCTTGAAGGGAGATTTATGGTATCCATACACTGAAAACCTGCGTATAGAGAGGCGTCGCCCTAAACGGTCACCCTACGCTTTCACCATGTTTTGACCGCGCTGCAAAAACTTCGTGTCAGAAGGAGTTTGGGTCTAGCTTTTTTTCGAAAGAGCGCGAAAATTATTTGCTGACGCCATCTAAGAAATTCTCTCTTGTTTTGTTTTGGTTTTAAACTGCATAACTTCGCTGCGAAGAATGTTTTGAAAATACATACTTGAAATGGATGCAGGTGAGTGTATTTTGTTTCCTTTCTGTTTTCCAAGCTCCAGATTTATTCTCTTCATGTTGCTTCGGGATTTGAAGTAAAGCACAACTACGGTTTATTTATGCGAAACTCCAACCCTCAAAATGTAACTTTCAAAGAAAAATACAAAAAATTTGCAACTGGTAAAGGAGCCGGGGGTTTTGTTTCAGTAGTAGTCTAACTGGCCTACCTTCCCCCCTATAGGTCAAAAGCACAGTTTGACGAGTTAGGGGGTTCGATAAAGAAGCGTACAAACAAAGTGACTGTTTCTATTTTAAGTGAGATACATGGATTTTTGAAGCAATTTCCTGAATGATTGTGAGCAAAGCTTTCAGAGAAAACTAAAGTATCGGGCTGGTAGCAAGTTTCTTAGATCATAGGAAAATTTTGCCACCAAAAAAGTTTGTGATGAGTTTCTTAGATTCTCAAGGATTTCTTGATGCTTGGAATGTAGAATTCAGGATTCCTTGCGATGCGACAAGTTCGACGAGTTAACTGCGAAGGCGGTGTTATGAGTTTAGGGTACTTCCAAATTAGACGCCATGCCGAAGATTAGGCCGGTCAGACAGACTTGTGTTTGAGACGAAAATTTCCTAAGACGAAGAAGAGGACGGTCGTTGCATTCAAAGTCTGCTGTGAGAAAGAGTATGTGAACATTTTTATCGTTATTTGCTGTGTCCTAGTGTATCTCCTTCTTTTTAAATCAATTTTATCTCGCAACCCGACCATTTAGGGCGACGCTTCTCTAGATAGAACCTAGTCGACTAAGAACCTACAGGCTAAGACTCTCCAATTAGGCTTGCATTTTGTAAGAATCCATCCAGTGCATTCCTTGTTTACGCACCCAAGCACAGTGTGCCAACCAATATCTCAGATTTTCAGAATATATTCATAGAACGAGAAAGAAAACTGATAAAAATACGATTGACGGCTCATCAGAAAGGTTTTCTAAAGGAGCATTGTACGCTAATGGGGATTTACGATTTTCGTAAATACGAGGGGCCTGGGGCTAATTTCCTTATTTCGGCAAATTTGACCAAATAGAACAATATCAAATCCGGTTGGCCAGATTGACTTGAAAGATCGTTCCATCCCGGTCACGGATTTTTATTGTTCACACCATTCTGCTCTATTTTCTCTATGTCTGTTTAGATCCCCAAAGCATAGGTGGTATGTTTGATTATTGGTTTGATTTCTAGATTTTTGTGGAGAAGGTTGCAAGCTCCATTCCATGGCTGGCCGGCTAGAATGGTACCACCACTCATCATAGAAATGCTTTGTAATATTTCTTATCACGAGTAGCCTAACAAGATTGGAGAATTGAAATGTGGCCCTGGTTGGGATGGAACCTGGTATCTTCGTGTCAAAAGACTCTCAGAAAGTCCACTGCGCCACACTCACGTGTATTGAAATTTCGAAGAAATCTGAAGTCATTCAGATCTCAGGTCTTACACCACGACAGAAGCTATTTTGTGTATTTTTTTCATGTTTCGTCTCAAAGCCTTCATCAGAGCTGTACATACGTACAAAGAATGATTTGGCATTATATATGCCACAGAATTCTGTGTACTTTGTAGGATGAGTTGCCAATAAGGGTGGCCTTGTCAGCTTGGATAACTGACTCCTTTTGGATCCTTAGACCAGAAAATATACTAAAAGACTCCTTCTTGAGACAAATCAGAGCTCCTTATCCTTTTCTTCCCCTGCCCTCTCGTTCTCCATTCTTCCTTCTTTCATATACCCCATTCACACTGCAAGTTGAACCAGCTTAAAGGTTTTCGAATAGAGCCTTCTAATTGGTCAATCCAACAAATCCAGTCATTTAATTGGTTGAAATTTAAACTGTTTTAGATAAAGCTGGTTGAATTGTGTCAGTGTGAATGCAGCATTAGACTCCTTCCTCGTTTTTCCCAACCTGTTGATTCTTTTCAGTTACGTTCAGAGCGTTTCAGAACAAATATTCTGGCAAGCTTACCCACTTTTTCCTTTGAAAATGTCTTTCACGAAAAATTAATTATTTTACACAGATTCAGAATCTTGGTCTTTGTTTTACTTGGGGGCTGCTGACCCCTGAAAATCTTGGAAATTTTACGCCGCATTTTGCCCATTGTTCTTATAGTTTTATGGGTGGTTTAGCCCTCCCCCCAGTTTTCTCCTTCTAGGCCCCATTTAAGTCAATAAAGCCTTTGACGGGAAGGCCTTCTCACCTTACAGATGATAGATTACTTTTTCAAATCTGCATAAAAACGTTTTGCTAGCACCTCATAAGAAATACTGTTAAAATGTCACATTTTATTTGCTGACATGTCTGTTTTCTGTTGTTAGGATGCGGTGGCTTCACTTCAGGATTGTTTAGAAATTCAGCCTGATAATATTGAAGTTCTCAAAGCCATTGGAAATGCTTTCAAGTAGGTTCTCATCACTGTATGCATTCCAAGTTCTAAACGAAACTATTCCTTTCATTGAAAGTTCAGTTCAGCTGCAGTTTTATCTTGTATAAATTTACCACATACAATTTATGCTAACAATGCAAACAGATAAGAGTTCTGGACGTTTCAATTAAATATTTTGGAAAAACAGCCGCCTAACCCCCTTTTTTCTTATTTTCGCTGAAGTGCTCCCAGAATTCGTGTGGGCTGTCTCTGCTCGTCGTACTGCTGCTGCGAGGGCGTCGGCTGGGATTAGGATTAGTTGAGAAGCTCTATTTTCCCTCTGCACCATTGTGCCATCCTCCTTGCAGATACTCTCGTGATGGTTTTTTGGGGGGGGGGGGTTGGGCTGTTTGTGCAGGTTTTGGAGGTACTTCAGTTTTGCCTTAGTCTTTACTTTGTCATGATTTAGTGTGTTTATGTATTCACTTTGTTGTTTTTAGTTGTTCTTCTTTTCTTGTAAATTTACCGTTGATATTTCTTAGAATATTGTAAGTGGCATTTTGAAGTGAGAGCTTGGTGACCCTGCCTCTTTGCTCACTGAAAATGCCACAGCATCCTGCATTTACCTTTTTGTTTTCAAACATTTGATTGATAAAAAGAGTTCCAAAAGTATCTGTCAGTTTCTGTAAAATTTTCTAGCGCAATTGAAGATTTTATTTGGAATTGTAATACTGTTTTGAAGGATTTTGAGATGACTGATTTTTTAAGAAATTGCTTGTAGCTTGATAACAGCAACACCAATTGAACTTTAACGTGGTGGATTAGACGTAAAATCTTGCGTTATCGAGTCACTTCTAACCGAACATTGTTATAAGCAATTAGATTTAAGCGAAATTAGAAGTACATCTAAAGTCTACAACAAGAACAAAATTCAAGACTGAAATTTTTCTCATCACAGGTGTACACAGTTTAAACGATTGTATTTGAAAAGATTTGTTTCAATCTTAGTAGAATCTAAGATCATTTCGTGAGCCACTTAGCTATTAATCAAAATTTGAATTGCCAGTAGGGAAAGAATCGCATAAATTATCATCATGGGGTTGCGTCACATCATTATTAAATATATCTATTACTTCTCTAACCATGTCATCCCAGTGGATCAACTGGAGTGGCCAGTGCACTAAAAAACGAACTGTGGATTCAATTCCTTCTTTACCTCTACAAAGAGGACTTTTGCAGAACATATGGTGATGCTTATTTTAAATCACTGAAATTAACTCGAAGTCTCATTTTACAGTTTAGTAAATACTTTGAGAGCTAGTGGCTTTCAAATGTTTAAATCAATCGAAACACTATTCTTACTAATTCGGTACATGATAGGTCATTATGGACAAGACGAGGAAGGATCTGGGTCCCCTCTTACGTATGCTGATATACTTCACGAATTAGCAATTTCTTCAGCTCATATCAAATTGTCATATCTTGCAGAGAACTTGGCGATGAGAAACTTGCATTGCAGTACATAAACGAAGCATTAAAGCTTGATAAGAGGAATGTGAAGGTAATTAGATAAATTTCATTTGATCATATTTTGGCATTTGCCATTTCAACTTCTTATTCTTGTTTATAAGTTCTGAAGGTGAATCAGTACGATTGCATTTGATTTATGGTCGTTTGTTTTTATTTTCTTTGTCGCAGGCCTTCATGTTAAGAGGCCATGTTTATTTCTCAACTGGCAAAGTTCAAGAAGCACTTGAAGATTATCAGGTACATTTTCTTGTCAGTTTTAAATCTAAAATAAACAGTCGGCCAGTATCAAGTTTTGCCCAGTTGCGTACTGCACTTAAGATCAGTTGTTATGAGCTAAATATCACGACGTTTTCCGGAACCCAGTTTTGGAACAGTAAGTAATGTGAAGGCTTAGTGAGAAAGACTGTAGATTTAAGGGAGAAAGATTTATCATGAAAGATTTTGTCAGTCATAGTGGAAGCATAGTGTCCTTGTGTCTTTTTCGCAATGACTGTCACATTTAAACTACAATTTTGAAGTTCTTTTAGCTTTTAGATTTGATCGACAGAAAAAAAAGATTTTCTAAGATTGAAGGAACAGAGATAAGTGCAAAGATAGAGTCAAATGTAACATTTCTATTCTGCCCTTCTATGTAAGATGACAAAGTAATTGCTATTAATTCATTTTCTGTTTTTCTATTCTTTCTGCTTCAAGCTATCTGCAAATAGTGGTAAACTAGCTACGTCTGAAGCAACTAAAGTTTATTGTGCCCGTATTTAAACAATCAGTAGAGCATTCTCGGAAGAGCACTCTCAAATTTTAATGTGCTTGACGCAGATGTGTTTATTATTTAACGATTGTACTTTTTCGGGATTTTGCGGATTTCATTATGTTGGCGCAAAATTGCTTGGCGGCAAGTTCACAGAGCACAGATAAAGTGCTTGTCGTGGTTCTCTTATTTTTTTGTACGGCGGATTTAGCCATCGTCACAAGATAAAGCCTGCTGTCATGACTCATTATATTTTTCTCAGGCACCGTCCACCCAATAGTACATCCATTCTTCGCAGTATTGCAATCTTGGATTGGGGAGGGATAACGAATCTTGCTGACGTTTGGATGCTTGAAGTGAAAAACAAGGAAAAAAGAAAGTGAAACAAGCAAAGGAATTTCTGGGAGAAGGAGGGTTGATTACTTTTCACGAATCACATCTGCCCCTGAAGTGCATCAGTTCATAGGAAAATCGCTGTAGATGCGCCACAACCCTTTCATTTTTTCATTTCTCTAGCTGCTCTAGACTTGTGATATACTTAACGTGAAATTCATTTTCCCGCAGAAATGTTATCAGATTGATCCAACACAATATGGTTGTCAGTACATGAGAGCTTTAGGACTTGCCACGATAGGAAGATTTTACGACAGCGTAAAGACGTCCACTAAGGTGTGACTTTCAAGCTTTATTTTAAGTAGTAAGGTCTGTTTCAAGTTCGATTTGAGGTAGGGTTGGCACAATACACTTAAGTTGTATTTTATTCACGGAAATTTTCATTTAACATCTTATTTTGAATCGATTCTAGTGCGATACAAAATCGAGAAAGCCTTGAATAGCTGATCCACTTTCTCAATGATTTCCTCCGATTTCTGTTTCTCATAAGTTAGGGCCTGTTTATATGAGGAAAAACACCTCACCTGTCAGACCTGGGACTGAGATGTGAGATTCCACCTTCCCATAGTATCCTTTGTATTTTCATTTCGTGTTTACATGATGAACACAACACCACCGGTATAGTGAAATCCCACCGTAACAGAGGTGGGATATCACCAGGGTGAGGTGAAAATTTTCCATATAAACGAAACACCACCGGTATGGGAAGCTGAATTGAAATTATTTGTTGATTCTTATTGGTCCGTTCGTTCTGATATTTTTCATATATATATTCATCCAAAATTTCACAATACAATTTACATCTACATCCTACTATGCTTTCTAATTACTATACAAACTATGCAAACACTACAGGGACATGACCACTAGGAGCAAGGACAATGACTACTCTGTGACCATTAACATAAAGACATGCAAATATTAACGACTACAGAACATACGATTTAGCAGTATACACATAAATACTCGAATTCGTTTCACATTGGATGTCAGGCCAGCATAGCAGAAAGATGCTGAACAACAGGAGCCTCGGACGAAAGAATTTCATTTCATTTCATTCATTTTAAAATTATTTACTCAGGGTACAATTCAGTCTAAACGCTGTTTTACACTTGGCCCGCCCTGCAAAGGCTACTTGCAAAATATAGAGTTATGTAATACAAAATTTACAGTAAGAATAAAAAATGTACAAGACTATTTTTCCTTGAGTTTGGACTTGAAGGCATTGATTGAGGGCGCCATCTTTGTTTCCAAATCAAGACTGTTCCAGAGACTGGCCCCGTGATACGCAAAGGATTTCTGGCCATTGCCAGTTCTCAACATGGGTATTGCAAGGTCAGTTTTTGAGTTTCTTAACTCTCTTGGATGTACCCCGGATAATTTCACGAAAAGATCACTGAGATATTGAGGTGCAAGAGAGTTGAGAGATTTGTAAACTATAGAACCTGTTTCTTTATATATTAAAGAACAGCAACGGCAGCAATTGCAACGGTCACTGATCCTCCCCCACAGTCCCCACCCCTCAACATATTGTGCATATTCTATTATCATCGTTCTGATATCACGGATTATTGCCTAACTGAAGTTTCAAAGACGATGCAATATAGAATCCGACTATTCCAATTGGCTAATCGCACAGTTCCCGCGGGTTTTCCGTAGCTTTGTATAATGCGATACAAGGACGCGTTTTTGTCGCCACAGCAACTGCTTTAGGCCTAGGCCTTTGAGATCTGCAGTAAACTCAAACGACATGACTGTAACAAAATGTTTTTGATGAAATGCGAGTCAACATTACAAGATGTCAGGTAATAAAACTCACACTAACCGGTTTTGCGTTGTACAGGAAAATATAAAGCCCTCTGTCTTAATGCACAGACCTCGCAAGCTCTGTTAGCGCTTTTAAGACCTCGGGTTTTATAATTTCCTGTACAACACAAAACCGGTTAGTATGCGAATAAGAGAGATTCTACTCAATTTCGCCTCTCAGCCCCGGGGCTGATAGATGAGCTGAAAAATCTCATATAAACAGTAGCTGAAATTTACCTCGCCTCTCAGCCCTGGGTCTGGCAGGTGAGGTGTTTTTCTCATTTAAAAAAGGCCTCAGTTATTCGTGGCTTTTTAACGATTGATAGATTTATTGATTGATCGATGGATCGACTTATTCATTCACTTATTTGTAGATTGAATTATTTGTCTTTACCGTGTCATATCAGAATAATCGACCATGGATATTTAGGAGCAGATGCTAAAATTTATGACATTCAGGACTAGTTGCCTTGTTTGAAAAAACTGTTATAAGCAACATGATCCTTGGACCCAGCAATTTTATTAATTCTTTCAGATCTGCAGCAAAATGAAACGAGGATTTATATGTTTTGCAGGTTATGATATCAAATTTAGGGACAACATTTGTACCAGAATATAGTCAGTCATTTTATTTAAGAGGTGAGATTATTTCTTTTTATTTCGTTAAGAATGATTTGATATGGTTTTAAACCAACGCCCAGAGTAATGTTTAAAATGTTTTATCTTGGTAGAGCTGTTGGCTTTGATCCTTTATGAAGACTGTATTTTACAATGTCATGTGTCGCGGTAAACTATTTCCTTCTCTCGATATCTTTTCAAGAGCTGTTCATGTGTCCTGCAGGTAGGAATTCATATACGCTGTCAAAACAATTCCAGTAGATCATCTGTACATTCACCTATGAGATCACCTTTCCTCAAATTTGAGTCAGAAAAACGTACCCATTGTGTGAAAAATTGTACAGGATGAAGTTGCACAGCCTGGTCATTGTTGTCTGTTTTTTATTTTTGACGCTAAGCAATCACCAAGAGAGCTTGATTCAACGGTTTCTGTGTCATTAAAGAGCTAGCAATGCTTGACCCAGGAAGACCAGTATTATACAATTTTAATTTTGTCATAGCTTTTTGTGTTACGATCTTTCCTAGAGTAGCAGATACATTTCTGACTCGCCTGGTCATTCTTGTCCTTTCTTCTGAACTTGTTTGTAGTTCCATGACCAATGCTACTGTATTTGTCGAAGAAGACTCACAGATCGGTTTTATTACGAAGATCATTCATTCACTTCCATGTGTGAAAAATTGTTAATTTGGGTAGATTATTTCTTTCCTGAGCTAAATTTCATTGGGTATGGACAACTAGGGTAAGTATTGCGTGATCGAATAGAAATACTTCACCAATGCTCTTCCTCCTAATCGTTGCAAAAAGGTCTGTACACGATTTATGGGTGTTTCTTAAACCTGTATTTTGTCTCTTTCAATAGAATTTTCCCGATACCTGCATTCTCGTCTTGATGCACCACTTCATGAATATAGATTTGAGGATGATCTCGCTGATGATATGCGGGAAATGTGGGTGAAGAATCTACCATGGAATGCTAAGGTTTGTTTGGGAGCTCTGTTTGTTTTATTAATATATTGTTTGATACCAGAAGTGACTTCATCGTCCCCTTCAGTTCAGGTCACTGCTAGGAAAACATTACAGGTGCATGGAGGTGGGTACTGAGGGAGTGTTTGATTAAAGCTATCAAATTCTGTAAACGGTATATTTGCAGAGAAGGAAACACAGTGCCCTATCAAACACACAATTCTTCAAAACAGCAAGTTTCAGATTCATTCTGGCGAAAACGAGGTTTCCAGCTGAAAACGCGAAGTCTAGACTGATGCTTGGCAACAAAGATTGAACTGGCTCAATTACTATAGCAGCACGAGGAGATTCGCTTCTTTTTCAAATGTCGCAAGTCAGAGCGAGAATTTGTTCAAATTATGCCAAACCTTCCGCCTGTTGGAGCAGAAGGCGTGGCAGGCTTTCCAAACCCGCCAAGCCTTCCGTTTTTGCAGTTTGGTAGTCAATCAAACAGAAATTCCGAATCTTCCAAGTCTACCTTTTTCAGAATTTTCCCTAATCAAACACACCCTTAATATAAGGAATATCGTTAAAACACTGTTTCCTGCAATTGATGTGTTGATGAAAGTGTCAGAATATGTATGCTTCATCGACAAACTTCTAGCATGTGAACGGCCGAAAAAAATAAAAAAATGTAATTCATTTAGCCGTCAGACGTTCACAGGCTAACAAACTTCTTTATATTGGTAATTCTGTGTTCACGGGACATTGTGAAGTTTTCATAATTTCTAGCTTAGCACTCCTGCATCAGAAAGTGTAGAATGTCCTTTGGCCACAATTATAGAATGTACTGCATGAGTCGAAAAAAGAAATAAAACGTTAGTGAGCTTCGGGTTAAACAGTTGGTGGTCGATATTCGAAATAAGATATTTTTGTATCAGTTAAAGGCTAGCTTAGCTGCGAAAATGTTTGTTTCACAAAATGACTCATCTCTCAAACCTTGAAAATAGGGCAAACGTTGGCAGGGGTTTTGTATGTGAAATTTATCTCATGATTTGACTGAGACATTGAGAAGTTTCATGATAGGAAATCGAATAACAAGATCAACAAGATCCGTGAAAGAGCCTTGAGAATCATAGGTAAAGATAGTACTTCCAATTTTCAGGAATTGTTGATTAAAAGTAACTCAGTATCTGTTCATCAGAGGAATTTACAGATGCTTCTATGAGATTTATAAAACCATAAACAACTTGAATCCATCTTTATGGCAGAGGTATTTGTTACCAAAGATGTACCATGTTCTCTTCGTGGCAGTAATAATCTTGCTTTGCCTAGGGAAAAGAAGAATTTGTATAGCATTGATACTATCAGGTTTATTGGTAAAAATAATGTCAGACTCTGCCAAGAGAAATCTAAGAGTCACAATCATTGGAGATTTTTAAGAGGAACATTGAAACTATCAAAACTTTTGACTGCAGCTGTAAATTGTGTAAAAATTTTATCTCAAATTTAGGTTTTTGTAATTAGACTTTTCGTTTTCATTATTGGACTATGTATAGTTGTCCTTAATTAGCTAACGCTATTTTCTCTGCCAACTTAGATAAATTATTTATTTATTATTTATTATTATCATAATAAGCTAAATAGATTTTTCATTTGATTGCAGAATTATACAGAGCAACCTGGAATTCAGCCACAAATAAAGTAAGTGACTAAAACTTCGCTTTTATGTGAAATTTGAATGCCTCCGTATTTTTTCCAATGGTTGGAATAATGCGAGTTGAGAGAATGCTTCTTTGCTGTGCTGTTCGTATTTCGTGCTCAAAGCAACCATTTTGTCAAACGTACTTTGACTTAAAAAGCTATTACAGCGTAATTGCCCGCTATCGGCTGCTTACTTACTGGGATAAATATTTAAGAACTTCTTGATTTGGGGATTTGATGAACTTTGGTGTTTTGTTTAGGAATCAAGGATCATTTCTTGCTAGGCTTAGCAGGGAAGGTTAGCATGTTTTTATTTCTAGGATCAAAACAGTCCACGAAAAACATCTGTGAGAACCAATTGCTTCAAACCAGTATTCTCTGTTTGGCAGGTCATAGTATTTGATACAATGGACAGAGTTTGAAGACATATGATTATTCTCTATTCACGATTGTAAATGATACATTGAGCGCTTTACTGATTTTTCGGTTGCATGCTTCCCGAGTTTTTAACATTGTCTGGAAATTCTTTGGCTTGAAGGCAGCCTAGATAGACCGAAACATCCATTAGATATTCCAAAGATTCTCGCTTTTCTTTCTTTATCCAAGTTCTTTTATTCAGTCCTTTTCGTTTCTTCCTGGGGACCTGAGACCATCGATGCTATTTGTGGCCTTCTATGTTTCCATCCCTGAAACTGAACAAGAGAGCTTCTTTGACGCGTCCGAAAGCTGTACTGGCTATAGTAGTTGTTTTTGCTGCTGTTGTTTTTGTTGTTGTTGTTGTTGCAGAATTTTGTATTATGTGTTGTGCAGCTTAATCTCTATGAATGTAATGATCTGCTTCTCAACAGTTTGTACACTGTCGTAGTAAGAAGAAGAATTCATTGTCACAGCAGACAAGATATCTACACACCCTCTAAGACTGCGTGTACACGATACCGGTGTAGTATGCAAAAGTGTCCCCTATGCGGAAGTGTGCCTACCTGAAACGCAATGCGTTTGAGGACTCAGTTTTACGTGTCCTCAACGGTATACCTTAAGAGGAGTGTAGCATCATTTCGAAAGCGTTGAAAATTGTTCCGTTTCATCGTTTTCGAGTATTCACTTGATGTGGTTTTCAAAATGTGCCGGTTAGAGCTCCGTTTTCGAAACCTACCGATTTCAAAATCTGTCAGCAAGAAATTTGCCGTTTTCGTTCAAACGGGAGGCCTACCGTTACAATTTTTATCGCTTTCAAAATGTACCGGCATCGTGTGAAGCAAGTCTGAAAGAGTATCTCTTTTCAAGGTGATCTGAGGCGAGAACTTTTATTGATGCAAATGAACGGAACTGTCGAATGATCTGGAATCCTATTTAAATTTCTTTGGTGTCTCATTTCATTTTCAAGTTATCCACTGATATTGAATTTCAGTTGATGACGTCATATTGTTTGCCAATTACTAGGATGATATATTGACATATAGCTCTGTCTGACATTTGAAAGGTTACGGTAGAAGGAGAAATTTGAGTTGAGCTGAATAAATGTAACTGAAAATGTTTCATAGATTGATTTGATGTTTAGAAAGGCATGTCGATTAAAGAAAAGTTCTTTGAATCTGTTTCCTTTTGAAAACATATGCAGCCTCGGACACTTTCTTTACTTTTTGCAAACAAAATGACATCATTAACAATAATACAAAACAGTGGATGGCTCGAAATCAAACAAGGTATGACAAAGTTAGACGGACGACGTGATTCCTCGTATTCGTTCGACATTTATAATCTGATGTTTTAATTTCACTCATACAAAGGACTCACGACCAAACGGATTCTAAACAGGGACTAAAATCTTACGAAAAATCAGAAGAAACTTACAACATCTTCCATCCTACGAACGTCAAAAGAAAATTCGAACGTCCCTTTCAACATCCCTTGAAGGTTTGAAGGTCACTTCGAGCGTCGCTTCGCGCCGAGAAGACGAACTTTGAACTAATGAGCCAATCAAACGCTACAGATAGGCACGTGGGTTGACCATATTAAGAAAGTAGCGATCTGATTGGTCGCGCCGTGAATGCGGCGGACTTGGCCTAATTAATCCCTGTATTGAAGCGTAAGGACATAAGTCCCTCAACTGAAGCGATAACAACAACAACAACGAGCGTAAGTTAGAGGGACTTATGTAATACAGTCTATGACAAAGTTATGGACGACATTCTTTGTCATTCAGCAGTGCTATTCATTTGCATTATTCATTCGCAGTAGCTTTTAATCTCAAACGATCAGTCATATTTGTGTAAATAATGCAACACTGACTTGACAGACATCTTGTTTACTCTAGTTATTGCATTCTAGTGATGTTGAAGGAACTGGTTTTAAAGAATTATCGAATGATGCAAAGGTGAGAACTTCATATTCTTTGTTTTCGATATAACACATCTACAATCCTGGACAAAGGTTGTGAGACGTTAGAGCATTTTGACGTTTTCACGGGTTCAAAGTGCCCCCTCCCCCCGTATCAATGTTGTTTGAGTTTAGAACGCATCGATTGTGACCAGCATGTAATCGGGAATCATCTTTGAACAACATTGATGCGGGGGGAGGGGGTTTGCAATAGTTAAACCCTTTTTCTTATTGAAAATACTGTTCAACAGCTTAAAACTTTACTAGTCTCATAACCTTTTGTCCAGGATTGTAGCTAACACATCTAGTTGTACTCATTCTCTGTTTCAATTCTCGTGGTAAATGGAGCATTTTATGATTTTATCTCAAAGGCAATCATTATCTTATTTTTAGATCCTTCTTTGCCGAGCGTCTGTATTTGATGAACTTTTACAATACCATAGTGATGGATTTATGGCAAATTGGAGAACAAACAAAGCGATGGGACTTGCAGTTATTGATGTAGCACAAACAGCGTTAAAGTAAGATCTTATCGTCAACTTGATTGCATTAATCTCATGTTTGATTAACTGATTCATTGATTTGATTGATTGATTGATTGATTGACTGATTACTTGATTGATCGACTGATTGATTGATTTATTTATTTGATTTAACTAACTGGTTACATTTTAGTCGAGAGTAGTTCAACTTGGTGAAAAGGCCATTAGACTATATGTCATTGTTCACTTTCCAGGTACTTCGAGTGTAGGAAAAAACTTCCATTTCTTTTTGGGAATAACTGAGAGTTAAACAGAATCCTGCCTCTGCAGCGAACAATAAGTATAAGTGGGTACTGATGGACAGAGCTGAAACTGGGTAAAATGACGTCATCGAGCAATCTGAGATAAGGAAGTGTTTGGACTGATAAGCTTTTTGAAAAGATAAATCAACAGTTTAAGGCCATATTAGGGACATGTTGTAGGGAGCTAGGGGTCTCAAAGTTACGAGTTTTTGCGCTTGCGTTCGCAATTTCTACTCTGTCGTACTGATAACGTTTTACCCAGACCGATATCGTTTTCAAAATTTTGGTGCAAAGAACGGTACAGTAAAGATCCACTCATTAGGACCTAAGATTTTGAACTCAACCTGCCCAGGTTCTTATGCAGTGAGGTACGTCCAGTAATCAGGGTGTATGTTCCTATCGTGAGGATTAGGGTTAGCCCAATTTCTTTACATCCCTGGCCCTTCCATTTCACCCCAAGCTTACCTAATTTACCCCCTGCTTATCACAATTCTGTATGCAATGTTTTTGGAGTCCATAAAAGAGGTTGATTGGAAAACAGGTAAGAGTTATTCCCAAAAATGAAAGAATGAATGATGGAATGAATGAATGAGCGAATGAATGAGCGAGTGTATGAATGAATCAATGAGTTAATGAATGAATCATTGAATGAATTTGATGAATAAATGAATCAATCAATCTATCAATCAATGAATCAGTGCATGAGCGAATGAATGAATCATTAAGTTAATGAATGAATCATTGAATGAATGAATGAATGAATGAATGAATCAATGAATGAATCAATGAATGAATCATTGAGTTAATGAATGAATCATTGAATGAATGAATCAATCAATCAATGAATGAATCAATCAATCAATGAATCAATGACCGAATGAATGAATGAATGAATGAATGGATGAATGAATGGATGATTGAACGAACGAACCTAGTTAGGATATCAAGCTGAAATTGTTCTGATCTATTGGGTAACAGATGTTTAATTTTAGGCTATAGGTTCTTATTAGAGAAAGCTTCTTATGTGCCGTTCTTACTGTATCAATTTTTGCGATTTTGGTACGAAAAATATCATCGATTTTCGTGCTGCTGATGAGAAGAACTGTTTCCTGTTTTGAGATTCTGGTATAAACTTCTTTAAAGAGCGACTAGTTTGCCATTTTTGAAAAAAGTTTCGTTCATGGTCGGGTATACATTTTAAGAAAAAATCGGCATTAAGAGCGGGTATGTATTTTTAAAGGTTAGTGGAAAGACTGGGGACTTTTATTAAGCTTTGGCCCAAAGTCTCTACTCACGATCTTGGCGAGTGCTCCTTGGGATTATACACTCGAAGAAATTGCAAAGTGCTTGCAATCCTGCCGGCTACTTTTAACAAGTTTGAACTCTCGTAACTTTTCCGAATGGAAAAGATTGTCTTCGACTACATGATGCAATTTACGGTTGTTCATTCCGTTAAGATATTGGAAGTCGCCAGTCAGTTTGCGTGGTTGGAAGGGCAAGAGATTTAGTTGGAGAGATATATATGATGTTGGTGTGAAATGGCGGAAACTTGTATCAATGTGGTATCCTGTTGTATGGCTGGATTTATTTCCTAAGAATGTAGTTGACAGTGGATTATCAAATCATATTCTATTTAGCGTGTAAGTATCTCTCATATAGTTCTCTTTGGAAAATGTGAAAGATTTGTCTATGCTTTTATCATGATTTCACAAATGCTATGCCATCCAATTTCCAAAGTCACAAGTGACGAATGTCATTAACTTTCCAAGCTCATTGTCACGCCCAGTGTTTCGCTCTTCACTTTTCAAGCTGTTCACTATTTGTCTAAAGAGAGTTGATAGACGCAGAGCATAGTTTCTTTTCTGCATCGATTGTTAATGCCAATCTGGAGCAGCTGGATATCTGCAAGGCTATAAGCCTGCATTTGCACAGAGCAGAAAAATCTAAAAATAACCCATTGAAATTGATGGTCCATACGTGTTGTTAAATATCGATAGCTAAAGAAACAATGCTGTGTTTGCGCATTTTCCTTGTTCTATTTATGGAGAAGCCTATTTACCATTGCACACACCCTTTAAAGATCCTGTGCTAACCATGGACCTTCGTGGCTGTCAACTATCCCACAATCCATTTTCAGGGACCCTAAAAATCCCATAGATCTTTGTGAAGAATTCCCAGTCCCCCAGAGAACAAAGGAATCCCACATCTTGTGAGCTAATTTAGGAATCCCAATACCACATGCTGACTTGTCTTCAATGCCATGCTTCCTGTTAGCTGCATGCTTGAGAACATGCTTTTCTTTTTGATATTAAACAAATCACTACAGCAAGTTTTCAAATGGATATCCTGTTAACTTAGACGAGACCGTAGAGTCCAAATTCGATATTTCACTTTCTCCAATTTCAAAGCAGTCATTCCAACATACGTTCCCTGCACGTGTCACCTTGTGCAATGTTGTTTATTCCTCTTTCGTGCAAAGGCTGCTGGTTAGCACAGGGTCTTTAATGGTCTTGTCTCAGATATCTTGTGACAGAAAATATAGTTCTCCAATAGTCACAGTACACGAAATCAATTCATATCATTTAATTTTAAAGCTATAACACTAGTCCAGTGAAAAGACGCTTGACCTTGCCCAATGTTTTGAATTACTGCTATACCTTGCCACTTGCAACGGGATCACCTTAATGTTTTTAGTGCAAAGACGCTTGACCTGGCCCAATGTTGTGAGTTACTGCTGCACCTCGCAACTTGCAACGGACTTATCTTTATGTTTTGTATCAACAGGTTTACATCTATCTTCTACCTTAAAAACATGACCCATGAAAAAGCATTTACAAAACATGTTGAAAAAATACAGGGTTTCTCAAAATGAATATGCCCTGTTTGTGTGGCTACCGTGGAGGAGCGGTAGAGTTAATTACATCAGTTTTTACACAGTTGCATAGGTCAGGCTTCAACTTAGAGTTTGAGACCTTATTTGAGTCAATCTGACAAGTGTTTGCTGATTTATGGCAGAGAAAAGGTAAAATAAATGGCTGCTTCAAAAGCAGCACTTCTGTCGTTCTCCAGCAATGTCAAAATAAAGTAAGTTTTAAAAGAAAGGGTTCTTGCATCTTTTTTAAATTTTCACCACATTTTTGAAAGGTAGACAGTGCTCTCATGAATAGACAATACCACGAACCCTTTAAGATCATTAGGAAAAATTTTAATACGATGATAGAACTGTAGAGCCACTTTTTTTGGAAACTTACTTGATGTGACATGGCTGGACAACAATAGAAGTGCTGTTTTTGAGACAAACGCTTATTTTGCCTTTTTTCTGCCATAGATCAGCAACCAACTGTCAGATTGAGTCGTACAACGTCTGAAACTCCTAGTAGAAGCGTGACCTATGCAGCTGCGTAAAACCGATATGATTGAATTTAGAGCTCCTCCACAGCAGCAACTTAAACGGGGTACAATTATTTTGGGACACCCTATAATAGACAAATACTGACTTAACTTAGATTGTGATTACCGTTCCATTATAACTCACATTATTCAGCCTATATACCAGGTGAGTCAGAAAAACGTGGGGCGTGTGGCGAACTGTGACATCGCAATTAGTCACCCGATTGTCATAAACTAAATTTTTCCGTGCAGCCGTGAGTCTAACTTAGATCATAAACCTTTCCCCCATCGAAACCGGTCTCTTGATGCATTTGCTAAAAAATATTTTCTTCGTAAGACCTTGTACGGGAATCTTGCAAACTGATGAAATCTTTCGCTGAGCCCCTTCCGCATTTACCTTGGCAAAAGTTCAAAAGTTACCGGTACATGTGGTATTATCAGGGGAGAATGGAATAGTTAGGAGGTAGCTAGTATTTTCTTTCTCCATTGGGATGTCTTATCATAACTTGTCTTGTTTTGAGAATACGTTTGAAAGACATTAATGCGTGCTTCTTTCTCTTGCGAAGAGGTTTCTTTCACGCTGATAAACGCTATGTAAATCGCAATGGGACTTCATGCAGACAACATTTTTTTCCTAAAGCCTGATTCACAAAATTATGCAGAAGGACCCAAGACACAAGGGATTCAAACTCTGAGTCTTTGTCTTTTGGTCCTTTCTACACGATCTTAGCGACCTAAGCGACCTAGTGTGAACCAGACTTAACTTTTTCAGTATCCCCTGATAATACAACTTGTACCTGCAGCTCTGGCAAGACTAAAATACTGAAGGGGCAACGTCAAAGACTTCGCCAGTTTGCAAGACTTCCATACAGGGTCTTACGAAGAAAATCTTTTTTTAACAAATGCACCAAAAGACCGATTTCGATCGGGAAATGTATATGATCTAAGTTAAGACTCTTGGCTGCACGGAAAAATTTAGTTCACGATAATCGAAAGGCTCAATGCGATGCCATAGTCCGTCAAACGCCCCACGTTTTTCTGACTCACCCGGTATATTCCATCATCTCTGCTACATTTTGAAATAGTTACATCATACTAGCACTATTTCCTTAAGAATTTTAGTTTCATTTTGTTATTTTAGTTACCAGCTCAGGCTTGATGAGTAATGCTTCTCCTGGGTCGTATAGAGTACACTTTTTCACCAAAAGCTTTGTATTAGGTTGTACTTCTATAAATGAAATCGAATTGAATTGCATTACAGGGCCTTGCAGATCACTTTTCATAGTTTTGATGTTTTTTAGTTTCGATATTTTTTAAAATCGTCTTTTTGTTTTGTAGAGGAAATCATCAAGTTCCTAGATACGTTTCATATTTCCCAAGAGTATTTGATTTTGCAAAGTCATTAATCAAGAAAATATTTATGTAAGTCTTGTTTTGCATTTTCATTTTGTGCATATTTTTGCAACTATTGTTGAGCATAGAACAGCAGGAGAACACTTAATGAAAACGTAATTAATTTGCTTTGAGCAAAGGAAATGGTTCCATTACCTGCCTCAATTTTTTTATTTAATCCAAACTTCAGTGCTTGTACTCTGGTAACTAGTATAATTCATTTGGTGAATATTGCTGTTGCTGATCTTGTTGAAGTGAAGAGAACATGCAAAGCCTCACCACTTTATAATCATTCCAGTGAAAGCTTTTTGACAATGTCCCGTCCCACAACTAAATTTAATACAGGAGGAAAAGCATCCCATAAATGTTACTCTATATAACTTGTGATTCGAGCAAAGATTGCCTTTTGCAATGATGATGGATTCGACTATTATCTAGACAAAAGTTATCATCTAAAGCACAAGATCAGATACAAAAAGCAACTGATGTCAAAGAATTCGTATCAGTTTTAAGGGTATGTCTACTTTACTTTTGACGTTTTGGATTTCGTGTAAAGGTTTTGTTAACATCGCTGTATAGTTCAAGGAAGTGTTACATATTCCCTTGGCACTTTATTATATGGTATAAGCTTGCGTCATATGATGATAATGGGAGTGGGCCTGGCTGTAACGAAGGCTTAATGCCCAAACACAACAAACAGAAGGCTGGCTTTTTATGCAGTAACGCCTCATATTCTTTGAGATAACTGTGAAGCGTGTGGTAACGTAATAAAAGCGAAAATAACTGATAATTTCGATCTGGAAAGTACTTGTAACGCCACAGAAGTAGCAACTAAACGTATCGGGCCGTGCCCTACGTCTGTAGTAAAGATAGTTAGACGAGGCAAAGGCTTAGTAGATGCCTCATATTTGGTCGATTATTCTATAATGCCGTACATTATATCAGGTTGGGTCTGTCGGAGCGTATTCTCGAGTGCCGAATAATCGCCCCTTTGCTTTTATTCCAAACCCCCTTTTATTAGTTTTTGGAAAACTGAAATGATATTAAACATAATTTCTGAATAAACGCAACAAAAAATCTCAAGAAGTGCATTCAGCAGAACCAGAGTTCATAAGTCAGTAACATCACTGTTCACCTAAATGTATAAATGATACGTGTTTATCTAAGAAAATGACTATTTTCAATTTCTCCCCCCTTGATTGTTCCACCGCCCCCCGATTATTGTTATATGGGACCATTTCCAACCCCCCTATTATTCTCACCCTCGTTTATTCGGTACTCGAGAGTACGTGTTTATCTGCAGGAATGGAAGGGTCTTATTTCACGAAGTGTCTTCTTTTCTATGCCTTCAAATTTGATTGAAATAGTGTTAAAATTCCTTTTTTCTCCTAGAAAGCTTCACCGACATTGCATGCTGCCTTTGCAGTTGCATTGCAAATTCCAAGTACAAGAAGAAAATCTTCCCAGTTAGATGGAGCTCTGCTCACGTTGTCTGGGCAAAGGTGCCACAACTACTTTTATGTCTTAGCCTTTTCTGAAAAAAAATTATTTTCTATTGAGTTTGTCGATGTTGAAAAATGTATTGTCTGAGGCACTTGTGTGAGTGTGACGGTAATAAAAGGAGCAAGCAGATACTCATCAACTGATGCATTTATCTGTTTTGATCGGTTGAAATGAGTAATGCCAATCTCAAAAAAGTGATAACCTTGAAAAATGTCTTCCCTTTAATAGAATATGTTAGATAGTTATGCCTTTGAATATAAGTGCAAGTCATTGTGAAGTTTGATAGACTGTTATCTCACTAAACTCCCACAGAACTGAAATGTAGTTCACTGTTCAATTTTTTTGTATGAACTTCTATTCAACTGCTTCTGTTGCAGACTTGCTGTCCTTTTTCTTCTCCTTACCTTTCTTTCCTCTCGTTCCGTTCCTCATGTTCTTTTTCCTTGTAAATGCAACTAGGCTGGCAGACAGTGAAATATTAAAATGTTAAAGGCAAACAAGTGTTCAAATGATAAGGCTCCCTCGTATCTTGCATGCCTGTTTGACAGGTTGTCAGAAACCAGTTTTTCAAGAACTTGGGATAAGTAAACAAATGATTTGTGGTATAAAATTTTAAAATAGCCTTAAATAGTGGCCTCATCATAATAAACCCATGGTTGCACAATAAACTTGCAGCCTGTAGGAAAACAATGTCAACTGTTGTAAAAGAGCTGTAACCAAAATATAAGATAAACCTGTGATTAGAGAGAAAGCTGTTAAACCTGCAAGAAAAGCAAGTAATCATTTACCAACAACGTTATCATTTGAAATTATCACACCAAAGACGCGTTTCGTCGTACACTTTTCAGTTTGGTTCATAAGAAGAACAGATAAAATGACTAGACTTATTACGTTGAGTCCTAGTAATCGCTACCACCCATCCACCCACACCTCGCTCATACTAGTATCTGAGTCTAAATCTAAGTTAGCCCTTGGCGGCCAATGGATAGAAATCTCAGTCCTGAATATTGGCCAAGTACTTTTTATTACACAGCTGGCCAGACATGCGAGCACTTTTTTGACTCATTCGGTACGTCAGCGAGTTTCTAATTCAGTGTTTGATTTGCATCTTGGTGTAGACAATGGACATTAGAATAATAATACAGCAGGTTTTATTAGGGACTAGTGGACGCCTGTGTGATAATATTAATTATTGCTCCAACGTAGAAAGTAAGATTTTGCCAAGGTTAAGGTCCTTCAGCTTGTTGATTGCAATTAAGTCAATAGATAATAACAATGTTTACACAGGGTAACCTCTTCAACACACGGAAGTGCTGTTTCAACGAGGGCCCACAATAGCTTGCCCCAGTAACTATCATTCTAATGAAGGAACCATATTTTCAGCCTGGCACATATCTGAAAATCCTTTTTTGATTTTACTTTTCATTTGTTCTCTAGGGAGGACGATATGTCATTTGTGTTAGAAAGTGTCACGAAGCCTGCTAGGACGAACCAGTTTCACTCAGAACTTGAATATTTATGGGGGAAATTAGCTGAAGATGTGTCAAAGCATAAAACTAGCAAGGTAGGGAAACAATATTTGAATATAGTTGTTTATGTGCTAGTTGCAATAGTTTTGCAGTTATTGACAGAGTTTATTCGATAGATTTCCAGTAGTTTTCACAGGTATTTAGAAAATTATTACATGGAGGTTTTCAAATTTGATTTTGCAGATAGGATGTGCATTTGCTAGCACGTCTGGCATACCGCCGATGATTTTATATGAAACATGAATGAGCCGTTATTACAAAAGCTTCAAAAATGGTCGCGAAAAATTTCAAGATTTTGGAGCGAAAAATGTCTTTATTTGTTTTGTAGTCATTAGGTGTAACAACTTTTATCAATTTTTACTATCATTACAGATTTTTCTGGTCATTGCCAAAATTTTGTACGGAGGATTGATCTATTATTGTTAAAATGTAAAATTGCAGGAGCGGCGCCAAAGGATGGACTGTGTTGCGGTAGACATGTCCACCCCACTATTTCCGAGGATAGATTTTCTAATCTGTCCAATTTCAATGGAAAAGATTGGGGAGGATCTTTTTTTTGGCTTCTCAGGGATTGGTACTCGTTTCTCCTCATCATTTACAATTCAATGATCGTGTGGGAATTCGTTTGGTTTGTGTTGCTTAAAACCAATCGATCTTTTTTCTTACATCATTGGAATATTCATCTATGTAAGTGTAAAGGTAATTTAAGATAGACGTCAACTATAACTGTTCTTCATTCTCGTTCGTGGTTTCAAGTGGATTACGGCTTGCAAATAAAGTCTATCAGGTTAGTCAATGATGAATAAAAATTTTATCATATCTTGCAAAAGTGCATTTTCCGACGTTCTAGAGGGTATGGTCCTAAAAATTTTTCTGGGGGCAATCCCCATGACACAAATTTTCCACCCGTTCCTTTCTCCCGTCCATCCCACTCTCTGATGGCTGGCACCCCCCCCTGAAAAATTGTAGTGAGAACTGCGCAAGAATGAGCATTTCATGACATGTTTGTTATCAGCAGCGTTGAATTCAGCTTTTTAAAGTTTGTAAAAGTTTTTTGAGCTTTTTACCAGGGCTTTATTCCCATTTTGATATACGTTTCTTTTCTTGAACCCAGTTTCCTGTTGAAAGGTGTATTTTTCTATTCAGTTTGGCGCCATCACTTTATTAACAGTTAACCCTTTCACGCCCGGCTAAAATTAAGCTTAACAGGAGAACCTAATGTAGACTGTCGTTTTCCAGGGAGTGTCATAATCAGTGATTCAGTATGCAATAGATCAATAGACAAATGCAATGTGCATAACCTTTCAAATCAATCAAAATTCCAAATGCTTAAACCCCTGAAAAATTCCCAGTTCCCAATGAATACTGTTGGGCCATATGGCCCTTCCAGGGGTGATAGGGTTAAGTTTCTTTTGTACTGATGCAAATAATTGGCGTCAGACTCTGTTGGCGTGAATTCTTTCCCAAAATTTACTTCCGAATTTTGGCTTTATAGTATATTTTTGATTTGATTTAGTTTTGAACAACTATAGATAAATTATGCAAGGTTAAAACGTGGAGTGCTACAAGAAATTACTGTTAGCACCGAGCATCACAGTTGTACTGTGACTTTTCTGCCTTTTTTGTATGACTGTGCAGGTAATGATCCTAAAATAGATAACAATATCCGAGGAAGGCGTCGTTATTGCAGAATACACTTAAACTTGACGATTAGTTTTATCCATACCTTTGATTTAGAAGATTTTCCTTCTAATTCTTTCTGCTATAATTCTGTAATGATCTAAGCAAACTACGCACAAGTGAATATGTTTGCAAGGGATTGTAAGAATTATTTAATCAAATGTTCCATCCAATCCAATTGAAGTAATAATTGTTTTGAATCTAGGAGCGGTTATAATTTGATGAAGTAGGCAGTGCTACGAAGATTAATCTATTTAGATTTTTTTAATTGTGTTTTCCAGCAAAACTTACATTTACTATTGCTGCTTTCTATTACTATTTACTTTTTGGTACCCAGGGTATTAAAACACAAAATCGTCCTGATCACTAATCGAATCTAACTGTTGGGTCAGAATGGTCAAATTCTCGGTACCTTGGATGAAAGCGGGTCCTCAGCAAAGGCAGACGATTACCTATTGCAGTTAGGAACCACAAGTGTATAAATTTTAGCTTGACGCCCTCAATCTTTTATTGCTCATTACTTTATGAGTGCACAAACAGAAGTCAAATCGCATTATTGTTATTGCGCAATGCATTGATTTGAATCAGGGAGCGCTCCCTGATTTGAATGATGTGGTAGGAATAGTTAGTTTCACTGATATGCTACGAAGGGAATTTCTGGTATTTGAGGACTTTCGAAAGTGACTATTGTTTAAAGTTTTTATGAAAGCTACTTTGATAAACTAAGAAGTCACAAACGTAACGGCTGATATCCAGTCAGTGATATAGAATTTCTCCACTATTCTGTGTGTTGTGTATAAGATGTTGTACTTGAGATTTCCAGGAGAATATTCTTGAGTTTTTCATACTCATTGATGTCGATTTACGTCCCCCGTGAAATTTCACTGACTTGAAATTAGCTTCAAATGTCCTAAAGATCAGCGTACTCATGACTTGTTTGCAAGACCGGGTGAGTCAAAAAAAGTTTACGCGTTTGGTGGATTGTGGAATAAAAGTACGAGGCCGTAATCCAAAATTAAAATTTCATCTTCCAGTCAAAAGCTAACTTTACCGTAAAGATTCTGTTAAGCACCGGGGGAACTTATTTAGTATTGGACACTTCAGAGGGGGGCTTAATAGAGAGAGGGGCTTATTGGAGAGTGGGCTTATTCGCAAAATCAAATGACAAGGATATATTTCGAAGCTTTTTTGTTGTTTCACCCCATATTTTACGGCATCAACATACAATATTGCTAGTCAGATACATAAATTCGACACAAATTTTCTCCCAAACCATATCAAAATTAACATCCAAGCTTGTTTAGCTAAATATATGGAAAAAGTTTGGCAAATTTTGGAATTTGATTGGACTTATTTGAAGTACAATTGGCCGCCGTTTTCTTTTCCGCGAGAGAGACTTGAAGCAAGTCCAGAATTTGATATAAGTGGGGGGGCTTAGTAGAGAGGGTGTTTATTTAAAGTTTTTGCTCAGAGGGGAGGGATTTATTAGTGAGGGGGTTTAGTAGAACTTTTACTGTAGATGAGAAAATTTTGTTTGGTAAAATCACACATCTTCAAGACCGAACAATTAGAAAAATGTCTGGAAAGGGTTTGTGTTGGAATCGAGGATTTCAATTTCCATTCTGGTCCACGATTTATGAGGCATTGAAGTTTACATTGTCAGTTTCAGAAATAGAATTTTGATTTCGATAGCAAATAAATCATGGACCAGAATGGAATGTGGAATCCTTTTTCCCAAATTAACCGTTTACCAGCGTTTTCTTAAGTTCTGGGTCTAAATGATGAGTGATTATGCCAGATGAAATTTCCTCATCCTCGTTAGCCTTTGGCTGATAGATTAATGCCCCATTCACACTACAAGTTAAAACAACTTAAACTAAACCAGGTTTTTGAATAAGGCGTTCTGATTGGTCAAGCCAAGAAATCCAGTCATTTGATTGGTTGAAATTTAAACTGGGTTAGATAAAGCTGGTTTAACTGTGTCAGTGTGAATGCAATATTACATTTCAATTTTGAATATCAGCATCATACGTTTTATTTCCCAGCCCGCCAAACAAGTACTTTTTTTTACTCATCCGGTAAATTTTCAGGAAACTTTTGGGTTTTACCCAATTAATTTATTTATCTAGCAGATTGTCGTGTCATCAAAAGTATCAAAAACATTGCTTAGCAAGTGTATGACATGGAAAATTTCTCCGCCACTTTGTGTGTTGTGTCTAGGATATGCCACTTGATATTCCATGGAGGATATTCTTGACGTTCTCACGCTCATTGATGTCAATATTTTTCGTCATTCAGGAATCTTCAGGTGACATCAACACAGTTCTGACAATGTTGTATTACTTCTACAATTTCATACCACTTTCGAAAGGTAGCAGGTCAGTTTATTATGAATAATCTTCATGTTTATTGTTATTTTCATACCTTTAGAAACCACTATTTCATCCGCATTTTCATGACTATTTTTTCGAATGCAGAATAGTTTGTAGTTTAATGAATTGAATAGTCCTTTTTGGCATACATTCCTTGCCTGTGTATAGTGTTCGCAGTCATCATATTGTATTTCAATATATCATCTTTAATTCAAGCTACAATATCACGTCATGTCATTTTTAGTTCTAAACTGGGCTGTTTTCATTTCTACCTTCCGCTCTACGTCCATCATGGGCTGTTATATCAGCTAGAATAGCAATATGTAGTCACTTGTCTTCCTTAATATTTAATAAGACCGTATCATACCTCGAATAAGCTCCCATTCGAAAACTGAATTTACAAAAAATCCCTTACTTATTTGAAGATTAACGGTAAACACCAACCTTTTGGTAAATAATTTTGTTAAGTAACCCAGTGTGAGCAATGTAATGATTTATATATGATTAACAGTCATTCGAAGCAGCTGTGTTTTTACTTACAATCCAGTGTTTAAGAATTTTTGAGGAAATCCAGTAGAGAAATCAATGAAATATTAACAACCTTGTGATAAGGTGTAAACATAATGAGAAGTTCTGGTTGAAAACAATGGAAATGGTTCTCCTTGTTTGCTCATGAAATAACTACAACGAAAAAATTTGAAAATAACCTTGAATAATTGACTCATCGTACTAAACACATAAACGCAACAATTACACCGCAAGCTGTAGAAAGAAACTTGTTACTTCCTATGAAGAGCAACAACCAAAATAAATCTGCAACTAGAGAGGAAATGTTTCAGTTATGCAAGGGGAAAGCAAATCAATCTTAAACCCTAAATGGAATTGAATAAAGAAAATGCGTTTCGTTGCACACTCTTCATTTCGGTTCATGCGAAGGAGAAATTTAGCGATACAAACGGGCCTCTTTAATACCAGACGAACAAAGAAAATGCAAAATTACATGTCAGTAAAGCTAAGCCATTAATTGGCTAAACTGAATCAACAGCTGCCAAAGATCAAAGCAATGCAAAAATCACAAATACGATTTTGCAAGAACCATGATAGCACATATCAATCTTGCAGCAATTTACATAGAACTACGTTAAAAGTGATCAAACAGAAGAAAAACCACCACAAATGCGATTGTTACATTGAGGCGAAAATGAGATATTAATGTATGGGAGGTTGCAGCAATAGCTCATTTAGGCCCCGTTTACACGGGATCGGATCCAAATGGGATCGGATCCATTAGGATCCAATCCACTTTTTGAGCGGCGTTTACACGGGTTCGGATCCAGAACTGTTCGCGTTTACACGGGATCGGATCCATTTGGATTTTATGGATTCTCAGCAGCGCTCTAGTAAACCTTTTCTCCTATTTTAATCAGATCCATTGAAATTTTTCACTCTAATAGACTCTGTCTCATCTCTGATTCCCCTCTTTGAAATTTCAACAAAGGATTTTCAGTTTAATCGTGTCACTTCCTATCCGTACCAGTTTGGATCCGATCCCACCCGTTTACACGAGACCCTTTTGGGATCGGATCCAAACGGGATCACCTTCGAAAGTGATCCCGTTTGGGTACGGATAGCAGATCCAAATGGGTTCGGATCCATCGAGTCCCGTGTAAACGCAAGGCCTATCCGTTACACTTTGGGTACGGATCCATTTGGATCCGATCCCGTGTAAACGGGGCCTTAGAGGCGTTTTGTGTCATAGATGTAATGCAGTGTTGCCTCGATTAGTTTCCTGTTGAGGTCGGTTGTTAGATTTTCATCATTATCCATGATGAATTTGAACAAGATTTCGTTTAAAAGGGAAGACAACCACGAGGTAGTGACGTAGCCCGAAGTCTTTTTGTAAAAAGTTGCTTATTCAACCTGACCATAACTAACTTTTTGTTTGCTTTTAGTGCTGTTGCATATACAGTAGCTGTAGGATTACTCTTAGCAATTGGACAAGAGGTTACTGGTCCTATACCAATTGGAAAAGTAAGTAGATAGTATTTATGATAATCGTATTAGGTTGGTCTAGAAATGCGAAAACTTGTAAAGCTTGATTTGACCGTGATATATGGAACACAATGAATCAGCGGGGCAATCACTGTCCAGTGATAGGTATACAAGATGAGAATGAAAAGAAGAACGCCCATAGTTGGAAAGTTTTTGTACAGGATTTGAAATATTTCCCGCCTGCTTAGAGCAAGGTAATTGGTGAATGAATAAATGGTTGAATGAATGAATGAATGAATGATTGAATGCATGGATGAATGAATGAATGAATGAATGAGTGAATGAATGAATTGAGTACAAAGTGAAGGATACTGATGGGCTGCAATCAGTAATTTACGGAGTGCCCTATTTTATACAAAGAAATGTTTTTTCAGAGAGATGGTCCAGATTGTCACCGAAAACACTTAAGAAAAATCTAATTGTTTCACCAGCATGGTTTTTCGATTTATTGTTCCAATCTTGTACAAATAGTATCATTGCTAATTGTTAGTGGCAACAAAGGGGACTTTTGAATGGACTTTTGTTACTTTTTATTGAATTGAATGTAACTACTTTGCAGGCTGTCATATTATGGGTCGTAGATAGCAAACGACTGTGATGAAAATGCGATTTTCCTACCTGCATTTTTTTTATCAAGGTTAAAAACTACAGCATACCATTTAACTTTATATTACTCTGTACCGTCCATAGTCAAAAAAGACAAAGTGAACAGATCTCCGCAATGGATAGTACTTACAGATCAAATTATTTTTCTATACACAAAACAAAGAACCAAAAATGCAATATACAAAATGGAGACAACAAACAACAAAGCCAAGGCAGATTAGTGGTCAAAGAAATTAGAGCTATTCAACTCGTAGCTGTAAAACAAGAGGACACTATTGCAGTGCATGGTTTATCCCAGTAATCCATGTCAGCAATACAGAACAAAACAAGATAATTGTCCTTACCACCCTTTACCAGAAGAGCAAACTTGACTGAGCCAGTCAAAAGCATGTTGGAAACGATGTTTTTTTAGGGGGCTAAAATGCACGAGGAGTTTGTCAACATTTTGACACCCGAGAAGTCAGATTTTGTAAGTTGTGTTTCCTAGTCGTCTAGCAATTTCAAGCAATTATTGTTTAAACTGAAACAGGGATTCAGGATTTCTTTTCTCTTGATCGAGTAAATTCCATTCGAATAACGCATTAAGCAAATACGTATAGCGAAGCGAGCTGCTCTGCTGCCTGGTTGTTCGAGGCTAATGAGATTTACTCAGGCTATACTGCATTTGTCACGCTTGGGGTCGCTCACCATACAGGTATTCAGATGATCTGGATTTAATAAGGGAGAATAAATGACACAATCTACGATATCACCTTCTATCATAAAATGTTTCCCAACCTAGCTCATTAAACAGTCTCTGCCTGTGTGTACCTCTCCATGTTCCAGTTACTACTAGTGCAGCAAGATACTACGTTTGTTCAAGCTTTTGTGTGAAGGTTAAGTGCATTTCCGGGTCATATTGTGGTAGATTATATCGCCGTAGTCGAGATGTGGTCTTACATGTAACTTATATATCATATCGAGAACCTTTCTTGTAATATATCTAGAAAGATATCTTATCGTGCTAATGCCTCTCCTTGCTTTAACAATTGCTTCTCTAACATGATTTTGGAAATCTAATTTAGAATCAAGTACCATGCCAAGATGCTTATGCTTAATTTTTGCAATTATATCACTGCTACCAAACTGAAGGGTTGGATGGACCGACGTGTTCCGCTTACAAGAAAACACAGCTTCTTCTGTTTTATCTGTATCAGATTTCATTTTACATTGCCATGTCCAGATGCGAAGTTTTTTGAGATCATTGTTTAACGCCAGTGCGGTTTCATTTTCATTTTGAATAACCGAGAAAAGAGAGGTGTCATCGGCAAACAGTTTAACTCCAGTTTAACTCCAATATAATATCGAGAACCTTTACGAGAACAGTTAAACAGTCTAACATTGGTTATGCAATGTTGTTGATTTTGCTCATTAGATATCTTTCACTTGCATCCTGGAGGTTTTCAGAAAATTTTCGGTCTTGAATGTTATCATCTTTTCTCAACTTTGTTCGATCGCCCTTGAAGTTTGAAGTTGATGCACCCCTTTAATTTTTGGATTGCATGTCTCATAGCCTGCATAATGCGAGGGTGGGTTTGAAGCTGTGCGCGTCCCAGTGCTTTGTTGGTGCGCAATGATTATTTGTGCAATGACACCGATATTACATGATGAATACTTTGCAATGTTCTTTCTGTTACGCCTAATGGCATATGTTTTTCCAGGCTTCGCTACAAATAGCAGTATAGGATGTTCTTATTTTTCCCTCTGATGTCTTATACTCCTGATACTTTTGCCTCTTTTTCATAAAGCACACGCTGTTAGCTGTGAAATCAAAGAATTACGAAAACTGTGTTTGACTGTTCTTCTCTGCAGAATGACTGACAAGCCCTCAAAGCATCCCTCGTTGCGCAATAGCTTATTTTAAAACGAAGGATTTTCCTTGAATGTCGGCTGAAATCTTATTTGTATCATACAATTAATTGTTGAGTCATTTTAGTTTACTTAACACAGTGCTGAGATGGCAGTAGACTTCTGACCATGAGTCTCTTGCATTCCTACGTTAAAACTTGCTCAGCAGGGACTTGAATTGAATCGAAAATTCTATCATATATCCCGTAACCATAGTAATTCACAAATGACGAAATCTCATTGGTTCTCTAGGGAGGTCAGAGTCTTGGCCTAAGTAGGGTTGGGGTTTTTCAAAGTAATGTTATGAGCCTCTGTTGACCAATTGGCCGTCATAAAGGCTAAGAGCACAGAGAAACAATAGTCTCCAGGTCATAAGTCTAAGATGCCGTATGTTGTTAAGGAGACTTTTTCAAAGTATAAGTAAACTCCATAATCGATATTTAGCTGCCGGGTTTCCCTGTAAGAAGTACTCCCATTTGAAAAATCGCTTAAATTATATTATCTAACCTGTCTTACATTTTTCTGTTTGATCCCTTTTGTCAATGATTCCAACAAATTTTAAGAGTGTTAAAAAAGTTTTTTTTCGTGTAAGTTGTACGAAATAACGTGATTAAAAGCTTCATTCCGAGCTATACTTTTAAAGCAACATCGTTTATCTTACCTGGGTGCCATAATACAGCAGTGAGGATCTTCATTATCCTTTAAGTCTGCAATAATAGTTTGCATTCAATTCTAACATTTATGGGCAAACCAGAACCTTAATTTGCTGACGATAATTCATCTTTTAATCATGAATGCTTTGCAACATGCTTCAAAAACCAGGCAGCCCAAAAAAGAGCCAAATTTACTAAGTTTGAAACCAAGCACAAGATCAGCTATGCCTGGAAAAATAGTTTGGTCTTTGATTTACGTGGCAACAAAGATGTTCGAAGATCAGTCCTCTAGTTGAATTTTCATAATTTTCCAAACAGGACTATGTTTTTTGAGACAGTCGTTCTTTCAGTCATTTTGCTCCTGAACTAGCTCTTTTGAGGAGGTGAGTTCGTGGAATAGGGAGACACTTCTTGACGTTGTATCTTTTAAAACTAAACAGAACGATGAACTATTTACAAATCACGTAACCATAATACTAACTCTTGATACACGTTTCTTATCGATAATTGCCACGCTGTTGAATGTGTAATGAATTCAAAACAAAGGAGGGGGTCACTGGTACGATTACCAACGGGAAAGGGGGCTAGGTCCAACCCAAAACACTTGGAGCTTTACGTCATTACAACACCCTCATAGGCATTTGGAACATAGAAAGTCACCCAGGAAAATTCACTGATTGTTGAAATTTCTTCACATGTGTTTATGTTAATGGCAAAATTGACTTTAGCAATGCTGTGAAGTCTTGAAATGGTTTCAGATTTCAGAGATTTTGTGCTTTTAAGAATTACTTGGTTTTGAAGCATACTCTGAAGTCACAAGTGATAATTAAATTGAATTATCTTGCAGTAACAGCACTTAAAGTGGGTGTTTATGTCCTTGATGTATGATGCAGGATTTCAATCTTACTTTCGCCAACAACTAGGTTTTTTGCAAATAATGCAACAATTTTTTAAATACTGTTGCTCTGAATGTGGATTTTCATGATGTTTTTTCGACTTTCCCCAAAGATAATAACCAGCTATTGAATTCATTTGTTCTTGGATAGAAATACACAAAGAAAGATTGAAATCGATAACATGATATGATTTTGGTGCTTTTCATTGTTTCGGTTAATCGGGTCACCGGGCAGTCATAAATATACGCTTTTACTATAGCTCTTTTTTGAAGCTGACCTTACTTTGTCTGTGATATAGGTACATTTTGGGAGTTGTAGCGCCAACTGCAATGTGGAATGTTTAAAATAACATGGATTGTACTCCTCGGCTCCTACAGAATAGAACTGATCATACATATTATACGGCATATTCCTATCATGCATTGCGTGAAATGAGGTCCTCCATCTTTTGCGGAATCGTCTATTCTGTGGGAAATATCGTTTGCAAAGTTATGCTAGCATAGTTTCCAGATGTTTTAATTGGTGTACAATGGTGATTGTAAATTTCTATGATCTATTTCTTTGAACTTAATGGGTTGAGAGGAACTTTAGCTGCATTGTTATGATTTTCCCAATCTGATTCCGACAGGGCCAGTTTCTTACGTCAAGCTACTCCATAGGTTGGCGGTAGGCTCCTTTGGGGGCATGGGGACGAGATGTAATTCTACCACTGGACTTTCTGATATGGACATCGTGAATTTTTTTCAAAGTTGCCGTGTATTCTGTAGTGCTGTTCATTTGTTCATTTAAGGATATGACGTCATCAAATTTAATCATAAACCGTAAGAGTGAAAGGCACTCCTTGATACTGTATTTTACTTTTAGGCGTTCATAAACTATGGTGTTCTTCAGCTTTTTTCTTTTTTCGTCAAAATGTTTAGATGTTACGATGGTTCAAAATTTTCAAAATTTCTCTTGAATCCTTAAAAAAGACAAAAAATGCTCTTATAATGAAAATAGTGAAGATCACTGAAGAGTGCGATGACAGAGTTGTAGAGAAATACCAAAGGCTTGTTTGAAGACAGTTAGTTCAAGGAAATAGGTGATCATAATTTACACCAACCTTTGAATATATGGAACTTTTTGCTGATTATGGTGGCTATGCTACAGGTGCGAGCTCCATCACTGCCTGATCTCAAATTTATTTTCTTCATAGCAACCAGACTTAGAAGCTTTGTTAAGTGGCACACCAGATGCTTTCATAAAAGTTTTATTACCATGGCTTGGTCTCCACCGGTAAGCTTTTTTGTCTCGTTGTATTCATTGCAACTTGTGGAAATATGGTATTCCTGCAATTCGCGTTACGCAAAATAACCTATTTTTTTATCACACAATAACGAAAACGTCAGAGGTGTTGTCATCAAAGCTTTCGTAATTGTCTCTTATTTCGCGGAATGAATGCTCGTTTGTCTCACTTCCTTATGGTTTGGAGGCAGTTGGCGAGGGGACGGACGGTCATTTTGTGATGCAGTCCCAACAGAACTGAACTGACTGCGAGAGCGAAGGGTTTGGAGACAGGGTGGGGGGGGGGGCAAAGGCATCTTGTAATGTTAACAGAATGAGAAAAGCCTATTACTTTTATTCCATTCCATTGTGTTGGTGCAGTTTGCTCCCTTTGCCCAAAACGTTGCACACATCAACCAATGTTATTGCTATGGTAAAACTATTACAATAAATCTTGCATTCTACTGCACGTTTCTAGTTACTTTAAAACCCTGTAGTGACAAATCCATGGGGCGCGAAAGAGATTAACTATCTCGTAGCTAACATAAAAGACACACAATGTTAAACTAAACACAACAACACTACGAACGATTTGGTATCTTATGGATACTTTACTACACTAGCGGGTGAGCTAGAAAAAGTTCCCACTTTTAAAAATTCATAGCACCAAGTGTACATCACAAATTTGAATGATTCAAATTCCGGTCAAAAGCTGAAGGATTTAATTATCTTTTTTATTTTTCTTGGTGTCATACCAGCACTAGAAGTATCGGTAAATTTATCTTTGTAACAATTTGATGGTTGCAAAATGACTGAAAAATGGACTAAAACTTTGATCAAATTGTCAGGATTCTCTTTATGCAGAATAATTCGTTATTGGCGTTTTACTTAAGATTTCAGTCCCATGGCAAAAAATGTGCAGTGGATATCTGTAACCCTTGATAAATGCCATTTTCTTTCTTGTTCTTCGTGAAGGGTCCGTTATAATGGGCGAGAATAATCACAAGAATACCTCGATCTTATGGCTTTTGACTAGAATTTGAATCTTTCAAATCTGTGAGAGACTCTTGATGCCAAGAATTTTCAAAAGTGGGAACTTTTTTCTTGCTCACCCGGTAGATTCCTTCCCACATCAGACGTAAGGTCATTGATGCGATATATTGAGGAGTGCAACTCTTTACTTGCAATGAGTTTTTATTCAAAGTAAATTAAATGGCTGACATCTGATGCGAGACAGAATTTACAAAGCAAAAGAAACATTTACGTTTCTTGAACGGTAATCGTTGACTAGACTTACAGTGACAATGGAGCACAACAAAAAATAGCCAAGCCTTTCAACTGCCGTAAGAGCTCTATCAAGCCCCAGGGGGGTTATTTGATTTCGGACCTTCCAGAGGGGGGACTTAATACAAAGAAGGGGGACTTAGTAGAGAGGGGGGCTTATTCACAAAATCAGGTGACAAGGATAGCTATATTTAGTAGCTTTTCAGTTCTTTTATCCCATATTTTGCGGAATCAACATACAATTTTACGGCTCAAATACGTAAATTCGACACAGGTTTTATTCCAAACCATACTGAAATTAACATGAAAGGTTGCGTATCTAAATAAATGGAAAATATTTGGTAAACTCTAGAATTTCGTTTAAGTGGGGGGGGAGGGGCTTAATAGAGAGGTGGGGCTTATTTCAAATTTTTTCTCAGGGGGAGGGGCCTATTAGAGTGGGGGGGCTTAATAGAGAGGGGAGCTTAATAGAGCTTTTACGGTAAGTAGAAATGATGCATTTGTCAGTAGCTCTTGATCTCAGAGAGTAAGCCATGATGCAGCTCGTTTAAAGTTTTTTGGGTCACACTGTACAAGAGTCTGGTAATTATGGTCGTTTAAAATCTCCTGGACAAAATAGTTGTTTCTTCTTTCATAACGTTTGCTGGAGAATCGAAAGTTGTCAATTGCAAGACAGCAGCAAACATTTTCTGTACGAATCTCTTTGTTTTTAACAATCAAAAAACATCTTTAACTCTTTGAAACACATTTTAAAGGACGTTCTTGTTACATTTCTAGAATTGTAATTAAACAAGGTTGCCCACAGGCCACTGACCGGTAGATAGTGCTTTCAAATACATCTGTGAAGTGTTAGACATTTGTATCAATTTTGCCTCCTTTTCAAGGGTATCTCAAACATGTGTGCACCGTTTGAATGGTTGCTGCGGAACAGCCCTGTAGCTGCCTTCTCCCGTTTTGAGATTTTTCTTTAGAAGAATTTTCAACCAGGCGTTTGAGACTAAGTATGAGTAAATGTACTAAGTAGTTGCCTATTTTTAGAGCAAGAAGATCGAATTTCTGGTTGCTTCGAAACCAGAGGATTTGATATTTTCCATTAAAATGAGTGAAAATGCACCTACAATCCTGTGACAGTACTTACAAATGATCCCCGGCTCTAGGCCCCCTACCACCGATTCAATGCTGGGTAAATTTTGGAGTAAGGCTGCAAACGGCTGCTCATCATAAACAATACTGTACGGCAGGAAGGGGACGCAGATGTTCTCCAAATTATACCATTATGCTCAGGATCATAGCCCAGTTTTCTAATTCTCATAGGTGAGTAGGTGGTCATAGATAAGAGCTTGTGGTAACCAAAAGAACAAAACATATGTAGTGTTGCTAGAAAAGATTATGTGCAACACAGTACTGTTGGCCAGAACATGCGTCGGCCAGATACTTTACCTCCCAAAGGTTATAGAATCGTTTTCAACGAACAATATTGCTTTTCATAAGATCTCTGGCAAATGTTCTTTAGTTATTTTGTCATTTATTTATTCGGTCACAACCAAGTTGTATATCAGCAAAATATATCAAATATCCAGCCTCTGTGGAGGTGAGTATCAGGACTTTGAAGAATCAATAAGTCTCAATTTAACTTGTTTTAAGTTCAATTTATCTGACCCCAGCCAGCACAAACAACTGTGACGCACTGTTTCTGGAGGCACTCTGCATTTTAACCTCCATTTGCTCCAAGAAATAGTTATGCTTAACAAGGACAGATGTTATAAGACAATAGCATCAGTTGCTTTGGTTCACACCTCAATTCAAAGCGATTAGCAAGTGCAGACAAAAGAAATTCAACCGGTAATTCAAAACAAACAAAGCCGCAAAGGGCGAGGGGACTTATTTAAAGAGAAGTCATGTGCTGGTAGCGAAAGAAGAAGGGTAAATCGATAATTCTGTCCGGCGGATTATGTCTATTGGACTCAGGAGCTGAGGAGTAATTGTTTACATCTGGGCAATAAATGTGCAAGAATTGCAATGCCCTCTGCTCGGCTTCTGAATCACGTAAACAGAATCCGCGAGACAGAACTTTGGGTTTACCCTTCTTCTTTCATAAGCCCATATATTGTCTTAAAAACCTCCCTTCGCCCGCTCCATGTGAGAATTTGCACTAGTGGTTTCAGGGCAACTTTTGCGGCCGTGTTTGTTTTAGATTACTCGTTGAGAGATTTTCTTTTGTCTGCATTTGCTAATCGCTTTGAATTGAGGTGTGAACCAAAGCAACTGATGTTATTGTATTACAAAATCTGCACTTGTTGTTATGCTTGCTTTTGCTTTCCAGAATATCAACGCAACAGATTCACTCACTGCCATCTGTACGTGAAACATTTCCAACTTCAAGATCAATTATCGAAGCACTAAATACAGAAAACGATGATGATTTTTGCAAGAAAAAAGTTCCAGGATACATCAAACGCACTCTTTAGAGAACTGTGTTTGTGTTTGTAGTTTTGTTTAAATTGCTGTGTTGGTGTCAAGGGGAAATCCTTTCATCGGACAAACCTTATCAATTTCCACGTTTGATTTATTTTTTACGATGTTGGTGTTCTTATTGTTGTTATACTGCCGTGAATGGCAATGCGAATTAACTTTGGAAACATTCATATTGTATCAAAATTTTGGTTTTATTGAGATGAAAGAAATTGGTTTTCTGATGACTTGTTTCTTTGTTCCTTTTCCTTTTTAAGTGTATTTTAGAGACTTAATTCGTAGTTTTCCCTTCAAACTTTTTGAACAGTTGTCACCAATTCGTTCAAACTACTAGTCATAAGTCATAAACTTGCTGCTCAAAAAGACTTATGCACAACAGCCGCTGCCATATCCTGGCCATATATAGTCTGGGTGCAGTCATTCCTGTGTAAAAGAGGACTATTGATGGCGTTCTGAAAACAGAAAAGTGTCTTGAATTGATGCGCCATCCTTGAACTAATTGGTACCTTCAGGAAAGGAAAGGACGAAATTGTTGTTTGATTTTTGTTGCGTTACACGTATTTTTTAAAAGAAACAGCTTATAAGAACAGTAGGCTCAATTCTTCGAGAGTTAAGAAACATACCTACCAGAATTTGAAAAGCTAAGAAACTTTGATAATTTGCAGTTTTGATTTTCCCGGTAATTCAAAACAATTTTGACATTGAACACCAATGTGTGCTACCACACTATACTAAACTTTAGCATTTTATTGCGGAAAGGCGAAGCTTTCGACTTCAAACTTGGCATGTGTGTTCGTGAACATTTAGTGTGTGTGGTAAATAGTGTGATCGAAGTCTTTAGATTAGCAGAGTGGAAAATGAAGTTCTCCTGAAGCCAGTAAAATATTTGAAATGAGCCTTCTCCAGACCCGTGGTAACCAACATTGTTGTTTAATGTACCTTTCGATTGCCCGAGCAATTAATAAGTTTCTGGAGGGGACAATTTCTGAAAACCGGCTTTCTGTGCTCATCAGAGCGGAAAGCAGAGTCACCTTAGATCGTTGTGTTCCACCTGGTTCTGCCACACAAAATGTTCGTTCTTATGCTGGTGTATATGTTCATTATTGTTATAAAATTAGTTTAGCTCTGAGTGTGAGTTCTGTTAATGCTTTCTTTATAATCTCAGGGGCGCATCTAAGGGAGGGGTTGTGGGGGTTACAACCCCTACCCTTTTTGACAAAGAAGGTAATTTTGCCCTGTTCTCATCAGGCCAGTCGATTAGATTGTTGAACGTTTTGTTTGAATAGTCAATGTCAGTACAGACTTAAACCAGACAGATGTCTTTCTACGTTAGCTGCTGACTGAACTTGTTCACTTTATGTTAATTCTGTTATCATTATCTTCGGAAAACTAGCCCATTGGCAGATAGTAGTTTACCTCTAGATTATTGCTTGACTCCCTTGATAACATAGGAAAATGTACACATATCATGCGACTGCCCTGAATGTCTCAAGTGGAAATCCTACATCTTATGTTCAATTTCTACGAAAAAACACCTGCCCTTGAAATATCCTAGTTGCGCACCTGAATCTAACTATTTTCTTGGAAGCACGTTTGAGAAAATATATTATCTAAAAAAAATTAAGAAACACGCAAGCAAATTTTGGTAGCAAAGTGGCCCAGAAAGTTAAGAAACTGCCTACAAGCCCCGGACCTTAGTTTCTTACAGAAAAAATACGTGTAGATCAATCAGAGAGACCAGCTAGACGTGCTTGATCGTTCTTTGCTCGTTTGGGAAGCTTTGAGAAAAAACAACCAGGGTAACTCAGCTGTCGTTTTCTCGAAGAGAAAGAGACTTTGTTTCGGATTTGAAAAACACCAGCTTGCAATGTTGATGCTTGTCTTGTTCGTGAGATGGGGAGAGACTGTGCTCGCACCAGTTCTTCCTTTGTTGTGGATGTTTCTGTTTATTGTCGGTGCCATCCTCAAAGTTTCAACGTGACGTTAGAGTTTGCGAAACTTTCGATATTGATGGGAAACATGGACAAGGGACCAATTCGAATGCTACGTTTACGAAGAAAGAAATCAGTGTTTCCATGGCGGAAGGAAGTTCATGCAATTACCAGCTACAAAAAAGTAAATTCCAATGCCGCCTTTAGCAGTGCGAGTTTTGATCTCACCTCTGCCGCAGCAACCTGCGTCATCAATGAAAGAAGCTGAAGGTGAAAGAGATGAAACATTGGCAAATAAGGCATTGACAATTCAAAATATGGTATGAATCAGCTGTCTCCCAAATGACGTCACCTCGAAAGAGCAATCCACCTTCTTATTCAGCATTCAATGCGGGCAGAATCCAATCATTCAAGGCATATTTTAGATGTCATTGCTCAGAGTGTTCAGTGTGAGCAGGTCTTGTCGCTGTTTGTTTCTTCAGAATTTGGTTTGTATTCTGCGAACGATATGTAGATTAGTTTATTCTTGCTAATGTTCACAATGTCCTTACCAAGGCCTGTCTTTGGTCTATTTGTACCAGAGAATCCCGTTGAAAAAGCCCGCTTGAGCTGACCGTTCTTCTTAGATTAATTAGCCTGAAGGGCTACTGAAGATGCTTAATTATAAAATTTGATGAATCTCGTTCAATGATCTAATTACTTTGAAATTGATGCAGACACGAAGACTTCATCTCTTTCAGTCATTTCAAAATTTTTGTCAGACAATCTTTCGGAAAGTTCATACATAAGCGCACGGGAAGAAAATCGGGAGCTGCCCGACACAAAGCTCATTGTTTACCAACAATTTTGCCCGACTGGGGCTGACTCCCGGGGGGTTACTTGGCCTACGAACATACGGGGACGTGCCACTAGAAAATCTAAAATGCTACCCTGTCCCGGAATCAAATCCCCGAAAATGATACCTTGTCCCGGAGTAAAAGTTTCTCAAACAATACCCTGTCCTTTAGTTTCTTTGACAAAGTTGAAGGACAAAGTTGTGCTCTGCAAGGAAATTTGTACGAAATCTATCGAAAAATGAGGAAATATTGCCATCCAAGCGATTTGAATCACATTCGCAGAGTGCAAATGGCCGAAAACGACCTTTCGGAGTCAAAAATGACAACTATGGACCCTTTCATGGAGCTCCTTTTTACAAAAATGATACCCTGTCCCGGAGTCGGAATCCTGAAAACGATACCCTGTTCAGGGTCACGTCCCAGTACGGAAAAATATTTGAGTACCTCTCCGAGGGGCTGACTTTTGAAAGTTCTCCAGAGTTGGGGGCTACTGCCTCCCGGCCCCCCGCCTCACACGCCTATGACACACTCTAATTTTCAGATAGCTAGCCCTTGTTCTAAAATGTTTTACATTTTGGTGTGTACAGAGGTTTTAATTTTTGCTACTTGTATTTTGCGATGCAACGAAAATGATTCTCAAAGGCTATTCCTGCGCAGGAGAGAAGATATTGACTTTTGAGGAATGACATTTAAAGGATAATTTCTCCTTGTTATTGACCAATCAGCATCGAGTATGGAGCTACTTTATCCCTTCAAGTAAAAGCAGTGTATTTGAAGTTTTGATGGCATCAAAGAGCTATGACGGGAAAGTAGGCAAGAATCGTTTTAAAACTTTAAAGATTGACTTAATAGTGGTTTAATTCCTACATAACTACGTTCAAGATGATGAAAAGATTGAGAAGAACGCTCAGCTTCCGAAGTAGGTCGAAATACAGAGCGAATAATAACCCAGCCAACTGGGAGAATGACAGTATCAACATCAAACATGGTGGTCTCAGTTTCCCAGCCAAGGTATCGTATATTTAGGCCTACAAACACAATGATCTTGCATCGCTGTTCTTCTCAACTATATTTTCGTTTTATCCGTTAATTATCACTCAGCTTTAATGTGTCTTGAGCGTTAGTCGTTATCCACCAGGAAAGCAAATAAGTAAGTTCAATATGACTATTTAACATGTGAATTTTTGATTTAACGCAAGCACCAAAATCTTTCTTATGCCCCACCACAGCCAACAAAAGGTCTGGCTTTTCTCGTTACCACACTGCGCATATTTATGGGAGCTTGCTCAAAATGATCGTCGATTTCTGGGTGAATGATCGGTATACCATACACAGGCGATTCGACTTCCGAAAGGCTAGATTTCCGTTCCCCTGCACAGGAACGGAACGGTAATGGTTTTAGATTATTTGAGACAGGCAAAATGCAAAGAGGATAAACTTTACTGATCGCATGTCTTGTTATGAGCCTTTTGCCGTGTACAGACATTCGGTTTCGTGTTGAACCAAAATCATAGCCTAAATTGAAAGCACTCATTGGGTATGAGGTATTTCTGGATTGTAGGAAAGTATTTTCGAAAATTTTTTGGTTGTGGAACGTGGCTAGCAAAATCATAGCATGTGGTTTCGGATGTGGTTGATGAATAGTTACTTGATATTTGATTGTGACATGACAGACTCAAATAAATTCTTGGTACTGGTTTTGTAAATGGAGTGCTCTTATCTGCAGATCTTGGTCTTTTTGTCCCAACCTGTCTCTGCCTTTGCTAAGTCAAGAATTTAATTCAGAAATGATTGCTTTATTAGGATCTGTTGCTGGGATAAAGTGCTATAGGCTGGGGTAATGTGGGTAATTCCTTGCAAACAGTAGACCCAGATGGTAAATCACCACTATGCACTAGTCAATTGAAACGCCAGCCCCCCACCCCTGGGACATGAGGGGGACTTAACGGGGAATATGCGGTGGAATAACACATTCTTAATGTTGGCTTGTCCCGGGGGGGGGGACGGGGATATTAACAAAATTGGATTGTTGTGGGAATATTTAGCGGTGGTTTTAACGTTTTTTGTGGCAAAATATGCGATGAGATTGATTGAAATTTCTACCTTGTACTTGGTCCCTTTCGTAGTGGACATTCAATGCTAGAGCATATTGATCTTATTTCAGCCTCACATGTCTCCCTCTCTTCTAATCTTGAATGATTTTAAGCTCCTGAAACTTTCTGAGATCGTAGAACTGCGACTCCTAACTTTTGTTTGTGATTCTATTAATAAAACTTTGCCTAGTTGCTTTAATGACTTTTTCCTACTCAGTTCATCTGTCCATCAGTATTCCACAAGACAGGCCAGTCAATGTGATCTATATATATATGTCTGAAAAAACAGCCTTCAGTATGGTCTAAAGTCTATTCGATATCAAGATGCTAAACTTTGGAATACATTACCCTTGGAACTCCAAAATGCTCCAACAAAAGTAATGTTCAAAACAAAACTAAAAATTCATTTATTGAACAAGCTCGACCATTGAATCCAGGCTATTTTGGTACTGTAAATGCACAATTATTTTAACTCTTATAAATTCATTTGATTATATCTTAGGATAGGGTAGGGGCTCTCTCCTAGATTAGTTTACCTATTGAGAGAGCTCCTTCTTTTAAGTAATTTCCTGCATACAATTTATTTAGACCTCCTTGTATTTGTATATTGTATTAATTTTCTGTACCATTGTATTAATTTTTTGTGACATTACTTTTCATATTTGTAGTTTAGTTATTTGTTTGTATTGTTAGCATAAATTGTATGCAGTGAATTTAAATAAAATGAAACTGAAACTGATCTTACATACTCAATCCATAATGTCTTGAACGGATGGGAGTGATAAAAATTGAGTCTAAGGTTGGGGGCGAGGGGCAAATCACTTCTCAAAATAGCGTATGTGATTTTTGTGATTTTGGAATCACATAATTTTTTTCTGTGATTCTTGCAACTTTAGTGCTTTTTAGTGATTTTTTTGTGTGATTTTTCAGTAAGTTTTCAGTGATTTGTGATTTTGATGCTTTCTGTATGTGATTTTTTTGTGATTTTGTGATATCCATATATGATTTTTTTGTGATTTCAAGGGAGGTGTACGAAAAAAATCAGTGATCTACCCCTTGTTTGGGGGTTGGGGGTAGCGCACATTCAAGAGAAACATGTTTTGAATGTTTATGCCAGCAGTTTGGTTTGATTTTTCAATGCATTCCCTGGGTACAATACTGGCAACGTTTTGAGGGCAATTGCCAAAGGAGAATCCCAGTAGAATGCAGTTTTGTGATTGGAAATATCCTTTGAGCCAATTTGATACTAATAGGTATATATCTGAAGATAGCAATGACTGGTGTGTGCGCAGTTACTTCTCAGATTAACTGATGGTAGTGCAGAGACTATATATAAGAGCTACTTCATTAAGATGACTTTGGCTGCAGCTGCTTTGGTAAGTGATCTTCAAAGAATGAAATATCTAGTTTTTTGAATGCACTCCTTTTTAAGAGTGAAAGTTCTGAAATACCTGGGGAATGGAATGTGGGGGATTTAACAGCCAGTGCACCCCCGATAACAGGAGAAAGGGCGGGGAATTAACACTGCCCAAATGTTAAAATCCCCGCTATGTCCCGGGGGTGGGGGGCCAGGGTTTCAATTGACTAGTGCATTAACTATTCAAGGAGTGTTGCTTGAGCAGTTCTTGCTACAATCCTGGACAAAAGATGTTGAGAAAAAGTGACTTTCCCCTATTTTGAGATAGGGGAAAGTCACTACCAAAATACAGCCATGCACATTCCCCCCCCCCTATCTCAATGTTGTTTTTGTCATTCAACATCATGGTAATCAGGTTTTAGCATATCTTCACAAACAACATTGAATTGGGGCAGCAGTGGGTTGTTAAATGAAACATTTGAGACTTTCCAAATATTCTCAATACTTATGGCCAGGACTGTAGGGGTAAGTTCTTAACTTCACCCATTTTATCCCAGTAGATCCAATACACAGTATTGTCTCCGATTTTTTTAAGATAAATTTGTTGCCAATACCAAAGAAGGAAATTTGAGGATCAAGATGCTGGAAAAGTGAGGAAATCCAGACACTAGTAATGAGGAATGATTCTGTGTTATTTCCAAGATGGTGTTGTTTCATTGATATAACCTTCATCTTTGTCACTTGTACACAAACAGACATATTGGATGCAAGAGCCTTTTCAGCTTCTGATTTTAGTATTTTTAGCAGCAACTTAAGCCTACATATAGACCCCCCTACACGTAGGCTACAGCAACTGGGCCTTGCACATATATATGTCATGAACCTGATTGGTTCACACGATACAATTTTCTCTATTGTTTATTACAAAGCACAGGATTTAGGCTGATTTTCATTGCAATGAAAATTCCTGAAGCAGAAATGAAAGGTCAAAAAACGATGGAATTCTACTCCACACTTCTTTGTCGCATTAACCAATTGCTAACGTGACATACAGTATGTTTTGTATCATGTGAATTAATCAGGTACTTCATGAAATATGTGCTTTAACATAAGAGCCATCTGAAACTGAAATTAAATGATGCCAGCAGCTTTATCTCTTTGGTTTTGCCACACAGTGGTGTTATCCTCTGACTTTGCAGTCAGAACAGTAAGGCAGAGTTGATTCGATACCTGGTAGGTCCCACCACAATAGCATCATTGCAAGGGGTCATGGGCTCGATTAGCACTTTGCATCCTCTGTGATCCCAGTGCTTGGCACTAAAAACTGCAACTTCACCTTTATGACTTTTGTTCATATGTGATGAATTTTTCTGTGGTTAAAACGCAGCCGCAATCTTGTACTCGGGCAAGGGACCGTTGTGTTTTATTCACCAATCATTTTTTGGCAACATACAGTATGTCCATTAAAGTGTTTATCGAGGGCCAACCTTCCCAACAGGGCAGTATTTTATTTTGCGTTTCTATATATACATATTTTGTGTAAGATTAACTGCTTATGAGAAACGTAACTCTCAGATTGCCAAAAAATTAAGAAAATCTAGTATTGGGAAAATATATTATTTTTGGTCAAGGAAATTTCGACATATTTCTACTTTATTTACTTGTTCCCTGTGATATTACTCCAAAGGTTTATAAAACATTGAAGGCTTTAGAAAACCTGCAATGTGCACCAGCAAAGGTAGTGAGCATGAAAATTGTTATGGAATCTTTAAGAAACCCATAAGAAACTCAAATTCTGATTTTGTTAAGAAACTTTCAGTACTGGCCCATGTTCTTAGTTTTTTCTGTCTTGCATTTGATGTTAGGTGGTATTTATGAATTTAGAATTTCATCTAGTGGTGTGGGTGCAGGATAGTGGGTGGATGGGATTCCTTCTGTTTAGATCTAAAAACAAACTAATTCAACCTTTCCGTAAAAGCAACAAGACAAAATGGTCTGTCATATTTAGGACCTAGAATATGGAGCAGCCAACCCACAGAACTAAAATCTGCCACAAGCATCAACAGTTTCAAACACAAGATCAAAAACCAATTCTTTAAAAATCTCTAAGCCTTAACGATAGTCCCTATATTTATATATGTTATTAGAAATCTAAAAACGACTGATAACAATAACAACCAATAACAGTTCTTATTGGTCATTAAAATCAAAGATGTTATTTTCAGTCTAGTCGAAATTCTATTCCATGAAAATTTTTATATCTTTTCTTGAAAACTTTTCTTTCTTTCTTTTCCTTTTGAGTAGCACTCCTGGAGGGACGATTATGGAAACAAGGGTGCATTGACGTTTTAATGCTATCCCTGCCATCTTTTACCATGGAATGTTTTTAAATCAGATTATTGAATTATATATATATGTATATATATATATATGAACTCAGAAAAAACACATTCTTGTAAACGTTTCGGCCGAAGCCTTCATCAGTATGACTTTTCAAAATTAGCAGGAGCATACATATAGATTACGAATTCCAAAAACAATACAAGACAAACAATAGCCTAAGCGGGATCCTACTCATTACAAAGCGTATAAAAGATGTGTTAAATAGCCGGCAATACAAAGGTGGCGGGAGAAAGATCAAAGAAAGCGCAGAGTTAAGAACTGCTGAAGCCGGTGGCTGTGTCTGTCTCGCCGAAGCTATAAGGATCGCATATTACAACAAAACAAACAATAGAAAGATCCGAGAGTGGATAGGCAGAACAGAAAAGCCTAAAAAACAGCGTGTATCCCTAACGAAAAGCTCAGTGCTAAAACCAAAACAACACAACAACCAAAAATATAACAAAAATGAAATCGATGTATCAACCTGCCTAGTGTTTAAACCCTTAGGGGTAAAGCAATCCAGCCGATATTGCCAGAAGCTTTCCCGCATCCTATTTCCCCCCGTTAGCCTATCGATTATCTTAACGCTAATATCCTTCAGAAACCCCTGGTGGCCTTCTTCAGTAAAATGTCTGAAGAATTCCGCCTGGGGTACTGAGGCCCCCGAATTCAACTTACGGCTACACGCCTTGTAATTATTAAACCTAAGCCTAAAAGGCGTGCAGGTGCTACCAACATATTGTACACCACAAACAGTACATTCCAACAAATACACAACATTTGACGAGTCACAATTAAACGAATAGTTTATCCTATATTCCCTGCTATCTATGTTTGAATGAAAATGTTCACTATTACTCATAACGTTACACACTTGACAACGAGATTTACCACAACGAGAACATCCCTTCTTATCAGTCCCCCCATTTCCCTCATTACTCAGCCTAGCCCTAACAAGTATATCCTTAAGGTTCTTACATCTCCTAAAAGCTATTAAAGGTGGCTCAGGAAACACCCTCCCATGCTCCTCCGAATTCGTGAGCATAGGATGGAGTCTCCTGGCAACCTTCCCCAAACTATTGAGCGCTGGATGATATGTCGCAACAAGCGGAACCCTTTCCCCCCTCCCTTGGTCATTGGTCCTATTTCCCGCATTTGCTAGAAGAGCCGTCCTATCTAACCTACGTACCCTATCTATTTGCTCATTAACTAAAGACTCTTCGTAGCCCCTGTCCTTAAGCCATCCAGCTAACTCGCCTACTCTCTCCTGAAACTGGCGATCCTCCGAGCATATCCTACGAAACCTAAGTGCCTGACCATAGGGGATCGCCTTTTTGGTGTGCCAGGGGTGACAAGACTTCTTGTGCAAGTACTGATGTGCTTGCAAAACAAGTCTGTCGAAAGGACTCCCCCCTCCCCCACGCTAACCTGAACATCTAAAAAGCTAATCCTATCCCGTGATTGTTCGTTAGTAAATTTAATGGTTTCGTGGCTACCGTTGAGATGATTGATGAAAGACTCCAACTTTTCTTCCCCATGCGTCCAGATAAAGAATCCATATATATATATATACATATATATATATATATATATATACATACATATACATACATACACACACACACATATATATATATATATTTATATATAAACCCCCAGCAGCTAGCGAGCAACCAGGATTTCTCCTTTTTCGGTGCAAACGGAAACATTTTAAAAATTCTCAGGAAAAACCGACGAAACCAAAGTGCACCAAGGCCGGGACCCGAACCACGGATCCCCCGCTTTCCAGGTAAGCGTCTTAACCGTTAGACTACCGTGGCACACCTTAATTCTCTCGATTTTTAGCTCCTTATAGGTTGCTTTTGGCTTTCGCCTTTTTCAAGCAGCGCATTTTACAAACCCCCAGCAATATATATGTATATATATATATCTTTATCTGGACGCATGGGGAAGAAAAGTAGAAGTCTTTCATCAATCATCTCAACAGTAGCCACAAAACTATTAAATTTACTAGCGAACAATCACGGGATAGGATTAGCTGTTTAGATGTTCAGGTTAGCGTGGGGGAGGGGGGAGTCCTTTCGACAGACTTGTTTTGCAAGCCTACTGATACACATCAGTACTTGCACAAGAAGTCTTTTCACCCCAGGCACACCAAAAAGGCGATCCCCTATGGTCAGGCACTTAGGTTTTGTAGGATATGCTCGGAGGATCGCCAGTTTCAGGAGAGAGTAGGCGAGTTAGCTGGATGGCTTAAGGACAGGGGCTACGAAGAGTCTTTAGTTAATGAGCAAATAGATAGGGTACGTACTGTAGGTTAGATAGGACGGCTCTTCTAGCAAATGAGGGAAATAGGACCAATGACCAAGGGAGGGGGGAAAGGGTTCCGCTTGTTGCAACATATCATCCAGCACTCATTAGTTTGGGGAAGGTTACCAGGAGACTCCATCCTATGCTCGTGAATTCGGAGGAGCATAGGAAGGTGTTTCCTGAGCCACCTTTAATAGTTTTTAGGAGATGTAAGAACATTAAGGATATACTTGTTAGGGCTAGGCTGAGTAATGAGGGAAATGGGGGGACTGATAAGAAGAGATGTTCTCGTTGTGGTAAATCTCGTTGTCAAGTGTGTAACCTTTTGAGTAATGGTGAACATTTTCATTCAAACATAGATAGCAGGGAATATAGGATAAACTATTCGTTTAATTGTGACTGGTCAAATGTTGTGTATTTGTTGGAATCTACTGTTTGTGGTGTACAATATGTTGGTAGCACCTGCACGCCTTTTAGGCTTAGGTTTAATAATTACAAGGCATGTAGTCGTAAGTTTAATTCGGGGGCCTCAGTACCCCAGGCGGAATTCTTCAGACATTTTACTGAAGAAGGCAACCAGGGGTTTCTGAAGGATATTAGCGTTAAGATAATCGATAGGCTAACGGGGGGAAATAGGATGCAGGAAAGCTTGTGGCAATATCGGCTGGATTGCTTTACCCCTAAGGGTTTGAGCACTAGGCAGGTTGATACATACTGTAGATTTCATTTTTGTGATATTTTTGGTTGTTGTGTTGTTTTGGTTTTAGCACTGAGCTTTTCGTTAGGGACACACACTGTTTTTTTAGGCTTTTCTGTTCTGCCTATCCACTCTCAGATCTTCCTATTGTTTGTTTTGTTGTAATATGCGATCCTTTCAGCTTCGGCGAGACAGACACAGCCACCGGCTTCAGCAGTTCTTAACTCTGCGCTTTCTTTGATCTTTCTCCCGCCACCTTTGTATTACCGGTTATTTAACACTTTTTTAATACGCATTGTAATTAGTAGGATCCCGCATAGGCTATTGTTTTATGTTGTATTGTTATTTTGAATTCGAAATCTATATGTATGCTTCTTCTAATTTTGAAAAGTCATACTGATGAAGGCCTCGGCTGAAACGTTTACAAGAATGTGTTTTTTCTGAGTTCATTTATCTATTTCCATTACACATTGAGATTGAGCTTATGAGTATATATATACTGTATATATATACCGGGTGTCCCAAGAAAAACGCAACAGATTTAAAAAATTGTAATGCAAGCTGTTTTAAACTAATAATTCAATACTTACTGTATTTTTCTCGAAATTGACAATAATTAGATTAAATTTTGAGATTTTTTTCAGAATTTTAGGTGACCTGGTTGCAGAGTTGTAAATTAACAAACTCAAAATTTGCTTTCATGGCAAAACCAGATCTCCCACAGCTAGTGTAAAGCATAATGCGAAATTACAAGCGTGGCATTATCTGCAACTTTACAGGATTACAGACAAGCACATAATTTGATCAAGAAACTGTGACAAAGAGACCCCTTAATGATTTGTGAGTTATCTAGTTTCGAGGGAGCTCTCAGTGTTCATTTCCAATTGAAAGCATAACTGTAAGAATGGCCTAGTCATTTTAGAAAATGCAACTTCGCCATGACTGAAATCTACGTACAAGTATCTGTTCAATGTTCAATTAACTTTTGTGTTTGAGCGCTTCTTAGCAATCTTTGGTGATTTCCAAGACTGTAATTTTTTATAATCTGACAATAGTTTAATCAACTATTGCTAATACAGCTGCTCTGGTTTCGACCTGGAAGCAATTTTGAACTTTGCTGATTTATATCTTTACAACCAAGTCACCAAAAATACTGGAAAACATATCAAGATTTATTCTAATATTTGTAGATTTCATTAAAAATAATTGTTTGCTAACAAGTATGAAACAGCTTCCACGAGAATCATTCAAATCTGTTGCGTTTTTTCTGGGACACCCGGTATGTATATCTTTCATGAGTGGGCTACCACAATTGGAGAATTAAAAATATTTTCCTGCCCGGGTTCAATTCCAGGCAGGAAAATATTTTTAATTCTCCTATTGTGGTAGCCCACTCATGAAAAATATTAATTACCGTGTCAGCTGATGCCGAATGAAAAAAATATATATATTTATATATATATGTGGTTTTTGCCATAGATATTGTAATTAGTTTTTTCTGTTACAAATAGTTTTATTTTAAGTTTTACATGGCAAAGTCATACATACATACATATGCATGCATGGGTGTTGGCTGCTGCCCTTTGGTTTCATTGTTGTCCCAATTCGGATGGTGCATGTGGCATTAGGCGGCAGCTGTCCGCCAGTGCGTGAGGACATTATCTTACACCTGTGTTCTTCAAAATTTTTCAATGCTTGCTGATATTATTGTCTGACATCAGATGTGAGACAGACATTGAAATGTTACTTTTTGTTCTTTCTTTCCTAATGAATTGTAGTTATTGAGTTGTAAGTGCCGTTCATGGCAGGAACTGTAGTGACCTACAGTAGTGCCTACTCCTGCTATAATCAGCACAGTATATGATATATAGTTGTATTTGTTGAGTTTTATTCTTTTAATTGATTATGAAAGAAGACATTCTTTTGTTTCTTATGTCTAAAACTAATGTGTAGAGGAAGCCTTCTGGGAGGGCTAGACATGATGGAAGAAACTATTCAAATCCTATTGTTCTGCTCACCTCAAGTCACATGCACACTTGCCTTATTTTCTATGAAATTGGAGCCAGATGAATCTAATACTCTGCTGTGAAAATGGAGCTTTCCAAAAATGTTTGTAAAAATAGATAAGTTTGAAAATACTGTAGTTTGTTATGGAGAGGCCCATTTTTTCAGGGAGAAAATGGGGACACTTCAAAGTGCTGTTCACTGTTTTCATTGCACCGGCCTACAAGCTCTTGATTGGTGCCTTTTGACTGCTACAAAAGGCTGATTAACAGTACACCTTTTAGCTGGAGCAGTGTGAATGCCTATTTGCATTTACAGCAAATTCATTTCTAAATGGAGCAATGCTACCCTTGTTGACAAGTTGCATGTATGATACAAATTTGGCCCTCAGATCTCAAAGATATAAGAAATGTGAGGACTGGGAAAATTCAAGAAGCTGTTTTGAAATTTCCACCAACAGAATGTAGTCAGCAAGTCTACACTGATGAAAGCAAGCATTTGAGGAACCTCTTTAGAGACTTGCAGGAAACTTTTTGGTACTCAGTTGTAAGACAATTTGAGAAATTTTCTATATGTTCAGTATTTGGTTTACAGAGAGGGAACTGCATGTGCATGCACCGAACTTGGCAACTTTTAGCTACTTACTGTATGTTCTCAGCAAAAGATTCCAAAAAAGGCAACACTTGATTCCTTTAGCCTTAAACTTTCGATTTTCCTTTCAAAAAGCTATGTACATAAGAAACATTTTTGTCAGATGCAAAAGAATGGTGATCTACAACATCTAACACAGACTTCCTTGTCTTAAAAAATTACTGATGAAAATAGGTGCACCTAATTATTGCCAGGGATATAACACTGAAGTGTCAAAGTGACCTTTTTTGCATAATATTCCACTGTGGTGAATGCAAAGGAAATACTGTGGATGTGGGTTTTGAAGTCCACCAAGCCTAGTATAGACTCTCAATCCTGGCTTGCTGAAAAGTCTTAGTTATCAAGCAGAGAAAGTACATTCCTGACAGAGTGCTATTCATCCTAGATCAAATATTAGTCGTGTCAAATCTTTGAAAATGGGAAGATAGAGAAATTGAAAATTGACATGCTGAGAATACCACAACTATGATTTTTTTGTTGTTGTGTTTGCCCTCCGTTTCATCCTAGATCACTTGACCTGCCACATTGTTTTCTCTGATCCATCCATTTGGTATGCGATGACGACCTTGTATTTTTAGCTTTTTGGATATAACGTTTTTGAGAATGACTTGAAGGATGCTTATTATTACTAGTAAGTGGAAATAATACTGGTATTTGGAGAACCATAGAATTGATATTAGACAAGCAGCGTTATGCATATATGGAGGCAAGCTAGACAGGGGATTCTTGGTGAGGTCTCACCCACACCCCAATTCTAATGCAAGGTATGTTGTGTGTTCACAATGAGTTGATGGGCAATCTTGGTAAAGGAGATCCAATGAACATCAGAGCCAAGATATTCTCAGACAGGGTGAATTTTCAATGTGAACACAGCCATTTCCCTGTTCATATGGAGGAGAGGCTACTTAATGACCTGCTTACCATGAGTTTATTTGTAGAAATTTTATATTAGCTGAGAGACATAACATTATGCGCAATACTACTGTGTGTCTGATTCCGAGAAAATTAGCTTTGGATTTGTTTTGTAAAGGAGCAGAATGGAGTGTAGGTGACTGGATGAAAAGTTTGTTCTGTTTTGGCTATGAATTTATATTAGTATATACCTGACTTTTATCTATCTCCAAGTGGCATTGCTCTTGGAGACTTTTGTGCATAACATTTAATAAATTCATTTTCTACAATGTGCAGTACACACTGTTCTAACTTTATGACATTTTCATTCCTGCGATTTTTTTGCCATTCTTCTTTTATCTTTTGTAGTACATTGGAGCACTGGAAGTTCAAGAGTCTAGAGGCACCCAAGTTTGTGCAAATGCAGCACACCAGCTAAAAATGGTATGTATATAACATCATAGATTTTATTAAAAATCTTCTTGAATTTTCAGTTAAGTTTCAATGATATGACAGACAGCATACTCACTCAGAATAAGAGACCACAATATTTGTCCTATTTGCAGCATACAGATCCATCCAAAACATTGCTATATGTGCCTACTGTATATCTGAAAAATCCAGGCTGCAAGCCAGAAGTCTTCATAAGGCCTAGGGCACAATCCAAACTGGGCCCTCCTTGGAAATACTGAAACGGAGTGAAAACTTGACAACTTAAGTAAATTTGGTGGTACAAATCATCTAGACTTCTGGAAAACAATCATCCCTTTTAGCACTGTGTAATTGGCCGGTTGCCCTATTTTAGTGGGCCTGGAGGCACATTTGTTTATTGTTATACAATATGTGCTATTAGGTCACTCATCTTTGGACAAAATGCTGATGTTGAAAGGATAAAATGCTTTAGTTAATTTGTATACAACATAGATTTTGTACTGTAATCGTAGCAAAGCAGTTTTTACTCTGATGTGCTCAAAGAAATCTAATCCTTTAGCTAGTAGAGTTCTTTGCACCAGACAGATTTTGTTACTAAAAGCAGGTATTGTATTCAGGGGGGCTTTTTCTACATGGCCATGTTTCATGAACAATTTACAGTACCTGCTAGTGGCTGTCATTTTATTTGCTTGAAAGAAACATTGTGATACAGATCACTGAACACAGCTTTTTGTCTGTTGAGCTGGCTTAAATCAAAATGACTGTGCTATATACCCTGTACTGTTACTGGTGTCTTCACAGCTTTCACCAGCATGTCATCTGTCTCCCTTCTTCATTGGTGTTGAGTTGAGCAAAATACAGTTGGATCTACATTGCCATGAATGAATATTTGTCACTAAAAATGATTTCTAACTGAAGCCATTCTGTATTAGGTGTCAAGTGCAACTTGTGATAATTCAGCTGTAGCATACAAAAACACCTCCATTGTTTTTGTTCATGGATGTTTGGACAACTTACAGACAGACTTTGGTGTATATCCTAATGACACAATATGAAATGCTTTAGTAAGAACCGTTTAGCACCCCTACAATCTCAAGCTTGCAAATGAAACGAAAATCAGTTAGAGATATAGCAAGGTTTCAAGATAATCAGAAGTTATTTCATTTGACCCAAGAATGTAATTATAAGATTGCTTTAAGGAGAGCAAGTCTGTGAAGAAGAAATCTTTGAGTTTTTCAAGTTTTCAGGCAAAATTTGTGGAAACATTTTCTGTGGAATTTCGAAGAATGAGAAGTTCATGGAAGGTTGTGGTTTCAAAAGTTCCTGCAATATAGAGTCAAATATCTTTATCAACAAATATTGATTCTTGTTATTATTTTGTTGTACTGTTTCTCTCTATAAATACAAGGAAATCTAATAAGATCTTGTTTACCTGCAACCCTTTCAAACTGTGTATGCTACTGACAAGCATACAGTAGATCAGATATGAAAGGTTCCAAGGAAAAGTCATTGAAGACTTGTGAAGCATATTTGGGACATTACAAAATTTGATACCAAACCTAATTTGCAAAGTTTATTCCAGCAAAATCACTCAATTTTGCTGATTTACAAAATCTAAGTTGCATAGAGGGGTGTTGCCCTGATTGAGGGTACAGTATTTTACATTGGCTGAATATTTTTGCTGAGCAGAAAAACTTTCAGAACAAAACTTACCATGGACACCTTCGTAAACTCTTACCTGTTGTTGATGTAAAATATGTTTGTCATTGGTGATATCATATTTTGGAGCAAGCTTCTTAAGAATGTAGTGGTCTAGAGGGCCTAGATCTCTGATGTGGCCCTGGTTGTGGGTATCCAAACTTTCACTTAGTTTCAGGTAAGTTAAAGAACATTTTGTGCAAAAATTATCAACAGATTGACGATTGAGACGTTTTTGTTGTTATCAAATGTTTTCTATTGTGTTTACTGTGCTTCGTTATCCTAAACACTGATCTTTGCTACCGTTTTCATTCAAAGATGTTGCAAGCAAGCTGACATCAAATTTTCCTCCCTCCATGAACCGAACAATGCTTAAATCAATTTATGATTGAAGCAAATATTTTTTACAGTCAGTTGATAGAACCAACTTGTTCTGCACCCTAAAATGTCCGTTTACAGCAAATAGCAGTCACCTGTCATGCATTGGTCAGATTTCGTTCAAGAATTGGAAGATACCACATTACTTTCAACCAGGGCGACCTTAGGCCAATCACATAGCAAACCTGTTGTAACGGAAACTGATGTCACATATCAAAGGTCACGTGAAGTTCTTCTATTAGACACGCTTCGCTTGCTGAGGGGCCTTGCATTTGTTAGGAGAGTTTGAATAACGTCAAGAAAATGAAAGAACCAAGAGACTGCAACAAAATTTGAAATGAAGAATGGCGGATACTTGCAGCTTTGTCTTAGAATTGAGCTTTTTGAATACTCTCTTTCTGTTTTTGGGTGAAATTTTATTCAACAAAAGAAGCAAAGATTCAAAGGCTGTTGATAAGATACCTTCATAAACTTTTTTGGTTCTAGCTTCGCAAAACTCCCATTTTTCAGCAACAAACGCAACATTGTGAGTACCCATGCGATATATGTTTACCCTCGACCAGGGAGATATCCCTCTAATTCCAATATACACTGTAAGTTTGGTTTTTCTAATTCTTGAAAATTTCTTCCCGTAAAATCTCTCCTCTTAAAGTAGGTTGAAATGTGCCAAGAAAAATGTCTCAAAGCTTACATGTGTTCTTTGGATTGTCCTAATACTTCAATGAGCATTTGCTGTTCAAATCTTCAAACAGTTTAGGGAATTGGGATGTGGAGTGAGTTTTCCAGATAATGGCTTTTCATTCACAACTGCACAGTGAAAGAACCGTGAAGGAAAGTGAGAATGAGAAAAGTGTTCAGTCGGAAGGAAATGGAATTTCAAATAACATGAAACTGAACTGTGATGGACAATGAATGAAAGTTTTGCTAGTGTATATTCTCAAAAGAAAACCTATCATTTTGTAAACTCAGGACTGATCACCCTCTCCATAGTGATGTCTTGCTGAAAATAAACTTTGTTTATAAAAATAATGTTTCTTCACCAGTTTTTTGAATTACAAGGTATTAGTATTTTCTTCACAGATAAACGTTACTTCATCACAGATAAACATTAAACGTTAAAGCACTGTATTCACAGATAAACGTTAAAGCACTGTATCTGATCTGAAATTTTTTAGTCTGTCTGGAGCAGTGATACCAAATTAATATGAACTCTGCTGATGCTACCAGTCATACAGAACACAAAAAAGATCAGGAAAATTTGAATCATGACAAAAAGTGAGAGAATTTGAACATGAAAAATGACCAGAAAGAAAATTATCAGACAGGTGTGATTCTGGACATTTACATGTTATTTTTGAATGCCTCATGTGCACTGTGTGCAAAGATGGTACAGTATATGTTATTAAAAAAGGAAACTAAATTGGGATGAGCTTTTATACAGATTCTTGGAGATTCATGATATTTTGTATTCTATGCAATTTGGTTTTCGTGAAAAACACTCAATAGATGATGCCCTAGTAAGTCTAACTGAATTGATTAGAAATTCCTTAGATGACAAAAACTTGGTTGTCATATATTCATTGATTTACAGAAGGCACTTGATACTGTCAACCATAAGATACTCTTGGATAAACTTGAGCTTTATGGAATCTGGGGAACACCATTACAATGGTTCTCATCCTGTTTATCTAACAGAAAGCAGTTTGTTCATGTTAATGGTTCTAACTCTACTCTCCTTGATGTTACGTGTGGAGTCCCTCAAGGGTCTGTTATAGGTCCCCTGCTTTTTCTTGTATTTATCAATGATTTACCACATACTTCCTCTAAATTGACATTTTACCTATTTGCTGATGATACTAACATCTGCTGTGTATCAGGAGATTTAACTGTACTTGAAAAACCTGTTTACAAGGAACTAAAACAAGTTAAATGCTGGCTTGATATAAATAAACTTTCACGAAATATTGATAAAACTAGCTTTGTTATCTTTCATTCTGTTCACAAAGCTTTGCCATTTCAAATCGTTACAAAGTTTGGTAAAAGTCGCACTAAACAAACGAAATGTGTTAAATTTCTTAGACTTCTTGTTGATGAACACTTAAGCTGGAAGTTTCGCTTAAGTGAGCTTTCTAAAAACTTGCAAGAACTTGTGGAAATTTTTTTAAGCTAAGGTATTTAATGCCTCATAATTTTTTGGTTTGCTTGTATTATTCATTATTTTCTTCGTTCCTTCAATTTGGCCTCATAGTTTGGGGCTTAGCTTTTGATTCATACATTGAGCCAATCTATGTTCTTCAAAATGAAATGTTAAGAGCTATTTCCTTCATACAAATATTCTTAGACTTTATGATCTTTTTGACCTTAAGCTAGCTTCATTTGTTTATGAGTCTGTACACAAGATCTCTCCAGTTCATTTTCATTACTTCTTTGAATCTGTATCATCTGTTCATCAACATAGTACCAGGTTTCAAAAAGTGATGTCTTTTTGCCAGGGAAGAACAGTCTTCAATGTGGCCTGAAACCAGTACGTTTTGCCGGTGCCAAGTAATGGAACAGTTTACCAGTCATCATTAGGGAAACCCAATCCATAAAGGTTTTTAAATCCGAAACAAAAGCTCACTTCTTTGCTACTCGATGTTATGGAGTGCCATTGTGAATGTGCTTCTTTGACATTCTTTTGCATTTGGCATAAGGCCTTTGTAAATTCGCCTCAACCCTTCATTAAAATGTTTACACCTTTGCCATTTCTAACAAGTCTGTCCACCTAAAAATTATTTTCATAAACGTAGCCTTTTTTGAATATGTTAAGCACAACAACAAGGGGGGGGGGCTCTCTCCTCGATTAGTTGTTATGTGTTATGTTGTTGGTTGTTGTAGGTAGAGAATTTAAATTATAATGAACATGAACATTAATGTTATTATGAACGTGAGCTTTGAATGACTGTTGTACAAATAGGATTCACACACTTAGTGCTTGCTGTTTTATCAATAACACATTCAGAAATTTTCTTTTATTTGCATTTCCCTGCCTAGTTGACATTGGATGACTTCCTTGTAAATCAGCTATTTGTTTGTTCATGGTTAAATATACTTTACTTCCTCATATTCATGATTGAACCTAAAAAGGCAGAATATGAATACAGGAAATAGAAAATGGTGCTGTTTCATTGGCAAGAAGTTCAAACAACTTTTCCAAATAGTGCCATTGACAAAATGAATGAACTCTAGGCTTCCTGCTTTTTGTAATTTTCATGAAGTTGAAATGAAGGAGCAGAGCTAAATGGAGGTTATCTATAAGTAGTACCAAAAAATCTAACGCACCTCATTTATTTTTTCTCCAGCTAAACAATGATCATATGCATTTGTTGAAGTAATAAAAAATGATAGGGTAATAGTAGCTTGCTAAGGCTCATCCCGTGGGAGCTTATTTATCTCTGTTGATTCTATTTACTGCATAAGGTCCCAAAAAGTTGCCCCAAAAAGTTCCTTGATGTTTGATTAGATATTGAAAATTAACAATAACATGAACAGGCTCATGGGAAGATAACCCTGCCCCAAAGTTTTTGTACAGTCTTAGAGGCGAGAACCTTGCAAATCCAATGAAAATTCACCATAAGTTATGAGCTTTCCATGATCACAAATATGCAATAGGTGAAATCGGAGACACCTAGGCTTCTTATAATGCAAAATTGCTCCAAGATTGAGGCAAAGACTGTTCGAAAGTAATTTTATCCTTATAGCCCTCATCGCAGTTTGCTTTAGAATAAATGCACCCAACAGATGTCAGTTGACGCGAGACTGAGTCATGTTCAAAATTTGCTGATCAGATTTCCCCAAGGGTGTCAGAATTTGTTTCAGATTCCATTGGATTTGTTCTGAAATGAACAAGAAACGAAAGAAGCGAAAGCCCATGCAACTTTACCACAAATGCCATTTGAATGCCTTGGATTTCAGGTTATGCACAAACCTGAACTTTTAAGGCTTGTAGCTCCGTGAACATTCAGTAGATTTTCAAGATTCTGGTGTTTAAAGACAAATGACGGAGATGGAAGGCAACTTAAATCAGGGGCCTGGGCAATCTAGACATAGCCTATTATGTTCCATTGCATTGGATGATCTTGAGAGATTATCAAAACAATGGGACAAATGATGGCAGGCACCAGTCTGTTGTTCTATTTTTAAACTAGATGCAATATCCATCATTTGTCTTAGGAATCAAGCTATTTCACCATAGATTCCCTTCATTCTATTTTTATTCCTTGATATAGAGTACGGTTAGAAGAGGGCCTTACTACTCAAAGAAACATGAATCATTGTGCAATTTTGCGCTCTTTCTTTTTCTGTGCTGACTAGTTTCGCCCTCTAGGGTATCTTCACGGCAACTGAATAAATTCAACAAGTCAAGAAGTTATTTTTTAACATTTGATAAAACGTCAAACAGTTTAGTGGGACACCTTGTATGCTTGTTGCTGACCTGTTGAAATCAAATGAATAGATTACACCATTCAAAGGAGTGAAAATTCAATGGTTAGGGACATGTGACTAGAAGGTTACGAGCAGAATGCCTTTTCAAAGCAAACAGATTTTTTGTGACAGAATTTTTGTCTAGGTGAAATAGACATAAAAATGGTAAGTCGTAAACCCCAAGGAATGAATTTTGACATCGCGGTATGATTAAAATCCCCTTCTCTTGTCCCTTTCCTGCTTTCCTACTCTCGAGTACCGAATAAATGGGGGGGGTGAGAATAATCGGGGGATTGGAAATGGTTCAATATAATAGTAATCGGGGGCTGGAACAATCGGGGGCGGAGGATGCTTGGAGAAATTGAAAATAGTCGTTTTCTTAGCTAAACCATGGGTTGTGGGAAAAGCAGAATTTCCTATTAGATTAATTATCGTTGTAAAGAATAAGAACTGTCAGGCCTACCTTGTGTGTTCTCTGTTTTTCCATGCTCTCCGTTGTCCCGTCAATTTAGCAGCATCCTCATTTTGGCTGTGTGCCCTCGTGCTCTTGAAAACAAGATTAGGCCATGTTACTTGTTGGGCCAGCCAAAATGAGGATGCTGCTAAATCGACGGGACAACGGAGAGGATGGAAAAACAGAGAACACACAAGGTAGGCATGACAGTTCTTATTCTTTACAACGATAATTAATCTAATAGGAAATTCTGCTTTTCTCACAACCCATGGCTAAATACGTATCTGTTATATATTTATGTGAACAGTGATGTTACTGATACATGCACTAATGAACTCTGTTTCTGTTGAATGCACTTCTTGAGACTTTTTCTTGCGCTTATTCAGAAATAATGTTTACCATCATTTCATTTTTCCAAAAATCAATAAAAAGGGGGGTTGGAATTAAAGCCGAGGGAGGGATGATTATTCGGTACTCGAGAGTACGTACAGTGAACATTGAGGAGCTAAGAGTTGACATAAGAATCATTTACGCAAGTGTGGTTTCATTCTAAACTTTCCCGCATTTCAACAGTCAGGCCTTGTTCTTGAATGGAAAGTAGAACAATTCAAAAGAGAACTGCCCCATAAACAGGTCCACTTAACAAAGTTGGTCCTGCATCGAACCTTTCCCAGAAAAGTCTTGCTTAAATGGGGGGAATAGATTGAAATAAAGCTTTTTGAAGAATTATATGATGTGGCTGGTATTGTGCCCTTTTCACGGTTGGGCTAAATTTTTATATTTTCTATATTTTTTATATAAATTACTCTTTGCTCAAATCGTTGTTTGTAGCACCCACAACAAAAGAAGAAAAGAGTAACACTCTGGGTTACAGAAGATACGATTAGAGTCATTGATGATGTAACCAAGGTAGGATTTGAGCTTGTCATTGATGTGAGGTGAAAGCTTTTGAAAATTACTTATGATTTTCAAATGTTGCCATGGTTTTCCAAAAGGACTTTCGCAAGAAAATCCCTTGTGGAATCTGAAAAAGGTGACCATTTACAGCCGGGAAAATTCTAAAAATAATTCAACATGTTTGCTATTCATTCAAATATTGCAAAGTGTTGTTGCTTATATATTGAGGGAGCAGTAGCCTTTCAAACGGTGGGCGTTTTTCTGACTTACCTGGTGTAACGATTCTTTGTTTAACTGCCTTGATACGTGCATAGATATTTCTTCTTTTTAGTCACTGGTTGTGGATCAGGTCATAGAGAAAGTCTCATTTTGCACACCAGACCCAAGTGATGAGAAGTTGTTCTCTTACATATGCAGAGATGGTACAACTCGTAGATGGATGTGTCACAGTTTTAGAGGAATAAAAGATACAGTAAGTAATTTTTTATACCTTTTAAGAGCAACTTGGAAGTGTATCTATATATTCTAAAGATAAGTTAAAAGGGTAATTATGTAAATATAAGCTAAATAGATCTCAAACTTCACTCGAAATAGCCGGTTGCAAAAAGATAAAGTAGCAGTACTGAAAATGGTCCTTGTCGAAGTTTTTTCCAGGGAGCAGTAAATAGCTCTCCTGGTATTGTTAATGGACCTATTTACTTCAGGAAAAAGAGGTTTGGATCGAGCGTCGAAATCTGGTAAATTTTTGAAGGAAAATTAATGCATGGCTCTAATTTTCAGTGTAAACCCACTGGCTGTGGCAAGATGTTGTTTCGGATTTCAGAACACTTATCACAGCGTTAATTAACGATAACTTTGCTCAAATCAAGTTAGGAATGATTTAGTTTATACGCGGCAAGCTTTTTCTGCCTTTTGTCCTTGGTTCTCGTTGTTTTCGTTCATTCTTAGCTGATTTTGTAGTGTAACTGTTACAGCTAAAAAGTGGGAGCATGCAAGGGTTTGATTTTGTGAGCTGCAAATCAAAGTTTGCTGTTTTCAGCCGTTTTTTTGTAACTGAAAGAAAAGTCAACTAACAATGAATGCAAATGATGAGAAACAAAGCAACATGACCTGTGATACTTGCATACATGTGAATTGAACCATTGCTAACTCATCTTACACAGATTTGTCGACAAAACTCTCTGAAAAGCGTTCTGAAATCAGAAGCAACTTCTGGCCATAGTTCGCTGTGTTTATACCAAGAACAGGGGTCATGCTTTTGTTTTCCTTCATAAATTTACAAGATTTCGATGCTCGATCCATACCTCTTTTTGAGAAGTAAAAAGGTCAATGTGAGCCATTCAAAAATAAACTGATAGAAAAAAATAAGAACGGAAATAGATTTTAAGGAGGGAATTTTTTTATCAAGCAAAGCCTAAAACTAAATATATTTGCTAGACATAATTTGTCCCATCCGCAACGGGAGAAGACGCTCGGTCATCTAGTTCCCACTGCAGATGGGAGTTACAATCTAAGGCACACAATTTCCAAAAAGCAAAAGCAACAAACAGTCAAAAGATCGTAGAACGAAATGAAACTAAAAGACCATGAGCAACCAAAAGCAAACCGAAACCGAGGAAAGAAAAGAGAAATAGAGGGAAGTCGCTGGTATGAAATTAATTGAAGGGAGTTGCTAGCAAAATCTCTTGGATCGTTCAATGTATGATATTGTTGCCTCAATAATCATTCTGTTGTCGACTACATTCAAATTTTAATTTCAGTACAATAATAATTTACACAAATCTTTCGAATCCATACTTGTGATGTCTAACCCAGGTACATCTGCAAGTTGACTGAAGAGAAATTTGCTGAGATCAGTTCATGAAAGCAATATACAGCCCCATAGTGTCTCCAAGAGTACATATCCTGTTGCAACTTTTGGTCTCTTTGATTCATTTGACTTACCAGAACTATCTGATTTGCAAGCCAAAAAGTTGGTACGACAGACCATCGTTGTGTGCAAACAATTGATATATATGGGTGCCTTGGACAAATTTCCATTGTTTGAGGGCCACTTGATGAAAGTCATTTTGATTACAGAAATAACACACATTCACATATGGAGTGAAGTGCTAACGAAGGTTTTGAGATGTGCCAAGTGATTAAGGAAAACCCCCGTTAGTAAGGCCACCCCACTGGCTATCAAGACAATGACATGGCATCAAGTCACAATCAAATCTCGTTAGTATTTCTGCTTTACAGCAGCGTCTTGTGCATGCCTTAGTGCATGTTGTCCCTTTGGAAGATTGCACTGATATCCTCAGGAGTATAAGAATTGTTATGAGTGACTTATCATTTCAGGAAGTTAACATCACATAAAGCGTGTTTAAGTCATTGCTACATGACAGAATCTACTATTCACTGATATATTCATAAATATATAAATATATATCAAGACAATGTATAAAGTGTACGATGAAAGAAGAGGGTCGACAACATAAGAAAGCAGGCATCAATTCGGTCTTTTGCGCTTTTTATTTTTATTTCAGTGCTGACTAGTTTCGCCCACTAGGGCATCTTCAGAGCAACTGATTAATTTTAAGTATCAACCTCTATTTATAGGGAACCGTTTGTCCATATAAGGTTAATTGATTCAGAAGGGTAAATTTGTCCTTATAAGGTTAAAATGTTCTTGTTGTATATTGTTGTTGCTGTTTGCCTCGTTTTCGTTGTTTTCATTCGAGTCATCGTTGCTTTAGGGGTCGGATGTCGTATCCTGTTGTCGTATTTCTATTCTTTGTCTTTTGACGTCAAATTGTTTTTCATTCATTCATAGAGTTGTTCTCCGTTTTTCATTCATCGTTGTTCGAGCTTCGCTTTTCAAATTTGTATCGGTGCTTCTTTGCCGGTGGCTGATTCCTTGAATCTTAAGCCACCTCGGGTGTACCTTTACCCAGTTGCATACATTTTTCCAAGTAAGTGGCTTCATTTTGGAATTTTTCAAAATTTCCTTACATCATATGAAATTTCTGACCCCATATTCACATTCAGCACCTTAATTTTAGTCTAATTGCAAATTTTCATGATCTTAGTGTTAACTAATTGAATTTTACGAGGATAGCAAATTTGAAAATTTATAAGGGATTTGACCGTGAATAATGACTGAGGGTGTATAGGTACACCCCGAACTATTTTGTTGGTCAAATCCCATATAAACTCTCAAATTTATTATTGCCATTAAATCGAATCGCATACTCTAGAAAATTTGCAGTCGGAGTAAACTTTGGGTGCTGGATCCAAATTCGTGGTCAGATATTTCGTATCAAGAAATTTTCAAAAATTTCCAAAATGAGGCCGTTAGTTGGAAAGGTGTATAATCCAAAATATTCCTAGTGGTAAAATTGCTGAACCATCCTCAAGACAATGTATAGATATATATATATATATACATATACATATATATATATATATATATATATATATATATATATATATATATATATATATATATATATACACACACATATATATATATATATATATATATATATATATATATATATATATATATATATATATATATATATATATATATATATATATATATATATATATATATATATATATATATATATACATATACACATATGTGCTGATATCATTTTGCTGATAACCAATTGAGCAGTGTTTTCTTGTCCAATTTTCTCTTCTGTACAACGTGACACCATTGAAATTAAAGTGGGAGTTTGTCATAATACTCCGATCAGCAATCCTGGCCAAAAGAATCTGGGACATAGGCAAATTTCAACATGTTTCCTACAATGTGAAAGTAAAAGCTCACGTTTAGGACCTTCCGAGTCTCCCCCCCCCCGTCCACCTAATTTAATGTTTAAGAGGTCGAATGACGTTTGATACAAGCAGCATTGAAACGAAGGGAGCAGGGGCCTGTAATCAAAGACCGAAGTAGTATAATTGCATGACTTGTCCCGGAAGTATTTTTGGGAAAGATTGAAGCTTGGTTGTTTTTTTAGGGGGAAAGAATAAGCCATGCTGTTGGATGTGCATTTACTGCTTGCTTACAGAAGAAACAACAACAGAACATGAAAAATGACAATTTCCAGGTTTGTAGGTTTGATTCTCATTTGCGACCGTTTGACCAGTAATACGTTTGAAATGTTTTTGTCTTAGAGTGACAGACAAGTGTATGCACTAACGCTTAAAGTGTAGGGTAGACAGTGACTGTTATTTGAGAAATGAATGGACAGAATAATACAGTACCAAAGGTCAGACCTTCCTCAGAATGCCAGTTTCGTTAGTTGAATCTTCTTCATTATATCAAGGCAAAGTAACCAGAATTTTCAGACTCCTTTCGTTTTTGTAACCCTAAAATTTATAAACCAGTTGCATACATTTTTCCAAGTAAGTGGCTCCATTTTGGAATTTTTCAAAATTTCCTTACATCATATGAAATTTCTGACCCCATATTCACATTCAGCACCTTAATTTTAGTCTAATTGCTAATTTTCATGATCTTAGTGTTAGCTAATTGAATTTTACGAGGATAGCAAATTTGAAAATTTATAAGGGATTTGACCGTGAATAATGACTGAGGGTGTATAGGTACACCCCGAACTATTTTGTTGGTCAAATCCCATATAAACTCTCAAATTTATTATTGCCATTAAATCGAATCGCATACTCTAGAAAATTTGCAGTCGGAGTAAACTTTGGGTGCTGGATCCAAATTCGTGGTCAGATATTTCGTATCAAGAAATTTTCAAAAATTTCCAAAATGAGGCCGTTAGTTGGAAAGGTGTATAACCCAAAATACAACACAAGGATTTAAGCGGACTTTTTATTTTCTTGCTTGCAAATGACTCATGACCAATCAGATTCTACACAGGGAATTAAATCTTGCGAAAATCGGAAGAAATATCGAACTTCCTCTATCCGTCAGAAAGTCGAATTTTGATCTAAACCACCGGTGGAATACTAAGAATAGGCACGTGATCCAACCGTAATAAGTAACGATCTGATTGGATACTCCCAAAATCTGGCATAGATGGCCTAAGTAGTCTCTATCTTGAAGTTGTATTGCCAAGAGTTTCTGTATGAAGCCACCATCATTCAACTCATTGCAGGAAACTCCGAAACTGAGACTGATTTGGATTGAGATTGAGATTGTCTGATGATTGTCATGGTGGGAACTCCGATGACCTAGTTTAAAGCATGTATAAATATATGAAAAGACTGATTTAGGCAGTCCAGATAGACATGTTGAAGCTTTGTCAGCCAAGAATACATTCATAATATTATATCAGAAGAATGTAGGTCTTAGGGGGCCGTTGCTATTGCTGGAAAAAAGAACTTATCCAACAGAATCCTATCTGTCGAAAAGTCTGTCTTAATTTGTTTTCTCCTGTATTTTTAGTACATCGTCAGGATTTTTAACGGCAGATTAGGTTTAATCTACCACCTGAATGAAAATGGTTCCGCGTGATACCACATTATGCTTGCATAGATTATACTGAAAATATTGTGAAGCATTCGCAAGTACAGGATAACGACAGATTTTAGTTTGAATCGTAAACATTTTAAAACGTTTAAAGACGTGAAAACAACAACTGAGTAAATGTGTAGAGTTGAAGCTCTAAGAAGGTAGTTGTTAGAAGATTTGACGTGGTGATCATAACAAATTTTCTTTGGGGCTTGCTTGAAAATCTCTTCACAAAATTACCAGTCTTTTTCTCCTACGCGAAGTCACATGAAAAATGTATTGCAGTGTTGAAAAATTTTATATCGGTTTCATTTAAACCAGAAGGGATTTTTGCAAATTCTCATGCCAGCAGGAGTTTCGTATCGGGTCTTGTGTAAAGGGCGTCTGAAGGATTATTTGCCCCTTTGATGTCTTTCAGCGATCAGCAAGTACAAGAATGTCGAAACTGAAGGAGAAAGGAAACGCTAATGGCATCGTCTTGCCTAAGGAAAGTGTACAGCAGTTACAGGAAATAAACCAACATGAATACGAAGAACGAGTTAAAAAGGCACAGGAAGATCAACAAATAAAATCAACAGCTAACACAAGTGCAGCATCAACGAGCGACACGAATCAACTCATCAATGGTGTCCCTTCGCCTCCTGATACCAAAAAGAGCGCTAATACATTCGTTAGACCACGACCGACACCAGGCGCCGACCCATCACCTTTCACAAGGCATATGTCTCTTCCCTATCGTTCTAAGCCGCTCAGTCACGGATTCCATCATAAAGGCTCTAACACATATGAAGCACTTACAGATGAGCTTCCTGGACCACGACTTCACTCTGAATCGTCCAGTATTGAATCTGCACGGGTGCAAGCTAACCCAGGTCAACCAACAAGTCAAGCTGATATGTGGCTTGCAACAGCTACAACAACACCAAACCAACAAGGCTTGCTTGTAACAACCGTGCCAAATCCCTTTAACACTGCAGCTGCCACTACAGCAGTACCAGGCACTATTGGTTCTGCAGGCTGGAATCAAAGCAACGTCCCCGCACAATCGGTGGTACCAGATTTGAAACCAAATCCATTCGGAGGTGACAGTTTCCAATACAATTGGTCGCCTGCAGTTACGCAAGCTGCCCAGCCGAATCCATTTGCAGTAGATTTTAGCAATCGGCAAGAGCAATTTGTTTAATCATGTCACGGTAATTTGCAATATTTTGTACGAAATCCGAGTTTAGTTTGTCATTCGTGTGAACAAGGTACTATATTGTCTCACAGGAATATCATAAAATGCTTGCGTGCCATTCCTGCTATTCCAGTGGGTTTTATGGATAGTTGTGTGTGTACTGTAAAAGCTCTATTAAGCCCCCGGGGGCTTCTCTAACTTCGGACACTTCAGAGGGGGGCTTAACAGGGAGAGAGGGTTATTTACAATATTTGCTCAGAGAGGAAGGACTTATTAGAGAGGGGCTGTATAAAGAGAGTGGAGAGGGTGGCGAAATAGAGCTTTTTACGGTGTGCAATATTCCCATATGCACGAGATACGGGCCTAAGCACGAAATGTCTCCTGTCCATGTGTTTCGGAAGCATTACTTAAAATAAATTTGCAGCTTGAAACACAGATTTCTATGTTGAATATGCTCGGTCTAGATATGTGTTGAAAGAAATTGAACGGAGATAGCTGTATTGATCGGGTCTGAACATAACACAAAGAAAAAATACGCGATCCCATTCGCTAAGCCACTTTTAAATGTGTTGATTTACTAATTGAAATGCAGTAACTGCCCGCCCGCACACAGTGATTAGTCATTTAAGAATTAAAATCTGCAAAATTTTGGTAGCTCGCTTGAACAAGATATTACTTACATGTGAAAAGTGGATGCAGATTGATTTGATATCGTTAAGAGTTGCAAGTGATAGGTATTTCTCGAAAACTTTGATTGTTAAACTTCCCCCTTTCGCTCATTTTAAATAGAATTTCAAATTTCGTTCAGTTGTGCTGATGCCAAGCCACTTTCAACAATTTGGTTAAAAATTTGCGTGGCTTTAAGTTAGGACAATATCCGGTAGGCCCAGTGTGGGAATATTGGCTATCTTCCTTGTACTGAAAAGTTTTTTATTCGTTTCCTTTATTATTGAATATAGTCTAAGCCTTGAAACATGATTTTGAAAGCATATTATGTTTATTTCGAAACATACATAACACCTTCTGAAGATTGCAGTTTGGTAGGCGGTGTTTAATGGCATAGATTTTTCGCAGATGCAAAACGTATTTACCAATTTAAATTCTTGACCTAAGCCAAAACTAACCCTAGATTCTAAATGTGACTTGGATTGTATACATAGATGTGCCCAGATGAGCCTCATGTTTCAGGACGCACAGTCCTTTTGTCGGGCAGACACGAAACTTTATTTGGAAGTGCCAATAAAAAGCATTCTGAGCTCTAATGCAGATTTGCTGCTACTGGAGTATCTCCCGCTAAACTGCACTCTGCCCCATTTTTATAACTGATTATCACTCTTAGGATCTCTCTCGACATCAGCACTGTATGATTAATTTCGTTGCATGTGAAGCGAAAAACTGCAAGTATATACCGTAATGGTCGGCCTCCACTGCAGTAGTTTAGGTCAGCGATCAGCACGCTTGTCTAGTGCGCATGCTGTTGTGTCAGAGAGCATGCACAAGGCAAGTTCGCAGACAATTGCCCTCATCGCTAAGCAGACATACCGCAGTAGAGGTTGACCTTAAAGGAAAAGTCCGGGGTTGATAAAATTATTGTTTAAAAGCAACCTTACCAACTGCTGCACACCAGGCGTGAGTTCTTTCCAAGTTTTGATGCCTCAAGTTTCACAAATTGGTTGATGAATCTTCATAAGTTAGGACAAATATTGTCGTCATTTTTTATTTTGTATGAGTGTGCTAAGGCGCGATAAGGAGACTAGCAATGTGAATTGTATAATATCAACAGATTTGGCAGCCTCGTTCAGGTCTTCGTGAAGTGATGTCATATAAAATGACGTCATTTCGCATTTCTTAGCAGATTAAAATATGTAGTTTCGCAGATTAAAAGAGAAAAAAATTGAAAAACGTACTACACACCATTCACAACAGTGTAATCTCTTGAATAATCAACAATGATACCATCCCCGGAGTTGTCCTTTAATAAAAAAGTGAAGGACGAAGTACAGAAGATAAACCATTGAAAGTAGAAATTTTTGGAAACTAACAAGCAGGATATGAAATAGAACCTCAAATCCTATGTGAGTAAGGTTTTTCATGTGATCCTCCAGCGAACCAATATTTGCGGACGGGGGATCAAGTGTTTCTCTGTTGCATGTGTGGTAGATTCATATATAGATGCGTAGATCGTAGAGTTGACTACCGGTTGCACAAAATGAACCATGCTTCCTTGAAAGGTAACTGCAACGAAGATTCTTGTCTTATAGCTACAATAACTCTTGCTTAGTCAGTTATGGACAGGATAGTAATAGGATCCTCAGTCACAGATATTCTTCCTCACGTCCTCTTCGCATGGAGGCTCACTGTGCTTGTACAGTTTATTACTCTCTGATAGGAGAATGCTTCCGGTCACAGGATTCAACCGCTGTTTAAAGCAACAAATAACAATTGTCTCACGACGGGGTATAAGCGCCAACGCCCGTAGTCCAATCGGATTTCGCCGAGGCTCCTCCAATTTTTACTTCCTAGGTTCTGATATGGTCGTGTAACACTAAGGAAACGCAAGGTGATCGAAAACTGCAGTTAGCTATCGAGGATGTGTGAAGTTCTTTTCGTGCATCTGATAAGCAGACGACTTTTGAATGTAGGGAAAAAGAGAGTATTTTGCTGACCTTGTCAGACTTCATCCAGCAAATTTAGATGTGGTGGAGGGAAGCCTAATAGACGCTCTAACTGGGTTGGAAGCATAGATTTGCACGTAGATCTCAAACGATTATCAAGCACATTTTGCTCGTTCACCAAAGACTCAGCAGACTGAACTGGTCAAAATTTTTATAAAGATAGGGCTTTGTGTAATTTTAGTCGTAGACAGCCCTATAGACGATTGCGCAAAAGATGCCGGCAAGGAATTTTTTATCAAGATACCTTGCGCTCTTTAATCGAATTCCTATAGAATCGTCAAGGATTCGTAACTAGACATCAGTGCATCTTGGTAAAAATTCCTTGCTGCCATCTTTTGCGCAATCGTCTATTAGGATTCTGTTAAGTTTATTTTAGATCCTTGTAGTGGACAACATAGAGTGAACTGAATCTTGATGCTAGGAACGAAGTCGAGCCAACATTTTTCCTTCCCTCGCTGCTGTATTTTAAACTGTTCTGTTGTTGTGTTGGAAGATTTTGTTGACATACACACTCCCTCACAGAATCCCTTCACTTGCGAGCCTCCTTCGTTTTTAAGGCTGCCTAGCTGCTAGTTGCAGACTGTTCCCAAGCCTCTATTCTACTTTGGCAAGGAAAACGAAAGGTGTTCATGACCTCTTTACCAATTATCATTTATTCTCATTGGCTGCATTATCTTTGATTAGTGTGACAGGGAAATGACATTCCTTTTGCTTAGTTTCACGCTTTGGGACTTGTCTACCATGGTTTTGTTACCACAGAGAAACTTGGGAAAGGTCTGTCGACGGTATTGCATATTCGTAAGGTGATAGAGATTCTTACTCACATGTAATGTTGATTCACATGTAAAATTTTCAGTCACTTTCCCGCATCTGAAAGGGGCCATACTTGCAAAAACTTCAATCGATTGATGATTAATGTGGTTCATATACCTAACCTAGATATCATTGGAAAGACGATAGATTGTGTATTTAGATGGTATGCGTCAAATTTATTCAAAATTTATTACTTCCTCGGTAATCTCGAAAACAGGTTGGTTTCGTTTTTCTGAAACACCTTGTATATAACCGGAACCATGTTGATGATCTTTGTGATGATGGTGATGATTCGTTTTTCTGAAACACCTTCTATATAACCGGAACTATGTTGATGATCTTGGTGATGATGGTGATGATTATGATTATGACTTTGCCAGAGCATTCAAAGCAAATTTGGCATTTGCAAAATACGTGTGAGTCCTGCAGTTCATGTGTGGAATCTGTGCCTGAGTAATTCGTGAATAAAGTTCTGGGTCGCGCTGTAAACCGCATCCCTTCAAGACGAAATAAACAAAAAATCATGCTAGCACCTTGGACTGCATCATTTTCTCCCTGTAATGAGGCCCAAGATAATTTTTTGTCAACACAGATCGCCCGTAGAAATCGATTATTGTAGAGTTTAAAGTTGTTCGCTTGTGTTTTACTAGATAAGACATGATTCTTATTAAGTTTTAATGTTTAGAGACTTTCGACTGAATCCACAGAAACTTTTTGCTTTTACTCATAGACTTAAACTCTCCTGTGCAATTGGTTGACAAAATCGAGAAGATTTGTTTATGGGCTGTGCAATTTCACTGTTACGCGAATATTTTTCATAAGAAATTTAAATTTTGCTATTGATTTCTTGCCTAATTTCTCTCAGTACCGAAATTTTAATTAGTTAGTAATCTGAGAGCTGAGCTTCTTGATAAGAACTTCTTATTTCCGAGAATATTTTCAGTCACCTTTTCGTATTACATCTGTGGCCTCACGGAGTTTCGGAGAAGTTATAGTCTAGGCTAGGTTGTTTGGCGCAAAACACTGGCTTTGGCAAAAGACAGGTGCTTCCCATGACTCATCGTGTGCGAATATTGCACCGCGAACCAAACACAGGAGGGTTTAGCTAATAAGAATATTTTTGTTTAAAGCAAATAGAGAAACCTTTGTATCAAGATCATTGAGACATGTGTAAGTAGGAATCTTAACTGCTAATTTTCTGTAAAAAAAATTCCAGTAGATTTATCATCGTATGTATGTGAAGTTAATTTTGTGTGTTGTTAAACCAGTGTGTATCCTTTTGGATTTCTCGCTCAGGGTTCTTTGCGTAATGAGGGCAACACCGGAAATAACTGTTCCCCTTTTACAAAATTCCAATCATCGTGCCACAGGTGGCGGAGAATGGTTCAGTAATACTTGCCCGATTCAGTAATACATACAAATGTACTAAAATTTAATCATACCTGCCATTTAACTGCGTTAAATTTCTCTCTTGAATCCTCTAACAGTTACACAGACTCGTATCTCTGTATCTCTGTTTTTGTCAGGCCATACATGGTGTTGTGTTGTTGCAGTTGTATTGAATATACAGTGTGTACCATATACCACTGCGACAACACAGTGTATGGCCTAACGAAAACAGATATGTGGAGATTGGTGTCTGTGTAACTGTTAGAGGATTCAAGAGAGAAATTTAACACAGTTAAATGGCAGGTATGATTAAATTTTCGTACATTTGTATGCATTACTGAATCGTGCAAGTATTACTGAACCATTCTCCGCCACCTGTGATTGTGCTTACCATAAATGGTCGTTCAAAGATAACATGAGGTTATTTTGAAGAGAAAAGAGCGATCTAAACATCTGTCGACTTGTTTTTATTGGTTTTGCTCAGAAGCTGCGCAGTGGGTGTTTTTATTTTCATAAAATGTTGTGTAATTCAAACACCTGCTGCTCACCTTTGAGCAAGAGAACGCAAAGTTAGGAGAGAAATGCCTAAATCGATACCTCTGTGGGTGTTTCTTCTCTTGTCAAACATTTTATGCATATTCAACAGGTGAAGTAGCCACTCAGGTGATCAACCGTCTAGTTTACACATGTGGATGGACAAGTCAGCCGTCCGTTGTAAAAATCCAATGATCTGCCAACCCGAACTGCTTGATTCTTAAGTGTCAATCAAAAGCAATATATGGTCTTGTTATCATACTTGTTCTTAAAATGTCAAAAACTTTTTGACTACTATACCACCAATCGCCCAAGATAAACTTTGAATTTTGAAATGAATGAGGCATGGGTCTCAGCAAATGAAAATGAAAAGCGCGCGGAAATACTTTGCTGACGCCATTGACTTAAAAGTTGGAAGTGCCTCAAATTATCGGAGAAGCTGTTAACTTCTGTGCAACTTGCCTGTTCCTATGATGTCGATATTTAAGACTACGACTTCATTCAGTGGCGGCCCCCCCCTTCAGGATGAAAACTCAGCTTGGCGCCCCATTTTCGGCAAGAAGGCCGCCCCTTATCCTGACCCAAATGCACTCTATTTTTTCGTGTTTCGTTCTGAATGTGGGAAACATAGTTGGGGCATTATTCAATTGAAAAACCAGCGAATTTCTCCTGAAAAAAGGCCCTAAAATTTCTGCGCGCCTTAGGCGTGCTTCCTTTTTACTATATTTCTGGCACCCACTCTGCAAATCCCCCCCCCCCCTTCAACTTCGGGCTGGATCCGCCCCTGACTTCGTTTGCCTGCTAGTTCTATTATTTTCATATTTTTTTGCATTCATTGTACTACAATTTTGATCGAGATGGGGAGGCACAAAGGCCTACACAAGTGGAAACGTCTCTGCAACATGTGCCACTGAAACCTAGTCGAAGACAAATTTCACTTTTTGACGATATTTCCGGCGTATGATAATTTAAGAGCTGGGCTAGCGGCTGCAAATGGCGTGCCCTTGGACACAGAGCTACAGTTTTCCACCATTATGAGTAACGAAAGCACTACAGTTATTAGATATGCCTAGCTGTGTTTATTGTAGATGCTAACAAACCGAGAGATTCGCTTGAAATTGCGATCTAGACGCAACCTTGATGTTCATAGGCACCTAAACTAATTCTTGTTGTTTGTTCGTTAATTTACATTTCACCGCAGTTTTATTTTAGTTAATTTCCTTCTCTTCTTTTTAGTTCATTATCGTAGTTCCATTAGTTTCGTTGCGTTAGGTTTGTGTAGCTTTGTTTAGAATTGTAGGTAGCCATACCTGTACTGATATATTAGGTAGTGCATTGTTATGCTATGATGTTGGTGACTATAGTTTTGAGGCCCCAAGGGGGATCTCGGGCTCCGAGTCTCCAGGGCATATTTTAATGGGCTCCGGCCTCCCAAAGGCAAAATTGCTGTGCTCCAGGGCTCCATTGCATCCTCTGCAGGGCTCCACGGGTTCCTTGTCTTAAAATGTGAGGAAACCACCGCGGGAATTGTTTGGGCTCCAGGCTCCAAGCATTCAAAATGGCGGGCTCCAGGGCTCCAGCGACCACCCCCCCTTTGGGGGCTAAGTTTCACAGGGAGATGTCAAGGCCGGACTGTCGTCGTTAGCTAATAATTTTATCCATCAGGCAACGGCTCCAAAACGTTGCTCGAAATTCATTGCTTGTGACAACTAGAGTGGTTTGTAAGGTTGTTTTTGTTGGGACAATTTGTATTTATCTCATTTCGACAGATCGTCACGGAACTCTCTCGAAAGTAAAAACTAATAAACTTTAGGGAAAATAGGGAAACAGACGATCACATTACGATCTGCTTCATCACGACATAACAAGGATACCCAAAACATTTGTCTCTACATTCGATTTGGCCGTTATTGACAGAAAGAGGCAAGATTCAGTCAATTCAATGATCAAATTTATTGTTATGATTTTCCAGAAAGTGGACATTCTTTTTCCTAATCTGCAATTTGGTTAAAGTATTTGAATCACCTCAGTAGGCAGGCTCTATTTTAACAAAATGGACAACAGCAGAGTTAGTGCTATCTTGCATATTGTTTTCACTTATCTGCATTACCATCCATCCAAAATTTTTGAGATACTTTTATCTCCAGAGAAGGATTATGTTTTAGTATATCTTTCCACAATTTATCCGAGGCTGATTGAGTGTGCTTGTGACGCAGTTAATACAATGTTACCAGCAATGTCTCAGCACAGCCAAGAACAGTTGCAGGGATGCGATGTTTGTTGGCAACGGCGCTTGTTATTCCAAGAGATTTAAAGGGCAAACGCACATGTTGAAAATCTTGATGAAGTTTCTCGCACAGATGCTCGGTGCTGTCCTTTCATATTGCGACGTCTCTTTAAATTTGGAAATGTTTATTTTTCCTGAAGAAGTTCAAATTTGGAATGCAATAGCAAAATTACGCGGAGCAGCGGTAACCCACCCTGAATTTAAAAGAAGAGTCCACTTTTTTCTCCATTTTCCCCCACGATTTTTTCTGCCTCAAATTACATGTCGGGTAAGATTTGAGAAAAGCCAAAACCCCTTTGCAAAACATTTTTGGTAGTTATTCGGGGGCATTTTGACCTACTGAATAAGATTTGATGCGTCTTCCTAAAAATGGCTAGTGCGTCTTGAAGTACTAGTCTAGCCTCAGCATCTTGAGGAAAACATTTGACTTTTCTTCAAATTGCAGCGAACCTGCATTTCATGCAGTGTCTTCAGTGTCCAAATTCGCTGAAATTTCGCTGAAATTTCGCTGATGATATTTTCCCGCCAAAACATTGTTGAATTATTGAGAGAGCCCCGGGCCCTAGATCCTGCTTTTCACATAAATTTGAGCTCAAAGGGTCTGTTTCATCCAGCATGCTTTGCGCGTGTCGTCTCTTGGTTTGCCTTTGTTGTCGCCATTTTCATGGCCCACGTGCAAGGAATGCTGGATGAAACAGACTCTTTAAGTGTGTGTGACAGCATGACAGATCTCCTATACATTGTTTTTGCCGAAGTCGGGGTCAAATATCCACTAAGGAAATGAATGAAGTTGAAATCCCCCTGCAGTTTCACTGTTACGTGCAAGGTCCGGACTTTTTGTGAGCTTCTCCAGACCCCTGTCCAGACCTCAACTTCGTATGCAGCAGGTTCAAGAGCTGTCTTTCAATGGCTTCAAACCATTTTCATTGTAATACCATGTTATGGGAGGAATTTTGCACAATGAAAACGTGTTCAACAGAATGTTTACATAGGATTTTTCGCAAAGCCTTTGAACAGTGCGTCACAGGTAGGCTTCCGTACATTTCACTACTTGCAAATGTAAATTAAAGTCAATACAGAAAATAGCGATGGCAAATTGTCTAGGCCGAAGAAGTTCGGTACAAAGATCGCTCACATTGCAGCAAGTTTGATTGGGTTTGATTAAGTTTAAAGAGGACTATACAGCAGAAGCAGAAGAGCTCCAGAATACCTATTCACAGGCTCTGCTCACGGTTTGTTTCCAGGTGAGATTGCAGAAGTTGGTTAGAGAAAAAACTTCTTTAATAGCGTGAAAGAACACAGCATATTTGCGAATACATGTGAACAAATAACAGCAAAATACTTCCTTGACTTCCACACGAGCTAAGAGATTCAACGTTGCAAAGAAAAATAAACTGAGTTTCATCCTATTTTTGTTCGAAATATTGCGTGATGAGAATAGTATTTTGTTTATTTATTTGTCAGAAGTTTCATATTTGCGTGAAATAGCTGCTAAAGTAAGTTGAAGTTGGAGAAACCTTACTAGCGATAAATTATTGAGTTGAAGACTGCCCACCAGCGAGGAGAGGCTTGGTTGTGGAGGAATCAAAGTTATGAGCTTATTTGAAAAAGCAACAATAAGCCAATTACCTATTCAAAATCGGTAATTCAAATACGGCTACCCAGGGTAACAGAGCCAAAAATAGAAAAGAAAAACAACTTTGTCCCAGGGAAGAATATGATTAGACAAGTTCCAATGATTCACTGGGTAGATTGAATTTACTGGTCCATAAAGTGTAGTGGAGGGAGGGGATGAATCTCATCATCACCGTCATCATCATCATCATCATCTTCATCATCATCATCATCATCATTATAATGATGAATTTCATAATCATAATCAGATTCATAATCATTCATTGGCACTGGTTAACGTTTAGGTGTCATCCTAAAAATTTTCTGTTGTCTGTGTGTGAAAATGTTGAACATCTTGGGTGCCTGCAGTTCTTCAATTTCTAGTATGATTTTTGGAATTTGAGTCTACTTTGAATGCAGCCTCAAAAATTATTTCCGTTTCTACCACCACCTTAAATCTCTGCCTACGAATGCAGCTTGTCCTTTGCTTTTGATTATCGCATTATGTATGGATTTTTGCTTGCTCTGAAGGTCAAGAAGCAATGAAAACTCCACTAAAAATTGTTTTCAATTTTATGCACAACCCAACATATACTCATTACATAAGTCTCAATGGTATCGCTATTTTTTATGTTTTTTTATTTCTTTTTTCGCTTACTTTGTATGAGTGAAAATAAAATATCAGATTGAAAGTAATGAACCAATACAAGGAATCACGTCATCAGTCTAAACACAACACAACAATGCTATAAGTTTAATCTCAACTCCAAGACTCCAAAACTTCAACTCAACTTTTACTCTAAGATTTATTCAAGATCATGCGTTCTTAAGGCAGCACGTGGATGTGAGGCGTGGCTGGCATGTGACCAGCGGGGAAGCACAGCAAAAAATACCAAAATTTCCCCATAGTTCTTGGATGGAAATTCAAGGGAAATGGACAAGTTCCTATGGGAAATTTAAGGGAAACGGAAATTTCCATTTCCCCTTTGGGAAATTGCGGGAAATGAGTCCGTTTCCCCAAAATTTCCCCAACAAAAAATGTGGGGAAATTTCATCATTTTTGGCAGTGAAGGGGATCGGGCCTTACAAATACCATGGGGGACCCACATCTTGACAATATATTATCCCCATATCCCCGTTCTTCTTTATTGGAACATAATTTCCTGATTTTGAAAGGTGACCGTTTTATATCTAAGCCTCTTTTTGGTAATGTTTCGGCCTCTTTCTAGTCAACTGCTACTTGTAAGCAATATCGTATTCCCAGAAGTACATTTTTAACTTTATTCTCCCAAGCCATAGACGTAGGGGTTGTAGGGGGTAACCGAAAACCGTAAAATTGCCAAAATATTTCAGAAAAACCGTAAAACCGCCTCATAACTTAGCTGAAACCGCTGAAACCGTCACAACAATTTCCCGAGCTTTGCATGTACTGCGTCGGTTTTGTGCTGCAGACTGCCTCGTTATCATATTTATGACCCAAAAAAGGGAAAGCTAATTCCAATGCCTTAAATCCGCTGGAAAAAGTAAAATTATGACAGGGCTTGTATGTATGCTTACTGTCCGATGTAGAGGTTCCTCAAGGAAACTGCGACGAGGGAGCCTCTGCGTAGGAGATTAGCTGAACGCAGACATTTTGAAACATTGAGTGCCCAGTTCGTAACCTAAATCTTTTGGTTTCTTATGACAAAGTCTATTTACGGTTTCAAATCTGATAAGATATTAGACAAAATAAAGATGGTTTGATCTGCATAGTGCTCATGAAAAGAACAATGTCCCCATGAAACTAAAGTTTGCGATTTGTGTTCAGAAACAAACAGTTTGAAAAAGTATCTCGCGGAGTCTTCTTATACATTTCAAGCATCATTAGCTCCAATGAAATTTCCCTTGTGTAACGTACTTTATCCTCTTCATGTTTTAAAGCTGCCAGCTTGACTTCTTTGCTTCTAAACAATCAACAAGAACTACAGATCTAGAGAAGTGGAAAAGCATATGTTTCTCATGATCGCATTAGGCATTCTTGAAGCAGTTCTCGTGATTCAGATCACTGAAATTATACTACTTCGAATGGCCTGATGTCGTAACATTCGGCACTATGATGGACCTCATGCCTGAAAATCTGTTTCTGGATCAACTTGATGACCCTTCACAGAAGTGCTGCTTGTTTTCATCGCTTTGTCGATTTTGCAGGAACACCAAGACAAAGTGCTACTTACAAGAAAGAGTATTCCTTGGTTGGTGTAATTTCTACTTGAAGCTTGGTGGCAGTGAAATTGATTCGTTGGCGGAGCTTTGGGATTGGACAGTCTTCTTAGCATTGCTTGATGGCCTAAGTCGCGAGAGACAGCTGTTTGACGCCGATTCTGTTGGCAGTGAAAGAGAAATTCGTGAAAATTGGGACATTGTTCAAGAATATCTAATCAAGGAGAACGTTGTGAAGTCTGTTATTACAAATGGTGAGTGCGACAGAAATTCTTTAAGATCTTGGTATTTTCTACATTTATTTTTTGAGATGAAAATTGCACCAAATCTTGATTGGTTGGCATATTAGACACATCTCCAAACATTTGACCAGTCAGATTGCGTGAACACAATAGAATAAAGAACGATGTTTTCCCATTTTCCTTTCCCCTAGCCCATGGCTATTTTCTGTCCCAATGAAGCTTATATATTTGAACGTTTTTCCAGAAAAACACCTTCACAAGGCTACCTAGTCCATTTGTCATATGATCGTGAACTTGCATCAATTGCATGAGATCCAAAGTCTACCGGAAATAGGTTTACTTTAGAGCTTTGAGTAACTGTGACCTTCTAGTCAACCAGCCTTGCCTTAACCTCTCCACAATTTTGCAATGAAAATGGAGCTACAATGAGAAATCTGTTATAATAAGTTTATTCTTTGACGGCCTCAGGTAGCGGACTCATCTAAATAAACCATGGACGCACATTTAACTTGTATCCGGTAAGAAAGGCACTATCAACTCCTGTAAAAGAACAGCAATGATATTAGATAAACCTGTAGCTGGAGAGAAAAATGTTAAACCTGTAAGAAAATCAAGTTATCAGTTATCAACAACGTTATTACTTCAGATACGCGTTTCGTCGCAAGCTTTTCAGTTTGGTTCATGCGAAGAACAGACAAATGACACGACCAGTCTGTTTTTATATCCAACAAAAAAGGAAATGTGTGAATAACGTGAACATCAACACCTGAGCCACTGATTGGCTAAATCTCAAACAAAACCCTTCCAATCAACGAGCCCCAAAACTTTTGACGCCAACTTCAGAACAGTTGCTCAACGAAAACAAATTCCTCCTGTCAGCAAAGCGAGGTTTCATAAGTACAGACCTTGCCCTGGTATGTGTTGTGTCTTCCTGTCAACAAGTTCACTTGAAATTAAGTTTTTCAAGTGAACAGAGTCCCCTCAAATTAACCGACGCTCGATCTGACCCAAGCTTGACAACTGACATCGATTGTCTTTCATATTTGTCAGCTGATCAAGATTTGGCCCCAATGCGTTACACTAGTAGAAGTACCTTTAATCGATAACACCTTCAACGGGATGATTTCGACAAAGCAGTTTGCAGTTGTAGGCTCATGGTCAATAATAATTGTGTGTGGAGAGATTAGAGTCCCAAAACCGTTGCTTTATGTGGATGACAAAGAAGTGAAGATTTTCTTTTGTCAGCTTTCTTTCTTTGGCCCAAATTCAATTTCAGCCTGGCTTGCTTTCAGACTTGAAAAAACAAACTGGTTTTACGTTTCTGAGGCTCGTTGTTGCGGGTTAACACATGTTAGTTCTCAGCAAAATAGGCAAAATGAAAATTAAATGAATGAATATGAATGAATTGAATTCTTAGCAGATTTTCCCCTTTTTATGAGCAATCAAGTCATAGGTAGACTTAAAAAATTTCATGTTTGCGAAATGCACTAGAAAGGCCGAGCACTCTTGACCAAATCATAAAAAACTACTCGTAAAGAACAGCATGAAAAGAAACTATCCTTTGGTTGAAAATCTATTTCTCATAGCTACCGAGAGCATGAACGAAATGTTTTTTGGATACTACCACCTTAATCCCATCCGAGGCTACAACCTTAACTACGAACAAAGGAAGCTACCGCTCCGGAGGAGCGAGTGAGTGTATGACTAGATGGCTAGCTACCTTGTGCACTCCTCCGTAGAGGAATCGCCTTCCACTCACTAAGAGGTTGTAGCTTCGAATGAAAAAGGTGGTGGTTGTTGCATCGAATAAATACTTTGTTCAAAAAAAAGTCCGCTGGATACTCTGTCCTTTATGTGAATGCATGCTGAAAGTGCTGAAGGTGAATGCTCCGTGCCTTAAGGTGGGAAGATCTTTAAGATTTGAGCAAGTGTTAGCCATTCTGCAAAAAGATTTGGAAAAATCAATATTACCTAAGATTTAAATGTTCATAAGAGCATCAAAATACTCACTAAAATAGTTTGGTCCTTTGGCTTTTAACTAGAATTCAAATCATTCAAATCAATAGTTTGATAGCTTGGTGTCGCGAGGGACACCACTAACAATTCGATAATTTTGCTTCACGATGGAGAGGTTTTGCATTGAAACCTGCGTCAGTTTTGGTTTCTGTCGACAGTAGCCATATGATACTGGTGGAAAGAGACTGCAGCGTCAGTTTATTGGTTTTACGAAGCAGGCCGTTACCAAGAGTAATGATTCTAAAAAGCGAAATCATCGACTTGATTGCAGCAAAGGAAATCATTTTGGAAATCCAGAAATTAGCAAAATTACCGTGGAACTCAGAAATGTTGTATTGTTAAGTATATTTACATATTTGAGATGATGTACCCTTTACCCACGCCAATCTTTCTCTCTGTGAGCCAATGAAGTCATGGCTGCACCAAGACAGATGGCTTCTTACAGGGAGATTCAATCCTGCTTTCCACAGTTCCACCACTGATCAGAAAATAAAGCCAGCTTTTAGATTTTGGAACACCCGAAAATTATTTCGTCTGGATTGGCCACGCCTACCCTGCTGTGGTTGAAGTGCTGATTGCGATATCAATGTAGCTAACTTTCCAAAAGGATGTACGATCCTACTTCATTATCCAGGCTCTAAAGACAAAGACCAACCAAATTGCTGCTACAAATGCATTTCTTTCACCCATACCTGTCCTGCCCACTCCCCTTTGTCTCTGCTACGGCTGAAGTGATGACAGCACCAATGCAGGTTGTTGCCCACAGGGAGATACAACCCTACGTACTTCAGCCAGTCTACTGATTATGCCACTGTCCCAAGTAATGGAACGTGCTTTTTCACTCATATAAGGCCTTCCTGCTCCTATTCCTCTGAGGTTCATCTCTCTACGTCAGTTGAAGTCATGGCTACCCGCCTACATAGTTATCCAATCTGACTCTTAGCTCTGCTGCCTGGCTGCTAATTAGACAAGGGACAGCCCCAAAATACTGGTACTCCCATCTTTCTTTTGCTTTGTCTCTTATTAACTCATACTTTCTCAACGAATCTAAGATTGTTGCCATGGTGACAAACGCCACAGTGATGACCGCAATTCATGTTCACCTGCCAGTCGTTTTGCATAGTAAACAGAAGATTTTCGAAGTATCCTTAATCAAAAAGATTGTAAATCTCTGTTGAAAGTTTGTAAGCATCTGAAATTTTAAACATGTAAACCAACGCGGAGTTGTAAGCTGTTTTGATCGTACACAGTGCTGAGATTTAAATTTGTGGAGAGAAGACTGTTTTGAAGTTGATTCAGTTAAAGATGATCTGACGTGACGAGTACTGATGATTTGTTGGTTTTGAACGCAGATCTGATTTTAAGTGAGTAGCTCATTTATGTCAAGTAACAGGTGTAAACATTGGCAGCATCTTTGAACAAGCAATTTGTCTTTTAGGTCTCTTTAATTTTGTTTCTTTGCAGACATGTAGTTCGTTTGAAGAGAAACTTTTTGCTAATTGCCACCTATAATGTCATACTGCTACCTGCCCAGTAAGTATAAATAGAACATCATTTGCTTCTTGCTAATTGAGCCTTGAGCTTGCATATTCTAGGCCTCTTCTGTGTTGTTTCTATGTGAAAACGAAATATTCAGTACGAAAGAGACCGATGCTGTATACTAAGGGTTATCTTCACCGATGGGACTTGTGTACTGTAATGTAGCTAATGCTACGCGGACGAAGCTACACATATGTAGAGGAACTTTTTGAAAATTTTTTCACAAAGCCTATCAAAATGTAGTTCTGCTGCTAATCAGAATGCAGAAAAGTTGTAGATCTTCCTTCATCTATAGAGTTGATATCTCAAGACCCAACACATTTTTTAGTGAATGCACTTCTGTCCAGTAAAAGTACGTGGAAAGATTCATCAGTAACCTTATAATTCCTACCTTCAAAATCTCCTGGATATGGTTTTGGTCCCAGATTCAGACCATTGTACTGTGCTTACGTGAAGACGAAGCTGTCATAGAGAAAGACAGTTGGTATAATGCAAAATATCTTCGATCAAAATTTTGGTTTCTTTGTAACAGTTTTACTGGTGATTTGTGATCTGGTATAGACTCCATAATGTACATCTCTAATTCGGCGCTTCTTGTCTCTAATTCTAAACTTTCCGCCTATAAATGTCTCTCACGTCAGATAGTCAGATATATATGACGCATCTTGCTCTTCAAATGTTGGCGCAATTCATGTGTAGATTCTTCTTGCTGATGAACACTTTGCTTAAGTTACCAGAGCATCACTCTACATCCATATATATTCATTTTGTAAAGCAGATTAAGATTAATGGCAGCTTGGAGCTAATGTCATATTCTGCAAAAAATCTTTTACATGGCTGTAAGAACGAAGAACGTTAGAGGTAGGAATCAGAGATCTTGAAACTCTAATCCACTGAAGTCTGACCAAACGAGCAAACATTGTGTATTTTCAAGTTCCTGCCATAAGTAGCAACATCTTCTTGTTGTCAGCATATGTTGGAAATCTTTTAAGGAGATGGTATGAATTTTGCTATAATTCTACCATGAGGGATAGGACACCCAGTGTGTAGCAGTTTAAATTTACATCAGTTGCGAGCCACCTTAACTTATTATTTTTTGTGTCTTGAACTTGTTTTTACTTAAAACACAACCACCTTTCAATGTTTCGTAATTTTGAAATTTTCAGTAGTGAGCAACTTTAAGTGAAGATCCACCTTAACTGGTAAAGCTAAAGGTGGTTGTGTACGAAGTAAAAACAAGTTAAAGACAAAAAAATTACGAAACATTGAAAGGTGGTAGGGTACGAAGTAAAAACAAGTTCAAGACACAAAAAAGCAGTAAGTTAAGGTGGCTCGCTACTGATATAAATTTAAACTGCTACACACTGGGTGTCCTATCGCTCATGATTGTACCGTGAATTATACTTGAATTTTAAGCTTTTTCAAAATTGTATTGCTGAGTCATTTGATAATTTTCATTTGAGGTCATGACGTCATCAAATTTCTAAGTCGCAAAAAATAAGAGTGAACGACGTGTGCTTGACACCATACTTTTAGACCCTCAAATACTGCGGTTTTCTTCAAAATTATGCAATGTTTCCTCCTAAACGTTAGAAGTTATGATGGTTTTAACTTTTAAACAACTTTGCTAGAGTAACTGGGTAAAAGTTTTGGTTGGGTAACTATGATAAAATGATTAGAATGTCAAAGCAATCAACCATGAAATTATATCAAAGTACAAAAGTTTGTTTCAGCCATTATTTCCGAAGAAAGATGGAAAAACCATTTACGTTGTCCTATTTAAAAATCAAGATTGTAATTTGCTTTCTCGTTCAAGCTCTCTGTCCCTTGCCTAACCAACAGGAACCAAAGCTGAACGATGGAATATGTTCAAACCTGTGTTGATACAAGAGATCTTAAATATCAATTCAGCCTACCTTTAATCCAAGCAAGCAGCCGAAAATTCTTTAATGATTATGAATCGAATTTACAGAGTTCTCCAATACATTTCTCAGCTATTTGGGAGTTATGTGCTTTAAATTCAATTTCATAAATTAATCATCTCGGTAGATTTTATTTGCTTATGGACTACTTTGTACAGACGCCTATATTCTTTCACTATTCAGCTTTATATCTGGAAGTTTATTGTTCCTAATTAAATAGATAGGAGAGGAGAATTGGAGACAGATGACGTGTCCTGTAGAATAGTGAATGATGGGATTCTGTAACGATACATATCTTGATCGTCCTCTCCTGCAAAAGGAATCGGCTGTTATATCAGCAAGACGCGGACGTCTTTGAAAAGGTGGCTACTTTTTTATGTTTTAGAGCATTCTAATTTTCCATATTTTTCCCCTCCAGAAAGCTGCTCACAGACAGACAAATTCCCTAACAATAGTTTGTATTCTCGCATTGCCATCATCTGTGAATATGTTCGTATTGCATTTTGCTTCCCTTCTCGACGTCCTATTTTTTGCAGTCCGGCCTTCAAAAGAATACTTTTCAGGTTGTCAGTTTCAGAATAGAAGGTAAAATAAATCTCTTGAGACTTGCAAAAGTTCTGAAGTTGATTTCTCTTTGTAATTTACATCATCGAACAAAAGAATTATGCTGGCGTCTTCTTGACTCGCGTCTTCTTGCTAAAACAGCCTAATATCCTCCTGATCGCCACATTTCTGGATGACGTGACCAATTGTGATCAGTTTATCCAAATGATGTCAGCATGAGATACAGTGGTGGTGCAGGAATGGCGCGACAGGGGGGCTTAGGGGGCAGAATCCCCCACGAATTCACTGAACCTCCTGTCAGCAATTAAAGTTTTGCAAATTTCTATGCACTGTCGGCACTTAGGACTTACATGTATGCGTTAAAGGAGTGTGGTCGCATTCTAAGCCAATCTGAAGGCAGTGCAGTGGTTTGTAAAAATTCACTCGCTTCGCTCACTGTCGGCACATACTTTTGTCCCCTCAGCATTTCTTCCCAGGCACTATCTATGTGGCCGTGTATGGGGCTTATGAGGGAGAGGGAGGATTTCAAACACCATAGAAAGCGTGTCAGATTTGCTCATCTACGAAGCAAGAAAAGGTCCCCAGCCCCACTGTATCGACTTTATGGGAATAAGTGATGTTTCAGGTACGTTTTAGAAGACTTTTTAGGAATAAATTGAGAACTAAGAATGCTAGAAGCTCAGAAATGCTGAAAACGAACAAAGGTCGCGAGTTTGAGGCGCCATAGCTCTTTGGAATCGGGAGATATTTTGATCGGCATCCAAACTTGAATGCCCAAACGTATGGAGAGTAGATTTTTTCAAAAACATTCGGAAAATTTCAAGCAGTTTTTTGTCTTGGTTGCGTTTTATGAGGGTAGGTAAAATTCAGAAAAATCTTCACACGTTTCTTTTGTCTTCCTCACTTATTCGCCATTTGATTGGTCCACAAAAATGAGGTTTTGGCGATCTCCGGTCATAGGCCACGAGCAAAATTCGGCTAAAACATTTGATTCCTATCTTTAGCGACAATAGATAGTAATCTTTATACCCAAACTCTTGATATTCATCCTATGCACCATTATGAAAGGTCATCTGGATCCATTTTTTCGTCTAAATATACTTAGCTATTCTTCTAAATCCCGCCAAGAAAATGGGACTCCAAGTAAATTTTCAGGACGAAGAACAAGATTGACACACTAACGTCTTTCAACTGAGTAAAAGTGATATCGAAAGTCGTGAACCCGGATCCTAGACATTGAAGTCCTCTGCATCTTCCATTCTATGATGCCAATTGATTTTGCAAGGAAATCTACATTGGAAGATCTTTAAATCAATCTTGGAAGATCTTTGTTGCCGTTTATTTCTGGCTTGGCTTGGCTTGGCTTGGCTTGACTTGGCTTGGCTTGGCTTAGCTTGGCTTTGCTCGGCTTGGCTTGGCTTGGCTCGGCTTGGCTTGGCTTGGCTTGGCTTGGCTTGACTTGGCTCGGCTTGGCTTTGCTTGCCTTGGCTTGGCTTGGCTTGGCTTGGCTCGGCTTGGCTTGCCTTGGCTTGCTGTGCTTGGCTCGGCTCTGCGTGGCTTTGCATGGCTTGGCTTGGCTTTACATGGCTTGGCTTGGCATGGCTTGGCTTGGCTTGGCTTGCTTTGCTCGGCTTGGCTTGGCTCGGCTTGGCTTGGCTTGGCTCGGCTTGGCTTTGCTTGCCTTGGCTTGGTTTGGCTTGGCTCGGCTTGGCTTGCCTTGGCTTGCTGTGCTTGGCTCGGCTCTGCGTGGCTTTGCATGGCTTGGCTTGGCTTTGCATGGCTTGGGTTGGCATGGCTTGGCTTGGTTTGGCATGGCTTGAAGGGAATCAAAAGCCACTTGAGGTCAAATTCTAGCCAATGAGATAGCATTTCCTGCAGACGAAGATCATCTACCAAAATATGGCTTTAATGCCTGGTTCACACTGGAATCAAACAACTTAGAACTGGGATAAAGGTGCGTTCTCCAAGCACGTTTTGAGCGCGTTTGTAGCGAGCTATTAGTATGCCATCGTTTCCGCATCAAACTGCTCAACTTCTAATTCCATCAAAACATCTTCAAATGCCCGATTTCTAAATTTGAGGCAAAAATGTCTCCCATATTTGCTGGTCGCATTTGTGCAACCCAACTTGATTCAACCAGTGTGAACTGAGCTTTCAGGCATTCGGTGCCCCCCTCCCCCAAACGCTGGACGCCTTCAGCGGTCTCATCTTCTCACGTCACTGGATGCACTTCCCCCGGCCATGCGTCCCCCGGCAACCATGCCACTGGTTAATTTGTTGTGAACGTGGTTCGACCTGAACCTGGACTTTGACAAAGGGACCTGTTTGAATGAAGGAATATTCTAAAAATTCCGAATCCTTTTGCATGGATATCAGGAATTTTCTAAGCCATTTGTATGAATTTCGTCGACTTGAGGATGGTCTATTCAAATTTCTTCAGTAATGATAGAAAGTATGAATCAGATTTCTTCTTCAAGCGTTTTTCTTGAAAGGAAGCATTTCGATCAAAATTCATTCCAGTTAAAAAGATTTTCTTTACCCCTAATCCCCCAAAATGTGTTGTTTCTACCTCAGAGCTCAGAAACCTTGCCCGCAAACTTCCTATTCGCGCACTTGCCTTGAATGCCCTGTAAAATGGCATTGTTGTCACGGCAGACAGGCAAGTAGTATAGTAATGGCGAGAACAACTCCCTTGCAAGGAGATGACACACCTGTGTACATTTTCTCATAGTAGAAGTGAACTTCCCTGTGTTTTTTCTACCAGTATTTGCCGTGAGGAAGTCATATATCGGTAATACATACAAGGACTCCTGTCGTAAGTCTAAAAAGAAATCTAAGATAGGACCAAGTATTGTTACAGGTAGAGGTGAGAGAAACTTTCTCTGAAACATTTAGCAGGGACATTTCATTGCACACTATACTTAAAACGTTGTACCAGTTATCTTTATCTTCCAGCTTTGTGTGGAAGTTGAACAGGCGGCTGTTTAGTATGACATAACAGGTCTCAATAGAGGGAAAACGTTAGGATGAATGTATTGAGTCTAGTGTCACAGAAAGCTTCTTAATGCGTAGCAACGTAATGAGACAGGAGTACAAACAGCATGGTCTACAGCACCTCATGCTATGACTTTGTGCAGGAATCTTGTACTAGCAGCATGATTTGGAGGAAAACTTGCAGATGTTTCTGTTCTCTGTGGGATGGATCTCTTCATCAGTTTTGATAAAGCTTCCTCTGTCAATGTTTCGTAACATTCAAATATGATGACTCGTGTCTTTGTTTTAAAATGAATACGTACTGGTCTACAGTAGTCTTGGTAAAACTAGAAATGTCGGAAGTTAAGAAACATCTGATTAAGGGATACCGAAGGTGCAGTAGTTAAACCGAATGGGAATAACTTTAATTTTCTATTTCGAAGATGTCATATTTCTTAGTTCTTTTGCATATTTTGGCATCGTTGTTTGGTCTTCCCAAGAACCGAACTGAGTAGTGCGACGAATGCGACGAAATGTTTTGTGATTATTCAACGTTACTGTTTATTGCAGCAATTAGCTTATCTTCCCTCTTCCAGGGTTTCAGATTGTTGTTGTCGTTTTTCTTGCAGGATTTAACAGTTTTCTCCCTAGCAACAGGTCAATTTGGTTCTTATTTTACATTAGATAACAGTTATCTTTCCACAGATTACACTGTCTATGATGCGTTTGTGGGTCTTATTGCGATAAGTCAGTTTTAAGCCTGGTTTCCATGTAGCCGTAAGGTGCCGTAAGATTGCCAGTGGCAGTCTTCTGCCATCTTCCATCTGCTATGCCCCAGGTACCGCAACCATCGTGGCTGAAGTGCCGTAAGATACCGGTAACTATGCCGGTAACTAAGGGATAGAATGAAGACAATGAGAGATAGAACAAGAAAGACAATGATTTGCTGTTTCCATATAAGATTTCATGGCTGCAGATGCCGCAAGGATTTAGAAAAGTTGAAATGAGTCAACTTTTTCCAGGTCATTACGTTACCGTAACCATCGTGGTTGCAGCTGCCGGCGGTACCGGGAGAAATGGTTTCCATATAAGTTGAAATGGTTGCGGCATGCCGGGGGCAGGGGGCATGCCGGCGGCAATGGTTCCGGCAATGCCTGCGGCAACCTTACGGCACCTAACGGCTATATGGAAACCAGGCTATAGAAAGCAATTTTATCATTGTACCTAAACCAGTGTACTTGCGTCTTTTGGTGCAGGCCTGTGCATTGAATCGATCAATCGAAGGCCTGAATGTAAGACAATGGAAGAAGTTAAGTAGAATTCTAGCAAGTAAAAGGTCCATTACAAAGAATAGATAGTCGATTATTGTCTTCACCTGCATTCAAGGTTTCGTTTCAAGGTGGTCCATGTAAATCGATTATTTTCTCATAATCGGTCATTAAAGGGAATCGATTAGTGACTCCCACTCGATTATTTCAGCGATTTCGATTATTACCTGTAGTCGCTTACTCGATTATTCGGCACTAATCGTGCGTGGGTTAGGCCAAATCCATAGTAAACGATTAATTTGAACTTGACGGTCAATCATTTAATCGAGGGTCTATTCTGAAGACATATTCTCAGGAAATTGCCTTAAAAAATGTTGGCTTTGGACCCTTGGAGGGAGTCAAGCGTAGAGGGCTGAATGCTGAAAGCAAGAGATGAGTTATGTTTTTGCCTTTCGGCCTGTGTGGTCACATTGTCAGGGTTAGATGTCTAGGGTGTAATCATCGAGATTATTGGGTTTGATTCCTTCAAAGAGCGAGCTAGCACTTTTTCATGGATTTTTTCGAGTTACTAGTGTACACCTTGGCAAAAATAGAGGGCAAATCGTATTGCTTGCAATGTAACAGAGCTACCATACGAATAGAGCTACCTCTTGGTTAGACTTATGACGATGAGTCCCTTATATCCCTGCGGTTCCCTTATATCCCTGCGGTAAACCCAGAGGCGGATCCAGACTATTGCTATTAATGCTCAAGCATCAGTCAGATTTTCAAAACAATAGTAATAATTTTTTATGTAAGTAGTTGTTAGATTAGAGACCCGTTGGTAATTTGTCGATTCTGGCAACGAAAACGAGGCTCAAAACCCATACAGAAAGCTTTGATGTCGAGAAGTACTGCGAAGGAGAAAGCATATTTGGTAGACCACTTTTCTTGATATTTACTTTTGTCCTGTCCGTCGATACAAAGGCTGGCATTCCGAGCAACAGTGGTCCGCAAATTACTATGATCAAACGCACGTCAGCTATGGACTTGTATAGGCAAATTTTAGCGGGAGCAACAGTGAGATTTGAAAATATGGCTGATAGCCAATCAGAATTAGAGTTGACTGATGCTCGATTTTGGCGGGAGCAACAGTGGACTTTGGCCTCCAGAGCTGTCTTTTGTTTTCTTGGTTTTATCGAGAAGCTACGAGAAGTCTCTCGCCTGCCTATGGTCAGAGGAAGATGGCCGCGACTTCGATAGCGTTTGATGTTGAATAAGTTGTGAAGAGCATCACACAGTCAGAACAGAAGAGAAGGGATCGATAATGGAAAGAAAACAAAGTCTTTTGACTGGAAGGAGAAATAGAGCCTCATCACGACATAAAAGGTGGCTATAAAGGGGCAGAACGAATGTGATGTCCTTCGATTTTCCACAGTGAAGTTCCCACTTCCCAGAGACACGGAGTTATAGGAAAGGGCAAGACAGGGCTCAAAACTTTCGTCCCGTTTGGTATGTTGAAAACTTCCCAGTTACGCAGTTACTGGTTATGTTATTAATGCTTCCAATTCTGTAATTTTATGAAGTCAATCAATCTTTCCGTGAAAATTTCTACAGCAAATTCTAATTTGTGTACACCAATTGTGTGTGTGTCACGTCCTTTCTAGAGATGTATGTTAAACAAAGGTAACAAGAATATCGCTTTGATCTTGTGCGATTGCTCTACTTCTTATTGAAAGACAATGATTGCGCAGAAAGTATGAAAGGCTCTTCTGTGTCTTTATAACATGCTACTTTTGTAGTGTTTTGAATAGGAATACATAGGAGCAGAATTTAATTCAAAGCATTGCTGAGCCGAACACAAACAGAGAACACTTCGTAGCCTGCGTGCAGTTCTACAGTCAGTGTGTGTGAAGGAGCAAAAGAAGAAGAAAGCTTTCTGTTCTCTGTTCCTCCTCCGCACTGACCGTAAGGTCTTCACTCATGCTGCGTTTTGGCAGTTAGCAAGACATGAAAATGACCCAATGGACTGAGTTTGTGAAATGTTTCAGCTTAGGAGGGTTTAAACTAAACTTTGTTGCAAATTGATGTCTAATATTGTCGTTTCCCCGAGTTTCCTTTCAAAATTAGGGCATTTCCCGCTATTCAAAAAGGGCGTCGTCCCAAAAAAGTTTCCCAGGCGCTTTCGATTTTAGCATATTTGAGCTATAGCCAGATTTATCCCTGGATCCGCTCCTGGGTAAACCTTGCTCAAGAGGAACTCATAATGAAAAAGTGAAAACCTTGGCCCTATTTTCTTCAGTCATCAATGGAATTATGAAAGAATCACGGCTTCGAATCTCGATCCCGTGGGAGTGTTTCAATTGTTCAATCGAATCGAACATTGTATCACATTTACACCTTAACAATAGTACTTCACAAATCTCGCAATCTGATTGGTACGTTAGGAATTGCGAAGTTTGGGCCTAAATAGGGCCAAGTTTTTCAAAATAATACTATGAGTCTCTATTGCCTGAAGCGCCGAATCAAGTCAAATAGCACAGGGCAACAAGAGACTCATCGTCATCAGTCTACTTCTTGGTTGGAACATATCAGCTGTGTCTGTCATACTCGATATTAACACCACAAGTTCTTTGATACTTTAAGGATACCGCCGAAGTGATATTGACCTCATCACTGACTTATTTTCCAAACCTTATCTGCTTTTATTTTGAACTTGGTTTGCTCTTGAGACAGCTTTTTGCATATAGTGTTTAACCATAAGATAAGAGAAATAAAGTTATGCAAAATTAACATATCATTATTGCTTTCAATTTAGGCGGCCTTTATTTTGATTTTCTATACGATAGTAGATTGTAACCAGCTTTGATTGTAATTGTATCCAAGGCTTCTGTTACTCCTATGAAAAAATGCCTAGAATAGTAATTGTTATTTCCCTGTTTCATCGTTGCAGGGGGACTTCCTCCTGTGGTAGGAGATGCAGTGCAGCCCTGACGGGCAAACTTTTTGGATCAAAATTTAGGTTTCGAATCTTTAAAAAGCTGGGTGTAAAATTCCATAACATATTTCTTTGAACTAAACGGCTTTAAAGAATCCTGAACCATTTTGCAATAAATCCTCCGTTGGACTTTTCTAAAATCTTCAAGATTTTCAGCTTTACGGTGTTTTTCTTCTTTTTAAGAATTCAGGAAAATTTTCGAAAAAAATTTAAAACTGTCGCATTTTCAAAACTGATGACGAATGATCGAATAATTTTCAAGAAAACCATAGTTTATCGATGCGTACAGTATGGTACCAAGCAAACTCTCTCACTCCTCAGGTTGTGATTTAGAAATTTGCTGACGTCACATCATAAAATGAGCTGAAATACAAAATAGGTAGGTACGTAGGTAATCATATTTAACGTGGCTAGCCTGCGAAAGTCTGAGAGAGACTCGTTTCCAGCAGGGGCCACGGATGTTTTACCATCAACCCACCGCAGCTACCAGATTTCCCTCACATGGCTGTGGTCGACGGACGGCGACCAAACTGTCCAGCGTGGGATTTGAACCTTGGTTGCTCTGAGACCTTCAGTTTACGAGTCAGTCGCCTTAACCACTCGGCCACACGCTCTGTAAGCTATAGGCTGTAATTTCGACAAATATTCAATATTTCTGAAAAGTCCAACGGTAGAATCATAGGAATGTGGCTTAAGTTTCTTTCAAGCCATTCCGTTAAAAGAAATAGGGCATTGACTTTACACTTGCCTTTTTACATCGATTTAAAGATTGAAACCTATGCTTTGGATTAAAGGATATTTGGACCATGATCGGTTTTTGGACTCATGTTCCAGGCAGGAATTATTTGTCTGCCCCTATATTGGTAATATTGTTGCATGGTGTAACTAAAAAGTCCGTGCCAAATCAGATGTCACGTTAACATGTCCGCGATTAAACGCAATTGAAGTATTTTGCATGAATGATAGTGCGTTTTCGCAAATTTCTCATGGCATTTAATGTGAGACGAACTTTGATGCGAAAATAGGTCAAAAGTGAGCGTTGTTGCAAGAGAATTCCACTTACATGTGACTGCAAGACTGACTTTCAGAGTCGAAGGAAATTGAATTCGTAAATTTGTCTCTTCCCACCCTGATTCAAACTGAATCAAGTTACTGAAAATTTTATTGGCAGAAATCATAATATATGCTCTCCATCAGTTTTTCAAGTAAATTACTATCAAAGATGCCTCTGTGCAGTATATTCTAATGCAGCAGGTATCTTGTAACAGCTGCTCGATACCCAGAGACTCCAGATGGTCCTCTACCCCCTGTGTTATGTAACCACAGCCCTTGTTATCTGTGAGAAATTGCGAGAATAGCAGTTTGTTCTATTTATGATTGCAGGCAAAGCACCTATTATTAGAAAGAAGTTCACATATTGGCTGACAGAAATACTATGGAGCTTGATAGTTCGACATTATTTTGAATTCAGTGCAACAAAGATGGATCGAAGAAGGACGATTGATTATCACAAAGCAGCCCAAAGCTTGCTGAAATGGATCAAAGCAAAAATCCCCCATTACAAGGTTTGTAATATCACTACTGATCTAAAAAGTGGAATCGTCCTGTGCCACTTGATCAATGCGATCTCGCCCGATTCAGTTGATCCTAATGTCTTTACGCAGAACATGGACGCAGATGATGTTGTTTTTTATGCTGTTAAGACTGCGAAGGAAGTTCTAGGAATCCCAGCATTGATATATCCAGAAGATATCTTGAACTGCACAGCAGATGAAAAGAGTTTGATTACGTATCTCGCGTTGTTTCGAAGTGCGGACAGAATGCTCGCTCGAGGTATCACACCTGTGTCACCGAAAACACATCATAAGAATGATTTTGTACTGCGTAATGGCTTCCATTCATCTTCAAATCCGCTGCACCATAAATCGATTAGTAAACGCAAGCCGGAGAGTGCTAAAAACATTGCATATGGATTCGGTATTCGTTGCGGTGAAGTCGGCAAACCGACGGAGTTTATCGTCAATTTAGGCCAAGCAACTAAATCTGATTTGCATATTTCAATCAAATGCACCCCTGATGATGAAAAGACTGTGAATATAAAAGCCGAACCGAGACTGAAACCTATAGGAGACTGCAGTTATATTGTGTCATATACTCCAGTTAGGTCTGGTTTTTATGAGATATCAGTTCTGTGTGGCCATAAGCATATTCATAACAGTCCGTTTAAGATATGGGTTAAAGAACCATCCGTAGAGTTCAAATGTTATAAGGATGCTGAACAGGGGTTTTCAATAGAACCAGCGAAGCGACCCTCTGACTCTGATTACCTGCTGTTTTCTGATGACTCAACGTGGCTGTTAAACAGCGCTGATGTGGATAATAATTGTGATAAAGACGCTTATCGGCCTGAGAGTTTGGATACTGTAGATAGCGGTATTGAAAGCATGTTTTCAACAGAGCACTCGACCCATAATGGCTTGCATTTACGTGCTGGAAGCTCCGAAAGGGGATCTACAATAACAACCCATGCATCACCACCAAACTCGACATCCAAAGGAGGCTCCGAATCATCGACTTTCTCAGACGTCGATTGCTTTGAAGTATTTGGTCCTGGCTTGCTATCAGGGGAAGTTGGTGTTATGAGCCATTTTGAAGTCAGGACTCCAAACGGAAGTAATGGGCCCTTATGTGTTCTAGTCACGTGTCCTGCTGTTTCCATACCAACGCCTTTCGTCAATACGAGGTCTGATGGAGATCAGCTTGTACATGATGTGATGTTTTTACCGACCGAGCCAGGCACATATGAAATCGAAATCAAATGGGGTTTGAGATTGATCGCCGGATCTCCATACTGTGTGGTTGTAAATGAGGCTACTGACAATCTAGTTCGGGACAGGATGACGGACTTAGATAGTTTTTTAAATGAAGATGTCAAATGCGAGAAAAAAGCGACCGTATTTTACAGCGCAACAAGCACTGATCGAAGACACACGCGTCGGACAGAATATCTCCGTGCAATACTCGTTAACGAAATTTTGAATTTAAAACTGGAAAGTGTTGCCGTTGATTTAGAACTATCTCCGAATGAACGGCGAAGATTGTTCACGCATGCTGAAAATAGAACGTTACCATTAGTGTACCTTGATGGAAAGTTTTTGGGTGACTTTAATACACTTGTTGGTTTGTATAGAAGAGGACAACTTGCGAAACATGTTGACGAAAAATTTGGTCATGTTTCCTTTAAAGATGGTATAAACTCAGAATTCGTAGATGTAAAGACACTTCGAGAAATTAAGGAGACATTAAATGAATTGAAACAACCAACGTAGGATGTTTGGGTTTATTTACAATGATTAAGAAGTCGTAAGGGTTCAAGTATCAGATACTGAAATTATCCATCGAAAACGAAGAATTGTTTGCAAAATCATCAAAATTTGAATGTTCTACTTATAATTAAATTTCCTGCTTTGTATTTGTGTTAAAGACCCATTTCGAACCAAATTGCCAACCATATGACCAAATTTGTTCGGGCGAGGGACGAAAAAATTTTAACAAGAAAAAGCATTTCTTGAAGGGCCAATCGAGTTTTCCCCTAAAAACGTTGCTTGGACGTTTATTTCTTGGGGGGGGGGTTGCTCAACATCTCATCCGAACCCACCCATTTTTAAGGAAAATCAGTCAAAAGGACCAAAGGTACCCTGGGTACCAGAAAGGGTAGACCAAAGGACTCCTGCTTAGAGAGTTTTGGCCCAAAGACCCATTCATATTGGAGGCACATACCCATGCACTCAACTTGCTTTGTACTGCCCGGGAGAACACAGCTTCCACATTTAAAAGATCATAACATCAAAAGTGTTCGATGGATTGCAATGCACTGATTCTGCTTGATAGTCAAGAGATTAAGGTACTTATGCTATCTTTCTTGCTTTCTTACGAACACTGGAATTATTGGTTGTTTATTAATTCCCAAAAATTTCGGACGTATTATTTTTGGACATTTAATTTTCGGACAAAAATTTTCGGACGAAATCATTATAAACTGCGGACAATTTCGGAAAAATTTCGGACAGACATTTTCTAACGGGTGAATAAAATTTCGGACACATACCATTTGATAGTCAGTGGACCAATCGCAGAATAGACGTAATAAAATTCTTTCACTCCATGTCTCAAAACGAAGACTAGCATAGTAATCAAGTATAGAATACAGGCATGATCAGAAGAATCATAAATTGAAGTTGGGACAGAAAAGACTAGTCCCTATTAAACAACAACAACATCAACGCAGTAATGAGGGTAGCAAACAACAGTGATAGATGTCAAATACACGTCATTTTTATAAGGATATTATAAAGGGAATAAGTGAAACATGTTAGAATGTGTTAATAATTTCCTCTTAGCTCTTTTGGCGGTCTGAGAGCTGAGCTTTACCAGGGTTGCCAGAAATGAATTCTAAATATATGCCAAAAAGTGCCAAAAACAAGCCACATGGCTGAAAAATAAGCCAAAATCGACATATCTGTGCATAACGTTAATATTCCTTTACTGCGCATGCCCAGTACTTTCAGCCGCGCATGACATCATTGGCTATCTTCGCAATGCATGCCCAAACAAGCCAATTTTTTATGTTTATCAGTTCCAGTGCTGTTCAACTAGATATGAGAGCCAGTGATGGCCTAATTTGCTTAAATTATGCATTGTCACACAACAAAAAGACTTTGAAAAAGAAACTTTTGAAAGGAAAACAGATATTTAAAAAAGGCCAAAATCGTAAAATTTGGCTTGAAAAAGCCAATGTGGCAACCCTATCTGAGGCAAATGAAATTACTGAAAATTGAGCCGCACACGACAGCATTATTATTTTAGATTGATGGTGTATTTTTTTCAAGTCTTTACTACTGAAAATTGGACCATTTTTGCATTCACTCTTTCAAGTTTCAGAAATAAGATATTGCTCGTCTATGGGCAAAGTTTCTGTTAAAATATTTGAAAATTATTATGCTCATCTTTCATTGAGACATTGCCTTTCCTTCATTGAGATTTCCTGGGCCCTGCCATAACAACAATCGTAATCTTATAGTAGAATTTCATTTCTCATCCAAAGAAATTTTTTTGACATTGTGGTTTGCCATACAATTAAATTTTTGGACCACTAAAAATATCGGACACTTAAATTTTCGGAAAATTATATTTTCGGGCTACTCTGTTGTCCGAAAATTTTGGAAACTAATGTAAGTTGTTTTTCCGAAGCTTTTTCGTCCGAATGTTTTTGATTCTAATGTAAAAGCATTATTGATAATCATAATGAACCTAAATGCACTTACATGAAGGTTAGCATTTTATGTACATCTTATGCACAGAAAGCTAGCGTTTCCTGTTGATTTGTAATAAGAGCAATAACTAAAAGAATCTCAACATTGTCCATTACACTGCAATAAGAAATTGTTCCCTGCAACTGTTCGTATTTCATCTTTTCATTCATTCAGTGCCCCACTTGGGTGAACAACAGAGTCCTTAATCCCAAGTATATGATTGACAGCTCTCTTCATCTTTGGAGAAAAAACAATGCAGAAGATTGGATGGACGACCAAGAATAATGGCAGACACAATGAAGAAACATCTTTCACCCAAAACATTTGTGTACATGTAATTGAATCAGCATAGTGGAAGATGAATAAAAGTACGCCTGGAAGAGATGAGAACATCTTTTATCGATTAATATAAGTGCTTAATGTTTTGGATGTTGAACGTTGCATTTTTTGCAGCTACGAATTGATTTTCTCTCCTTTCAGGGTAACAGGTTAATTTGTTTCTCTTACAGTATTTACCAGGTTTCCCCCTATTTGCAAGTTAAATCTGGTTGCTCTTCATTTGATGGACTTAATAGTTTCTTTCCTTGGATTACAATGTCCAATCTTGCATTTGTGGGTTTGCGGGGTTTGTTTCAACGAGTCTGTTATTTAGAGCACTATTCAAATTCTGTACAACAATTTTTCTATTGAAACCAATTATTGTTTCCACCAGGCGCTAACTCGCGTTGACTCGCGCTAAATAGCGACACAGGTGGCGCAAGAAGAATACCTAATCTGTACGATTTGAAGCAGAAAATTTGGTAGAATTTCCAAGAGACTAAGTTCCCCTATTTTCGCTCAAATTTCAAATTTCTTTCAATTTTGGAACTCAGCCCTTCAAGTTCTTTCAATCGATATCTGTTTTGACAACGTTTTGATGCGAAATACAAACAAGGGCCAAAAAATTTTATGTACATGATATCATTTTTGGTAAAATTTTATTGTAGGTTATTTCTGGTTCTTTTCAAAGCATAAAGCTACAGCTGCCCATTTTTCTTCATTCTGTGCATCTTTGATTGTTCTCAGATTTTTCATGACATGATCTATGCTAGCAAACACACTTTCGGGACTGTTGAATTGTCTGCCATCTCTATATGTCTACCGAGAGCTACCTTATGATAGTTGGGTCTGCACCACTAAGCTGTCTTTCGCTAAGAAATTGAGGCAGAGGTATAGCACCTCAATTCCGAAAGGATAAACAAAGACTGCTCAGTTATTCGAAGGGATAAGTGAAATGCAATAGAAGGGTAACCTGTTGTTGCTAGAATACAGCAGTACGGAGATTATCTCCCCATCACAAACGTCCACATTACTTCCAGTAAGGGGGTACGCATTAACTTCAAAATGGGGGATCCGTACCAACATTTCTTGTCTGAGATTTGACGTTAAATTAATGTTTGGGATCTGTGAACAACAACATCGACAAAAATTCAATAATTGGGGACTACAAATCGGAAGTCAGGAAGCATCGTGAAGTTTGATGCGATTCATATCTATCTGTAAATTTACTGCACATCAACCTACAATTAGGTTATTACGTGCAAGTCCAGGTTAGTATATTAGTGTGTCCAATTGTCAATAAATATCAAATAACTACATTTAAACAGAAAAAAATAAAGGTTTTTATTTAAAAATTATATTGCATTTAAAATGTTGTTTTAAACTGAAGCCTTTTTTAAATATCCTCGTTAATATCTTTCCACTAACTTAATTGCTTCAACTTGGTTTCTAGTGTTGGTACAGGTTGACTCTTTAAATTTTGTCTTGGGAATGTCTACTAAACCATTCATAATTTCATATGTCATTGCCACTTTTGCTTTCGCTCTTCGTTCAGTTAGAGACTCCCATCCGAGGTCTGCACGTGATTATTCCACGACAGTTTCTTTTGCAGGGTGACACCAAGGTATTTTTTGGTATCCACTTGTTTAAGGTTATGATCTTGCATCGTGTATGAAACATCTAGTAGATTTCTTTTATAAGTTACTCTTAATAGTTCGCATTTTTCAGGGTGGAAGGACATGAACCACTCTTCTGCCCATTTTTGCAAACTCTTGATGTCTTCTTGGAGAATACTTGCATCTTCCTGGTTCTTTATACTCCGATAAACAATACAATCGTCTGCAAATAGACGCACATGGCTTTTTACTTCTTTTGGTATATCATTGATAAATATTGTAAATAATATGGGACCTAGTACGGAGCCCTGTGGGACACCAGATGTTACATTTATTTCATCAGACCTGCTGCCATTCAGTACTACTGCTTGAGTGCGATCTGACAGAAAACTCCGGATCCATTTGTTTAACTGACCTCTTATTCCACAGAAAGCCAATTTTTGCAGAAGTCTCTGATAAGGCACTTTATCAAAAGCTTTTTGTAGATCCAGCAGAATGATATCGATTTGCTCTCCCTTGTCAAGAGATTTTACTATGTCATCAACACATAGGAGTAGTTGTGACTCACATGATCTACGTCTTCTGAATCCTTGTTGTGCATCAGTTAAGATTTTATTGATTTCAAGATGATCCATTATACTTGAGCAAATGATGTGTTCTAATATTTTGCATGTTATACACGTCAAGGAGATTGGTCGATAGTTAATTGGATTGGCTTTGTCGCCTTTTTTAAAGAGTGGTGTTACATTAGCTTTGGACCAATCTGATGGGATAACCCCTTGGTCAAGCGAATATTGAAATAGCTTTGTCAAGACAGTGGCAATTTCGTTAGCATGGTCTTTTAGCAGTCTCGATGGTATCTTGTCCGGGCCAGATGCTTTATGCACATCAAGGTTTTTAAGTATTTTGAGCACACCAGCATTGTCAACTTTAATGGGTGCCATGTCAGGAGTGTTGCTAGACCCTATGTTAGGAACTACTGTGTCCTCTTCATTGTTGAAACAGACTTAAACTGTTTGTTGAGAATATTAGCTTTGGATTTGTTATCAGTGTATGTGATGCCATCATCTGCTCTCAGGGAGGAAACACCGAATGACTCACATTTCTTGCTTTTTATGTAGGACCAGAATTTTCTTGGTTTTGATTCAAGCTCAGGGGCAACAGTGGACGCAACATAATTATTATGGGCCCTTCTGCATTCTTTATTCTGTTGTTTCTTCAGTGCTTTAAAACGTGACCAGTCCTTTTCCTTCCCAGATTGTTTCGCTCTGTTTGGCATAGCAGTTAACCATTCAATAAATGTCTGGATTGCTGCACGGACATGTTCGGGATACTGCGAATTTCTCCTTTTGTCTGTCACAAAGGAAAAGGCGTTAAATCTGATGGGCTCGCTGATCAATAGGATAAGCAAAGCGCGTCGGGGTATGCGCAATTTCGCAAAGGACGATTTTTTTACAAGAATGTGCACTTAGATTTCTTTATAATGATCATGTCAGTTCGTGTAATGATCTTCTACTGAAATTGCAACGATTTACGATGCATTCCCGACCTAGATCTCTTTCTTTGGAAATTTTTAAAACTTTGCATGATCTGAATCCATCCTTCATGAAAGATATTTTTCAAATCAGAACCTCTAACTATTCATCTCGAAATCCTCATAATCTTACTCATTATAGGCCAAATCAGGTTACTTTTGGCACGAATAGTCTTAAATCCTTAGGACCTCCGATTTGGAACTGCTTACCAGAGGAGCTAAAATCGGCGAATAGCCTCAATATATTCAAGAGCTTAATAACTCAATGGAATGGTCCCACATGCAACTGCAATGCCTGTCGTTTTATTGTAAATATTGTATAAACAGCATTGAAAACAATTATTAGCTTTATTTCTTTTTTATTAATTATGTCCATAGATATTGATTAGTTCGCTTGTACATATGTATATAGCTGACTAGAAAAAGAAGTAATAATTCGATGTAAAGTAAAGTTACAGCAACAACAACTATAACAACAACAACAATAACAACAACAACAACAACAAAGGAAGAATGAAGGGCGATAACCGTGAGGTCGACGCTAGACGTACTCCAAAGCGCTTGGACGGACGCCTGGCAGAGAAAATCCGAAGACCTCCGCTAAAAGTATCCCGAACGAGGGAGCTCTATTGGCACACTGGCCCCATGTCTATTTCGTCCACTCATTTAACATGTAAAAACAATTCTTGGGGTTGTGTTTCACATTTTGACTGAGTTCTACACTATGGGATGACCTGCTGGTGTGGTGGTTTGATACAAAAATTTGAAACGTGTGTAATACCTGAAGGGATAGCACAGCAAAAATAAAGCATTGTTTTGTAGACCGTTGCCTTTGCTTCTTCGCGAGCACACATAATATTTGCTTGAACAACATTCTCGTTCATCTCGACGACTTCCACTGGTGGAATTTTCTCAATTACAATTGCATTCGGTGACAGGCCATCTTTTCGGAAAACTTCAATATCATTACTATTTGTTGTCGTTTCTTTTGTGACATCAGCTATAAAGAAAGAAACGCAATTTAGAGGAAGTTGCCGGCAGATGTAATGGAAAAAAGGATCCTTATGTAGTGAGGCTAGCTGAAGTTACGCTTATTTCATTGAGTTGAATTGCTGTTGTTGTTGTCACTCCACTGAGGGTCTTGTTTCCCAAGAGCTGTAAGAATAGCAAAAAAACAATAGGTGACGAGATTCTGTCGCCCCGTCGTCCAATGGTCAGAATTTAACTTACAAGAGGAAGGCGATTTTTGCTACCGGGTGTCCCAGAAAAAACGCAACAGATTTGAATGATTCTAATGGAAGCTGTTTCATACTTGCTAGCAAACAATTATTTTTATTGAAATCTACAATTATCAGAATAATTTTGATATTTTTTCCAGTATTTTTGGTGACTTGGTTGTAAAGTTAAAAATCAGCAAAGTTCAAAATTGCTTCCAGGTCGAAACCAAAGCTGCTGCATTAGCAATAGTTGATTAAATTGCCAAATCATAAAAAAATGACAGTCTTGGCAATTACCGAAGATTGCTGACAAGTGCTCAAAAACAAATGTTAATTGAACATTGAACAGATACTTGTACGTGGATTTCAGTCATGGCGAAGTTGCATTTTCTAAAATGACTAGGCCATTCTTACAGTTATGCTTTCGATTGGAAATGAACACTGAGAGCTCCCTCGAAACTAGATAACTCACAAATCATTAAGGGGTCTCTTTGTCACAGTTTCTTGATCAAATTATGTGCTTGTCTGTAATCCTGTAAAGTTGCAGATAATGCCACGCTTGTAATTTTGCATTATGCTTTACACTAGCTTTGGGAGATCTGGTTTTGCCATGACAGCAAATTTCGAGTTTGTTGATTTATAACTCTGCAACCAGGTCACCTAAAATTCTGAAAAATATCTCAAAATTCAATCTAATTATTGTAAATTTCGAGAAAAATAACTATTAAGTTTTAGTCTAAAACAGCTTGTATTAGAATTTTTTAAACATGTTGCGTTTTTTTGGGACACCCGGTATTATGGCAAGAATGAGCCTTTACCGAAGTACTGGTACCTAAAATTATGGCACAGCATTTCTAGAAAACTGATTTTTAGGGCATTTCAGACCCAGTGGCTGTGAGAAAACGTTGCAGATGCTGGCAAATGCAAAACTACGACATGTAGTCAAGTCTAATGGCGCTCCGGTCAACAGAGGCTCACAACATTTCTTTGAAAAAACCTGACTCTAAGCCCAAACTCTGAGCTTGCCAGACTAATGACAATGAGTCCCTTGTATCCTGTTGCAGACCTTGCTCAATAGGAACTCATAATGAGACAGAGAAAAAGCTGACCCTATTTTCTGCATTCGACCGATCGAATCATGATCGAGCGACTGCTTCGCCTCTGTTGAACGGGCACTCCTCAGAGAGGAAACGTGACAAAAACCAGGCTAAGACAGTTAATCAACGAAACTTGGTATACTCGCCGATCCCAACTCCTAGTTCTGAAGAAGAAAGTTCACTTTATCTGATGAGTGTGAAATAAGTCTTTCAACGCTACATTTCCCATGTCTTTAAGATCAAAACATGCCAGAGAAATCTTCTACTGCCTACCTCAGCAATTTCGTCCATGATCAAGACAACTGCATCTTTCGAACTGAAAATTCTACAGCATTCCTCTTTACCAAATGTCGCGCAATATGATTGGTACTCTTGGAATTGCGTAGTTTCCTAAATAGGGCCAGGTTTTTCGGAGTAATATCATGAGTCTGTTGACCGAAGCGCCATCATCAAGTCGGAGGAGCACTGGGAAACAAGGGACTCCAGATCATAAATCTTTGAGAATGAGACTAGAGTACCAATCAGATTGCGAGATTTTTGAATAACTATGGTTACGGCAGATGTGATAGAAGTTTTGATTCGATTAAAGAACTGATAACATTCCCAACGGGATTCGAAACGGTGATCGTCTTTCCATTGATATTGATGATTCCAGAAAATAGGGTCAGCTTTTTCACGGTTTCATTGTAAGTCCCTGTTGAGCAAGGTTTACTGCAGGGACACAAGGGACTCAACGTCATAAGTCTAACCCATACCTTGACCATCTTCTTCAAGAGGCAGATAGACGAAAAAGTAGGCAAACGTTAAACTTGTAACAGCAACAACACAATACACTGTCGTTTGAATCTTCGTCATCAGAGACATCCCTGTTAATTGAACGCATGAACCAATGATTGCTCCAGTTATCCACGTTGCAATTACGATGACTTTGTAGATTGTCGAATACTTTCCACTGAATTCCTTTGCAACAGACAATCTATCAAACATCTGCATGAGAACTATTGCAAAAATGCACATCGTTGCAACGAAGTGAATCATAAACCACACAAAGTGGCATGCATGTAAAACAGGGACAACTGATAACCTCTCTTTGTATGCGTTAATACCTGTCGCATTCAAAGCATGAAACCTGGATGGTGAAAGAAATAAAGTCATTTATAGTGAACAATCTATGAAAGTTATGTAGCAGGACTATTGCAAAAGTGCGAAATCTTTGCAAAAGATGAATTTCATTTCATTTCAACTTTTTTATCCATGGTAATCCACTCAGTTATACACTGTTTTACAGGGAGCCATGCAAAACAAAAACCTAATTATAACTAAAATATACAAACCCTATTTACAAAAATCTAAGGCTTGGATCAAACGTCGCATTTTACATGTGTCGAATATAATGTCAATATATTCGACTGTGATGCGGTTGAAAACGTGCTTTGCGTCAAACGTCGCATTTTACATGTGTCGAATGAAATCTATGAACGAATCCACTTCAGTCATACATGAAGTACTTTAATATTGGCGCCAAATGCAAATACAAGGAAGCAAAATCAAAATGGCGCCGAAGCGTCCGATGCTTTTGCAGAAAATGATAAATGAACAAAGACGAAGGCGAAGATTATTGCAAGAAAGTTTGGCCATAGCTACAGCAAGAAGGCAGTTACTACTCAAAACCTGTCTCCTTGTTCTACTGTTAATTTTTAAAGGTAAGTGTAGCACAGAAAGAGTTTGCCACAGATCATGCAGGAGGCTTTTAAGGGCAAACACAGGCTGGTGGAGGATGGTGTGGGAAAGCTATAGCGACAAGCGATTTAAGCAAACATTTCGGGTCAATAGAAGTACATTCAATATCATATTATCACGCATTCGGCATAGACTGGAGCGAGAAACTGTCACTGAAGAACCAATCTCCCCTGAGTTCCGTTTGGCTATATGCTTGTATCGACTTGCAAGAGGCGACTATATCTATAGTATCGCAGAAATGGTTGGACTAGGGCAGTCAACTGTGTCGACAATAATCAATGAAGTGAGTGAGGCGATAGTCACATTTATGTGGGATGAGTTCGTTGGCATCCATATGCCAAAATCAGAGAAGGACTTTAAAGAGAAGATCTTAGATATGGAAGAGTTATGGCAGTTCCCTTTTAGCTGGGGTGCAGTAGATGGATGCCACATACCTATCAAATGCCCTCCTGGGGGAAATGAAGCATGCAAAGAATACCATAACTTTAAAAATTTCTATTCCATTGTGCTTATGTCTATAGTTGATGCGAAATATCGGTTTGTTTGGGGAAGCTGTGGCTTCCCTGGCAACTCACACGACTCAATCATATTGCAGTCAACAAAGTTGTGGTCTGACATCAAAGATGGAAAAGTCCTTCCACCTTTTGTCCAAAAAGAGAATGAAGCCTTTGTCCCGCCCCTTCTGCTTGGAGATTCTGCATTTCCCTTCGAAACATTTCTCATGAAGCCATACACAAATGCTGTTCTATCAGAGCAACAGAGTCATTTCAACTACAGATTGAGCCGGGCACGAATGGTAGTGGAAGGTGCCTATGGTCAGTTGAAGGGTAGATGGAGACACCTAATGAGAAAGTCAGGTGGTGTCCATGAGAGAAAATTAGCTACCCTTGCATGTATGATATTGCACAATGTTTGCCTGGATAACAGCGATGCAATCCCTGCTAAACTTGATTTGACAACCGATCCAAACACAAGCCAGAGAAGGGACCGTGAAGTAATCAGGGAGATTTTAATGATGAATTGCTGCAGAAAAGTTTTTGATACAGGAAGAGGCAGAGCAAGTGCAGTTAGAGAAACTATTACGAAGAAGCTTTGGGAAGAAAAATGCCAGTCGAAAGCAGCATCTTGACACTCATTGCTATACAAAACCACTTCCTTCCTAACAGTGTGATTGGTGATACTTGGATTTGCTGACGATGTATTATAGAAATAAGCAAGCACAAATCTCTGTATTGGATGTTCAAATATAGAAAAATTTTCAACCAATCTAGCTCAAAGAAATTCTTCAGTTGAGCAAATGAAAAGCTTTTTCACACAGCTGAAATCTTTGAATTAAATGATGTTCAACATTTCACTCAAGAATAGTTCTGTTAAACATACTATTCCAACCAAGATTGGACCAGTATATAATTGGTGTCTTTAAATATTTTCCCTGTGGCAAGCATAGGTCTCAAATATTTGAAATTCCAATACAAAGGGTTATTGCCAAACTTGTGTTTTTGAGTTTCTTTAATTTTTGTTCACAGCAGCACATCAAAATACATTGCCTTTCAGTCCATTTACTTCATAGATGGACAATTGAATATAGCTTTGTTTGACTTTTGAAAATGCAACGAATGAAATGTAGACTCATGATGTAACTGAGAACTTTTTAGTTCATTAATCTAAGAACAATTTATTACTGTATGAAGAACTAAAAGTAATCTGACATGCTTTTTGTTAAACACAACTGGAGAGAATGGTTCATTATTTATCCTTATTATAAGAAAAAGAGTGATTGTCTAAAGATTAAAGTAGGTGTCTGTTTCTGAACCTGGATTTTGAAGCTGATTCCAAGCCTGCCCTCTGGCATAACTTCCTTGAAATCCAGGACTAATATGTGTTTGGGGTTGATTGTACTGAGGAAATTGGTTGTTTTGGCTCATCAACATTTCCATCAAACGTAGTTCCTGCTGACGAGACTTTTCAGCTTCTTCTCGTGCAAAGGCTATGTATTCCTTCATAGGGTCATTTTCAATCATGGTCTTTAACATACCCACTACCTCATTGAAAGAAGATTCCATGCTGTTCTTCTTCTTTGTTTGCTTTCGTGTAGGCAAATAAAGCTCTGCTTGTTCATTGGCGACATTCTCTGATGCATCTGAACTTGTGGATTGCTCTGGGGTGGCTGAAGGTTCTATTGCCTGTTCTGGTTGGCATGAATGGCGTGTTTTTACCAATGCGAATAATTGATTAAACCATGATCCAAAGCCCTTTTCTTCTTGAAATCGCTTGATTCCACTTGCACTTTTCATTGTTAAGGCAGCTTTCTTGCAGTCTGAAACTGCTTTCTTAAATCTTGTGCGAAGCTGAACTTCTGTAAATGGCACATTCTCATCTCTTTCTGCAGCACGCTCTCTTAACTGTTTGAGCACCTTCATGTACATCTCTGTATTCCTGCAATTTTTCGTGTTCTCAAATGTTAATTTTTTCCTTAGGTATTCATCATTTACGATGATATCTACAGCATCATTCAGGAGGCTTTCACTCCATTTTGCTTTTCTTCCTGATTTCTTTTTCGAGCGTTTCTTTGCAAATTTATTCAAAACTTCATCTATCTCATCATCTTCCTCATCATAATCTTCATATTCCCCCATGACAGTATCATTTGATGGGGATGAGCTAGTACCAGAATCTTCAGGCCTGCAAATTGAAGTAGTGGCCTTAGTTAGGGTATAGTTTGAAACAGTGCCATAGTTGTTGGCAAGATACAAATAAAATTGCAAAGTAAAATGGGTAAGTTTTGGGGTAAAATGGGTAGGGTAAAAGATGTGGATACACTGTGCCAAAATCTGTCTCTACTATTTTCCATGAGCCAGAACTGCTTGAACTCCCCTCCTATGACATAGTGAAGGTTGATTTCATCAGTTTCAGGCCTAAAGTTTTCCTGCAATGAACTCTACCCATTTAACCCCAGCCTACCCATTTTGCCCCAGTAGACCCTAGGAAATATATGTCAGCAACTGCATAAGTCTGTTTGACACAATCATGGACGTCTTTCTATTATTGTGGATGTATGTCTAAAAATGCATCTTCCTAAGGCCTGGATCATCCAAAGGGCATTCTAACAAACATGCATCCAAATTTGGAATTCTAACAAATATGCATCCAAATTTCACAAAGATCTATCTTGAAATTTTAAACCAATTCAGAACAGCCAGCCAAGTCAAACTGCAGTAATGCCTTTAATTCTTTGCACCCCCAGTTCATCCTCCGCTTTTGTTTACAAATACAAATAATATGAGCATGCAACTACCCGATTTGTCCTGCAATACGAAACAGCTGCGCAGGCCTACGCCAGTATCAATGTACATGCCAAAAGAGGGTTATGGAGATACTCACCTGCTTGGCCTAGAAGTTCTTCCGATTTGGTCTCGATGATCATACAGGGTGCAGTCAAAGCAGTAACCCACAGACTTTCCTGCGATCCACCCTTCGGCTTCTTCATTTTCTTCTGGTGTTGAACAGACATTACAAACTGCGATATCACACAAAATGCAAGTGTATTTTGTGCTTTTTCTGCACTGAGAGCAATCTCTATCGTTGTTGGCAGCCATTTCAAATTTTGAACAGTATTTGGCGGGAGGTGCGCGCGACAATTATTACGCATGCGCAGCCTCTATCTGGACTCAAAATAAATTACTTTAATTTATGCTTTGTATTCGACACATGTAAAGTGCGACGTTTGATGTTATGTCGCACTGATGTCGCATAATGCGACCAACCCTGTCGCATAAATACATTTGAGTCGACTAAAATTCTGCACATGTATAAAATTCAAATCAAACGTCGCACTTTACATGCACTTAATTCTCCAATTATATTCGACACATTTAAAATGCGACGTTTGATCCAGGCCTAAGACAAAAAAGGAAAGGAAACGAGATGAGTCATAGTTTGGCTTTATAATTTCTTTGGAAGGAGCAGAGTGACGAGGACGCTTTGACAATACTATCTAGGTCACTCCAGACCTTAGCCCCTCTGTGAGCTAATGAATCATAATGAATCATATACCACACAAACTGGCATGAATGTGAAGTAGGGACAACTGACTCTCTCTCTCCTTGTATGGGTTAATACCTGACGCATTCAAAGGATGAAACATGGATGGTGAAAGAACAAAGGCGTTGGAAGGAAGACGAAGCGGTGGGGCGGGGGCTGCCAATCAAAAGGGCACTGCGAAATTGGAGAACTGACGAACAACTATCTCAGTGGCCTTAGCTTTTCTGGGAAATTCTTATCTTACCATAACTGCCGTATGCTCAGCAACGATTTTCTATCTGATTTTGAAAGAAATATTACTGAAAAATCTAGATGAATTAGTAAAAGAGCTATTAATGGAAAACCAAGAGGACAAGTTATATAAACCAACTAATGAAGAAAAAGCACAGTGTTATGACTTTTATATAACTTCTTTCTACTGAATTGGAAGATTTTAAAGATGGGGGTAAAGTCGTCATTTTCTTCGAGTGTCGCCTATTATGGCCGCCGAGAGAACAAATTACATTATTCTGTAGCAAAAGGTTTGAAAAGAAATTTTACTTACTGTTATCTATTTATCACTGAGTACTTTAAACAAATATTTCAATATTAATTAACCTAACCTTCGAGTTCTGGCACTTTAAATATCTGCCTCTAGTTTTTGCAAATCCTTTACCCCTTTACGCCGTCTTCATGTGGACACTAACCCAAAACGAATTAAAGGATGCTTTTTTGAAAGATATCCGGATACTTGTGGACGGTAGTAAGGTGCTGAGCAAATGAGGAAGAAAAAAGAAAATGTAAATAGAAACATGAAATTGGTAAAAGCGGAAAGTAAATGCGAACGGAGTCGATTAGAGATGTGCATAAATCATTTCGTCTGGTTTCCATGGAAGTGAACTTTAGTGAAGGTCAAAATTATGAAGCAGATGCTAGCGAAGGTTTTCTGCGCAATTGCAATTTTACTACTAGTCGTCAGTCCCCTGAAATCTTACTTATCTTGCTATTTGGTGAAAATAGGTGACCGGCCATAGTGAGCGACGCTACTCTGCAAGGACTCAATTAGTTGAAGTGATGAGAACCCCACTATTTTAAAGGAGCATCATCCAAAGAAGATGTCATTTACCATGTTCTTAAGCCACTGACTGGGACGCTGAGAAGACTTGCAACCGATGAAGCCATTACGAAGATATTGATTTGTGTTTTCATGTCTTTGAACGGATCCTTGATTATTGCGATAATGATGAGCAGTGCAGGTATGGAGGCTGCTGGTATGAAGAAACCACTGCATACAGCAATATTGTATGAACTTGCTGCTGTCTTGATCACTGATGCGCATTGAGGCATTTTGCAACAACTCAGATGTCTGCAAGAGAAGAATCAGTTCTATTTGGAGGCAAGGAAGAGTTGCCATGGTGCTTGGGTGTCCGAGGAGAAGGGGTACCTGGTATATTTTTCCAACAGGGATTATCGTTTTTACCCCTTTTTCTTTTATCGGGTAGCAAGAGCATACACTTTTCTAGCAAAGGAGACAGTTTGTTACCGCAGGTTTTTGCTCAGTCTGAGTTTTACGTTTTAGCTTACGCTCCTGACGTTTCAGCCGTTGTTTGGTTGGAAAATTCTGGAGCCGGGAAAAGATCTTTTTGGTGGGTTCAGTCCCGTACAAATTGAAGTCAAGTACTCCATTCCCCCTTGGGCAAGGTAGCAGCAGCATTGAGATCCCGACAAAACCGAGAAAATATTGTTGCTCATACATATGATGAGGTATGGCAATTTTTATCCCCAAAGTATATCAACAAAGTAAGTACATTTAGGAAAAAACCCTGTAACTTTTGGTCAAATTCCAGCTTCTTCAACAAGAATTTAACCCTATTTTAACCGGGAGGGGGGCTGAGCACCCCTATCCTAAATATCCCTGAGTATCCCCTTGGGCGTGGAAATAAACTGTCCGGTATTGAAATGAAGAAGATGCCTTAAAATGAACGGCTTTTGTCACAGTGTTACATTAGAAAAAGTTTACTTAATTGACTCGGAGTGTCACACAGTCACCTGCAAGCAATTATATCAATTGAAATAAAACAGAAGCTTTCCTGCTACTTTCTGCTTCACCAGAGCCACAGAAGGACATCAGATGTGTTATTACAGAGGTCGCAGGAAGGAAGTAATAGTTAAAAATATAGACGTAAACATACCTGTGTCTTTATAGTGGCTTCTTCTGTCTTTCTTGGCCTTCTTTTGCTTCCCTGCCTCAGCTCAATTCATTGCTTCAAGTTCGTAGTGGCCTAATTCAGTTTCTCTGCAAAAGCGAGGCTGCCCTCGTTTTTCCTGCCACTGAGCCACAAACCGCAAGCGAGGGCAGCCTCGCTTTTGCAGAGAAACTGCATTAGGCCAAGGGAAGCAAAAGAAGGCTAAGAAAGGCAGAAGAAGCCACTATAAAGACACAGGTATGTTTGCGTTTATATTTTTAACTATTACTTCGCTTCCCGAGACCCATGCTTATTCCATTTGAAATTTTACACACCTTGAGCAGTTATCCTTTTATTTGTCAGACAAATCTCTGCAAAATCCCTAAAAATCAATATGATGATAAAAAGGCTCCGCGCTCTTTATAGACGGCTACTTATCTCGAATTAAAAACTGTCTGAAACGCAACAAAGACGGCCGGGTCTTTCATTTATCAAAAGAGGTGCTTTTTTACATTGACTGACAACGGCCGGATGGAGTTGGGAAAAATCTTGGAAATTACTGACTAACTTTTGCCTATCAGCATTGCAGATTATGATTATTTCCTTTTTGCCATGTAATGAGGAACAACAGCTTAATTGGACTTTTCAAGTGATGTGCGCCAAAATCTGTTTTAAAGATGTTGTTGTAGTAAATACCTTCTAAATTGTTTAGATATTTTGCATCTTTTAGATATTGATCTACGTACATCACAGAATGATTCTGAATCTTAACTGTTTAAAATTTGAAGAAGTTTTAGGAAAGAAATAGTTGCCAAGTTGTATTGTATTTGCCATTGTATTTTTTGTGTTGCACAAGTGTGTAACATTGTAATTTATCCGCTTATGTCTCAAGTCCTTGATTGCACAAATGTAACTTATCATAACAATAGGGTAAGGTGGGGTAATTTGGGTCTACGAGGTAATTTGGGTCTATTTGCTTTTTCGCTTTTAAAGCGATCATAAATTTAAAATTTCGATTCATGACTCCATGGGTGTCGAAATCTATACTTCCAGGAGTTGTTTAAGTGGTGTCGAAGAATTATTTGATAATTTCTTGTGCTTCAATTTCCTGATTTTCAACGGCCTGATCTTTTATCATGATCTGAAAGCGTAGAAAACTTTCGATTTATGCCAACTTGCAACTTCTTTTCGACAACGAATGATTATCAGTCTCATGTTCAATCATCTGGAAAGGTGCCAAACGTTTTTTGTAATTTTTTTTGCGATTCGGTAGATTTTATTTTGATTATTTTACAAGGTGGGGTAATTGGGACCTATGGGGATTTTCATAGGATTTTGATACCAGTCGTGTTGTACAAGAATTGGCAATGGCTCCCGAATCACAACAAAAATTGAAATATTGCTGCAAGCAAATGGATGATACATTGAAACCAGCAAATGTACACGTTTTTGTTCATGTTTTAGTGGTTTCAGAACAAGACACGAGGATTCACTTCTTTTGAATATCATTTCGAAGAGAAACTTTCTGTACATTTCCATCTTCAAGGATGGGCCTAAGTATACGCCGATGGTGGTACGATTTATTTTAAATTTTCTCAGTGCAAGTTGTCAAGTCTTTGGCTGCGAAGCTCTGAAAATTCAATCACTGTTATCCATAAAAGCAGTCTAGAATTTTATTCTTGTGACTTTACAATACTCCTGACGAAATTGATACTGTTTTTCTCGAATAGACCCAAATTTCCCACTGACAGGTTGAAATTACAGGCAAAAGTGGGGAAAGTAAACAATTCTAAAAAGATATTCAGACTTCAAATTAAAGAAAGGGAATAAGTTTCCAAGAATTCAAAGAAAGATTCAATGTAAGTAAAACGAAAAAAGAATTTCAATATTTCCAACGAATTTGTGAGGATACTCTATTTGTTTCGAAAAATGCCCAATTTACACCCAAATTACCTCCACCTGTACGGGCAGAAACTTTTGCGGGCAGAAGCTTTCGTGATTTTCGTGTTTTTTGGCATGTTTTGAGAAAGTTTCTGCCAAGGCATAATCTAAATTCAAAATTCGCAAAAGATTTCCTCGCGAAATTATAGAAAGTTCTCTACACGCGAAAGTTTTTTCCATGCAGCTTTTTTCGTTTCTTCAACCTTTTGCGTTGCCGTTCCTTAATCATCCCAATCTTTGGTCTCCTCCTAGGCCATAAAACCTTGTGAATGAAACGCAAGGTATGTGCATTTGAGTTGAAGATTAGTAAATCTGCGTGTGAACTGAACAAGACTCGATATTTTATCGCTGTACTTTATTTGAGACACCCAGTAGAAAATTGTGCTTTCCCTTCACTTTTCTTCAGTGACGAAGGTTTTTTCCCGCAAAAATTTGCGAAAGTTTATGCTCTCAATTTCGAGATTTTTTCTTCTCGTGAAACTTTCTGCCCTCGAAAGTTTCTGCCCCTAAAGTAATGCTTTCGGTTGTCTAGTACAAAGGGGGACGCTTATTGATTTTCAAAATTTTCCCAGACCCCAACCCTTATCAAGGCCTCCCCCCAAATATTCACTCTGGCAAAATAGTGTCCAAGGCTCAATATGATTTTGATGCGAAATTTTGTTCGAAAGATAAGAATTCATTGTAGTGTACTCGTAAACTAATTGGCCTGTTTTCTTTTAGAAAAAACAGTCGAAGAAACAGTTCTTTTTGTCAAAAGTATTAAAGTAGTGCACGTTCTTGTTTGGTAAACCTCCCCGTTTACCAAGACCCCCGGCTTATTAATTTCTTTAGAAGATTCCCACTCATTCTCCCGTTTATTAGCACGTTCCCTTGTCTTAGGCACCCGAGATGATCTCAAAGCTGATGTTATGTACTTTAGCTGTGGTCCACGAATACAACGAGCAACATTACATTTTGCCTGTAATTGAGTTTAAGACCAAGGGCCAATTTCCAGTCACCGGAATTTTCAGAGTGGGCGTAATTTTAGACGATAAATGGTTACTCAGCGGTAACTGTCTATTCAATTTCAGAGGAACATTTTGTCTCGCAAACGAAAGAATTTCCGCCCGCCCAGAACATTCCACTTACTGGAAATCAGCATTAAGACTACGTTTACACCTTTCCGGCACATTCTGAAAACGTTAGGGAATTTGACAGTATAAACTTGTTGCAAGACTTTGATTTCAAATAAATGTGCCTTCATCCTAAGAATCGATCAGTCTCATATTTATATTTCATATTTCATATTTCATTTGTTTAGGGAGGGTTGCCCTTCAACCGAAGTTGTTTTTCAAGGGGCCCTCCAATAAAAAACTAATTACAATATACAATGAAAATGCTAAAAAATAAGGACCCATAATATTAAAAACATATGTACAACTAAATGATATTTACAATAAAAAAGGAAATAATCAACCCTATATTGATTTTTGAAACTACCCAGGGAGGATGCCGTCTTAGACTCAGAGGGAAGGCTATTCCATAGTTTAGCTCCCCGGAAAGAAAAGCATTTTTGTCCATTTGCTGATCTTTTCTTTGGCAACCTCAAATCAGTCTCAGTGTTCCGGAGGATGCGGGAGGAGCATTCTGAGTTTAAAAAGCCTCGGAAATGTTCTGTTTTCATCACTCGTGTGTTCACATGATGCTAGTTAGAGTTCTGTTTCAAAATCTAAGGTTTTCAAAGATCTGGCGGCAAAAATGTGCAATTTTCGTGTGAACGGGAGACCTATCCATAACAATTTTCACCGTTTTCAAAATGTGCTGGTATCGTATAAACGCAGTCTGAATTACCTGAATGTTTTTGATACTTGTAAGTTGAACCGAATGTAAGCTTACTTGGGTGTAAAGTGAAGCTGAGGTTCAAAAAATCAAATGCCACCTATTCTTGGGCTTGTCCGTCCACCGAATTTGCACGCAATCTGACGACCTGAGCTTTTCTTCAATGTGTCCTTTCCCCGTACGTCTCCACTTTTGCATGGGGTTCTTTGATTTCTTCTGCCCTCCGCTTTCAGCTCAGAAGGTTAATTGAACAAACTCTATTGCGGAATTAGACTTCGACTATGTTGAAAAAACTGTCATATCTGGTCTCAGGTAGCTATTTGAGAGTCCTAGCATAATTTCACTGTATCTTCAGATGAAATCACGCTTTAATCTATCTCCCAGGTAGCAAAAAAGCAGAAATCGTCTTTCAACTCTTGTATTCAGCAAGTGTATCTCTCTTTGATTAAGATTCCTCTATATATGGGAAAATTCGCGCTGACGAAAGAGAGGCGTTAACTTTGGGTTTAAGCCTAGCTTATCAGCTTATCATAGCATGAAAGGCACTGTTGGGGCATTTTCTTTGAGCTTTGTAGAGGGTACCTTCCAAGGAAGGAAGGTTTGGTAACTAAAAACCGTTCTACCATGGGAATGATCTAGCTGTTGTTGCTGTTTGGGATATTCTAAGTCCCCAAACTAACGGTATTCACTGCTAAGCCTGAATTACTGAAAACTTTTGCTCGACTTGTTAACCTATCGGGTAAAAAATTTGCCTGTTTATCTTCATTGTTAGTATCTTTTGAGGGACGAGCACCTGCTTAAGAAGTCCCGCATGCCCTTTTCACAGATAGCCTTCCTTGACCTGACATTGTCTTGAAATATTTAAACTCTGAGGTGACGCTCCTATCACCCCGATGAGCACGGAAAGCTGATTTTCAGAAATCCTCATTCTTACCGGGTGAGTAAAAGAGACGCCCGGCGTTTGAAAGACTACCACTCTTTGAGTATATATCTATCGATCTATGTGGCGTCCTCGTAAGTCTGAAGGTTGCCTATCATGGATCTCCATCGTTCCTTTTTCTGTGCTGTCCTTTTCAATTGCCCATATTCTTTGATGTTGGTCCACTCTTTGATATCATCTCTCCACATTCTCCGAGGTCTACCAAGTGCTCTTTTGCCATTTATAAATCCTTCTATGATGTTAACAAACAAATTTCGGTTTGGGCTTCTTACTACATGACCAAAGAATGACGATTTACGTTGAGCGATCTGGTTTTTTCTTGCTCTGTAAAATATTTCCTTGTTTGTAATTTTGTTTATCCAGCACGATAACACCATGTTTCAAATACATTTATCCTTCTTGCAGCTTCTTTACCTATTGTCCATGCTTCACAACCGTATGTTGACAGTGACATGATATATGTCTTCAGTAACCTTATCATAGTGTTCATATTGATATTGCTTTTCATTAATTCCTGTAATTCCCAGAATGATTTCTTTGCTATTCCTATTCTCTTTTTGATTTCTTGTAAACATTTAGTATCTTCCGTTATTAGTGTGCCAAGATATTTACATTACTTTACCGCTCCACCGCTCCAATTTTACCAGTTTGCAACCGAGGTTGGCAACCTCGATAATCATAGCAAAAGCTTTATGGATTTGTCAAAAGCATTTGATTGCATTCCACGCTATCTGCTGATTGTGAAATTAAATGCGTTTGGTATCGAAGAAAATGCTTTGGTACTAATCTAGTCTTATCTTTAAAAGCGAAAGCAATCCGTGAGAATAAAAATATATATAGTTCCTTTCAAAAAATCTTATCTGGTGTCCCCCAAGGCTCGGTGGTAGGCCCCTTTCTTTCAATTGTATATATAAATGACCTTTTTGTTTATTAAACAGGCAACACTTTACAGTTATACCGATGACAACACGCTTGCTTGTTTCTCTAGGACCCTACCGAATCTGGTGCGAGCCGTAGAGTAAGAAGCAGGTGTTACACTAGATTGTTTGAGAAAAACCATATTCCTGCAAGTCCATCAAAGCTTCATGCACTGTTGATTGAAAAAGACCAAACGAATACCAATGACGAGAAAAATAAGCTTCCGAGGAAGAGTCTGAAGATTCAGTTAAGCTCCTAGGAATTCAGCTAGACTATAAACTAAATTTTAATCCACACATTTCCAAGCTTTCTAGAAAAGCTGCAACTCAACTTAAGGCTCTAAAAAAGGCTTCGATCTTATATTGGTTTCGAAGAGAGAAAAGTCCTTGTTCAAGCTTTGTTTATGCAAATTTCAATTACTGTCCTTTAGTGTAGCATTTCTGTCCAGCAAAATACACGCATAGCATCGAAAAGATAAAAAAACGTGCACTTAGATTTCTTTAGAATGATAATGTCAGGTCGTATAATGATCTTCAAGTGAAGTAGCAACGATGTATGATGCATGCTTCCCAACTTAGACCTCTTTCTTTGGAAATTTTTAAAACTTTGAATTATCTGAATACATCCTTCATGAAAGAAACTTTATATAGGGAGGTCGGAAGAAAATCGCCTGGGACAGCTTGATATCTTTCCATAGATATACATTTTATGCATGAAGACCTCTAGATGGGGGTACTAAACAGTTTTGCTGAAAGATGGTGGGGTACGAAAACTGTTTCTTTGTTCAAGATGGGGTATGAAATAGTCTCTAATTGTGCAAAATTATCCTCCGCCCTGGTGCCCAGGGCTAAAAGTGACTGCTCCCTTATATGAAAGGCCAAATCAGGTTACTTTCGGCACGAGTCTTAAGTCCCTGGGACTGAAACTTGGAACTGCCAGAGGAGCTAAAATCAGCGAACAGTCTCAATATATTCAAAAGCTTGATAACTCAATAGAATGGTCCCACATGCAACTGCAATGCCTGCCATCTTATTGTAAAAATTGTATAAACAGCATTGAAAATAATTATTACATTTGTTCTTTATTAATTGTATCCATCGATTTTGATTAGGTCAATATACCGTAAAAGCTTTTTTAAGCCCCCTTGGGCTTACTTAATTTTGAACCCTCCAGAGGGAGCTTATTAGAGAAGGAGGCTTGATAGAGCTTTTATGGTACAAGTTTTTTATAAGAAACATGAAATTTTTTCTATTTTAGTACTAAAAGTGTCTTAATTGGTTTCTTACTTTTGGAATGCATGAATTGTCAATGTGGTTGCTAACACTGCTGCAGAAATGCTTCTTGACATTTAAACATTACACTGGGTGAGCCAGAAAAAGTTCCAACTTCTGAAAATTTATATCACCAAGACTATTTCATAGATTTGAATAATTCAAATTCTACTTAAAAGCCAAAAGTTAGAAGTATTTTTGTGATTTTTCTTGGTTTCATGCCAGCACTAGAAGTATCGGTAAGTTTAACTTTGTAAAAATTTCAAGGGTTGCTAAATGACTGAAAGAGGGCCTAAAACATTGATCAAATTGTAAGGGGTCTCCTTACACAGAGAAATACAAAATGGACGTTTGAACACTCTTAAGAGTTATACGACATCAATTTTAAACAAATACTAAACATTTTCATTCCCATGGCAATAAATAAGTGCATTGGATATCTCTCACCCATGAAAAATTGCATTTTCTTCATTGATCTTTGCGAGGAGTCCTTTATGATTTGATCAATGTTTTGGCAATTTTTCAGTCATTTTGCAACCATGAAATCTTTGCAAAATTGAATTTGAGATAGTGAGAGAAATAAAAAAATACTTCGATCTTTTGGCTTTTAACTAAAATTTGAATCATTAAAATCTGTGAAGTACTCTTCATCCTATGAATTTTCGAAAGTGGGAACTTTTTCCTGGCTCACCCGGTATAGGAATAAACAGTGTCCTGTCATGATGAAAACACAAATGATTGGTTGATAATTCAAAAGAATAAAGGTTCAACGATTTATTTGCTATAAAGTCCATACTTTTAAATAAGAAAAGTTTCTTAATACTTCTCAGACATAAAACTAGAGTTTCTTAAAATTTCGATCATCTTAGTACTAGTTTCTTATAAACCAGTTTCTTTTAAAAAATGTGTATTTACAATCTTCAGACAAAGCACAATTTCTTTTGAACACTTTTTCTTGTATGGAAGAATACAGTTAGGTGGTGGCGCTGTGAGAAGAAATATACAGCTCAAGAGTTTGAACTTGATTTATTTCTTAATTGATATACAACTTTATATTTCACATATGATTTTACAGCGTCTATGGGGATAAATGGGTAAACTCTCTGTAAGGTGATTAAGGCTTAAAACATTGGATGATTGTTTAAGAATCTTGAATCACAAAATTTCAAATTCTTAAATCGTTGGAAAAACGCTGCTTGGCATTGTGAATCGAATTTTAAGAGGCCTTTAACAATCCATCTTACCTTAGCCTACCCATCTCACCCCTGATGAGTATACTACTGCTCCCTAATAACATTATATATATATAGATAAATACTGTATTATTGTGTTATCTTTAAATCAAAATGTTTTACCAGGAAGAGCCTGGCCAGGGCTGCAAAAAGTATCGAAACCTAGGAACTTGGTTCCACGAAAATTTCCAGCTTTGCCAGAACAGATCAAAATTTTGTAACAAAAGAAGCGGATGATTGTTTTGCAATTTGTGCGAAAAAGAGAAAATTTTTGACTCTTCTTTTCTGCTGATCATGATGCCAGGTAAATTGGAAGGCCTTGCAGAAATCATTATGTCCAAATATACTTAAGAGTTTTCAAGAATTTTTCACTCAAGTAGGCGAGGAGAGTTTGTGAAAGATAATTTTGTCTCTCCAGTCTGTTTGCAAGATCCATTGGACTATTTCTGCAAATCCTGGTCAGCAAAGACATTTTGCATAACATAATTTAATTTCGCAGAAAATTTCCGCCATTTGCCAGGTTGCCAGAAAGGAAGATATTTTTTGCACCTCTGAGCCTGGCCATGACACAAGCTATAATGCAACTAGATATACAGTTACTTACAAAGAGCTACTCATAAACAGATAAATGCTGATAAATACTAGAATCTGTTTCACATAATAGGTCGGGTCAGCACTCAGTACATGTGATGATAATGCTGAACGGCTGAAACCCTGGCCAAGAAAGCAACATTAAAGACAACTGCCGCCGCCACAGCTCCTGTACCAGAGTCCCCACTGCTCAAGACGCCTCACCTATGCTATCAGTTCAGGGTTCTTATTTTGCAACATTATTGGCTTGAATGCTTGAGTTTGTGTGGATGAGCTGTCATTCACACCGCATACACCTTACCTTTGATGTGAAACAGACTCACAAACAAAAAGAAAACATTTAAAAAGGACTTTTTGTCTATTCTTATTCAACCAAACTATTACATCAACATACACCAGCTTACAAGTTAGATGCTGCACTAGCAGTACGAGTTCCATGATTGCTATTCTTTTTTATATTAACAGATATATTCATATACATTGATGTTAATGATGTTAATGGAAACAAATTGTTACAACGACGGTTATGTTTACAAACAAGAGTGTGATAATTGTCCGAGAGGATACTTATTAATAGGGCTTACTAACGAGAGGTTACTTACTAAATTCGTGGCACTTAGTAGAATACTACTGGGTGAGTCAAAAACAGTTTACGCATTTGGCGGACTGTGGAATCCCAGGGGGGGGGGGCACTTAAAACATGCAGATACGGAGAGTTAAGTCCGATAATTTTGTTAGAATATCATCTAAAGTGATATTTTTGGGTCCAAATAAATCTGAAATTATGTTTATGATATTTTTTGACACCAAACATCTTTTAACTGATATTTCTGGATTCCCTAGAGGCAATCCTCACTTCTGTTTGCATTGTTTCAGGATATCTTATGTTTATTGATTTACAGGTTTCTAAGTATAAAATGAGCTGATATTTTTGGGTTGCAATGAAGCTGAAGTGATATTTTTGGATTACCTGAAAGTTTTTTGGACTGATCCCACCGTAATGCGTATGTGCTGAGTGCCCCCCTGGGTATGGAATAAAAAGTATGTGACTGATATTCAAGACTAAAATGTTGACTTATCATTCAAAGGCCAACTTAGGTGAGAGAATTTTGTTTGGTATAATCACGCATCTTTGAGACGCAACAATTAGAAAATATGCCTTTAAGGGGCTTGCATGGGAATCGAGAATCCCAAATTCCATTTTAAAGCATCATTTATGATTATGTTTACATACATTGCCAGCTTTGAGATTCAGAATTCCAATTTCATTAGAAGGTAAATCAATGAACCAGAGAGGCATGTGGAATTTTTATTTCCACATGTGCTCTTTATCAGTATTTTCCTAATTTCTGGTTATGTAAGAGAAGGGATCTTACCAAACAAAATTTTCTCATCTAAGTTATTGACCTTTGACTGGTAGATTAACATTTCAGTTTGAATATCGGACACATATTTTATTCCACAGCCCGCCAAACGCCTAAACTTTTTTTGACTCACCCACAAGGGTCCCAGGAAGTTGTATAATCCCACCCCCCCCCAATGATAAAGAGGCCTTCCTCTGAGCCTCCTTTGCAATTGCGAAGCTATGACGTAATTGCTCGAGCACCTCGCTTTTTGATCTCTCTCTTAAGGCATTACGTCATAGCATCGCGATCACAAAGGAGGGTCAGAGGAAGGCCTCTTTATCATTGGGGGTGGGGGGGGGGTAGGGTTATACAACTTCCTTGGGCCCCTGTGACTCACCCGGTAGATGGAAAAGAGTGAAGTAAAATCTATTTGATAGCCGAAAGACAGACAGGATTTTTATGATTTTTCTCATTTTATCATAAGTATACTGGAAATATGCTGTGGCCAAGTGTGACTTTACGAAAATATCTTGGCTGTGCGATGCCTGTAAAAGGGCCGTAAATGTTTGAGCTAATGGCAAAGAGACCCTATACGCAGAACAGCGCAAAGGTACATTTTTCACGGGTATTAAGACCTTTATTGCCAAGGGATGGAAATCCCTAGCAGCCTTTCACATGTTCGAGACCCTTTTAAAGCCATTTTGCAACCAATTAATTTTTGTGGAACTGAATTCATCTGCACTTTCATCGTTCACCAAAAATGCAAGAAAGATCATGAAATAATTCATTTTTCTGCTATCAAGTCATATTCATTTCATTCAAACTCATCACCCTGTACTTTAGGCTTTACGTTTTTTCACACGCCTGAACACTCTGGCATACCCGGTACACAGGACGAATCTTTTGTAATGTATGGCTCCGGGGTACGGTTTGGCAGAAGAGTGTAATTTTGCTCAATATCTTCTAAGATAGGTCGGAACAATGAGATTCCGTTTAATGATAGTGTTCTAGGGGATATTACACTATCTCCCCCGGGGGAGGCTCTTGACCTAAATTTGTACCGGGATGTGCCTAAGGTTTTTACCCGGCTCCAGAATTTTTGCCCTCAAATGATACCCGATCCTAGGAAAAATCGGTTGAAATTATGCTCCAAAAAGCAAAAATTTGACTAAATGCAACCCTGTCTAATAAATTTCACTTTCTGACATGCTTGACAACAGGCTCCAGAAAAAATTACCCCCTTTTGATACCTCGTTCTTTTGATACATTTCGGCTCGGAAGGTAAGTGTTTGCCGCAATCTTTCGGGAAGTTACATAATCACAGATATAAATTTGATTTAAAACTCTAAATGAATTTCGTCAGAAGCGTAGGGTGCTTCAAACAGGAAATTCATTTCGTGCTCAGTCGAGAAAAGAGAAAAGTTGCTACGAAACTAGAGAGTGATGACACTTATCGTGGCCTTATATAGTGCAGAGTTGATTGGTTTACAAAAATTGAACTGAATTGAATGGAAACTTGAAGCCTACTCGAATCCGTACACAGACTATGCGTTTTACCTAAGGTTACTGCGTTTAGGTCGTTAGAAGGTCGAATGAATTATGAGGAGTGAATGCAGTTTACGGCTTAAGCCTTACTAGGAGCAACTGCTCCAATCTTTCTGAAACGTAGCAAGCACAATAGGCCTCTTTTGAAGCTGGGGATCAACAGAATGCAAAGATAAGGGTTAAATGCTCTGTAAGAACAAACCATAAGGGTCTTGATATCTTTGACCCAGTAAGCAGCAATGCAGGTAGGAGCTGCATTGTAATTGGTAATGAAAACAAGCACACTTGATGTAATAGCGAATAAAGTGAGGACAGCATAAATAACAAGAAGCTTCTCTGCAATTTCTAGCTTTAATTTCGCATCGAAACTTGAGCTGGAGCTGTCATCGTTGTCACGCTTTGATGACTTGATACTTACGCTTGGAAATTCATCAATGGGTGTTTCTTCAACTACTTTGCTTTCACCAACTGACTTTGTCTTGTCCTTCGTGTCGAAATCATCACTATTCGTTGAAGAATCGCTGCTTTGGTCCACCAAGCCACCAGGTTTCGTTGCAGAGCCATCAACTGCTGCTCGTGCTGGTACGTAGAAGAAGATGTATGCCGCAGGAAATATCACAACAGCTGCGACACCAATTGTACCAATTATCACCTATTCGACGATTGTGTAGCCATAAAGTAGGAACGGTAACCCAAGGCCAACACCAAAAGTCCAAATGCCAGCTGAAACGGAGGCGATGATTTTAGTAGGAGTTTTCCTGTTGCCACATTTGTGATGAAGAACGCGATCGGTGAAGAGAGCAGCCATTGTGAAAAATCCGATAATCTGAGAGCCGAAGAACACAACATGGCACAGTTTACTCAGGTGTACTCTATAGGGATACTTTTTGGACAAATTCACGCCAGTACCTTTAAGGTAATTACCCCATGCACGATAGCTGTCGACGAACAGGCCCAATACGAGGTCAGCGGCAATCGAATTCAAGAAGAACAAATTAAAACGGGTTCGCAACTCGCGAAGAGGGTCGGCTACAATTGTCAGGATTAGGAGCAAGTTGCCAAATACAGTCACAGGGGTGTATATAGCGCTGACATATCCTGTTGTGTAATAAATATCATAAGGTTTGGGAATACCCTTGCAGCTCATGTTTCTCTGTTAGCTTCTGTCTCGAGAGATCTCTTTCTGCAAAACGTGAAAGTTCTTCCAAGGTTTCTTTGTTATTTGTCTTCTTGCGCTGTCGGTCCGATTTTTTACTTTCCGGTCTTGTCTTTCTCTGCCAATTTCTTACAAGTTCTCAATGTTTCTTTGCTAAGTTAGAGAATGCAGAAATTATCAGGAAGGAAGGCTATGAAACATTTGCTACAGCATTGCACTGGCTCACTTTTCTGACAATTAACTATTTGACTTTATGTTTTGCAGGAAACAATAAGAGTTTCTGCTACTTTAAAAAGATTTTGAATGTTTTGCATGAGCCTGCACCAAATACATGTCTCTGTAACTGAAAGCAAGAATCTGTCGAATGAAGATTTATATAGGTCTCTAGTCTAATTAGAAATCAATTATCATTAATTATGAAGTGCAAAGACGGGGGCTACGCAAAGCTATATTCAACACCGATTCTTCATTTCTCTCAGTCGTACTGGTTTCAGGGCAACTTTGCGGATGTGTTTGTTTCGAGTTACTGGTTGAGAGCATTTCTGTTGTCTGCTTTCGTTAGTCGTTTTGAGTTGAGGTGTGAACCAAAGCAACTGATGCTATTGTATTACGAATTCTGCCCTTGTTAATGGGGATTTAATTTCAATATTTTAGCATGTAGGTTCTTAATCACTGGGTTCTTTTACGCGATTTTTTATTGTAATCTAAAACGAAATAACAATCATGAATATACTTTTTACGTTTAAGGAAAGGGAGATGTAGACTTATGACGACGAGTCCCTTGTATTCCTGCGGTAAACCTTGCTCAAGAGGGAATCATATTGAAACAGTGAAAAACTTGGCCCTATCACCTGCATTCGATCATGATTCGATCTATCAGCGCAGGATCGAACGACTGCCGTAGCTCTGTTCAACGTTCACTCCTCGGAAAGAAAATGCGATAAAAACACGTTAAGCAGGCGTTTAATCAAAGAAACTTGGTATAAATCTGAAGAAGGAAGTTCACTTTACCTGGTAAGTCCAAAATGAGCCTTTCAACGCTACATTTTCCATGTTTTTAAGACCAGAACAAAGCAGAGAACTTCAGCCACCCGCCGTAGCAACTTTGTTTAAAATCTAGTCAACTGCATCATTCGAATCGAGATCATTGTTCTCTGGCAAATCTCGCAATCTGATTGATACTGGAGAAATTGTGAAGTTTGGGCCTAAATAGGGCCAAGTTTTTCATTGCAATACTATGAGTCTCTATTGCCTGAAGCGCCATCATCAAGTCAAAGAGCATATGGCAACAAGAGACTCATCGTCTAAAGTTATTCAAAAAGATCATAAACAACACTTCTGCTGTGAAAGTTTCCACCTACGTTTTAAGAAATACAGCAAGTACAAGACAATGCAGCAAAAACAGTCAAACATTTATACCGCTGCTTGCAAGACTGAACAATACAAAAACAGTTTCTTCTCAAGAACGATAAAGGACTGGGATGCTTACTCTAACAATGAAATTTTGGAACTGTAAATACTTTAATTTGTTTTTATTGATTAGTTTGTAATTTTGTAATATAATCTTTTTTTTGACTTTTTAATGTTTACTTTAATTTCTTTTTGGGTCTTAGGCTCCTTTGCATTAATGCTGTAAGGCTTTGCGAAGTAACTTTATAGAAATAGAAATCGTCATCAGTCTAAGGGAGATGTATCCGAAGTTGCAGCTATTTCGTTTAGAAACATTCTTGAGCATACATGAAACGACGCTTTGTCTCGATTAGCACTAAAATGCTCATGTGTTAGCCTGTGTTAACCCCAGAAACTGGGGAGGGGAGTAGTATACATAGTTTGGGTATAGGGACGTAAAGCTGGGTATACTTTTTTGGAAAAATTGGTATAAGAAACGGGTATAGTTATGAAGCTTCGATGGCACGTCCGCGTCCAAAATCTGGTCCTACCCCTGGGTGTTAGCACGAGTTAGTTGTTCACGTCACCCATCGGTACTTGCAAAAGTAGTTGTTGAAATAGTTTCATGAATCTCCTTCCTTGCCTCCAACGTTTAAGTTCATTGAAAACTATGATTGTATTGAGATGTGCATGTTTGAAAATTCGTCATATCTGCTTCACAGCTTCATTTCGCAAGGATGCTAAACTTATGTGCTCATTTCTTTGAATTCTTGTTGTTGCAGCTGTAAAACCGGACAAAAATCTTAATTGGCGATCATTTTTGTCATCTTTTTTACTGTTCTACTCAGAGTATGGTTTGGAGGAAGGCATCTTTTGTCATCTGGGTTTAAGAAACAGTCATCCAAATACTCAAGGACCGAGATACAGGGGGGTCCAGTGGGCCATGGCCCCCTCAAAAGTTTCGGTAGTTGCTACAGTAAATCTTTATCATTTTATTATTTTATTGTTTCAGAATATCAGATAGGTTCTTCACATTCTCATGTTTATATCTTGTTCAATTTCTACCTTTCATTAGTCTCGGAAGCCCTTTGGAGGTACTTACAAGCTTACAAACTTGCCTCACCACAAACATGATGCTGTTAACTCCACGATAGTCTTTGGGTAAATCAAGTTTTTTTTTGGTTTTTTAGGGATGTGTACATCTCAACGTACATTTGCCTGTAATGTCAGTCTGTATTGAGGAACAAAGATTAGCATCTCCAAGACCCCTTTCAAGGTTCTGGCTCGCTTCGCTCCTCACCCGGTATGCCCATGGCCCCCTCAAATAAAAATTTGTATCTCGGTCCTTGCAAATACTGATAGCTAGTTTTATGGTACAGCAGTTCTAGAAAATTGCTTTTTGTGTTGTGACGTCTTTAGGTTCGAAGGTTTTGGGAAGAACATGGAGGGTCATTCGGTCATTCAGACCATTTTCACCATATTGACATATATATGATGTCAGGATTGAGCTAATTCGTTTTTATAAGTGTTGGGAAATGAGTTGTAGTTATAGTGGTATCAAATCAGTCACAAAGTGAGACTACGATGGTGTATTCAGTCTAACTATGAGCTTTCGTGATTGACTCCCTTTGTGCCAAGTGGTCAAGGCTGGTTTTGCCCTTCATATTTCATATTTCATATTTTCATATATTTCATATTTTAAACATATTTATACAGGGTACAAATTCAATAAGGATATTGTTTTACAATTTGGCCCTGTTAAAATTAAAGTACCTAATAAACTATTTACAAATAAATTAATAGATAAAAATATACACATCTGGCGACAATAAGCAATATACAAAATTAAAGATTTTCGTACCCCAACTGTCTCAACCTTGATTTAAAAGAGTATACCGAGGGGGCCTCCTTGATATCATTGTTAAACTTGTTCCACACTTTGGTACCACGGTAAGAGAATGCCTTTTGGCCACTTACTGTTCGCATTAACGGTACTGCAAGATCATTTTTGGTGTTTCTTAGCTCTCGTGTGTGGAAATCTGATAGTCTAAGGAATAGGTCACTAAGGTACTGTGGTGCAAGATCGTTTAGAGATTTATACATCATTGTAGACGTCTCTTTCACAATCATTTCTTTGACGGACAACCAGCCAAGTTCTTTGCGTAATGGCACAGAAGGTGCATCATAAGAACTACCCGTAACGATACGAGCAGCCCTGTTTTGAAGCTTTTGTAGAGACTCTATTCTCGTAATACCACTACAGCCCCAAACGGAGCAGCAATAGTTAAAATGTGGTTCTACAATACTACGATAAATGTCGTTCAAGGTTTCCATTGATACAAAGTTTTTACAATATTTTAAAAGACCTATTGCGCGAGAAACTTTCCCTTTTATGTTCTCAATTTGGCACTTCCACGTTAGACTATTGTCTATATGGACACCAAGGTATTTCACTTTGTTCACTAGGTCAATATCAGTACCACCTACGTGAAACACTGGCAACAAAGTAGGCTGCACTGCCATTTTATTTACATTTTGCATTGACCCAACTATCATAGCCTGTGTTTTGACGACGTTCAAGGATAGCTTGTTACCTTGAAGCCATTTTTCGATATTGACAAGCTCAGCGTTTAACACCATGTGCAATTCATCCAAAGTTTTGGAGGAATATGAAATCATGGTATCATCAGCATACATATTTGTCTCAGCCTTCTTTAGTGCAAAGGGAAGATCATTTATATAAAGCAGAAAAAGAAGTGGTCCCAAACAAGACCCTTGTGGCACTCCGACATCAATATCTTTAATGTCAGAAGGGACGCCATTTACTTTGCAAAACTGCTTTCTGTTATTCAAATACGACCGAAACCAATCATGTTCCAAGCCGCAGATGCCATAGAATTTCATCTTATCAAGAAGAATACCATGATCAACGGTATCAAAGGCCTTCTTAAGGTCAATGAATATCATAGCTGTATATTTCCCTTTGTCAATGTTGACATACCAGTCATTCGTGCATTTTAGAAGGCATGTGACAACAGAGTGTAAAGAGCGAAAACCAGACTGTTGCAAGCATATGAGTTTGTTTTCGTCTAGGTATCGATATAGTTGGTCGTACACCAGTTTTTCAAATAATCTGGAAACAGCTGGTAAAACAGATATTGGCCTGTAATTTGATCTTTCATCAGTTGGGCCTTCTTTAAATATGGGAGCCACTCTAGCAACTTTCCAGCTGTCAGGAAAAATTCCTGAAGACAAGGAAAGGTTCAAAATATCACAGAGTGAATCAGAAATAACGGGAAATGCTACTTTTAAGAAATAGCTGGCTATGTTATCCACACCAGACCCATGTGATGTCTTGATCTTATTTAAGGCCTTTTCGATGGTCCTCTTGTCGATGGCAACGAATTTGAATGGTTCCCTTCCATTCGAGGGATATGTTATATCGTATTGATGAGACAGAAGGGGATTAGACTGGGCGGGTATCTTGTCACTGAGACTCTTCCCCACACTGCAGAAATAGTTGTTCATCGAGTTAGCGATATCATGATCCTTATTTATATCCTGTTCATTCACTTTTAGGGAATCGATATTGGTAGTTTTAGATCTTTTATTCAACAGGAGGTTTATTGTTTTCCATGACTGCTTTAAGTCACCTTTACAAGCAGCTAATTTCTTGGAAAAGTATTCTCGTTTAAGAGTTTCGAGGCCGCCATCAAGAAATTGCAAGTTTCTAATGATAGGACTCTGGGTGGCAATGACTCTTTGAGAGGAGAATTAAGGAGTTTCAAAGCTGAATTCATCAAAGACCTAAGAAGTCCAGAGGTTTAACTCCAAGTTGACTTCCTTGAAAATAGTTGACCTCCTTTCTGGGCACAAATGCTCTACAACTGCTCTTCCAGCCTATGCTTTCCGGGCACATATCAAGCAAAAAATTTCAACCCTATTGTACCCGGGGGAGGGGGCAAAAACGCCTATCCCCACACAAACTCTCGATAGTAAAGCAGAGAGTAAAAAAGAAAGAAAGCTGAAACATCCTTGTCTTTTTCCTATTTTCAATTGGCGATAAATTTCAGGTATTTTATTGTTATAAGTCAAGTCATGTGACCAGCAGATATCCATGTTTGCAGAGTGGTCGCAAAGGAAATCACAAAAACAGTCATAAGTTATTTGTTTTGACTTTGATAAAGACATTTTTGTTACCAAAAGATTGCCCTTAAAAAGTACTTTCGTTTGATACATACATCGTTTATATTTGCTGACATCAGCAAATTAAGCTTTATGATAGTTTGCTAATGATGGTTTTGGAGATAATTGGGGGCATATTTCTTGCCATCCCCCCCGGCAGTGGTCTGACCCAAAAAGCCCGGTACAATATGAATAATTAATCACACATTACCCTTCAAAAATTGATCAAATTTGTGACAAGGTGTTTACATATGTGATAACGTGCTCTTTTTAATGTGATGCATCTGCTTAATGATGCAATACTCCTACCGTATTCGTTGCAAAGTGTGCATAGAAAAAGACAGGTGAGGCGCTTATCTTCGAAACAAGTGTTATTGACTAAAAAAGTGAAGACAATCTATGACGAAGAACGTGTTTATAGAATCCATTTTTCTTACAAAGCAGCAACCTTATCATGTCTACTAACTTTATATTCTGTCTGGGCTAATAATTGCTTACATGCAGATACAACGTTTCCGAAATTGAATATGCCCCTGGGGGCTCAAAAGAGCTTTGGCGGTATTCAAATGAAATTGAAATTGTTTTCTCGCCTGAGCTCCTTCGCAATGATACATCTCATTTGAAACTGTTTGAATTTTCGTCTTTTAACTCGCAGAATCTGATCTTGCACTTCCCCCTCTGTTGTAAATACATCAGTGCTAATTCTAAATGCAGGACGACAGTTGTTTACCCCATTAGCTTTCTAAAAAATTGCAGTTTCAAGTTCTTTAATTGTTGAAACTTGAATTTCGACCTCAATTCTGCCTATTTTAGAGAGAACCTGCCACTTCTTTTGAGAATCAAACATGCAGATTTTCAATTAGGCATTTGTTTGCTTGTGTTATTCCACATGGTTGCTCATCAGAGTTTAAACTCCTGTCTTGAAACCGTCTTTCTCTTTCATATTTATTGCATGGATGTGAAATGAAAGAATGTTCATCTTTAACTGGACAAGAAGCTAATTTATGCATGAGAATACTCGCAAAAAGCTTCGTTGTATGTAACAAGACTGTACTTTTTTTTGACAATGTGGCAGACTTAGTACTTTTTGTTGAGAAGGCATAAAAGATTGCTTTGGTGTCTGTCGACTCAATCTAGTAATTGAGTTTTATGTGAATGTAGCTAACGAAAGCCGTAAATGTATATTTTAAGAAATTCTCAGTGGAAAAATTGAAATGAGTGCGTACACCATGTGGTTCAAAAATATTGTCCACGCCAGGAGTGGTGCCAGCTGCCAGAAAAAAGTGGGTGGACAGGCGAGCATCGAGTGAAAAAAACGGGTTTTCCCAGAAAAATCTTTGACCATGCCCGCTAGAACTTCGTAATGCCCTTTTGCAAGGAAGGAAAAAATTTGCGTTCTGCACTGATTTAACAAGAAAGCAGTCTTTTTTGGCAAACCGCATTGACTTAAAACTAAAAACGAAAGAGCAAAGGAGTTTAATTCGACTTCTTTCTTAAATTACCTCCACAGGTATATAGACGAATATTCTAAAGATCTAAGGAATAAAATCCCATATGATTGGTTGTCAGCTACACAAACCAGACTACTACGACTAATCACTGAACTGTAAGCTAGGGAAACAAATACCGATCTCTGAGAAGCGAAAATTGATCCCCCAAACCCTTTTCATCAAATTTTGACGAATTAGGGAATCAATCATTAAAATAGTGGGGTGGACCTCCCACCAGTCCACCCCATGAAGCTTCCCCTCCTGGTCCACTTTCGTCTCGAAATATCATGCTGGAGTGAGCATCACTCGCCCGAAAATCAAAGTGCTATGCAGTGAGAGCGAATCATTTGTGGACTGGTATCCAAGTTAATTTTAGAATATATCTTTACTGTCGATGCACTGTTTGCCTCTCGAATTATAGGTTTTCAAAGTTAAGATTTTGAATGTAAATTAGTTAGTGCTTGTAAAAAGTGGCTAGGATTTTGACGGTGATGATCTAGCGGTTTGACCAGGGCTCACCCCCAAGGAATTTTTGACGAAAGGCCTTCCTTTGGCTTAGAACACATCTCCAGACCCAATGCTTGCCGGTGTTGAAAAGTAGTGAAGTAAAGCATGGTGGTTGGGGTTAAAGTAAGTCCTAAGAAGGGCCTCCGAGCTTTGGGGGCCCCAAGGGGCCCCTTACGATTTTCAATGAGTGAAGTTCTAGTTAAACGTTAGTATAAACAGCGTGCTAATTTGCAAGACTTGATAGCGAGTATGCGCTCGAAACGTCGTGTTTTTAACATCTACGCTACATTGGGTACTTAAGTCTTTTATTTACAGTTTTATCGTTTAATTTGCATACTACTACCACACGCAACAAACCTATTTTATTGACTTACTTTCTTGCATTGTTTGGAATATGCTTACCCATACCTTTACCCTAGACTTATAACGATGAGTCTCTTGTTTCCCTGTGCTCTTTGACTTGATGATGGCGCTTCAGTCAAGAGAGACTCATAGTATTACTCTTAAAAACCTGGCCCTACTTAGGACCACACTTTGCCATTCTTAAAATACCAATCAGATTACGAGATCTGGCCCAGAACAATGCTGTCGAATTTTCAATTCGAATGATGCAGTTGACTAGATTTTGGACGAAGTTACTGCAGCAGGTAGTTGATATTTTTATTTGATATTTATTTGATATTTGATTTTACTAAGGAGGGTTGCCCTTCAACAGAGTTGATTTACAAGGGGCCCTCCACTTAAAAAAAACTACTTACAATATACAATCTACAATTACCGAATAAAAAAAGCAAACTTACAATATAAAAACCATAGTATAAGAACCTAATACAAAATTTACAAAATCTAGTATAAAAGAAAAAGTCCTAAATAGATTTTTTAAAACTATTCAGGGAAGATGCCTGTTTGGTATCGGCAGGAAGGTTATTCCAAGCTTTTGCTCCTTGATAGGAAAAACATTTCTGCCCATTACTTGACTTTTTCATGGGTAGTCTTAAATCTGTCTCTGAACTGCGCAAGACATAGATCACTGTGAGTTTCGGGTGAAAAGGTCACACAAGTATTGGGGAGCCAGTTCATGCAGGGACTTGAAGACCATTGTTTTAGATTCACTAGCTACGAGTTGTTCAATGGTCTTCCAGCCCAGCTTGTCGATGAGTGGTCTGCTTGGGGTGTCAAAGTTGCTGTTGGTTATAATTCTAGCAGCTCGGTTTTGAAGTTTTTGCAACTGAGTAAGCTCAGTCGAACCTGCGCAACCCCAAACAGAGCAACAATATCGAAAGTGTGGCTCTACAATACCTGTGTGAAGAGTTTTCAATGTCTCCTGTCTTAGGAACGTCTTGGCATGTTTTAAAAAGCCAATAGCTCTTGAAACTTTGGTAGAGACAGGCTTGATGTGTTCCTTCCAGTTTAGAGAGTTGTCGATCTGCACACCAAGGTACTTTGTTTTTTGGATTATTTCGAGCATTATCGCGAATTTTCAAATCCAAATCATCATTTCGATTTTTGAGGATATTGTGCTTTTGCTTGGTGGCAACAAACATGGAATTTGTTTTTGCAACATTTAAGAGGAGTTTTTTGCCTTGAAGCCAAATTTCCAGTTGCTTGAGATCGATATTAATGGCCTCGTTCAGCTCATTTATATCCGAAGACTGGTAGCACAGACTTGTGTCATCAGCATACATGGAAACGGTTGAATTTTGGACAGGTTGCGGTAGACCATTGATATAAATAAGGAAAAGGAGAGGACCCAGACATGAGCCTTGGGGAACACCAACATCTATACCCTTAGTTTTTGAGTTGACACCGTTAACCCGACAGAATTGCTTTCGGTTGAAGATTTCTCTGCTTTGTTTTGGTCTTAAAAACATGGAAAATGTAGCATTGAGAAAGTCGTTTCGCACTTACATGGTAAACTAAACTTCCTTCTTCAAATTTATACCAAGTTTCGTTGATTAAGTGTCTGTTTAATGTGGTTCTCACCGCATTTTCTTTCCGCGGATGACCGTTGAACAGAGCTACGGCAGTCGTTGGACCCTGATCCGATCGATCGAATATCGAATGCAGGAGATAGGGCCGGTTTTTCACTGTTTCATTATCAGCCTCTTAAAAGCCCCTCTTGAGCAAGGTTTACCGCAGGGATACAAGGAACTCATTTTCATAAGTCTACCTTTACCCTACCTTCTCGTTTTTGAGAGAATCTTGAGAACCATCTTTGAGGAGAAGAGGGGGCAATTGCCCAATCTCCACCAATGGCCTTTCCTCTGCCTGTGATACCAAGTTAACAAGATCTAGGGAAAGGTTTTGGAGCATAAATACAGTCTCATTCAACTTCAATTAAACATGTAGTCTTGAATTAAACTGATAGACACACGAGTGGCCATGTACAGTGAGCCCCCCCTCTGCAGCTTCCAGGGCCTTCCACTTCACGCAGTTTCTTATCTTGTGATGATCAAACTGTAAAAATGACCGAACATATTGCTAAAAGGTCTCTGTACTGAAACCAAAGACTGCGCTCAACGGAGGACTGCGAGAGAAGGGTTGGAAGTATGTTGGTTGGTGCAAAGCGACGATCTTTGCTTCGTTTGTCAACTGAATTTCTGGGTCTTTGTTCAAGAGTCATTATACTCAAATTTTTTAAATGGACCCAACGCTGGTGGGGCAATTTTACCTGTCAGGAAGAGGGCCTGAAGCAGCAAATGCCCCAGCATTACATATGTTAGAATAAGCCTTGGAGGCTGTCAGAGTTTGACGAGTATATGTGCTACGTTTGGAACATACACGTTTTTTTATAAGAAACTAGAATCAGGCCATAGTACTAAAAGTTTCTTAATTTCGCATGAAATTTTGTCCATTTTAGTACTAAAAGTTTCTTAATTGGTTTTTTATTTTTTGAATGCAAAATTGGCAATGTGGTTGCTAACACTGCGGCAGATATGTTTCCTAACATTTAAAACATCATAAAGAAATAAACAGTGTTCTTTTATGTTGAAAACACAAATTTGTTGCTCAAGAATAAAGTTTTAACGATCTATTTGCTATAATATCCATGCTTTTAACTTTGAAAAGTTTCTTAGTACTTCTCAGAGGTAGTACTAGAGTTTCTTAAATTTTTGGCCATCTTAGTACTAGTTTCTTATAAACCAGTTTCTTACAAAAAAAAAACGTGTACCAACCAGGTAAGTAAAAATCCTGTGTTTCTAGGACATGAAAGCAATTACCATATCATTTTTGGTGGATTTTATAGCAATTACCATCTCATTTTATGTTAAACTGAATTTAGAAATTATAGAATCTAATTCGATCGGTCCGTTCTGAAATCATAATCGGTTTTCTTTGGGAAAAAACCGTTGACAAACCTTCACAACTTGCTGCAAAACAAAACAATGTTTCGTCTTTTGCCTGCCGTACAATGGTGTCAATTATTTATGATATTGGCACGTGTTGTCGTCGCGTTAAGATGAAATCCTCCTGAATGATTGAATACCACGTGCTGAATCCCAAATAGACCTTTTAGCTATTCTGAAAACGAATGTGGATCGAACGATATTTCATTACAATTTGGTAGAATTTTCGAATGTACACAATTGCGATCGAAGCTGTAACGCCACTCTTTCGAACCTCGCATATAAATTTGTATGAAAATATCGCTCGATCCAGGCTCTTTTGTAGAATAGCTAAAAGGTCTATTGGCGGATTCGTTGTGTGGGGTTCCTCTGGTGTTTGTATTGGGGTTCTTCCTCATGCAGCGCGTATGCTGTCTCCAGGGCTGCTCGCCGAGTTCTGGGCCTCTGTAGTGGAGGGCCTATTCTGCTTTTGTCCTGTAAGATATATCCATATGTACCGGGTGTCGTAAAAACCTTTTACATATTTGAGCTATTATTTTAGTAAAGTGTGCTTTATTTGATAAAGATTTTAATAGAAATCTGTTACACAATGCTCAACTTAGATTTGAGCATTCGTTTCATTTCTGTATCTGCGCAATCTGCGTGCATTGATTTTCTATGATTATTTTCCTGAAAAACAGAATACTTGAAATGTGCTAGCCTGTGTTCCAGACCATTTACAATTTTTAAGGAACCTTTATATTGTAAATAATAGTTTCATTTTTTACTACATTTTGTTGGACACATGTCCTTGATTTATAGCAGCTGTTCTTAGCTGACCAAGCAAATCTGTATGAATATTCGTATATTATTTATTATATATAGACACTTGGAGTCTCCATCAAGCCATCAGGGATTTAGCAATTCACGAAAAGCAGATCCTTGAAGTCATTTTGTAGTCTCCATCTGGCCATCAAGGATTAAGAAATTAGCGAAAAGCAGGTCCTTTGAGGGTATTTTGTTTGGAGTCTCCATCTCGTCCAGTGTCTTGGGTTTTAATAGCGTGGATTCTAGTCCCTGGTCGGCGTTAAAACTGCTGAAGCTAGGAAGCTAGATGAAAACAACCTTGGATTCTTTCATATTGAAACTGCCAAGCATGCTTTAAATCTGCATAAAATAAAGGGTTTTGCAAATGTTCTGCATTCTAGTTATACCTTGGAGACTCTTGGGTTAGTGTATCTTTTTGGCTGTTTTCATTGTAAAGCACTGACAAAGATTTATAATCGAAACGTCTGGTTTCAACAGTTGCATTTTATATCATATATACATATGTATATGTATATATATATAAATATATATATAAAGTGTACGATGAAAGAAGAGGGTCGACAACATAAGAAAGCAGGCATCAATTCGGTCTTTTGCGCTTTTTATTTTTATTTCAGTGCTGACTAGTTTCGCCCACTAGGGCATCTTCAGAGCAACTGATTAATGTTAAGTATCAACCTCTATTTATAGGGAACCGTTTGTCCATATAAGGTTAATTAATTCAGAAGGGTAAATTTGTCCTTATATGGTTAAAATGTTCTTGTTGTATATTGTTGTTGCTGTTTGCCTCGTTTTCGTTGTTTTCATTCGAGTCATCGTTGCTTTAGGGGTCGGATGTCGTATCCTGTTGTCGTATTTCTATTCTTTGTCTTTTGACGTCAAATTGTTTTTCATTCATTCATAGAGTTGTTCTCCGTTTTTCATTCATCGTTGTTCGAGCTTCGCTTTTCAAATTTGTATCGGTGCTTCTTTGCCGGTGGCTGATTCCTTGAATCTTAAGCCACCTCGGGTGTACCTTTACCGTGTTCGTTCTGTTCGGTTCGGTTCTTTTCGTAAGCGTTGTTCGCAATTCGATGTTCTCGTTTGAAGTATTGCTATTAAGCAGTTTCTTGTCGTGTGACGTCGCTTGTGTGTCTTCGTGGTCTTTGCAGTTGTTGTTTTTGTTGTTGTTGCTGTTGTTGTTTAGAATCACATCAATTCATTGAGTTTAATTCTTTGCACGATGTTTTCCCTTGTGAAAAGGTCAGGTGTTGATGAGTTGCAATTGTTGTTGTTGTTGTTGTTGTTGTTGAAACGACAACAACAACAACAACAATCTGAAACAATCTGACGCTAAGAAACAATCTGACGTAAAACGACAAAGAACAACAACAACACCAGCAACAACATCAATTAAAACAAAGACAACAAAAAGCAATAGCAACAACAATAGCAAGAAACAACACAAAAACATCTAAGAAACAATCTGACGTGAAACAACAAAGAACAAAAAGAACACCAGCAACAACATCCATTAAAACAAAGACAACGAAGAACAATAGCAACAACAATAGCAAGAAACAACACAACAACATCTAAGAAACAATCTGATGTGAAACGACAAAGAACAACAAGAACACCAACAACAACATCAATCTAGAAGCTCGACCTCGGATGGATGAAGCTCAAACGTGTTACTAAGAACCGGAAGGACCTTATTTGGACATTAATCTTTTTGATTAAATTCTTTGACTATAAATATAGGTTGACTTGTCAAATTTATTCAGTTGCTCTGAAGATGCCCTAGTGGGCGAAACTAGTTAGCACTGGTAAAGAAAAAGCGCAAAAGACCACACAGATGCCTGTTTCTTTGAGTAGTTAGGCCCTCTTCAAATCGTACACTATAAATATATATATATATACACATATATATATATATATGTGGAAGAAAGAGCTAAAAATGGTTTATTAATAAAATCGTCAAACCCTCACCTCAAAATACACGGAAATTCCTTTTTAAGCTAAATTCCAGCAGTAATGAGCTTGAACACCATAAAGGGACCCAAGAAAAGTCATGTTTGTCTATTGTGTCTGTAAAAAGCACGATTTTGCTTGATGTTCGAAGAAAAAGCATAGTACACAAGAAAAGGTCCCGTGGTCAGCACTTTAACGTAGTGACCACTGTCCAAATATAGGCATCTGGTGGTCACGTGGCAGAACAATAGGCATTAAAATTTTATTTTCTGATTGCCAATTAAATTCATGTAAAAATCAGGAAGTTTCAGTGCTATAGCTATCATCGTTTAGCAGCTATGAAAAGAAGTTCGGGAGGCGGGCGAAAAATAAGGCTGAAATAGGGTAAATGTATAATTTGCGACGTTGCATGTCCAATGGTTAAACAGGCAAAAGTTCTGAGGCCGCCTAAAACACCCGGGGGAGGTACTTTACTATAAATTCATACGGGGGTGTGCGCCGCAAGGATTTCTCCTAGGACCCAATCCCAGAAATTTGGTCCGATATTGATACCCAATCCCAGAATTTTTGTCAGATATTGATACCCAATCCCAAAATTTTGAAGAAGTAACAAAAACAATTCGACGTCAAAAGGAATAAGGGATCGAGAGCTGGGAACGAAAATTTTTGTCTCAAGTGGCCATTGGAACGATGTTCTGATCTGAGCACGTTTTTAAACGCAAAAAATACTTGAAATCTGTTCACCTGAAACTGACCACGTGTTGCTCGAAGAATTATCCAGTTTTACTTTCATTCAGCACCCGTAACCAGAATTTTGAGTATAACAGCAAGCCCCAATCCCAGAAAATTCGAAGTGAAGGTATACCTCAATCACAGAAATTTTCCAGTAAAAGTATATCCCAATCCTAGAATTTTCAGGCCAAAAACTACCCAAAACTGGCGCACATTCCCGTCTTACCCCATATTGAAGTACTCCCCCCCCCGGGCTAAAACAGCATGAGCATAAAATCATCCTGGAACTGTCTATGGGTAAGTTGAAGGTAATCTTAATTCCTTGATTGAGTTAAACTACGGTATTGATTAGAGAAAGTGTTGAGAAATGATGCAGTTACACTTATCAACTTTCTAGAACTGACATTGTCAATTATTGTATTTTTGATTACAAAGTCCAACTTTGTAATCTAAGAGGGGGGTGCAGGTCAGTAAGAAAGGAAGTAAGTAAGTAAGTAAGCAAGTAAGTCAGTCACGCTCGCTAAAATGCAATTGATTGCTGTTTTATCCCTGCTAATTGCTAGTGAAATAAAGAAAGCGCGCGGAAAGCGCGTACGAGGCTCAAGTTTCTTGCGATCCTATAGCAAAATTTGACGTCGGCTTATTTCATGTTGGACAGATTTGACACCATAAGATTGATATATGGCTATGATGTTTTCACTGATAGAAAACAGCTTTAACCTGAATTGGCACGAACTGGACCTTATTAGCAACGTTGAAAATTTAGAGATTTCTCTCATTAGCGTTTCTTTTGGCAAGATCTTCGTCCATATTGTTTCTTGATGTTCTGTTCTGTCATGAGCAAAAGAAACGAAAAATTTGCCGTCAGGAACAGTGTGCTTTGTGCAAATGTGTTGTTTTGACTGCCCCCAAGGGACTGCCCCCAAGGGACTGCCCCTTCAACTGACTGCGCTTTTCTCTCCTCACCAGTAACCAGAGTCTGCACGCAGGCTACCAAGTTTAAGCTACGACCCTGTTTGTCCCATTGAATTTAGGTTTACAGTAGAGGAGGGGCTGGATTGGGACAAAGTAAGTACTTTTGGGAAATTGTTTCCATGAAAGGAAACGTACACATGGGTAAAAGAAATTTAAAATGATGCTTCCCCTGAATATCGTGCTAAGATGCAGTGGCAGAAAATTCAGCTGAAAAGTTGTTTTGTAGAATGATCGCATCATAAGCCAGCCATTAATGGTACTCATTATGAAAAAGTCAATTTTAGAGGATGATGTAACTGGCATGCACAGAGGTTAGCGTTCGCAGCATCACCGAAGGTAGAAGGACCCCTTCAATACAGCTGCAAACATGACAGTTGAAGTTGTAGAATCTCTGCAAACAATGGCGCTATTCATTGGGGAAGGTACGTGGTCACACTGAAGCAAACTGTACGCAACAAGATCAAAACCTCTTTTTCAGGCGATTCTTTTCTTATGAAACGCGTCTAATTTTTGATTGAAGGCAACTTTGGCAGTAACATTCGTATCCCTAAGTCGTAACCCTAACTAAAACCCTAATTAGATTAATCTTATACTTCGTGGGAGCTAGGCTAGAGAAGTCGGTATAAAGACCAGTAAATGTTTTTTCCTGTATAAGCTAGTTGAGAAAGTATTATTTTCATGAGCAACAAGTACATCCAAAATGGCAAAGCATAATCCGACCCTAATTCATACGTAAATTTAATATTAGGATGTTGACGATTTATAAATTCAAGGAAACTATAGATATGATCTCTATTTCTAAATAAGCAAAATGTATTATCAACATACCTACGATACAGTACAGGTTTATATTCAGAAGGACAGTTGGCTAGATATTTCTTTTCTAGAACATTCATAAAGATATTAGCAAGGGTTGGCCTAAGAGGTGACCCCATAGCAACACCATCAACTTGGTCAAATAATTGTTTGTTGAAGACAAAATGAGTTTCCTTAACTGCAAAAGTCAGTAACTTAAGGAGCAGCGAAGGGTTGAGAGAACAGTCCCTATACTCCAAGTTTTCAGTGTCTTCAAACAATAATTCAATACATAAGTCAATACATTCATCCAGTGGAATATTAGTAAATAGGCTGGACACATCAAAGCTAGCCATAACAAGATCTTCATCATTGTGAAAAGGTTTTATTTCAGATACAAAAGAAAAAGTATCTTTTACGGTATACTCATTACTAGTAAAAGGCTTTAAAATTGGTACAAGAAACTTAGCTAACTTATAATTATATGTGCCAATGGAGAAAGGATAGGCCTAGTGGGGCAGTTTTCTTTGTGAACCTTAGGCAGACCATACAATACTCCCAGGTTACTACCAGTAGAGAGAAGTTCTCGGTACACAGATTCAGAAATAGCCTTATCTTTCAAGAGTATATCCCTCAAAAAACGGATAATTCTATTCTCACGTGTGGCGAAAAGATCAAGCATATCACAGTCAAGTTCCTTAAATTTGGAAGTATCTGATAATATAGTTTCAACCTTCTGAAAATAATAAACCTTATCAAGAATGACCACTCCATTAGCTTTATCGGGACGTAAAATAACAAAGTCCCTATTTTTCTAAGACTGAATCTGTTTCCTCAATGCATCCTAATGCTTGACAGTTAGGTTATCGAAAACCTGATTGAATCTCACTTGGTTCGCCCTGAAACAATTGAGAAATAACAGAGACGACGGCCTATGGGACTTTTACCAAAAATGCTATTTCGAGGCCTCTGGTTTCAGCTTTCGCACAAACTTGAACTTCAAATGCTTGTAATTCCATGAATTTTTAGCGGATTTGCAAGATTGTTGCGTCAAAAAATAATTTAAAATCTCAGAAAAAGGGTGATTTGACCAAGGGGTGCATTCAGCGTATCGCTATTTTTTAGTATTTAATCAAACGTTGAACAATTTTTTGAGACACCCTATGGTATTTGTTTGAAAACCTACGTCTTGTAGCTCTTGAGAGTGGTGAATGGCCAATTGCCGATTGTTCTGTGTTAATGGAGTGACTTTACCTTTACTTCTAGTGCTGGTAAGACAACGAGAAAAATCACAAAAATACTTCGATATTTCGGCTTTTAACGGAAATTTGAATAATTCAAGTCTGTGATGTACCCTTGGTGCTACGAATTTTTCAAAATGGGAACTTCTTTCTGGCTCACCTGGTATACCATAAGCGGAAAATAGAAATGTTAAGCCAAGGCTCATTCGTAGGAACCTTTTGAGCGCTTATATGTTTTTGGAACATCCGGTATTTTTTGGGACACCGATTATGAAATTAACCAGTCTTAAATATCCTAATCCTAAGCTAGGATGGCATTGCGTCTTGATCATCGAGCTGCGTTAAACTGATATGGAACAGTGGGCAGGCTAGAAGTACGCGAAGAGTTAATCCAAGTGTCGGAGGTGGGAAATATCTCTGCCTAGCACGGTAGCGATTTTCTGGCTTTTATGTGAGCATATTAGAGAAATCTTGGACGAAATGATGATACCGGGACTTTGCATCATTTCACAAATCAGAGAACTTCTGCAGAGTGCTTCATTGTGTGCAGCTGTGGAGCAGCTGCAGTTTCCATAGCTCAATTTCAATGCAGCTGCATAGGATAAGTTTCAACTTGGAGTCTGAGATCAAGAGATTACAATTTAAGGCCTAGAGAACTGTGCATGCGCACTGGTCGGGGCACTAGTGGACGAAAATAACCGTTGCTATTGGAAATCGGCCTAAATAGTTTCGATTCAACACAGGTGAATTTGTAACGAAGAATCATGTGTCCAAAAAGACAAAACATTTTACCTTTCTGATGAATCAATTTCACGCCTCTAAATGCAGTCAGCCAAATCATGATAAACTGAGATAGCAAACTTTCAACTTGACTACGTTCATACGATGCAGGCACATTTATGAAATTGGCGAAAAATGAGACGGATAGGCCTCCCGTTCATACGAAAACGACACCTTTTTCACCGGCAGATTTTCAAAACGCTAGATTTTGAAAACGGAACGCTAACCGTTATATTTTGAAACTGGCATCATGTGAACACTCGGAATTTATGGAAAAGGAACATTTTTCGACATTTTCAAAACAAGGCAGATCGATTCTTAACATGCAGGTACCTTTGTTTGGCATTAAATTCTCTGGAAGACTGCATTCTCTCTGATTGGTTTTAAGAAAACTGTAAAGGGTTGATTTCTTTGTTTATTGTATATATTGTATAATTGTAATAGGCTTTTAGATTATGGTTTCTTATTCTAGTGATGACTTATTTTAATTATCTATTGTATATAAGTTTTTAATGGATGGCCCCCGGGGGGTAACTTAACTTGTCTATGGTACGGGGTTGTGCCATTTTTTAGGGTACCTTTTTCATGTTAGTTTCCGGATTTATGGGTATGGTTTTCAAAAATCTTTTGCATCTTCCGGATTTATGGGTATAGTTTTCTATCAGAATTCAGTTATTGGTGAGCTTTTTTGGCATTCCCAGATTTATGGTTATGATTTCCAGAAATTCTCCAGATTTATGGGTATACTTTTGAGAAATTTCTCCGGATTTATGGGTATACTTTTGAGAAAGTTTTCCGGATTTATGGGTGGTACTTTTACGATTTGAATGGCACAACCCCGTATCTTGGAAACTCAAGTTACCCCTCGCCCCGTGGATGGCCCCTTGAAAAACGGCTTCTGCCGAAGGGCTACCCTCCTAAAAAGATTCAAAGATTCAAATAAGCACTGAGTTTCTTAATGTCAAATTTCCTACCATTTTCAAATTGTGCTGGTATCGTGTGAACGCTAGCTTAAATTTTGTTACGGTCACTTTTTTCACCTTTTTTCAAAATGTGCCGGCATCATTTGAGCCTTGAACGTAGTCTTAGGAGTACTGCAGATGTTAAATCCATTCTTCAGAACTTTAAATTGCTTATCGGAGAATTGACTTTTTTCAGTTCAACCTGTGCTCTACGAACTCCTTTTATGTGCTGGTACGCAAAACTGAAGATGACACGCAAAGGAGAAAAGTAAGCAAGAAGACACAAAAAAAGTTCACGAAATGATTTTTTACAATCATACATTCCTATTTACAGTGCTATTTTGTCAATATATGAATAACTATTCAGACGGAAAAGTGAGACCTTTCTTCCTCTCACCCTAGCATTTATTAACAAAGTACATTTTCTAGCCAGTAAAGATAATCCAACAAACGTGACTGCATAGACAACAAATCTTGACCATTTTGACATAAAGGCGCCTTGGCGAATGGGGCCAATCAGATTTAGTAGAAACTATAAGAAATCAACATTTAGCAAGTTTTCACTGTTGCAGTGGAATTTTTGCTTATTCGGGATACTGCGAATTCCCCCTTTTGTAAATCAAGAAGGGAAAGACGTTAACTCTGATCGCTCGCTGATCAAATAGGACAAGAGAAGCGTTTTGGGGCATGCGCAGTTTCACAAAGGAAGAATAAAGGACGATGACCGTGAGGTCGAAATTGCGCAAACTCCAAAGCGCTTGGATGAGTGTCTGGCTCGTCTGGAGAAAATCCGAAAGACTTTCACTGCTTGTATCCCGAACAATTACAGCAAAGAATATGGGGTATGTTATTTTTGACTAAACCTACTCTTTACAGACAAGTACTAGATCGAACTTGGGGAAATGAATTATCTTATTAAATTGAACAGCAACGAATTCAGAACTAATCCAAATCGTCAGATGAATTGTTTCTAGATAGTGTGACAGTGCACTTTATTGTGTGTAATGAGCACTATTGGTTAATCAGGTGTCTCCCCTTTTTCTTGCTTTAACTGAATTTGAAGTTAATGTAAGATAGCATGCTCCTATCATGAGCGATGATATATTAGTGTGTTTCTGGCTTTCATTTTCATACCGACACTACGCAGGCAAATCTGCACACGACCGCATACTGGAGTTTCTTTCCTTCTACAAGGAGCGTCATTCAGATTATGCAATTCCAAATACTTTCAGTCAGTTTACTACAGGGTGTCCAAAAAAATGTGCCTCGCATATATGTTCGCTGTGGAGGAGCAGTAACTTCAATTGTCTCCATTTTTGCACATTTGCATGCTTTAGGCTTCAACTTAGGACAAATGAGTGCTGACTTATGAAAAGGAAAGGCAATAAAATTGCTTTAAAAGTAGTCCATTTTCTCTTCTCCAGCAATATCAAAATCAAGCAGATTTGGAAACAAATAGTTCTAGCATTATTTTCAAAGTTTTTTCTTCATTTCAACAAGGTTATAAGTGTTGTCTCATAGATGAACAACAACATTTACCCTTTCATAAAAAGTCAAAAAATCTAAAAGAATACTAGAGACATTTCTTACGAATTTAACTTAAATTTGACGTTGACTGAGAACAGAGGAAGTGAGGCAGCGACTTACACTCTAGTCATAAGAGTACTATATATTTTGTCCAGCCTCGATATTTGTAATGTTTTTGTGGTTTTTGAGCTTAAATTTTCATATGGCTTCAGGAAGCATACCGGATGATCCAGAAAAAAGTGATCCAAGGCAGCCTGTTTTAGAGAGAAAAGTAAGTGGTCGATTGAAATGCTTCAAACGTTTTTCTGTCCCTAAAAGATTAACTTAGGTAATGAACATTTTTCGCAATTTTTTTCGACACCGTAAATTTCCGGAATTGAGGATTTCGAGGAAAGGGCCTGCTTGATTTTCGCAAAAAACTCGTCAAAAACAAGGGATCGATTAAAAGCCATTTGAGATCTTCAAAACAACGAGAAACTTGTTTCAGTTCAGCCTGGGAATATGTTTAGAAGGAACTATAAACGTTCCCTGGAATTTTCAGATGGAGTTGCCAATTCCCAGGCTGCATTGAAGCTGGCTCCTCACTATTTTGAAAATTTGAATGGCCGTAAATTGATCCCCTCTTTTTGACAAATCTTTGATGGTTTCAGGCATGCTATTTTCCCCAAAATCCTTAATTCAGGGAAATTAACGGTACCAAAATATTTGCAAAAAATACTCATAACGTTTGGTAGCTTTGTAGTGACAGAACAAAATTTGAAGCATTTCAATCGGTCACTTATTTCTTTTTCTATAAGAGGTTGCTTTGGGTTACTTTTTCTGGGTCACCTGGGTCCAGAATAGAATCGACACTCTTTGAAGAAATGAGGTATGTGAGCCATGCGATTTTCTGTTATGAACATGGCAAAACAGGCAACTGCTGAATAACGAGACATTTATAAGCGAGCTGAGACTGAGCAGCATTATTGAAATGCTCATCTTGCTTCTAACCTAAATTGAAGCCTGTGCTATGCAGCCATAGAAATATGTATGCAGCAGTGTAAGATGGGGACCAATTGAGGATACAGTTCCTCCAGAGCGGCCATACATTTCCGAATTGAATTAGTACGTACATACTCCAAATAAATGAGATTTTGTTACGGGTATCTACTGCGATTGGTTGACGCACCAGTACAAAGCATTAGCGACTGCAGAAAAGTGTATTTCTACGGACGATTAGTGAAGCTGCAAATATGAATAAAGTAAACTGCAAATTGATGCCCTAAAGTTTGGATGACGAGTTTGCTCAATGTGGATGAAAAGGGGCTGGTTAGACGAAGAAGGATACAATAAATCTAAAGATGTGCAAAGGCCTTTCACACAAGAAATCTTGGTCTCGTCGAGTTCAATAATGGTTGAGTTTCAGTTCGGTTGAAAGTGCAAAACTTCTCACTATTTGCATAAAAGAGGCTGATATTAAAGTGGCTGAGCTTAACTCAGCAACTCAACCCGTGCTGAAGTTTAAACCTGTACTGAGATCATTGAAAATTTTAACGCAAACAGAAAAAATTCCAGCTAGGAACATGTTGAAGTCGAGTAACAATCAAATTCGAACAGCAATTGCGTTCATCATGCTACCCAATCTCAGCCAGCGTTGAAATCTCATCTAAATGCAAAGCTACATCACCAATATGTTCAAAATTAAGCCCATGCTGTGATTCCTCGTGCAAACTGTATCACACACAAAAGCATGTTACAACTGTAATGCCTACCGTTTGGCTTCAGTATGAGGTGAACAAAAATCTTCCATCAGAAATTAGTTATATCTTTCTACATTTGGTATTCATTCACGTCTTCTCATAATAGCCCATTTTCGCTGGCCTGCGTGCTGACTTCCATCTATTTTTTGCCATTCTTTGCACTGTAGAGTTTGCATGCAGGCTAACTTTCGCATGCACAACGAATGAATTTGCCGCCCAGGTTTCAAGGACATGTCTTCAGCTTTCGCTATGAGCATAAGATCTACCGGGTGAGCCAGAAAAAGTTTCCCGCATTTAAGAGTTCATAGCACATAAAATAAATCGCAGATTTGAATGATTCAAATTTCAGCTAAAAGCCGAAAGAATGAATTATTTGTGTGAATTTTCTTGGTGTCTTTTCAGTGTTAGAAGTATAGGTAAATGCAACTTTATAAAAATTCCATGGTTGCAAAATGACTGAAAAGGGCCTAAAATATCAATAAGGACAATAGGCCATGGGCCTTTCACCGGCTCTCAAGAGTTATAACACGTTTGTTTTCAAACAAATACGAAGGATTTTCAATCCCATGGCAATAAATGTACAGAGGATAGTTCTCACCCATGAGAAAATGCATTTCTTTATTTTTCTTTGCGAGGAGTCATTTATTATTTGATCACTGTTTTAGACCCTTTTTCAGTAATTTTGCAACCATGAAATTTTTTTTGAAAGTTCAACTTCTTCACATTTCTAGTGCTTGTAAGAAAGACAATCAGAAAAATCACAAAAGCACATCGATCTTTTGGCTTTTAAGTGGAATTCTAATCATTTAAAATCTATGAAGAACTCTAGCAGCTATGAATTTTCAAAAATTGGGAACTTTTTTCTAGCTCACCCGGTAAATGATAAAATGTTGGTGTAATGTTCCTTGATCTATTCTGTAACTAGACTGCTTCAAAGAAACTTCGCTATAAGTCTACTGTTGGACTTTTCTGAAATCTTTCATACCTTCAGGAAATAGCATTATAGCATTTTCTTCATTTCTGAAGGTTCAAGAAAAGTTTGGAAAAACCGAAAAGCAGCGTATTTTTGTAAACTTTTTGATGAAACGTGAAATGATTCAGTGGCCGATTTAAGGGGGGCAAGAGGGGGCAACTGGCCCCTCATCACAAAGAAAACTCAGCTTGGTGCCCCTTCTTTAGCAAGAAGTGCGCTCCTCGCTCTGATCCAAAGACCTTCTCTTTCAGCTGTTTCGATCAGAATGTGTGGCAAACATGCAAATTAAGACGTTATTTTGTTGAAAACCCAATGAATTTTGTCAACCAGGAGTCCAAAAATATCAAATATACCCAATGAACTTAATGATAAAAGTATACTCCTGCTAACTCTACAATTCATCTTCAAATCTGCTCGATTTGATTTCTGACTCCGCTACAAGCCAAAAAACTACAACCACCATGTCCCATTTTAGTACAGAAGTAAATCTTTGTTTTATTTCTATTTCGTTTCATTTTTACTCGTATTTTTAATGTCTATCTCAAAGAAGATGTCACGTGATTATTTGTGCCAATGTATCAATTAGGCTTCCAGTCACTCGAGTTCGATCGCTCGAGTTTCGATCGCAGGCATTTCTCGTGATGGCATATAATTTGAAACAGACTGTAGTTTTAATCTCTATGTACCAATAGCCTTTTGCTCCTTGGGTCATCGTTCCAGTTGTGATGCATAGCTATATAGTAATTTAGTACAGTAGTATAGTTTGTAAATTCATTGTGTAATCTTTTATTGGATAGAAAAAGTTAAAGATAGATTTCCTAAAATTATAACTGTAGAATTACAGAGAAGTAGCTCAAGTTTCTTTCAATCCTTTCAATCAAGAAAACTAGGCCGTAGAATTTTACACCCACCTTTTTTACACCGATTTGAAACTTTGGAGCCCATGCTATCGCTATGTACTGGAGTACCAATGATGAATTAAATGCTATTATGCTAGATGTGCCTTTATTGCATAAGAATATATACCGGGTACTCAAACAAATGTCTCCTTATCCAAAACATCATTGCAGAAAATTTACTTGCACTGTAACTGTCAAATTTATTGTTCTAATAGCTACGAGACTGAAATATTCTATGTGTTTTTTGGTGATTTGCAAGATAGTATTCTTGTGGTAACATCGAGAAATTCAAGAACTTAGTCTTTCAAAAAAATTCAGAAATATCCCAAAAACACATCAAAAAATGCATCTCGAAATGAAAAAAGCGTAACTTAGCATTTTCACTATTTTCAATAATTCATTTTTATATCAGTAAGTAAGGATGGCAATTTCAGTTTTCGTCGCAATTTCTGTTCATAAGTTTATTTGTTACCCTTATTCTAAAAGAATTGTAAATGCACGGAGTTTTTTTTTTATAAGAAACTAAGAATTTGGATCAGTTCTGAAAGTTTCTTAAAATTATCGGATTTTGAGTACTCGGAGTTTCTTAAGAGTTTTTTAAATGTTCAATAGCAATCTTCACGTTCACTAAACATGTCCTCGTGAACATTCCAATACAATGTTACTTAATAACTTTCCGATGTTTACACATCACTCAAGTACATTCCGAGTAATATGGTACAGGAAACAAGTGAAATAAAGTTAAGATATGGTAAGGATTTCAGTACTGGAGTTTCTTAATTTTTTGGTGATCCGAGAGTTGCGTTTCTTGTAAACTGTTTCATATATAAAGCAAATACGTGCAGATGCCAAAAGTCGGGGACGATTAGATCAAGGCCATTTTCAAGATGGTCTACCAAACTGATTTTTAAGTTCTTGGATGTCCCAAGAGAGTACTGCTTTGAAAATTGTCAAAAGTTCTAAAATATACTTCAATCTTTTAACTATAAGAAAGCAACTCCTTCAGCTGCAATGATTTTCCAAACAGGGGGAAACAGTTTTGCATCGCCCGGTAGCATTCAGATCTATTTACCTTCATCAGCTTCAACTATCATACACATGTTCATTTACTGTCTCTTTTCAATGTGATAAACTTCAGCCTCGTTTCTACCAGTCCAATATTTACTCGACGATGTAACTTTTTCTTTATCTGTTTGCTGCAGGCCGCTTTTGTGCTTTTCACCATCATTGACAAAACACTCATGACGTAATGTGCTTTCCTCTAACCTTATGTCTTGGTATTGTTTCACTTGCCTTTCTTTCTTTTGTTTTCTCCATCTAGCTCTTCTGTTTTTGAACCAAACCTGAATATAGCATAATACGCATTGTAAAACTAGGTAACACTCTGGAATCAATTCACACTCAAAGTACATAGGCTCACGGCATAGTCCCAGTTATTGCAAAACATCAACAATGACAACAACAACAACGACAACGACATTTTCTATTTTTGCTCAAACTGGGACTCGTGGACTTTCATCTAAAAATTTGAGACGGAAATGAATAGATTTATGTTTGCCCTCTGGAACGAGGCTGTGGCGTAGTCTCAGAAGCGAGGCAAGCAACCGCCGACAGTTGGAAATTTTCATTGCTGCGGTGCATCTCATGAAAGCTAATTGGCCTCAAAAATAAGGAACTCGTGCTTCAAAGTGAAAGGTTTGTTGATGCTTGGAATGGGGAAACATTCATCTGGATCCTTTAAGCTTTCCTTCATGGCTAGTATCACTGAAAACTTGAAATTTGAGGTATTTTAGCATCGGAGGCTCCATCCGGCAATTTAGGCCCATCCGCCATTGCCTGGAGTACTGAACTGTTGCTATGGTTTCCATAATAGTAAAGATTTCGATGGGGAAAAACTTGCCCAATTTTCAACGTGAAAGTCCATGCGTCGTAGAATGAGCGTCCATCAGTCTATCAATAGTGACAACTACGAAAATGCAGTCAGTCTACAAACTATCTATCTATCTACTATCTATCTATCTATATCATATTGTACAGAACCTATATCTAATAGGCATTACGCACAGGCTGGGTTAGTGGTTAAATTTACGAATAATGACACTACTAAATAAGAGGAGATGAGTCAATAAACCTAAATTTGTGCCAAATCACAGTAAGCCGACATGGGCCTTCTATTTATCTGGGTCAGAGGTATTGTGCAACAACTGAGGTAGGGCCTTGAGATGGAGCAAAACTGGAGTACATCATAGGTTTCCATGGATTTTTGAACCGAAGATCACTATCACTATGATTTGAATGGGAATGTTTTGAACAAAATTTTGAAGTTACATCCAATATTCCAAGTTTCATTTAATCCGTTGTTTGGATTCTTCCATTTTTTGAGCGGGGATGGCTCTGTGGTGGTAAGCTTGACTGCCAATCTGTAGGCTGTTGGTTTGAGTCGCCGCCCTGCAAAACCTGTTACATAAGGTGAGAAGAGTCACCAACTCTCCGTAGGCTAACCGAATAAGGAGGTGAAATCAGATCGGGAAGAAGGTCCAGGTCACTGCCTCGATAAACTTGGCTTCTCAACATCCTAAACTATCTTCCGTTTCATCTCATTTCATTAATTTAACGAGGGTTGCCCTTCAACAGAAGTTAATTTTCAAGGGGCCGTCCAAGAAAGATCTTAACTACTATATGCAGTTTAAAGGGAATAAATGGAATCTTAAAAATCAAAATACTAAATGCCTAATGATAATCTTAATTATTTTTAGCTTACGTATAAAACTTATAGAAATGAGACAGTCAAATCCTTTCGTAAATAGTCGTTTGGAAAACTACCTAGGTTGCTGCAGTGTTTCACTCCTCTGAATAAAGAACATTTTCTGACCATTTCCCGGTTTCTTTGGATGCTAGATAGAGAAACTTATTTTGTTTGTTTGTAAGAAACGTGGCTGTAAATTTGGTACAGCAATTTCTTACTTTAGGCCAGCTTCTGATGGTTAAGTTTCTTGTAGAGATTATTTTCAAAGAGTAGGATTTCACTGTTTATCATCATTCATTAAGGACAGCTAATATAGCGATTCCACCAAGTGAATTAAAAGAAAAATGTTTTCGAGTTGAAATAGTGCCCTACTCGGTGCAAAACGTGGCCCTTCGGAGAGCTTTGCAAAGTGACAACTGCTTCCAAGGTCCCTAATTAATAGTACGGACGGTATGAGCTCACTTTGATCTCTCCTGCACTGTGCCTGTGCCTTTAGAATGCTGGCAAATAGATAAATTTCATGATGCTTCGTTTTTGTCAGTAGGTTCAGAAGGGTGTAAAACATAGCAGTCGTTTGATTGAAAACAAAAGTGTACATCTAAAAGCGGTGCTGTATTGTGTCACAGGCAGCGGGACAATGTCACAGAGATCGGCTGTCTCAAGCAAATTCCCCTTTGTTCATCCCAACAACCCTGCTAAGTTAGATGTGTGTAACATTATCTTAAAAGATCATCGAATGATATGAATTAATTAAAATGAATATGCCATAAAGCTACCCGTCTCATGTCAGTCTTTTGAGAATCTATTGAATAAAGTTCAGCTCAAAGCCAAATCCGTAGATCCCCTAGAAATTCAGTGCGATTTACGACAGCATCTGACTGAGCATGCACCGCTTTGATTCACACAGGCTGCCGCTACACAATTTGCTCTTTGGAGTCTCGTTTAGACAAGTTTGGATTAAGCAATACACGCAAAACGGGAGCGTTTCTCCCAACAACTGAAAACACGCCAGACCACAATAGGCTTATGGTCTAGTCTTCCATACTCCTTGTCTGAACTTAGAAGATAGGTTAAGGATACCATATTGGATTGTTTGAATATCGGTTGAGCCTTAAGGTGAAACGTTGGCTGGCTTAAAGGAAGCATGAGACGTCAATTGCTTTTGAATCGAGTTTTTTTATTTCAGTAGTATTCTTTGTTCGTCCTCAAGTAAGGATAGCCACAGAGAATTCAACTCAATTTTATTTTTTAGGCCATTCACAGGGAAATGCTAAGCAAGCACTTTTTTTTATATATCCATATAAAAATTCCAATACATGCTACATCTACGTTCTACTATACTCTCTAATTACTCTACAACAATACAACACTATAGGGACAAGACCACAAGGAGCAAAAGACAATGACTACCCTGTGGTGGCCGTTAACATAAGGATATGCAAAAAAAACAATTAGTAAATTAAGATTAGATACTAACACATAATGGAATCTGTTCCACATTGGATGTCAGGCCAGCATAGACGCGTGATGGGAAACGTATGCTGTTGGGTCAGGGTTGAGTTAACGATATCATAGGTCAGAAATAATAGCGATTTGGAAAAAGAATTTCGTTGACTCTTTTTGTGCTTAACATCAAATGTGAAACAGACTTACAAAAGAAATAGGGAAAAACGTAAATAGTGGCTGTGTGGTGTAAAACAAAAGCAAGCACTGATACATCGTATGATTAAGAACTGATACCAAGGGAGTTTGTTGTGGTTTTAAGTAACGAGGGGGAAAATAGAGAAATGACATTTGATGAGCCCTTCATAATTAATTTAAGCCCTCTTAGAACGACCCCCTGGAAGGTCAGGTTCATCTAATTACTATATATATATTCTTAGTTTTCGATTTTTCACGTCGAATCTTTTACTGAAGGGATACCGTTGTAAAACGAAATTTAAACAAAGCATTTAGATTATTGCGGAACTGGCAAGGAACTCACAAGTCACTCTTTGTACTAAAATTTGGTGATCCTAAGACATTTACAGTACTGGCGCAAGTTATTTCTTTCTTTCATGACAAAAATATCTCATATCGCACCATCTACGTTAGTGTTCCAACAACAGTAGCCTTACAATGTAAACATTTCGGTGAAAACCCATCTTCTACTGACAACCTAATATAATCATGCAAAAGGCAAACTAAGACCATGTGCAATAATGCACCTTGTTGTTTGTAGCTTAGATATTAAAGTTCTTTACATCGATTTTACTGCTTTCCTGCTACAAATCGAATTCAAATGGCTCATGCGCTTCAGGACCTAACAGTTCAGAACCGCAAAAGCTATTTGAATTTTATTTCTAGTACTTGTTAGGCTTGGGCCGAAGAGAAACAACAAAGACAAGCAGTAAAATTGAGGTAATGAGCATTAATTTCTAAGGTACAAACATGGTGCATCATTATCCATGCATAGATTGAAGAAGGTGCACTTGGGCAGATCATTTTGATGCATATTTTGGATAAAACTTGTATAGCAACAACAGGCGTAATACCATGAGCGATAGGACACCAAGTGTGTGACAGTTTGAAATTTATATCAGAGGCAAGCCACCTTGATTTATTGCTTTTTTATGCTTTGAACTTATTTTTACTTGGAATACAACCACCTTTCACTGCTTCGTAATTTTGAAATTTTTCTGTAGTGAGCCACCTTAAGTGCAGAGCCACCATAAGGTGCTCACTACGGAAAAATTTCAAAATTACGAAGCACTCAAGGGTGGTTGTATTCTAAGTAAAAATAAGTTCAACCTAAAAAACAATAAGTCAAGGTGGCTTGCCTCTGATATAAGTTTCAAACTGCTACACACTGGGTGTCCTATCGCTCATGGTAATACATCTATGTATGTAATTTCCTGCAAGCACAAGTTTCTATGTTTTCTTTAAATCAAGAAAGGTGCATGGCTTTTTACTTCGATCCTATCAGTACAATTTTCTTACATTTGCACTAACAAACAGTGTGTGATGTAATTCAGATGACGCGTCATGTTTGAAATAAATTGAAGTTATCTTACACGGTATCGAGATAATGTTATTTAAGAAGAAGGATTTATGAGATAAAATCATCAAGTATATCTCTTACAATTCGAGATAATCTACCAGATAATCTCGAAATGTCAATCAAAAGGAGTTTTGTATTTGATAAATATATCGGCGAACTGTTATAAGAAGAGTCGTGATGTCGGCGTAAATGCATAGAGAGTAGATAATGAGAGCAAAGGAAAATGTCCTTGATCTTGAGTTGAAATGAAAAATTGAAATCTTCCAGTGCGGTGAAAATGTTTATTATAATGTAAGCACGAAGAAATAGAGAAAGGCTGATTAGTGCTAAAAAGTAGCATTGTTGTTGGTTGTAAGATTGAAGATTAGAAGAAATTTGTGTTGATCTTCAGTTAGAATGCAAACTTGAAATCTTCCAATTGAAGTGACGGGTGAGCCGGAAAAATGTTCCCACTTTCAAAAATTCATAGCATGTACGGTAGAGTATGTTACAGACTTCAATGATTGAAATTCTAGTTGAACACCAATAGATGTTGCTGTCTTATGAGCAACGGAACTTAGGTTAATTCAATAGAAAAAACATTTCATCGTTGCAAAGTGACTAAAAAGGGCCTAAAACATTGGTCAAATCACAAGGGACTCCTATCACAAAACGATAAGAGAAATGCAATTTCTCATTAATGAAAAATTTACTCTGCACATCTATTGCCATGAGACTGAGTTTCGTTTGCATAAATCTCTGTCTTGTCATTGTTGAGAGGGGTGAAAATACTTCTTTGCCTACTTTCTTTGGCATGAGCTTTTTATACTCATATAAAAATTTTACAACATACCTTGCATTCTACTAAACTTTCTAATTACTTTACAACGTTACAGGGACAACACCATGGGTAGTTTGTTTGTTTTGTTTTCAATTTATTTTGAGTGGGCTTGTCAGGATTTCTAGCTACTGAAAGCTAAGTTAGGCCCACTGTGCATGCCGCATCCAGGCACGGGACCCCTAGTTTAACGTCCCTTCCAAAGGAAGGGCGAGGTGAGTTTCGAGGTCAGTCCTCAGTGGTCATCCATCAGAAATCTGACCTCATTCGACCAAGCTTAACACCTGACGAAGACTGTATAAGCCACTCGGCCACTAACCCCGGGGAGTGAAAGACAATGGCTACCCCAAAGGAGACATGTGGTTGCAATTTCGATTTTATCTCCTGTTTTGATGGCTATGTTCGAATACTACTAGAGTATGAAAGCTGCAGCTAAAGCATTAGCTTAAAGGGAGTACAAAGACCAGCATGCTTTGTGCGAATTCAACGACCTGAACTGCACAACTTCCAGAATAACTGACGGTACGAAATTCACGAAAGCCAAAAACAGACGATGGCAAAGGCTGCTGGTCTATGTACTCCATTTAAGGGTTAACCTCCTAAAACATATGGAATTAATCAATCAGTCAGTTAATCTATCAAATAATGAGCAGATCCATCAATCAATCAATTAATCAATCAATCAATCAATAAATCAGTCAGCCAGTCAATCAGTCAGTCAATCGATTAAAGAACAAGTCCTGGGTTGGTATATTTGTTGATTATTCAAGAGATTACATTGTCGTGAATGGTGAGTAGTACTTTTTTTGATTTTTCTCTTTTGATCTGCGAAACTACATATTTCAATCTTCTGAGAAGTGTGAAATAGAGTAATTTTGTATGACGTCACTTCACGTTGACCTGAACGAGGCTGCCAAATGTGTCGATATTATAACACCCACATTCCTAGCCCCCTTCTCGAGCCGTTAAGCACTCGTACAAAATACAAAATGGCGACGATATTTGGCCTAACTTACGAAGATTAATCGTCAAATTTATGAAAGTTCGAGCCAGGAAAACTTGGAAAGAACTCACGACTGGTGTTCAGCAGTTGGTAGATTGCTTTTTAACAATAATTTTATCAACCCCGGGCTTGTCCTTTATAGGTTGTGGAAAAAAGATTTCTAGATAATGTCAGTTTTTCAATGGCAGTTCTTGATTTTAGGCTCGTTGCAGTCATGGTCAAATTTGAATAAATAAACAAGGACAGCAATCGTTGATTAAAAGATGGCCAGTAAGAGTACTTGTTTTGGCAATTAAATGTCAGTAAGAATGCTATTGATTGGTGCCATTCTGAAAAAGGTAGACCCGCTAGACGTGGAATTTGTGTTTGATTGATTCCCAAATCCCGAAAGTGGTACTTTTAGCAAGGTTTGTAAGGCCTGCTGAACAATCTATTCCAAAAGCCAGAAGGTTTGGCAAACTTAGGGAGATTCTCGTTTTCATTTGCAAAACTCTGAAAACGATGTGAATTTGCTCAATGTTGCCAAGGTGATAGGTAACTTTACTCTTTATTACCAATCACCATTCTCGTAATGTATTTCAACTGGAAACCTTTTTGATTGGGAATGTGTTTCCGCCTCTTGGCAGTCTACTGTTTTCAGAATTTGGTAGGTTTAGAATTACCCATCAAACATCCTAAAGCCCCAAGAAATTATCTAAACTTTAGAGCTCGATAGCCAGTCTTGATATATTTGTTGGGGCGACGAGATCGCTTTATCCGAGGATTCTAATGTGTCTCCCCCCGTGCAGCGGGTTGAAGCTCATGCGCCCATCTGAGCTTCAACTCCAAAACGTTACTGCGCATGAGCTTTAATCCACTGCACGGGGATACACGTAAGTTTCCACGGACAAAGCATATCTCGTCTCGTCAACAAATATATTGGATGAGTTGATTGAAAAACTGCAAAGATCATATTATTTTGTTGATCCTTCTTATCATTTTTATGCTGGGTATCCCAAAAATTGAGCCTCGTTTATGTGGCTGCTAAGGACGAGCCGAAGATTCAGTTATCTCTGTTTTTGCATAGCTGCATTTTTCAGGCTTCAACTAGAGTATGAGACCTTGCATGGGTCAATCTGAATCATGGTTGTTGATTTATGATGGACAAACGGCAAAATAAGTTGTGGCTTCAAAAACAGCACTTTTATTGTAGCCATGTCAAAATCAACTAAGTTTCCAAAGAAATGGCTCTAGCATCGCATTAAAGTTTTCACTACACTTTTTAAAAGAAAGAAAGGGCTCTTTTATGAATAGGCAACTCTCCCACCCCTGTGAAATCCTAATACAACGCTAGAATCTGTTCCTGTAAAACTTACTTTATTTTGACATTGCTGGAGAAATAGAAGTGCTATGTTTGAAGCAATCACTTACTTTGTAGTTCCTCTGCCATAAATCAGCAGTTACTAGTCATATTGACTCATGAAAGGCCTCAAACTCTAAGTTGAAGCCTGACCTATAGAACTGTGTAAAAATTGAGGTATCTAAATACAAAGCTCCTCCACAGCAGCCACACAAACGGCGCACAATTATCTTGGGACACCCTGAAGGTGATATCGTTATTTTGTTTTTCAAAAAGAGAGACACACAAATTACTGTATGAAACACTGTATTTTAGTATTTTCCGAAAGAAATTGGAGATCCTCCCAAAAGGATAGCACACGCAAAAGCGTCTTCGAGTCATTGTTGTGTGGCAGAAGGACTGGGAATTGGTCCATGAATTTAGCACCTTTTTAGCCCGATATGTCAACTCTAGGGATCCAAGTGTAACCATGCATATCTGTGAAATCTCCGAGAAAGGGGTTGAATCTCTAGTGAATCTAGGATAGAGAAATCAACAGAAAAGGGTAATGTTGTCGCTCCTTAAAGTAAGGGTTTAACATGTTTTACCATGTCTATTATCTTACTTTCAGAATTCTTTTACCAAAAGCTGTTTTTAGTCTTTGTCAGACCTCTGAAGAAGTAGAATTGCAAGGGAACATAATCATATAAGGTTGATATGTTTACTCTGGTATATTTCGCACTGGTTGACAGGCTCCATATTATATATTTCTTTGATAAATCTTGGAAAAGGCAGCAACATTTTCCACATTTGTAAGAGAAAAGCTGGCATAAAGGGTTGATTTTTTCCGGGGGCACTCAGCAGATGCGCATAAGGGAGGGGGGGGGTCAATCCTTGAAATTTTCAGGCAACCCAAAATATTAACCTGCGTGCAGACTTTGGTTTTTTCTTTCCTCTCCTCCCCAGCAACCAAAGTCTGCACGCATGCTAAAAATATCATTTCCGCCTTACTGCAACCCAAAAATATCACCTCATGTTATACTTAGAAACCTGTAAAGGAACATAAAATATCCTCGAACAATGCAGAAAGAAAAGAGGATTACCTCTAATGAACCCAGAAATATCAGTTCAACGATGTTTGGTATCAAAAAATATCATGAACAGTGTATTAGTTTTCTTTGGACCCAAAAATATCACTTTTGGCAATTCTGATCCAAAAATATCGGACTTACCTCCCTTTATGTGTATGTGCTGAGTGCCCCCCAGGGGATTTTTTCAACCAAAATCAGAGAAAAGGGTCAACTTCAAAAGTTACTAGACAAGTATGGCTACATTTAGACTTGTAGAGTTGACCCAGCGTGTGTTCAAGAGAATATCCCTTTCAAAATGTGAACGGAATGATTAATTTCGGCGAGGAAAATTTCTAAAAATAATTTTTCTAAACAATTAAACTGATTTAATTTTCATTGATGAAAAATATCACTGTACCTATATTTAGGGAGCAGTGGCGTTTCGAATTGCGTGCTTTTTGCCTGATTCACCCGACATAGACGATCATAAAGATCATTTGGCGGTCCAGTAAAGTAAAGCGGAGTAAAGAAGAAATAAGTTTCACACTCAGCTCTGCTCCTTTCTGTGTTTTAGTTTGTGAAATCGTATCATCTGGGTTGAAATGGTTCCAACTCAGTCCTCCTGTTCTCTCATCATCTCTTCCTATCCTTATACTATAGTCAATCGATCGTTAAACGTTATCAACTAGTCCATTCCCATAAAGACGACCGTTCAAGAATCCAGTTTGACACCGCTGCAGCTCACTATCTTTTTTATAAGGTTTATCTTTTCCAAGCGGGTTCCGAGCTACTCCCCTTTGTCGTTATTGCTCACTAACAACAAAATGAGCGTGGAAAAGATCCTTTTCAAAGGCTACTCTGAAATCCAGTGGGGTCGGCTCGAGAGATGTCAGCCTTTTTTATGATATGCGGATATGATCAAACAAAGTGCAATGCGAAAACAGTTAGCGACTGCGTAAAGCGCGCGACTACAGACCATAACTCTTCGATGAGGCGATCCCGCTCTTGAATAGTAAAGGGAAATTTCGCTTGATGTGGAAATCTGTTAAGCGGATAAATGCACGCCGTTTACTTCACGGATCATCCGAATTTATTAGAATGCATCCTTTTCAAGTTGATAATTTCTTTTGAGCTGCGCTTTTAACTCTCCTACTATTGTGTCGTTGCTTTATGTTGAGTTGTGTTGACTCTTTTTGAGCGGCAGGGCGGTTTGATAATCCACGTCAGGAGTGGCTGCAGTTGAATTAAATCGACTTGTGCAGATTCTACTAAATCAGGTTGTTTTTCCGAGCTCTTCAAATGAGGAAACAAAGCCGTAATTGACTTACATTAGCAATTCGAGTTTTATCTTCAGATATTCGGTCTTTTATTTGCCGCTAACCAAAGCCTGCGTTGGCCTTTTTAGGTCATTCCGCGTGGTCGGTTTCACATTTCTTTCATAGTACTTCAATCTAGCCGGAATTCACCTACTTCCATTAAAAAAAGTGAGAGCAGATAAGCCATGCTCGTTTCTCTCATGTCAGATCACGGGTAGTTAGACACCGCAGTTATGTTTTAGTCTATATGTTGCTGCGGAGGAAAACTTATGTGCTTCTGCGAAGGAGATTTGAATTTTCATGTTAGTGGTATTAAAGAATCAAATGCCAAACTTTGTAAACAAGAAAGCTGCTTTCTATCAGTCAATTCAACTTTTTCAATTGATCCATAAAATTTACCACGAAATAAGGACCACATATCATTTCCAACTTGTTCCTTTTAAAGCAACAAATAATCTAGTGCTACATTTCATGCCCAAGAAAGACAGAGTTGTGCAATAATTAGTTTTATTACCTGACTGGAGTTTCAAAAACGAGGCAATACAGAATCCTGCCATTCCTATTGGCTAATCACACATTTCCCGCGGGTTTCCCGTAGCTTTGTATAATACGATACAAGGACGCGTTTTTGTCACCACAGCAACTGCTTTGGGCCTAGGCCTGTGAGATTTGCAGTGAACTCAAACGACATGATTGTAAAAAAATGTGTTTGATGAAATGTGAGTCAAGATTAGAAGATGTCAGGTAATGAAACTCATACTAACCGGTTTTATCGTTGTACAGGAAAATATAAAGCCCTCGGTCTTAATGCACAGACCTCGCAAACTCGGTCTGTACTTCTAAGACCTCGGGCTTTATATTTTCCTGTACAACAGAAAACCGGTTAATATGTGCATAGTAATGAGTTAAAGACATGTAGCAATTGCCTCAACCATGTGTTTGTTTTCAATTTGTTTTGAGTGGGCTTGTCAGGATTTCTAGCTACTGAAAGCTAATTTAGGCCCACTGTGCATGCCGCATCCAGGCACGGGACCTCTAGTTTAACGTCCCTTACGAAGGACGGGAGGTGAGTTGCGAGGTCAGGCCTCAGTGGTCACCCATCCGAAATCTGACCTCACTCGACCAAGCTTAACTTCAGTCACCTGACGAAGACTGTATAAGCCACTCGGCCACTCACCCCGCTGAATTAATGTGTTAGACTGACGACGTGATTCCTTGTATTCGTTCAACATTATCTGACTAGGAAGTAAAAGCGCTCGCTTCGCTTTCGCTTTAACATTCCTAGCTCTTGCAGAGGGCTTTTTATGGTTACTGTGCTCTTTTAGTGACCATCATTCATATTCAGCATGAAATCAGGGTTAGTAGGATCCCCAAACCACCCTGAAGGCAAATTCAGGTCAGAAAAAAGCCAAAACCTTTCGAAACAATAACGCATAGTTGTACCACCTATTCTTCTATTGTTATTTCAAACAAGGGACACTTACATTCCATTGCTTTCACGTATTATATTGCGTAGCTCCGGTTGAAAACCCTTTGTCTTTGATGTTGTCTTGTAAAGAAAATTGCTCTAGATTGTGATCGTCCCACAACATTGTAGGCTTAGAAAACAAATTAGTTTAGAAATGTAGTCCAGTTTTAAGCGACTTGAATTAAAACTGACGAAAATCTCAAAAGAAGCCGAAATCAAGCCAAAAGACAAACTTAATATTTGCAGCCAACAACAAGAGAAAAGACCAAGATTTGGCCTAAAAACCAAAGTTCCCAACCCTGCATGAAATCAGAGCTTTTATGATTATTTTTTAGAATTAAAATAAGTAAGAATGGTATGCTGTAGGCCAAAAAATGAGAAAATCAGACATGCCCCTTTTCAAAACATCCCTGTACCCCCAAATAAGCCTCACTTAAACCTAAACAAAATTGTTATGTTTTCAATACATGAATTCAGTAGCAGATGCTTCAAAGTTCCCTCATGTGTCTTAGATTTAGAATGATTAATGAGACAATTTTGCCTTTACCCCTGGCCTCTTTCTGAAAATTAATTCAAATGTTAAAGTTGGTCCGTGCAATTTTTCCCAAAACTGATGCATCCTTTGATTGCTCTATGCTATTATGAGCTCTTAAGGAGCTATTGTCACGCAGAGTCGTTTGTGTACAGGCTGCATTTTCCGATAGTCTGAACATCAAATTTTGCATAGTACAAGAATATGAGTATCCACTGTAGTAGTTGAACTGATGTTGAAAATTTGAATTTTGATGACTTTTCCATCAGTTCATCTGCTACAAAGCAAAGTGGATACATATTTCCGCTTACTTAGGCCAAATTCTATCTCCAAGTAGCCCGACTTTGCAGCATGCCTGCAAAGAACAAGAGTGACACTGTCAATTGTCAATTGCCCATTAAGTTGTCAAAAATTGTCAATTGCCCATTAAAAGCTAACTGTGATGCTCAAAATCTATCGATCAATACATCTGTCTCGGAACCAGCGATTAACCAGGAATTCGAAATGGGGTCCGATGGACTCTTCATAAAATTTAGGTCAAACCTAGAGCCCATTGCATACATAGATGAGCCACACATGCCATACATAGATTTTTTTCAAATATCAAAAAGAAAGATGGCTCCCGTGGTACTTCTTTGAATGGTTTCGAGCAGATACCCTCTCCCCTCCACGCTCCATGGGGAATATTGCTAACCTATCCGACCACTTTCTCTCTAAAAGCTGAATAATATGCTGTTTGATGATATCCTTCTTACTTACTTTTTTCAGATAAGAACTCTCATTTTTCTCCACGATGACTCGGCTTTTCATTGCTGGTTTGAATCTACTACCTAAGGAGTTCTAACTTTTTAGTAAAATTTCCTTATCCTTTCGAATTTGACGAGTGGCATTTCACTCATTCGAAAAAGGGTGCGAGATTTTTTCAGAACAGAAGGAGTTTTACGGATTTTGGTGGAACACTCTTGGAAACAAAAGGATTTCTACCAAAGATGTACCAAATTTTTGGAAGGAAATGCCCTTCCGAATTTTGCGGCAGTGTCCCCCAATACCCCACAAGTTCTGCCACTGTTACAGAGGCCTACCAAGAGGCTGCCAAAGTGCTGATGTTATACCACCCACATTGCTAGCCTCTTTCGCACAAAAAACAAAATGGCGACGATATTTGGCCTAACTTACGAAGATTCAGCGTCCAATTTATGAAAGTTGTAGGCATCAAAACTTGGAAAGAACTCTCGACTAGTGTTTAGCAGTTGGTAAGGTTGCTTTTTAACAATAATTCTATCAACCCCGCACTTGTCCTTTAAGTGGAAGTCTCTTCTATTAAAAGTCGTATAAAGAGGAAGATTTGATTGAAGCAGCCACTCAAACGGGAAACATGTTTTTTGGGACACGCTGTATATACTACAAGATAAAGATCAGGAGCACCACAAAACAACAGAATAACAGCGAATATGGTATGCATGATAAAAAATGCGTAGAACTGCTAGTATTTTGTCCTGTCATGCGAGAGTTCTTAAGGGCTGCTATGTGAAAGTTACATAGGGGACTTGTCTACACTTGTCTAACACCGGAGTGTTTCAAGACAGTGTCAGGATCAGAGGCCATGCACAAAGGCATGCGCAACATCCACGGTTCAAACATTTGAGTAATTTAAAGTCGAAATGAAAACGCACATAATGTAACCCTAGATGTGAATGCAAGACCATTTTATTAGCTCTTCTTTCATTCAAATAATGTAGACAAGGATCCAGTCTCTCTCCTCAAATCATAATGAGAAATATCAATAAATTAGGAATAGATGGGCAAATAATGAAGCTAAAAATAGCGTCGCTTTAACACTTTTATATTCACGAAAGCGCTACACAAATACTGTCTGATATTTTAACAGGCGTCCTTAAGCCTATGATATATCAGGATTTACGACACTTTATCAGTTCCAAAGTAGCAAAAGATTATACATGAATCGATGTAGATTTCACGATGCTTTAATCGACTGCAAAGAAATCCCATTGTGAAATGACTCATGAAACTCTGTATGTTAACTTGTTATGAAATATCATGTGATAATCCGAGCCCATGTGGGTGTTATTTGCACATTTAGGCCCTCGTTTTTCATCATGGTTATGCCGGGTTGAAGATGGTGGGCCGGTAACATGAGATAGATGATACTGCATAACCTGGACGTATGCTGTCGTATACTGGACGCACGGACATACGTTTACTACTCTTAAAATATCATGTGATAATCCGAACTCACCATTTGGGCCCTCGTTTTTTCTGTTTGTTATGGATATCTTGGATTGAAAATGGTTGGACGGTGACATGAAATGACGAATAGTTAATACATTATTCTGCATCAGGGAATCGTATTTAGGAACAATGGAAAATTTATCACAGGGCAACAAAAACAATTTTCCTTTCTGTGGACAAAGCATCCTGCTTGATCCTGCTTAAATTTCGTGCAAGAACAGAAAGGTGACAGCATCTACGCAATACAATGTAGCTGGTTTTGTTTTATGTAAATGTACTTCAGGCATTATGAAAAATATGTTTGTATCAAGTCTGGAGCGATGGAGCTGGCACCCCATAAAACAGGCAATCCATCAATCAGAGTTGATTTTTAAGAGGCATGAAGAAGTCCTGAAAAGTCCACTGTATACACGTGAAATGCAATCTATTTTATGTAGCTTTTGCTGGACTTTATGAGTTGTTTTTCTCATTTTGAAAATGAGAAACGGAGCGATACATAAAAAAGTATATATTTTGAAGAATTCTTGCAGGACATCATGAATTAAAAGTTCCCTGTGACCGCCTGTTAGCAAGGTCGAGTGGGTATTCATGCACTGATTTATCAGTGCACATAAAAGCAAATAAAGCTTTAAGATACCTTATTGCAAGAAGTACCGGGTGAGCCAGGAAAAGTTCCCACTTTTGAAAATTCATAACACAAAGACTACTTTACGGATTTGAATCATTCAAATTCTAGTTAAAAGCCAAAAGATCAAAGCATTTTTGTGATTTTTCTCGCTGTCCTACCAGCACTACTACTATAGATAAATTCAACTTTACCAACATTTCATGGTTGCAATGTGACGGAAAAACGGCCCAAAACATCGATCAATTCATGAGTGACTTCTCGCACAGAATAATAAAGGACGTGCGACTTCTCATGGTTGAGAGATATCCTCTGTACATTAATTGCCATGAGATTAAAAATCTTTCGTACTTGTTTGAAAATCGATAAAACTTTTCATGGAGGTGAAACGCCCATGGTCTATTGTTCGGTGTGAATAGAGTCCTTGCGATTTGATCAATGTTTTAGGCCCTTTTTCCGTCATTTTGCAACCATGAAATTTTTACAAAGTTAAATAACCAATAGTTATAGTGCTGGTTCGAACCTATATTTGTAGTGCTGGTAGGACAGCGAGAAAAATCACAAAAATAGTTTGATCTTTTCACTTTTATCTAGAATTTGAATGATTCAAATCCGTTTAGTAGTCTTGGTGTTATGAATTTTCAAATGTGGAACTTTTTTCTGGCTCACCCGGTCGGTAGCTTGACCTGTCTGTTTTGATGCAGTTAAGAGTTTTTGATTCATTTCTTGCCCCTATCTTGACTTATGGAGCTGATCTTGGGGTTTTTGAAAATACAGAATATTAGATCAACTGGAACTAAAATTTTGCAAGATGTTACTGAATGTCAAAACTCGACTCCAAATTATATGGGGTATGGCGAGCGTGGTCGGTATCCCACCTCGATTAGCATTAAAAAACGCATGATTAGTTTTTGGTTTAATTTATTGACAAGTTGTCAAAGTAAGATTAAAAAAAATCTATATGTTAACCTGCTGAACAGACGAAAAACCTGTGAATGGTTAACGTACAACTTTTGATTCTATTGAAAAATCAGATGTTTGATTAAACCAAGGCTACCAATGTAAAATTCATCTTTGCAAAGCTTCAGAACGATGTTTGAAAGATCAGTTTCTGCAAAATTACAATTCTGCAATGTTGACTTCCAGCGAATTTAGAACATAGGTTCATACAAAACCAAGTTTGAAGTTGAGGATTATCTTTAGGAAACTACAAACCATGGAGCACTGCGGACACCGAACGAAATGTTTATTCGATACTACTACCTTAACTGTGAGCGAAGCGAGCAGCCTCTCTAGAGGAGTGCTGCGAGTTGAGCGAGCTGAAATCAAGGTAGTAGTATCGAATAAACATTTCGTTCAAATTGCAGAAACATTTCGTTCAAATTGCAGGTGTGCGCAGTGCTCCATGTACAAACCAGGGAGATTCTATGCCAGTTTCGTTGTGCAAACCACCAGTTACCAGTAGAAACTGGAAGATGGATTAGATTAGACTACCATCTTCATAAATGTGACATGTGTGATACTGCTGAAGTTGGTGATGAATTTTGAAGAAAAGGCGCTTTGCTTCGCTGTTAACTGCTGAGTTAATTAGCATTTTCCTTTTGTTTTGCAAAAAGAAGAACTCAATTAGTGTCTATTTGACTAAAGAGTGACTCTTGTTTACATACTTTTCCTTATTCATGTATGCATCATACCTACCTAAGCCGGGGGTATGAGTAAATTATAGATTGATGATGATGATGATGATGATGATGATGATGATGACGATAATGATGATGATGATTTTTTGTTTTGTTTTCAATTTGTTTTGAGTGGGCTTGTCAGGATTTCTAGCTACTGAAAGCTAATTTAGGCCCACTGTGCATGCCGCATCCAGGCACGGGACCCCTAGTTTAACGTCCCTTCCGAAGGACGGCGAGGTGAGTTGCGAGGTCAGGCCTCAATGGTCACCCATCCGAAATCTGACCTCACTCGGCCAAGCTTAACTTCAGTCACCTGACGAAGACTGTATAAGCCACTCGGCCACTCACCCCGTGATGATGGTGATGATGATGATAATGATGATGTATAAACTGGGCGTATCTTATCGCTACCAGACGCACGAACATACGTTAGCGTTTTATGAAATATCATGTGATAATTTGAAACCTTGTGGGTGTTATTTGCTCACCTATACCCTCGTGCTCCATCATAGTTAAGGCCGGGCTGAAAAGGTAAAGAAAATCTATGTTTTTTATTTTTGATGGTAACACATGGTAACACGTTGAAGTCTATATGATCCCAAGGCATTTTACATTAACGCAGAGGTAACACGTTAGCAACTGGTTAGCAATACGTGGTAACACGTTAACTCACATGACCTCAGCACATTTTCTGAGGTCTCCTAGGCCTATCCTTAATGAAGCTGTTCATGGTTGCACACTTGTGATAAAACTGCAGTGACCATTCTTATACGTGAGTGACTTTTTAAGTTATTTGCATAAAACTTCGGATAAATCACTTCAAATAGACTATATATCTTAGCTTTCGTAGTTATTTATGTTTAAAGTCTTACTTTATACGGCGGCGCACTTAACATGGGCCTAAATACAGATAGTGCTCGGGCCTAACTGAGTTAGGCCTATTCAAAAGTTTATAGACTGGCGGACTCTTAGACTCTTGGATACAATTTCTTAGTCATACTTTAAGTTCTATTCCCAAATTCAGTGCGCTTTAGAGTTTTAATCAAATGTACCCTTTATTCTCCATGTCATGGTTGTGGTTTATCCGCGAATAAGGGAATCAAATGGAACTGTGCTGACGTTGTGGACTTCTTGGGTTTGAATGAGATCATTTTGTCTGCCAAGCTCAAGATAACAACCCCTTCAAAATTTTTTCAAATTTATAGGCAAGCCATCACAAAAATTGTGAGACTGCATCCCTTTCCCCTCAGTCAATATTGATTGGTGCTAAATATCTTGGTGTGTCTGCATGTAAATCTGCATTAAAATCACTGCTTTGAATCACAACATTGACTGAGGGGGGGGGGGGAAGAAGTTGCAGGGGTAAGAAAAAGAAACTAGGATTTGTGTATCAGAGACAAGGGAGTACTAAGGTTTTGGGATTTATTTTGTTGGTGTCAATATATGTTGTGAAGGATTGTAGATGGCATTACAATTATTCAAATCAAAGAAGCAATCTCTTTTTAGTATTCATCGCAAAAATTCTCACTCGACCCATACCCTGCCGTTTTCTCTTCGGTTTTAAAAGAATCTCGAGGACCATCTTTGGGCAAAGTGGAGGGAGGGCAGTTGCCACAGAACCTTCGCTTTTCTTCATGATTATGCCAGGTTTAAGATGGTGGGCCTGTAATATGATATTATAAAGAGCTAAACGTTATTCTGAATAGCTTCGACGTATGCTATCATTGCCGGACGTGCAGACAATCCGAAACTATGTGGGTGTTATTTGTGCATGTAGGCCCTCCTTTTTCTTTATGGTTATGTCTGGTTAAAATGGTGGGCAGTCCAGAGTTGCTTGCTTCCAACATGAAATGCCTTGACAAGTTTCTCCACGAAAACTTTTGAAAACGGCAGCCTTTACTTTGGCTCTACTGATTCTCTCAGTCATTTTCTAACATTTCTCGGCAAAATCCTTATCCTACCATACCTATAACTATCAACTACTTTCCAATTGTCATTAAAAGAATGTCGGAAACCATCTTCTGACAGAAGTGGAGAGCATTAAAGTGGCAGGGTCACGTAACTGTAAACAAATCTGTTATCTCTATAATTTATATTGTTGCCCACACGTGGCCAATGTGTTCCGCTCATATTTTGGTGGATGGGGTAAATCCACAATAAAGTTACTTCTAAAAATCCACCAACATCTCTGCAATCCTACAACATATGAGTGTTTGGTTTGTTTCTCTACAAGATTCAAGAGTCCATCTTCAACATAACACCAATATTTTGAGAAAAGTATTGGCAAATCTCTGTGATATGGACTATCAAATATGCTGCAAAATCGTCGTTTCATAATGATTTTGTTTACAATACGTGACGCTGCCCCTGAAAAGCAATAGGGTATAAAGTTTCAGATGCAAAGGATATAGGATATACGAGAAAGGGTTTTTTGAAAAGGGCACTAGCCGCAACCGTGCTGCCCCCGTACCACCAGGGGTACGGGGGCAGCTGCCCTCGCTGCCCCCATGCCTCCGGTGCCCTTGGTTGCAACTCAACAATTTTTATCGCGTCCTAGGCAGAACTCTGCTAATTCAGCATCTTCAGTTTTATCTAGGATAGTCAAATAAGAGCTAACAATTGATGGATGTATCATTACCTCAACTTTTTCTTCAGTAAGTTGTATCATATTGGCAATTTGCTCCCTGACAAGGACATCTGGGTAATGCGTACGTTCAAACATCCTTTCAAGTATCTCCAATTGTTCATCTGTGAAGATCGTTCGATGCCTTCTTTTTATGCCACTTGTTGGTACATCCAGCGTGCCAACTGTTGATTTGATTGAGGTGAGCGGCAAACAAGGCATGGACGTGTGGTATGGTGATGTTGGTATTGCTGAAGATGCTACAAAGAAAGAAAGATATTTGTCTCTAATGATGTGTCCTACTGCATTTAAACTCCAGTCTTGGCTTAGTTGATTATCCCTGTCATACTATACTTAAGGTGAGGTCTTCAAGACGCCTAAACAAAAGACAGTTACAAGCAGCAGAAATGAGGCTCCAAAAACCTCCAAACTAAACTAAAAGCTCCAAAATTCGAAGCTGATTGAGGAAACTCGCTATGGCCAACACAAGAAATACTTAGTTTTTGGAAGCGCATAAAATGGTGCCAAGCAAAAGTCTGTAGCTTTTATTGTTTAATTTAGTTTAGTTACCTCGAAATGTAAAACATTGACGAAATTGGTTGAAGACTTGCATCTATAACTCTGTATTCATATGTATTAATGGTTTATACTTGAAAGACTAAATACAGCATGAACAACTAACCTTACTAATACGACAAAACATACATGACCCTGGGACAAGGGGGAGAGGCCAATACAAGAGTCGTGTTTACTTCTCCACGGTTACCGGGCTTTGCAAATGTGCCACTTAAACTCAAACTTGTCGAGCACAGCTGGGTGGATTGGGACTAGTCGGCATTCATGAACAAGGTACTTCTCTTTCTTTGAATCTTGTCTTTAAATCTTATTTTATATTATCACATTATCAGTGAATTTCACTTTCTTAATCCTCTCCACTGTCCAAAAACAAATTCTGAAATAATGACGATATCCAAAATTCTCTCTCTGGGATTATGATAAATCATATAAAGCTTACTTCGATCAATTCAGTTGAATGGATGGGAAACAACAACTTTTGCACATTTAGTTTTGAATTTTTGCAAATATTCGAGCCATATGCTTTGCGAAAATGAGGGTGCCGCATGGCAGAGGAACAAGCTTCAATAAAGTTAGGGCAACGAAACTTATCGTTTTTTGACTTGAAAATTCAAAGATCGTTGTTTATGCAACTGTGTATCAGCTTTACTATTCAATCTCAAGAAATATGACAAAAGAAGGTGTCTTTTTTCCTCTGCAATAACAACCGCTGCACTGTTCAACCGTTTTCTTAACACACTGTGACTCGTCACACCCGCAATATGTCAAATTCAAGCATTGATAAGTCAGTCTAACACTTTCAGCCGCTCGCTTTAACTTGAACCTCAAATTTAACACGAAGCCAGGTAGTCTTAAGATCTGACAGGGGAACTGTAAAGATTGATAATGTTTGAAGAAAACGTTTGGTAGGATTTTAGTACAGGGCCTAAGCGAGGTTTAGCAGCTATGAAATTAGAGATTTCGCGATTTAATTATGATTTACCAGCATTTGAGCTCGAAGTACATTTATGATCAGTTGTTAAACGGATTTCATAAGCTAACAGGCTCACCAACCACAAGGCAGAATATCGAAAATGCTCCTGCTGTAGTGGCGCCTAATTGAAACCTTCTTGTTAGGGGATCGTCACCTGAAAGCGCTTTCTTTTTTAATCATTGAACTTTGAATTTTCATTTTGTCTCACATGACAGTAAATTGCTCCTAATTTCCACTGCATCCTAACGTTTCCTAAACCAGCCAACTCTCAGGCTTCAGGCAATAGAATTTTGTAACTGCTTCTACTGAACATGGAAATAAAAATTTGCCCTTGAAAGGCAACTAATAAATCTGCAGTGCAGAAATGGAACTATGTAAATATGTTGGATCTACTGCCCTTCAGATCATTCAGAGACCCATCTTGCTAGGATTGCAATCTATGTCTAGTTTGCTGTTGAAGACCACTGTTCAGTGGATTAAGAAATATTATTTGAGAGCACTATCACGAAACAAGATTAATCATCGAATTTTAGAATTTAAAACCAACTTAAGATCACAAAGTTAAGCACTCATGACTAACTTTCAAATGTTGAAAAATTCCAAGTCCTCTATAATATCTTTATCCAAAAATACGGCTTCACTTCAATTCTTAATTTAATCTTGATCCAATAAAATTTAAATCGTACTCGCTACTTCGCATTGCCAGCATGTAAAGTACTTTTCAACAATGCCCAACTCGAATGGTTTTCTAATCGTGACACTTTTATCCCAAAATCCGTGAAATAAAGCAATTCTGAGATCAACGGATCTTGATTTAGATTACGGTTTATGCGAATGCTTTCGGAAAAGTGTACTTTTCCCAAGAAGTGTTAAAGTCAAAGTGAAGTGCAGGTCATTGAAGATCCTTAGGGAGAATGGCCAAGTTATGACCAGAGGGTCTGGGCAGTTAAAATAACCAACAGTTTCATTATGTAGGTAGAAAATAACGGGTGTGTAGGCATTTTCTTACTCGTATAGGCTATTCTCCTTTATATACATGAAGTAAGATCTAATCTAAATGCAAGATGTATTACTGGTCCCATTCACGGCGGGAAAAGACACGTAGTCACCTAGTTCTCATTGCAGATAGGCCGCTCCTTTTTCACATGGAATTACTTCACGTCACCACACGTTTTTTGTAGGAGGCTGATATTCACAAATAGCTGAAGAAGTTTCCATATTCATTTCCCAGTAGCGAAGAAACATTTGTAGACGTTTAAAATCTTTCTGCTAGAATACTTAAGGTTTGAATCTTCAGGTCTTTGTCTAGCTTTCTTTGATTTCCCGCGCATCATATAATTATAATGCTCCCTCTCCTTCCTAGCCGCAGCTCAACATGGTCCGACAAATCATCACACACAAATACATTTTCAGGATGACTAACGATGAAATCATGCTAAAGTTGGTGCAACTCATTTGCATAAACAACAGTGCTAAATTTAACAACTTTTGTATGATCTAATTGGATACTTTTGTGTGTTCAACTCTTTACCACTTTACCATTACACCATAGTAGGAAACCGTGATGATATGGAGACTTGAAGTGCCGAGAATATATTAGACGATGTCTCAGATGGCGTTGGAAAATCATTAAAGTTTCTTGTGAAATAATTAGGCATCCTGCAATTCTATGCCAGAGTTGTTTTAGTACTTCGAGTTGTTGTTCATCTCTGCTACTCCAAATAAAAATATAGATATCTACGAGCCCCTCTGAAGACTTCTAATTTCGTATGGGGGTCTCTCTCCAACACAAAAGTAAAAACCATTCAACGTCTTCAAAATAGAGCCCAGTCTATCATAGAAAAGGCAAAAATCAAAGATCAGTGGTCTGATGGCTGATTTACTATAGAAAACAAATAAACTTTGATTGAACGATAATGACATGTACGATGATGAATGAGTTATGCCCAATGCCCTTTGGGATAGATATATAACAAGAAATACGTACTCGAGTTATAGAGCAAAACGCTGCATAGATAGCCAAATTCCGAGATGTAATCTTGAGTACTCTAAGAAAGCTCTCATTATCCTGGTCTAAAAGCTTGGATCGAAATCCCTACTACCATCACCGTTAGGGAGCTCTTTACTTTGCAACAATTAAAGAGCACCTCAAAATACATTGAGGAGCTGAATTCAACTCCAACACGACTCCCAGGAAGATCAGCTCACCGTGATTATAATTTTTATGTGGTATATCTTTTGTATATGATTGTAAATAAAGTTTCTGGTGATGGAATGTTTTGAGAAATTAAAAAAAAGAAAGAAATGGTATGGAAAAAGCTTTTTATCGTGTCCGAAGGCAGTTTCGCGAGAAAAATTTAGTGCGAAGAGCATTCTTCAGTGGGATATTACAGCAATTATATCTGAACCATGGTTTTTGCTGCTGCTCCCCTAGGCCCCATTCAATCTCAAGTGGACGGGAAAGCCACAACTTGTGGAGTACTTCACCAGTATTTCGAAACAACTGCAAAGCCCCAAATGTCACAGAAAGAAAGATTCCTCACGTTAACCCTGTTTTCCCAATTGGCGCTTGATCTTTCTTTCCTATGTGATGGTTTTCGCTGAAATTTTATGCTAATGGCTTGTTGTGCACATAGAACTCGCTAATAGGATCAATTCGTTTTGAAGAGCAGCTAAAATGTTAAAAACGGGCCTAATCGGGAGTCGGGTCCAAATGACTGAAGTCTTAACAAGTAATAGCATCAAAACCCAAGTATCTTGTCCCCATCACGATGGGAATCAACGAAGAGAAACTTTGTAGTCATACTACCGATTCAAGATAATCGGCTATAATTTAGGGCTAACTTCGCTGTCTTGCTGCGCATTTGTTCTACGAATTATTCTTGTTGGTTTAAGTCCTGACTAAATCCTGCACATGCCTTATGATGTTTTGCGCCGACGTTTTTGACGTGACCTACAAGAATTGATCGCATTAAGTTGGCCTGTTCCAGTGCGATAAAAAGAAACGCTCCGATAGCGCGCCTTGTGCAGCCTGTTTTTACGGTCATTAACAGGGACGCTGAAAAAGACGAATGTTTGAGTTTGCTTAGTCACAGGCTGCATGGTTGATTTCGCAAGAAGATTCTTTTCGTTGCTTGGCCGAAAAGATGATCTGCGATTAACAGGTGGGAAAAATTGGTCGAGTAAAATAATGAACTAACTCGTATTTGACCAATCTCAGAGATTCTTGCGGAAAACAGAACATCGGCGAGAATCTGACATAAGTCAACCCCTGCGAACGCCCGTGTAGAAGTGTGGCGGGCCCAGGGAGTTCCAGTACTGTGAGGAATGTTCAGTACTGCAGAGGGGTATTATTAGTACTGAGCACCCCACAGTACTGAGCCCCCTCCATTGATTCCACAAAGTGCTGCACAGACATTCTCTGCTGTGAGAATGAAACAGAACGGTTAGTTGCTCATGTCACATTTTAGGCTTCGAAAATTCGACGAGAGTATCAGATCATTTTGAAACTTGTTCGTTGCATGTTTAAAGCATAGAGTTCGTGCTTTACACTCTAGACAGTTGACACTTTGGTGGTAATTTTGGAAGAAGTATAGGAAGTATAACAAAATAGCTTCGAACTCAACGCTCGCTCGTCGGCTCGATGGTCAATAAAATTGTAATGAGCCAACTCGTCCTTTGCTTCTTCTTAAAATTTTTCATACGGGTATCGTGCTTATCGAAACAACGTGAAAAAACGAATGGACCAACATCATAAATGGAATGAACTCATTCATGCTTGTCAAGACAGATAAGATCGGAGGCGAGTGATCATCTACGCCATAGCGCATGACACACAAGAAGCTCGTGTATATCAAACATCAAAAATTTACGATAGACGATATTTTTTACACCACCCACAAAATACTCTACAATACTACGGAGACGATACCTCGATGGAGAAGCAAGATGTCATGTCTACTCCACGAACAAGTACAAAATTCTATGTAACCACTACTGTAAAGGGAAAATTCACATAGTGAGGACTTGGTGGTTGTTTGGCGGATAGCAGGGATTTAGATGGACTCTATGAAGTCTTAATCAACTGTCATCTCCTTCATTCAAAGTTTACCGTGCAATCCTAACCAAAGGTTTGATTACCATAGTAGGTCCAAGATGTTCAAAGAAGGTGGCATTACCTCTATTACTTGGTTGTTCCTCTTTCCTTCGCACTAAATGACTTTGAACGTGTTGTCAGTGATTCTGACGTGAAATTTTTTCATATCTTTTTTATTTCAAATGAAATTTTTGCCTATTCTACCTCGACTGAGGTTATGTCACCTTCAAATTTTTATACTGTAAGGGACGGGTCATTATTTCTAGGCAGGAAGCGGTGGTGACATCTAGGAAGGGGTACCAAAATTGCGCCTATCGAAAGGGAGGTGGGTGGAAAATAATGCACATTTCAAGGAGGGGGCATAGAAATAGTTTGAGATAGATTGTGCCAATTTCTTATCAGCTAGTTCATCAACAAGTAAGTCTTTATCATTTTGGAAGTAATTTCTCCTCATTTATGAGATGATATTTTTCATTCATATGCTGCGGTGACAATATAGATCTTCATCCAATTGAATTCATGACAGTAAAATGACACAGTTACCATATGTACATGCACTGGGAAGGGGGATGAAAACATTTTGTGCAATGTTGGGGGAGGGGGAGGGCACCGAAATTTCCAAGAAAGAAAATCTACACAGTTTTCATCCTTGTTTCAAACATCCTATTATAATAATGGGAGGAAGTTTGAAACGAGGATAATGGTGTGCAGGAGCTAACTGTTCATACGCCTAGGAGCTTTTTGAATTTGATTTCTAGCACTGGTCAAGTTTGGGCCGAACCCGGGGAGGGTACATAACAGGTTGAGAGCACGCGTATGTGTGGCTCATATGGGTGGGTTTTTGGACTAAAAAATCTCTAAATAAAGTCCCTTTTTCTGCTGATTTTCCTTAAACATGGATGGGTTTTCCAGGATTGGCAAAATGGTCAAACAATGGGTAGTTTTCCGCCAGAATTCATCATAAAAGTGGGTATGACGGCAAGGTTCAGTAATTAGAAGAGGGTAGCTTTATGAAAACTGGGCGGTAGACCCTCGTCCATTCGCAAGTCATATACTCCTCTCCCGGGGTGCGTAAGAGAAAACAAAAAATAAAAGCAGTAGTATCGAGGTAAAGAACTTTGATTTCTAAGATACAGTGCATCATTTCCATGCTTCAAGTAATGGAAGCGACATTTCATCACATTTATGAATTTGGATTATCGACAAAAGAGATCAAAAAGAAAATTTTATGATAAGTCTGATAAACAAGTTTTGCTGATTTATAAACTTGAGTACTCCAGGGCGACACCTAGACTGATTACATATCGTTGTTTGCTCCTTGCGCGAACTTATATGCTGCTATAACTAAAGCAACAACAAAAACATCAGTGCAATGAGATGAGATGAGCGTAAGTTGAGGGTCCTTATGGAATGTGGCTAGGGGATACCGAGACCCTCTAAAATACCGTCAGTTTTTGTAATGAAAAAAAATATGTCGCGTGAAAATTCAAAGATTTAGATGAATTATCATAAACGCAAAATCTATCTGCTTCAGAACCAAAGATCAGGCACCAATCCTGAACAATTTTTGAACGAGGTCTAAAGAGACACCGAAATACGAAACTTTCAAATAAATTTCGAAGTGTTGGCCTGTTAAAAACAAATAGACAGAGCTGTGGGTTACACTTCAAGTAGTTTTCAACAAAAACTCAAACATTTGAAAATGAATTTATTTGCAGTTACTCTTTACAAAAAAGCATCCATTTTCTCACAGGAAACATTTATAATGTTTACAGCTGGATCTGAATACCTTTCGTCAACAAGCAACACTGCGTCAAAGGAATCATTATTTGTATTTTCGGTAAATAGTCACAGGAGAGACAAGACATTGCGATTTTGCCTTGCTTGTATGATTGGCAAACAGTTTCGGACTTTCTGTGGATTATCCAGGCAAACAATACCATAGGCACTATTCGCGCGCCAAGAATAGATTGTTTTTGTTTTCGCAGGTATGAAACTTTTCAGATGCATGCATGAGCAGGAACTGGGTAGGGGAGGGCCAAAGATCAAGGGCCTGAAGTAAGATTCAGTTGTATTCGACATTAGACTTTTGTCACGTTTTGGAGTATACTTTTGACGGATTTTTTCTGGTGTCGGCTGTTGTTTGGAGGGAAAATTCTAGATCAAAGTTAAGGTAAAGTAGTTGTCGATGAGCACACCCCTTTGCAAATAACAATGAAGTGCCATCCCCTGGACCGAAGTGCAGATTCTACTGTACAGGACATGGAACCTGGGTAAGGACCGAGTTAAAGCCCTTGAAAAACAGAAAAGACTGAAAAATGACCATTTGAAAGAAAGTTGTGTCCGACCAAATCCTCTAGACTGTTGGAGAACAAGAGACATACAACTTCTAAGCAACTTTTCTGTGTACATTGATTTTAGGAGCATCTCCGCAGTCGGGCCTTGAGTAATTTCCCCTTGTCCGTCATGCAGACCTTAACGTGCCTATCTATAGAGCGGGTTCAACCACTCATAGCAAATTCATCTCTTTTCTGTATTTTAAAAGTAGCCATCCTTCTTGTGAAAATTTCTGCTTTAAATTCGCAGTTACTTGAAGTCAAATTGCCACTAAGAAATGCTGCGTATGCCAGATGATTAGTAATTCCTAATGCTGCCGCTAGCCGTTTGTCTACCTCGACGTATGGAATCACTTTGGCAGTTACGTTAAAATTAAGAATATTTCCTAGAAAAGAGCTCATCGCATTTTCTCTCCGTGTTTTGATATCATCTTCTTTCCTTTCAATAACGCAGTTCGATGAGTTCGGTTGCATTACCTTCTGCCGATTCTACCGCCTTCACAAAGTCAACAGGCATGGTCATCTTCATATCATTCTCTACCAAAAAGCGCTCAAATTACACTCTAATAGCATTCGATCGTGTAGCAAACTTTTAAAGTACTTTTACTTTCAGTGTCTTTGATGCGCAGGAAAAGTTTAAATCTCCGACCACATATCTTTAAAGTGCCGTTATCAAAATGTTGAATAATGTTAAATGTATTTCTAGTTGCCGTCCATAGATATTTGTTAAATATCTGCACTAATTGCTGTAATGATTTTCAAGCAAATGTAATTTGTAATTTCTAAAAAAAAATACGCCGCGCTCTGTCAGTTCCACATATTCACGTCATACTGAATAGCAAGTAGCAAACGAGGGAGCTCGCTAAAAGCAGCATTTCAGCTTACTAAACCCTTAATTTGAAATTGCAACATAAAAATTTTCGGCTAAAACGATAGCCTGTGGTCAGGCAGGCAAAAATAGGGATGGTCCTATCCATAGGCTTCTGAAAAGTACGATTGCTTGCAAACGAGAATTCAACAGTCGTGGAAACTTGTTTCAGACGTTTCAGTCTCTGATCGTTTTCAATGAACTCTTCTTACAAGATGGAACACGATTTCACCATCTCTGTTCGGTAGCAATGAAATGAAAATATCTGGAATTTATTTAATTCTTGTCGTTATCACACCTAAAATGTTCAAAATAAGTGACACAATTTAATTTCGTAGAATTTTTGAAAATCCGTAGATGTTTCGTTCTTCAGGAAGAAATATCACAATAAATGTCATATCCTAGTTAGTTTTCAGTCGTTTTTATGAATCTGAAGCCTCCGTGATTCCTAAAGATCAGAACTAAGAATATCAACTATCGTCGTAGTCAATTTTATTTCCGGCATGTCATTCGCCTTTCCACTTGTAAAGAATTGTTTGACTGGTACTTACGAAATTGAAGTCTAGATATTTCGGACCTTTATTGAACAAAAATTAGACTTCAGTTCTTTGATGAAGATAAAAATGTTTCAACTCTTGACTGTTTGACTGCTACTTAAAGATTGAAGTCCAGATAATTGGGACATATATTGAACGAAAACGAAAACCTTTGAGAAGACTTCAGGACCCTTCAGCGTTTTGGTGAAGATGAAAATAATTCAAATCTTGATCTGAAGAGTCGTAGAACTTATGCGAAATTGAAAGTTTGTCTTTGTCTTGATCAAGACGTTATTGTTTTACTTGAATTTAGAAGTCGCAAGCCAGTCAGAATTTAGACTTGTTCCAAGTCTATTCCGTGGTATATCAGCACTAAGGAATATAATTACGTTTCCTTAGGGCTGAATTTACACGGAATAGAGTTGGAGCAAGCCAGTCAGAATTGAATATCATGTCATTTAACAATCTCTTCGTTACAGTTGATCAGCACAGGTAAGCTGATGACATCTTAACAACGGCTGCAGTCATCTCCGATATGTTAATTGTTCAAACAGATGACAAATAGCTTCAGAAAGAAATGACTTCTTTCCACGAAGTAAATGATCTAAAGGAAAGTAACTTTTTTGCTTCATTAAATAATTTATCTCGTTAATTGAAAAAATTGTGAAGGTACCGTTTTTCGAACCGGTGAGACTTCTGTCATCCTTAAATTTGATATTAAATGCACATGCCAAGTGATCTTGTATTGTGATAGATAACTCCAAGTTGCTAACTCCATTTCATAATTATTGTAACTACGACAACCTATTGAGAAACCTTGAAATTTATACGTCGTTTCTTTATCTTCGCTTCCCTCGTCGCAAATTTTCAAATGCAAAATTTTTAAATGTTTATCTTGCACAAGGTACAGACATTTGACCGTAAAAGTTGATTCACGCTTGTGGTAAAAGTAAGACTTTACAGTAAAATGTCGTTCTTAGCGCAAGAGAACTCTCATTGCATTTGAAAGACTGACTATGAGGAAATGGACTTGCTACAAGTCTTGTTGCAAGTCCAACGAGGAGAGAAACGACGGTTCATCGCGCATTGGGAACCAGTTTTCATAATCGGTGCCTCATAGTAGAACGAGGCTGGTATACAACGAGCATTCTTTTTGAAGCAATGAATGTCAAGCCAACAACGGAGAACTTATAGGGGATAATACGTGTAATTTGTATACTAATAATCATTTCATAAATGTCTATTCTAGAATAAAAGCAAACATATTATGAATCATAAAAATCTGTGGTGTAAGCGGCCACGAAGAAAATCTATAAGACGTCTTAGACAAATTTTAGGATTGTGAGTTTTGTTGGCTAAAATTGATCTTTCCTGCTTAATACTTCAAGTTATAGCCTTTGATTACGCAGCATGTAGGCAGAGGCTAATGCGAATAAAATCTAAGCGTCTGCAAATTGTCAATATATTTTTGGAATATCTTGTTTTTGTATGTCTTGGGAATTATCTGCTCTCGTTTTATCATACATCACAGTGGCAAGCAGAGTTTTTTAGAAGGAGGACTAGAGATTTTTGACTTTTTCCTTGCAAGTTTCAAGTTCCCGTGAACTCTGTGTTTTGCCACATCATAGACATAAGCTTGCTAACTGCTCGTTTGGTCCTCTAGACGCTTTTTTACAGAAATTGTGACGATGTCACTTACTGCGTGTGTTTCAGTGATAGATAAATATAACAGGCCAAAATCAGGGCAAGCTGTCTATACAAAAACGAGGAATGAAGTGCAACGGATTAAAGTCGCTACCAGTTTGCTCAGAGATACATCAATGCTTGAAAGTTTAAGGCCTTGGAATTATTAAGGTTTGAGGAATATATAGAACTGCTTAAAATAGAGTGGAGAAGTGTTTTCAAAGGAAGTCGATGGAAGTAACTGCAGCTGTATGTGATCCAGAAAAAAGTGATCCAAGAATGTCTGGTTTAGAGAGAAAAGTAAGTGACCGATTGAAATGCTCCAAACGAATATTTTGTGCAATTTTTTCGGTACCGTCAATTTCCCGAATTAAGGATTTCAAGAAAAAGGGCCTGCTTGATTTCCTCAAAACGTCATCATAACAGGGTATCGATTTAAAACCATATTATATCTTCAAACTAACGAGGAACGTGTTTCAGTTCAACCTGTGAATATTTTTAGGTACCTAGGGACTATAAACGTTCTGTAGAAACTCTCGACTGAGTTGCCTATTCCCTTGCTGCACTGAAGCACGCTCCTCTGACTTGGCTGTAAATCGATCCTCTGTTTTTGACATCTTTCTGAGAATTTCCTGCATGTCCTTTTCCTCAAATCCTTAAATTGGGGGAAATACTGAGCCAAAAAATTGCGAAAAATACTCATATTGTAGCCTAGTCTTCTGGCGAAAAACGACGTTCATTTCAGTCGCCCACTTATTTCTTTTCCTATACCAGATTGCGTTGGGTCACTTTTTCAAGGTCACTCTGTATGTAAATGGATTTTTTACTTTCATCTGTCCCCGGGGGGAGGGGGGTACTTGACCTAAATTTGTACGGGGATGTACCCACGAAAAAAAACTTTTTCACTCTGCTCCAGAATTTTTGCCTTCGAATGATACCCTGTTCTAGAAAAGATCTGTGAAAATCATACTCAAAAATACAAAAATCTAACTAAATAATAACCCGTTGTAACAAAATTTCCTCTTTTGACATGTTTTGACAATCTGCTCCAGAAAATTTGCCTGCTTTTGATACCCTGTTCTAGAAAAAATGGGCGAAAATGATACCCTGAAAAACGGCACATCCCCGTCGGACAATATACTAAGTACCCCCCCCCACGGGCATCTGTCATATTACTGGAATCACTGAGATGTCCAGCCCTGTAGCGACAGTAGATAATTTTTAGAAAAGGCAAGACTACCTTTTCATAGCCCAATTTTTTTGCGTAGCGCTTTACTTTACATCCACAAAATATACAAGGCAAGATCTTGAAAATTTTGGTCTTTCGAGTGAATTCATTTCAGCTTTTGAAAAATTTTCTGATCTGCCCACTATGCCTTGTATCTGAAGGAGTGTCTTCTTGATCAGATAGAATGTAGTTCTTATCACAAAGAAAAAATGTCAAAAGTAACTTTTTTGAAACTGCAGCATAAGAGTTCTTGTGTAGTCTGCAAGCTTCGGAAATTTAAGCGTGTGTAGACGCAAACATTATTTTCGGAAAAATTTTCGCAGTTGGAAACGGAGTAAAGGGACGTCTTGCAAAGGAATTAGGGGCGACGATTTACCCAGGGGTGCAGCAACTAGAGGTCAAGTCATCTAAAAAAACTGGAAGAAAGTTATGGGATTAATCTGTTAGTAAAATGGAAGGAAGAATCAGTAAGAAGCTAAAAAAAATCACAAGAGCGAAAAAAGAGGCTAAGTTAGAAAAGTAAAGTGAATTTAAAGTCATTTTCATTTCTATTCATTGATCTATATTGGAAAAGACCATTCTAATTTCTAGTCAATTGAGACCTTAAACGTTCTAATGACAGAACACATATGCCATGGACTATGGTTAGTCTAGAGCACTGCGTGGGTTTTTGCAGAGTATTTTCGCTAGCATGCCTGATACTTTTAGGCTAGGACTAAATATAGAGCAGACTCTTTTAAAGAGATCTCTTTGAAAAATAGCTTCTCAGAGCAGTCGTCTACGTTCTTCGAAGCAGTAGTAAAGTGGTTTATATACCATTCAATATGAGTCCAAAATTGTTTCTCTTGCACATGGACCTTTTCATAGTTTAAAAATCCCGTCGAAAGTCTGGGAGGCGAATTTTTCAGAGCTGCGTCAGTTTTGTGCCGCTCCCAGTGATGACTGCATCATATGCCCCTGATTTGGCAACTTACGTCAGATGTCTTTAATAAATCAGCGCGTCCTGTTGCATTACAAGATACGTTTTATTGAATCTTCGTTGCCCCAGCTTAGGTTTGCTGAATTTTTACAGCACATGTGTTGAAACATACTATGAGTGGAGGAAACGATTTTCCCCGTAACTTGGAGAGCAAAGTGCCAGGAAGGCACTCCAAAGGAATCTTGGACAAAACTCGATTCTTTGGATCATTATTTGTGTTTTTGTCTTTTGTCCTTACATCAAACTATTTGGCTACTCTTTTTCATTGGAGAAAATGTATTTAGAAACTTTTACACGTCTCAGGAGCAATTTTTTTTGAAGAAGGAAGGCGCCTAAAAACTTGTCGACGTCTTTGAAAAGGAAATATCTCACTCGTGTTACTACAAACATTGTAAAGCTTTCTAGCAGACAGTTACCTCTCACTTTCAAAATCATCTTGCGTGTACCAGTAACTCTAAGCTTTATTGTATTTCAATATGCTGCACTCTGCTTCCTGGACAGTAAGTTCAGTGGTAAAAGATACTGTGTGTGGCAAAATGTCGTAAGTAGTTGACTAACGAAATTAGTCACCGTATGCCAAGTTGACTTCAAGGAAAACTCTGTTTACTCTCATTTTAAAGCTGTTTGGAGAACATTTATTTTAAAGGTATCTTGCATTTGAATATGCTGCATTATGCTTCCTAAATGGTAAGTTTAACGGTAAGGGACAACGCAAAATTTATTATATTACGGCCAGTGGACAAGAGAAAGAAATTTTCTCGCCCGGTATGAAATCATTGCAATAAATACAACTACCCAGTCACTTTTTCTTTAAAAAATTTATCAGCACCGTATTCATGAACAACAGATGTTCTGTAGTACTATAGTTTATACCGATGAATTAGCCAAAGACCATAAGAGAGGCAGTTCATCTCGAAAAGAGTCTTTGTCAATGACTGATGAATCCTCCTTGCAACAAACTAACAAGGAAATTTGGTGTCATTTATACACATCTTTGCAAGCATTTCTCAACTTGCATGATTCACAATTTTGCCCTCATGGTGAGCCATTTTACGTCTGAAAGTTCATCCCATTGAGCTCATAAAAAGTTACTGCCCCTTTCATGCTCGTTCATATTTGCTTAACAAACGTTGTTGACCCAGTTGTGTGCAAGATCAAAATAAGTAGCTGTACCGTTACGTTTTGCACCGGTCATGTCATAAATCAAACTTTGCACTGTCCCTAAAAGAAGCCAAGCCCAAACCTCATAAGCAGTTAACTTACGTTACTGTTTGACCGTATACTCAGGTGAATAAAGGGAAGGTCTCTTTACTCTCATAGCTGGAGAAGCCAAATGAATAGTTTACCACTCATTAAACAGCTATCTTGCATATGAATATGCTGCATTCTATATCCTGAAAAGTAAGTTTAACGGTAAAAGAAACCGTGATAAAATCTCAGAATTGATAGACTTACGGTAATGATGACCATGTGCCAGGTTGACAGGACGGTATGGCTGTCGTTCACAACAAGGACACGAGTAGCATGCAGCAGGACATGGGACCAGTGTTCTTCTTTCTTCTGTAGGCGATCTTGGGACTGGAGCTTTCCAGCAGCAAGGTAGCACAGCTTCATTTCTTTGCTCCAATCTTTCAGGTGATGAAGACCTTTCAAGTTGTAGGATGTGTTTGATTGAGAAAGAAGCCATTTCGATGTGTGGCCGAACACTTCTGAGTCAGTGTGATTATGAGCTATATGCTATTCGTGCTGGATATGTTGTAACCGTGTCTTTCAGCTGTCTAGGCTGGAACACAATGCGTGTAAAGCAGCAAAGGCTAATCCTTTCTTAGGCGATTAAGTTGGTGACACATTCCGTCAATAGATCTTTGTTCCAAATCCGAATTACAATTTGTACATGAGCGCAATCCAACAAATGCGCGCACATAAACAAATTGATTGCCTAAGCAAACATAAGCTAATTACTTGAGCATCGGTTCTTCACTTTTAATCATAACTACAAGTGAATATTAGCGCCTCTAAGAAGGTGAAATCAAATCACTGTCGTCCGTTACTTATCACACTCCGAGTCGGTCACCATTGCTTCAGTTAAAGCACAGTGGAATCTAAATAACACTCGCTGAAACCTTAACGCGGAAATGTCCTACAAGCCTATTTATTCAATAATGAATTTTTCGGATTAGGTGCCTTTTGATTGAAGAGGGACATTTACCCGCCGCGCCGCTACTCTTTAAAGATCTCTTCACCCTTTGACGGGATATTTCCAGATCAGCATTATGTACTAACGTCTATGCGCGCGTTTAATCACAGATCAGCAGTCAAGGTTTCAGGAATTCAAAAACGCCTCGCAAAGATCAAGAAATGATTGTGATTGAGCAATCGTCACAGAGATTTATTCGAATTTGCAATGCATATATTCCGCTGAGCACAGTCATCAATCATTAGCGCCCCCTTCCTCACGACCGACCCGCCCGCAGCCTCTTTATTATGCATGGGAATAAAAGTACTTGACAACAACATTGAACAACTGTACAAGCTTTAGCTTTCAAATGCACGTCTGGATGGAAACCCGTTATTTTGAATTTATCACTGCTTGCGCCCAGCGTTTGAGGGTGCGCAACAGTGGACGTCACTTGATTATGCTTTATCTTTAGGGTTCTGCATGTCAGGGTGTTATTTTTTCACGGACTTCCTGTGACCGCAGATTTTCTGGAGAAAATTTCCTGTGGGGGTTTTCTGTGAGAATTTGTTTGAAAGTGTGGTTATTCCTCGAAAATGCAATGAAAGTTATATCCGTTTAGACAAAAAGAAGACACAAGAAGATGAAACATAACTTAAGATACTTTTTACGATGTTCATATTTGATATTATCAAAAACAGTGACCACTAAGCGTGAAATTTTCCCAAAAGGCCCTTACGTATTTCTGTCTTTGCATATAATACCACTCTTCATAGAAACTTTTCTTTTCCCATCATAAAGTCGTAAACAAAAATTACAAGAACACACAACTTTTAGTTTCCAGGAATAGACTAAGCCCTGCAGTGCTCTGCTGTATCAATCTCTCTTCACAGAGGGAAACAAAGTCAGCAGGGATTTGGCATTCTCTCTGTTTCATGTCTTTGCCACATGTAGCTGTATTCTGGCATAATGTCTTATTTCTAAGGGTGTGCATTTGTTGCGACTGTATCTGCACATGCATTCCCTCTTAGTATTTAATGATTATAGAGCAAATGAAATACGAATAATGGATATAGATTTGTAAAATAAGGACCATTTGAAGCATCTCAAACTTGGGGGGGGGGGTCGATGACTCTTTCAAGGAAACTTTCCCTTAAGCTGAAGGAATTCCTTCTCACAATGTAAAGGGAATTTCTTTCTTTTTGCAATGTGCTCCCAGTGCCCCAATATTTCTACAGCTGTGTCTAGGATGTAGAATTACAAAGCTGAATCAATTTATCATTAGACTTTCTTCGGACAGTGTTTTCTGCTCAAATTTTCCCTTCCCGTATCCCCTGTTGCAACCAAAGAAGTGGTCCCAACCAGAAGATATCTCATCTCCCCAGTACTCAGCCGTTCTTGAATCCAATATGTACCTCATTTTCATTTAGGAATGGCCAAAAATAAAGATGGCAAAATTTTGGCACTTTGATGATTCTGGTAAATTTTCAGGTGCACAATGATCAATAGAAACTACATGAAGTGATGTGATAAATTTTTGATTTCCAAAATAACAAGTGTATACAAGGGAGACTAATCTAATGTTTTTATGAGTGAGCCACTATTGTCAGAAAGTTCCATGCAATTACAAGTGTATGGGATGAGGCCTAGCCCTGCTTGTCTTTAATCTTTGGTTCCAGAGGCAAGAAAACCTGATTGAAAATTAAAAAAGCAAAACAAGACAAGAGGGATATCCAATGCTTAAATTCTTTGTTAGCAATTGGCCTCCTCAATAGAGGGGGGAAGGGGCAGGGACAATTCATACTTCTCATTTAATGACAAGAATGAGCAGGGACAATTCATACTTCTCATTTAATGACATGAAGACTGACAGATATTCATAGGCCTATCCATTGGCATTGCTATCGGTCGAAGAGGAGCTGGCAATATCTGCTAAGAATACAAAATTGAATGTCAAAAATAGAAGTATAGTGGGTACAGGACTTGCTCACATCAAGATGACTTCCTGCCTAAGAATTTATATGAATGTTTTCAGTTTCTTAAGAATTCTTGTTAAAAAGTGGCTTCAGAGTCACTATTTCATGCCAAAGGCAAAATGAGAGACCTTTCAAAAACACTGCATGATTTACTCCAGAGACTACATACATTTGTAAAATTAGTTTGATTTAAGATTTTTTCAGCGTTATTGGGTACTGGTTTATTCCCTTGGGTATTTTATTTGTTCAAAATTCATTTTCTGTCTGTGAAGTGAATTGAAATGTCCAATTCCATATTCATGGCTGAAAATTTCCTGTGAGAAAAATTTCTTTCCTTTGATTTCCTGTGACTAATGGTCATGCGGTCAAGGGGGAAATAACGCCCCGGTGCATGTCTGTGTGGCCTCCGAGAGACTTGCGAGACCCTGAAGCATGCTTTGAGAACGAGGTCCAGTGAGTGAGGCTGAAAATTCTTGAAAGACATAGGAATAACAGCAATATCTGTAACTCATTGTTGAGTAAGGAAATATCTATTTATGTGGATCGGAAAGCTTTTTCTTATCATGGAGCAAAGTTATGGAATCACAGTGGTATCAGTTTAAATATTCTTAGTTAATATTTAGTATTTCTCCATATTGTTATTTTGAATATTTTCACTATTTCTTGATACTGTCGTCTTTCTTGTTTCTGAAGAGCCGCGAATACTTTGACCAATGCGAAGGAGAGCAGAAAATGCGAAGGAAGTAAGGGAGAGAAAAGCGGAGGAGGAGCGAGTAAAGGAAAGGAAGAAAAGGTATTTTCTTCCTTCTCTCTTTTCTCGCTCCTCCTCCGCTTTTCTCTCCTTCACTTCCTTCGCATTTTCTGCTCTCCTTCGCATTGGTCAAACTACTCGCGGCTCTTCAGAAGCAAGAAAGACAACTGAAAATATTCAAAATAACAATATCGAGAAATACTAAATAATAACTAGGAATATTTAAACTGATGCCCCTGTGATGGAATAGGCAAGTAAAGAAATTGAATTGGGACCTCTCTGGTTATATTTAAAAATCCACATGAGAGGTACATTTTGTTTCCATTATGCTCGATCCTGCAGGTACATTACATAAGATTTATCTCAATATTGCACAGTATGTAATTTTCTTTGATATAGGCTTTTCTGTTTTTTTTGACAGGTCGATTTGTAAAACAGTTGTCCATTGCTGAAATAAGTAACATGTATAAATATTTAAAATGAAAAATGCTGCTGTTAATTTGCGTCTTCCTTAAGAGCTCTGCCATTCTGTGAAACCTCCATTAATATACAGCTTTATTTACCCTGGGTGCCAGAGCCAAAGAAGAAACAAGAAATATAAATTGGCCTTTGATTATTTTTTGGTAAGCTCTATTCAACAGGCACCTCCGAACAACGGAGAAATATCTTGATACCAAAATGCACCATGACAAAACATGACATCTCCGATGGGGCATTTCACCCCCGAAAAAATCTCGCACATCTTTCGCAAAGTCCTGTTATTTTTCAATAACAATCTGTTAGAAATACTCAAAAATCTTTTTGTGCTGAAAAACTTCGTTCCCTTCTTTAGGAATAAAATGCACCTCGGACACCTCCATACACTGGAAACCTCTCTACAACGGACGATGTGTCCGTTATATCGAGATTCCAATGTATCATTCAAAAGGGTAGTTTACACGATACATTTCCAAATTTTTTGCAATGGTTTTTCATACGTTTCCCAGGTAAGGCCAAGGCATTTCATATCTATATTTCGTATCTAATATTTCATATCTGATTCTTTTAAAGGTGATCTGAAGCGAAAATTTTTATTGATGCAAATCAATAGCACTTTTGAATGATAAAGAATGTCATTTATAATTTTCTGGTACCTTGTTTCATTTTCCAGTTATCCACTATTTTGTATGATCGCCTGATGACGTCATTTTGTTTGCAAAAAGTTATAGAAATGTACAAGGCTGACCTTATTTCCAAAAGGAAAGTGACTCCAAGAACTTTTCTTAAATTGACATGCCTTTCTAAACATCATATTAGTCCATGTGACAATTTCTATTACATTTATTTGGCTCAACTTAAATGTCTCCGACAACCGTAACCTTTACAGCTTAGATACAGCTATATTTCAGTATCTCATCCTAGTAATTTGCAAACAAAATGACGTCATCAACTGAAACTTAATATCAATGGATAACTTGAAAACGAAGTGAGATATCAAAGAAATTTAAACAGGAGTCCATATCATTCGACAGTGCCGTTAATTTGAATCGATAAAAATTTTCGCTTCAGATCACCTTTAAGGAGGATTGTCAAGTTGGCCCTCCCATTAAACGTTAATTACAACATAACATACAAAGGAAAAAGCTGATAATTATATCTTACTATAAAACCTCATTTACAATATCTAAAACTTATCTATTTACAATAGTATTCAAAATTTACAATAAGAACCAAAGGAAAAAAGTATCTGTTTCGAAAGAGGTTTCTTGACTTTACACAGAGAGGTTGCCTGCTTTTACTCGGCTGAGAAGCGATTCCATTCTGGCAATTTGTACATCTTTTTCATCGGTTACCTCAAATTGGTCTTCGTATTACGAAAACTGTATGATGAGCAGAGCGAGTTTCGGGGGAAGTGGTCACACAGGTATTGTTGACCTAACACATCCGAGAGGGGGTATGTAACGCACGTATGTCCGTATATGTAACGTAGATTAACAGTGGATTGGTAAAGTGTGAGTTACGAGTTGCGAGTTGCGAGTTGCGAGTTGCGAGTTACGAGTTGCGAGTTACGAGTTGCGAGTTGCTCCTGTTTTGCGAGTTGCGAGTTAATAGTGAAAAGTGCGAGTTGGTACATTTAAAACGCGAGTTGCGAGATCCTCAAAAAAACTTCAAATTTTCATCTTTTGCAGCTAAAAAACTGCGATTTATTGGACAGCCTTTATAAAATCAGGGATTTACAGAAGAGTTTCTTAATGTTGATCATATTGAATTTCAGAATTTAGCATAATTCCCAAAGGGCTGCTAATATAGGTTTTGCTTGCGACCTTAGGAGAATTACTGGGAAGAACCAAATATGATGAAGTCATATAAGCAGATTATTTTCTTTGATATTTTATGAGCTGGTTACATGCTTATGTCCAAAAAAATCTGCAACAAATAACCAAGGCTAGATAGAGCGCAGTTCTATGACTGAAGTAAATGCAACAAATCACGCTGAAAATACTTCGGACAGGATGGTAACAATACCTCAAAATTTGGAAAGCAAAAGAGTCATACATAATTCAGTACAATTTTTGAGCTCAACAATTAACATGGACTTACACAAGTCGTCTTGAACGACAACGAATTCTCCTTTGATTTTCTTTCTTGTCAACTTGGAGCTTGCTTAAAAGTTGTCTTGAAAGACTTTCAAGGCAACTTTTAAGCAAGTTCCCAGTTTACAGTATTACAGTAATGTCTTTGAACGACAAGGGGAGTAAAGGCTGCAAATTGTAAAAGTTTCTTAACGTTTGAAGAATAGGCCTTAGTATTTGTGTAAGTGGCTTCTGATAAAGAAAGCTACGACCGCCTAAAATGCTTTTCAAAGAAGAAAACCCACAAAAAAGTTGCAAATTGAAATGCGACTTTAGAATACCTTTTTATTTGACGAAAAAGGCCTTTTTACAAAAGAAAACAGGCAACTCGCACTTTTGGTCTCAACTCGCACTTTTGAGTTTCCAACTCGCACTTTTGAGTTTCCAACTCGCACTTTTGAGTTTCCAACTCGCATCTTTCGTTCAACTCGCAACTCGCAACTCGCATAATAAGTGCAACTAGCAACTCGTAACTCGCAAAATAAATGCAACTCGTAACTCGTAACTCGCAAAATGTAAGCAACTCGCAACTCACATTTGCAACTCGCAACTCGCACTTTACCATATCACACGTAACAGACCCGTGTGATTCATCTGGGGACAAAACCCTTGTCTTAGCACAGGCAGCCCAGGAATAATTGGAAAATACAACAAATAAATTATCTGGAATAGGTTCACAGCTCCACGCGCTACGAGTCCTTCGCAGCCTCCTACGCAGCATTTATTTCGAGGCTTTGCAAGTCATTCGCAGTTTCCTAAGGAGCTCCTATTCCAGGCAATTTATTTTTGAGTTTGCCAATTATGCCTGGGCTCCCTGTGGTCTTAGATTCACCGGTAATCAGTTCGTCAACGGTCTTGCAAGGATAGGAGCTGCGAAGGAGGGGAGAAAAGAGAAGAAAGGAAAGAGATTTTCTTTTCTTCCTCTTCCTTTATCCCCTTCCCTTTGCAATTTCTTTCCCTCGCATTTCCTCTCCTTCGCCCCTTTCCTCCCTACGCATTCCACCACACATATACAATTCCACCATCGCAGTGCCAAAGAACTACGCAGCGTTTAAAAGATAAACGGGAATAACTAGAAAGGAATATACTGGTTTCCCTGTGGTGGTTTCTAGGCAAGTTGCCTCCCTACTCCCTACTAGGCAGGGGCGTTGTGAGTCCATATGAAGATGTTAAGATACTTCGTTTCGAGAGGAGGAGCTTTTGTCAGTTCGACGAGGTTCGTCCTGAAAACCACGGTATTGTAAAGCTTGTTCTGAATATTTTGATGAATGTTGTCCATCAAAAATCTGACAATCCATGTTGAATGCACAACAAGTAGTGGTAATAGTTGATTAAAACTTCTTTTCTCAACTTCTTTATCACATGCATCGTGATCTTCAGTTTCTAGTGCATATCCAAGGATTTCGTTGTCTAGATCCTTCAGCTCATCCCTTTGAGTTTTCAACTGTTCGCTTTATGATTTGAGCATTACGGTGTCGTTGCCTTCTTCGGCATTTCTCAGGTCTAAAACCTTGTTCACGAGTTTCGTCGTATTCCTTCGAAAAGTGCTTCGCTTGATTGTAACAGTCCCTTCTGTTTGTATAATAAATTTCATTTTCTAAAGTTCATTAACAAAGCAATAATATTTTCTTGTCTCAATTCACACCGAAAAATGGCTGTGATTCACCTCAACTGCCTATAAGCATATGAACATCAGCAAATGCCCAGTGCGCTAGCCTGCATGCGGTGTTTCTGAGGTGTAAGTTGAAGAATAAGAAAATAGAAAGACTGCACCTTTGGCCAAGTATGCGGTGCTTCTGAGGTGTAAGTTGAAAGAAATGCTTATAGGTAGTTGAGGTGAATCACAGCCATTTTTCGGTGTGAATTGAGGCAAGCAAATATCATTGCTTTGTGAATGAACTTAAGAACATGAAATTTATTTTACAAACAGAAGGGGCTATCACAATCAACCTGCTAAGCAAGGAGCTTTTAGAGAGGACAACTTGATAGGGGGGGGGGCTAGATAGACAAAGCTCTCGTGGTATATCTAGGTCACTAAAGGATCAATAAAAAGATCTTCAGTCTTCTTTCTCGTCTCAATTGTCGGGATAGAAGTGAGTAAGGTTTTAGCAAAGCACACTTCGAAAATAATTTCGGGTAATAATAAACAAGGAGAGAATGTCGGAAAAAGTCTAAGCTTGAGATCACATAAACGGATAAACCCATTAGCAAGATAGGCCAACTGTGTGTTACAAATTCTGTAAGTGAGTAGTAATCCTTTCACGCAGACAGATCGGAATATTTTCGAAACTGATCGCATCTCTTGCCAATTCAAAAAAGAACCGAACCTTTTCTCTGATATAATTTTGTCTTTAAGATATTAGGTCACAGCAGTGAAACGAAGTCGTAGATTCTTTGCAGTGAATACCAGCAAAGAAAACAACGAATGTAAGAGCATTGGTGCACTTTCAAAGTCATGTCCTTTTTGCATGAAATCAAAGAATGTACTGCAGTTCAGTGATTTCGGACTTAAAAATCATCAAAACTGCATTTTTATGCAAACTACGTTTTGTCAACAGAAAGTGCTACCAAGTATAGAATTTGTCGTGAACCTAAATTTCGAAATTTTATGTCAATTGTATCATCAGGAATCCAAGGTGCTGCTGCAATTGAGAGGAATCACTATTTTTAAGTGCAGTAGCAAAGTTCTGTTGTTCATGCAACGGACGTTAACGAATAAAGTTTACCCCGTTCCCAGGATACGATGTCCTTACTTCACATTTCATGAGTTTGTCATTTATCATTTTCAGTTTTCTTGCATCTATTTAAAGTTCGGTACAAAATTGATTATCTTTCATAGTATCTGCCCTTGGTAATCATTTGACAATTCTTACAGCTGTTAACAGTGTATCTGCACGAATTCCAACGAAGTAAAAGGGCACCTATGTCTGTTCTTGTGCCATGTCTCTCTCCAACGTTCTCTGTCTTTTGTGGCTGACAGCAGAGCTTGCTTAATCATCTGCGTCTTTTTCCTTGCTAGCACTTGCTTCTTCATCCAACTACTTGAAAATCTCCATAAAAGTACTTCGTTGTCACCCTCTACTATCTCAAAATCATGATCATGATCATGATCATCATCATAATCATCATGATCATCATCATCATCATCATCATCATCATCATCATGATTATCATGATCATGATCATGATCATAATCATGATCATCATGAACATTTTCATCATCATCCTCATCATCCTCATCATCATCATCATCATCATCATCATCATCATCATCATCACCATCATCATCATCATCATCATCATCATCATCATCATCATCATCATCATCATCATCATCATCATCATCATCATCATCATCATCATCATCATCATCATCACCATCATTATCACCATCACCATCATTTGCAAAACCAGTACATGATAATTTGGCACTAAACAACCTAATAACTGACTTGGACAATGACACTATAGCGCAGAACCTAGAGTAGGCAGTCGTAAATTCATCTTTAAAATCAAATGTCAACATACCGGAAGTCTATGAAAAGGTACCCGAGTTTACATCGTTGCACAATAGATCTAAGAGCAACAAAAATCTTTCAATAAATGCAGCCAAAAGTCTTACTTAGACTTTGATACATACCAGAAACAAACTTGGCAAAATGAAGTGGCTGAATCATCACACTTCAGTTTCAAAGTGAAGGCTTAAACCCGTAAACCTGCGGTTTTTAGTGCCAGGCGCTTGGATCACAGAAGTAGAGAAGACCTAAAAGTCTTTCTCAATTGAGATTTGCAACAATGCAAAATTCCTTTGCAAAATACCTCTACTATTGTTGTTATCTGGGGACATTTGCAGGTAACATCCAATTTGAGACAGACTATGAGATCAAGTCCACGACCCGGTGATATGGTAAAGTGGGCCTAAAGTGCTAGTTGCAACTGCGAGTTGCGAGTAGCAAGTTGCTTATATTTTGCGAGTTACGAGTTACAAGTTGCATTTATTTTGCTAGTTACGAGTTGCGAGTTGCACTTATTATGCGAGTTGCGAGTTGCGAGTTGAATGAAAGTTGCGAGTTGGAAACTTAAAAATGCGAGTTGAAGCCAAAATTGCGAGTTGTCTGTATTCTTTGAAAAAAGGCCTTTTTCGTCAAATAAAAAGGTATTTCAACGTCGCAATTTAATGTGCAACTTTTATGTGGGTTTTCTTCTATGAAAAGCAATTTTAGGCCGTTGTAGTTTTCTTTATAAGAAGCCACTGACAGAATATTACAGCCTATTCTTCAAACGTTAAGGAACTTTTACAATTTGCAGCCTTTACTCGCCCAGTCGTTCATAAATATTACTGTACTACTGTAAACTGGGAACTAGCTAAAAAGTTATCTTGAAAGAAAATCAAAGTCGAGAATTCGTTGTCGTTCAAGACGACTTGTGCAAGTCCATGTTAATTGTTGAGCTAAAATATTGCAGTGAGTCATGAACGATCGGCCTTTTGCTTTCCAAATTTTGAGGTATCGTTGCCATTGCCATCCTGTCTGAAGTAGTTTCAGCGTGATTTGTTCCATTTACTTTTGTCAAAGAATTGAGCTCTGGTTATCTTTCCAGTAATTCTCTAAGGTTGAAAGCAATGCCTTAGGCCTAGTGACCCTTTCGGAATTATGCTAAATTCTTAAATTCGATATGATGAACATTAAGAAACTCTTCTGTAAGCCCCTGATTTTATAAAGGCTGTCCAAAAAATCGCAGTTTTCGCTACAAAAGATGGAAATTTGAAGTTTTCTTAAGGACACACAACTCGCAATTTAAATGTAGCAACTCGCACTATTCACAACTAACTCACAACTCGCAACTCGCAACTCGCAACTCCGAACTCGCAAAACAGGAGCAACTCGCAACTTGTAACTGGCAACTCGTAACTCGCATTTGCAACTCGCACTTTACCAATCCACACGACCCCGTCCCACGATGTTCAATTGGTGGGGCTCTACACATGGGATCAAACTCTACGTGTGTGACTTTTCTGGCTACACACGGCGCCAAATAGCTCTTTGGTTAATGGTGGTTAACGTGACACTCTTGAGCACTGATAGGCCGAGATCAAAGTGGCCCACACACTGGATAACAATGCAGAGAAACCTTTTTGCCAAGCAAATTTTTGAAGATTCAGCTTGAAAAGAGGACAACAGGCTTTACAATCATAGGCCATATATCATAGCTGAGACACCAGTGTATAGGAAGACAGAATAATTGCGAAGGCGTAGGGGAAATTTTCTGGCCTCATTATCACACAGTTAAGAGAGTGAAGTTAGATTGGCTTTCATGCGATAAAACCGATTCAAATGACTGATTAAGATTCATTTATTTAAGCGACTGATAAATTGATTCACGCCAGATATAACATGGCCCCGTAACGCTTTATGCGAATTCCAGATAAATCGCACATCTGCCAAGTCTGTATCTGTAAAAGTGTTTGAGGTCGATTTTGTTTCCCACCACTTTTTGACCACCTTCACAATGTCTACAAGGTGTAGTGAGCGGACTGATTATTATAAGTCCCTTGTTTCCCTGTGGTAAGTTTTGCTCAACAACAAGGACTCTTAGTGAAACTGTGCAAGCTGACTCTATGTTCTGCATTCAATCAATCGAATCGGGATTGAACAACTGTTCCAGCTTTGTTGAACGGGTCACTCTTAAGAACGGAGATGCAATAAAAACCACGTTGAGCAGACGGTTAACCAACGAAAACTATTATAAATCTGAAGAAGGAAGTTCACTTTACTTGGTAAGGAAAAGATAGCCCTTTCCATTGTTAATCGAATGGCAATTCTGTTAACCATGGTCTTTCAACGCTACAATTTCAATCTTTGAGACCAAAGCATGCCAGAGAAATCTTCAAGTACCTGCAGCAGCAACTTCGTTTAAATCTAGTAAAAAAAGCCTCTATCTAATTGTAAATTGGACTGCATTGCTCTTTACCATAAATCATAGTTTGGACCTAAAAAGAGTCAGGTTTCAACGTCGTTCTCAGGGTGTTCTAACGACAGGCCCGCAGAAAGCGGGGGTTGAAAACATGGTGCTATGTCACAATTATTGATTAGATGCCTTGGTCTCTAATGTTTTGAGAACAATTGCTCCCCCAATCAGCAGCTACTTCCTACGGCCCTGTCTTACTTCGCATACGCTAATCAAGAAGCAGAATAAACGACGAACTCGCACTAGGGACGATATTGGTCAGGTTTATGAGTCTCTGTTGACCGAGGCGCAATCATCAAGTGAAAAGAGCACAGGATAACAAGGGACTCCATATCATAAGTCTAGGTTAGTGTGTAACGTCTTTGAGGCAACTGTGGAGGAACCTTGACCTGCATTGCTTCTGCTTTGACACACTTGCCAAGGATAAAATTCTACTTGGAGTTTGGGACCTCGTTTGAGTCAGTCTGACAGTGGCTATTGATTCATGGCACATGAAAGTCAAGGGAATGGTTGCATCAAATGCAGCAGTTTCTTGTTCTACAGTGATATCAAAATCACGTACAGGTATTGTTTTTTAAAAGAAACTAAGGATTTTGGCACGTACTAAAAGTTTCTTAGTACTGTGGGATCTTCAGTAATCAGTTAAAGGTTCCGTAGAAATCTTTTCATGTTCACTACCTGTTCCCTCGTGAACATTTCAAAACAAGTTTTTGAAGTCTTGGCGATGTTTAGACTTTATTCAAAAAGACCTTTCGAGTAATATGATACGAGAAATAAGTTGAAATAAAGGAAAATTGTGCCTAGGACTTCCTTCATGAAAAAAGATAATTTCTTTAGTTATACTTTCCCAGTACCGAGTTTCTTAATTCTTTAGCAAACTGAGAGTTGAGTTTCTTATAAACAGTTTGTTGTAAACAATGCATGTGGTACCAGAGAAGGTTGTTTATTGATTTTTCGACAATTGAATGCAGGTTGATAAAGCTTTCTATTTGTGACATGAAGCTATTATATTCCTTTCTCGAATATTGAAAAAATCATACAACACTGCAACTTACTCTTGCCATATCTAATTTTTTACTAACGTTGGTAAAAAAGATCTGATGTTTTTAGGCAACCATCGTTGACATATTTTTATGCCATCAATCGACATGCCAAAACGAGAAATATCTAAATTTCCGAGTATTTTTTGCATGGAAATTCAGAGAAAACGGACAACTTCTATGGGAAATTGAAAGTAAACGGAAATTTCCATTTTGCTTTTAGGAAACTGTTAGGAGGAATGTGTCCGTTTCCCCCAAAAGTTCCAACACAAAGAACGTATGGAAAAATTTCATCATTTCTTTGCAATGCAACTTGTCAGATTGATTCAAATAAACTCCTAAACTCTAAGTTGAAGCCTCTGCTATTCAACCATACAATAACTGTGACAATGAGTTACAGCTCATCAACAACTTCCCCGCCGATTGTTTTCGACACCCTGTTTTAACTTTAATGTAAACAATGTATCTCTGCAGCAACATGAGAAGACATAATAGTAACAGTTGCTGTTGGTTGACGAGCAAGTACCAAGGACAAAGCGAGTGGCTATCACAAAAGAGGGACTTATGTCACCGATCATGGTCTGTTCGGCACGACATCGTGCTTTGGTTAGGCCCTTGCTTCAAATTCTGAATCCCAACTGCAACAACATTCCGCCTCCCAAGCTTACCCTAACGAAATGCCCTAGCAGTGACAAGCCCTTGAGAGACATTTTATCAAATTGATGGTGAGCCATGATATGGAGCCATTTCCTAACCCGAATTACTCTCCAGGGACGTAGGAAGTATCGCAAACTTGGGGGGGGGACACAGCACTTCGAGGGCACTTTTTCCTTAAGGAAAAGGGGGCATTTTAAAGATTGAAAAGGGTACTTCTTTGTTTATTGCAAAATCTTGGGGGGGGCACGTGCCCCCAGTACCCCCTTGTTCCTACGTCTATGTTACTCTCACCGTCCCCATTTATTCCCGCTAAGAGAGAGTTTTTTTTAGGGAGAAGAGTGAAGCCAACGTATAAATCTTGGCTATTTCTTTATTAAAATGTATACAATCAGGAGGGAGTCTAAACAACGCAAACTTTTGGTTACATATTTTATGAATGCCCCCTGTTTTGACAACAATATGATCTTGTCACCAGGCAACAAACATTACAATGTTGCTTTTGGTTGACGTGCAAGTACAAAGCGAGTGGCAGCAAATGATGTAATGTTTGAATGATGTTGCAACAAAAGATAGATGGATGTTAGTGAAGGGCTTAGCTACCTTTTGAGATGTTGCTTGGTCAGTTTAGGTCATAACTACCCTCCGATAAAACTAGTAGCAATAAAAGATGTAATGTTTGATGCCAAGGTCTCATAATCAGCGTTATCTAGCCAACTATAAAATCCAAACTGGCTGCTAATGATCTGTACTCGGGTGTTCATTTGGCTTGGTGATATGCGTATGGCGTAAGAACACCGTGGCAACGAGGTCGAGAAATGTTTCTTTTGAATAGTGTAGGCATCTATTATCAAAGTGATGTACATCGCATCAGGTTTGTGTTTTCACTCGCAGCGGCCCGAAGGGGGAGGGGGTCACATGACTTGCGGATGGACGGGGTCTGTCGCCCGGGACCGCTCTTTCCCTTCTCCTCCGCAATCGCTAACTCGCTCCTGGTTTTCTGTGTCTGGTTTTCGCTACTTGAGGCATCCTCTTCTAATTACCGAAACTTGCTGTCATACCCACTTCTATGATTAATCTTGTCGGAAAACGACCCAGTTTTGCCTATTTTGCCAATTTCTGGATAACACACCTATGTTTATAGGAAATCTGCCGAAAAGGGACACTTGTTTAGAGAATTTTGGGCCCAAAAAACCAACCACATGAGCGCCACATACCCATACCATCAGCATGTCATGTACTCCCCCCAGCGGCCTTGCGTTTGCAGCAACCTCACTATAGTTAATCTTGATTCATTACACCGTCCATCAATTCATTCGTTTGACCTAATATGATGTGTGTAGTTCCTACTTGAAAAAGATGTGTTTTTACTAAGGTACATCTTGACCATATAGACTCCGCAAATCTCTCTTTATATTGTAAGCTTAGACGCTAATTCCAGGGGCTGATAAAGTCTGAAAGTAGATCTCTTGTCTTGGCGAAGCGATTTGCCTTAGGATTGGCTCATTCCTGGTTTTCCACAGACTGCAGCCTGGATCTATGATTGGGTTTCATACGAAGCAAGTGACTTGTGTTTGACATATTTATAGTGTACTAGAGGCTTCTGTGAGAATTTGCCCCATCAACATTGAAATATCTTGATGGGGCAAATTTTCCAATATCAGCACTACATGCGCCTAGAAAACGTAATGTTGGCTTGAAAATTCTTAAAGGAATCAAAATTTCACCAAGGCTATTTCCTTCAAGACTACTACCTAAAAACGTTATCAGTTACATCACCCCTTGCTTCCAGAAAGCAACTCCTAGAACACAAACAAATTATCAGCATGTTAGTGAAGGGCTCAGCTACCTTTTGAGATGTTGCTTGGTCAGTTTAGGCCATAACTACCCTCTGAAAAAACTAGCTTCAAGAATTTGATGATTCACTCATTTCTTAGACTTTCTTGTTCTTTTCCAGGTCAAGGTCTTGGATATGTGAAAAAACTGAATTCCAAATTTGCTTTGGAACACGAAGTATGGAACAGAGATCCGTAAGTTTGCTGACAGTGGATTTCCCCAAACGACGTCAAATACATCGCTACATTACATTAAGTTTCACAAAATTTTGACTGGAAAGAGATCGCAATTGTTTCTCTTTAAACGAGAAATGCAGGATATGAAATCATCTTTTAGTTTTTTGGACGGTAATCATGGCCTAAACTTAAAATAACACTGCAGCATCTCAAAGATGACGAAACCTTTCAATGAAACTGTGAAACAAAGCATTTGTCAATTGCTCACGATTCAGAGCCAGCTATGACCTACATAGCTTATGCAGTTCTTTGGTAGAAATAGGCTCGATTTCGAGGGCGTTGGCGCTTATATACCGTCGTAGGACCATTGTTATTTGTCTCTTTAAATAGCGGTTGGATCATATGATCGGAAGCGATCTCCTATCAGAAAGTAATAAACTGTGCAAGCACAGTGATCTCGATGCTACGAGGAGGCTCGAAGAACTCCAATCGGAGTTCGCCGAGGCTCCTCCAATTTTTACTTCTTTGGTAGAAATAGGCTCGATTTCGAAATTTTGGGGTTTAGTCAAAACCTCGTTGCAAGATTTCAGTTCCAAAGAAATGTACCTAAATCCTAAGAATCGATCAGTCTCATTTCAAAAGCGTCGAAAAATGTCCCTTTCTCATCATTTTCAAGTGTTCACACTATGCCATTTCCAAAATGTGCCGGTTAGGGTTCCGTTTTCAAAATCTACCGCTTTGAAATCTGCTGGCAAAACATGTGTCATTTTCGTGTGAATGGGAGGCCTATACGTTACATTTTTCACCGTTTTCAAAGTGTGTCGGCATCTTGTAAACGCATTCTTAATTTCCCGGGCATAGTTGATATTGTGATTAGTTTTGAACTTAGCCAATCTAGCTCTTTTTGGGGATGTCAGATTTTTTGGCATTAGAGCCATGGCATTAAAACTTTTCATTGTCTTTCCTAAGAGGGCAGGGTCACGTAATGTAAGCAAAGTTCTTTTGAAATGACGACTTTGCAGTATTTTTATTCGGCCATATCACAGTGATTTTCCACTACTTTCTTCAAAATAAAAGTGTTAATTTGAAGATGGACTCTTGCAATTCGTAGGGAAACAAACGAAACACTCATATGTTGTACGATTGCAGAGATATTGGTGGATGCTTAGAAGTGGCTTTAGTGCAGATTCACTCCATCCACCAGAAGACAGCAAAACACATTTGCCACGTGTGGGCAAGAATATAGATTCCAGAGGTAACAGGTTTGTTTACAGTTACGTGACCCTGCCCCTTTAAGCTTGGAAAATAAGCAAGATAAAAAATTCTCATCGTAGGATTACAATCAATGTCATGCACCTGCTCCTGTATTAATCAACTAGGGTGTCAATGTAGTTAAGATATTCAGTCACAGGGAAGTTTTTAAGATTCGAGATCATTCAGAGAAATTATTAAGGATTTTTTGTCATATTTCCTATTTTGATACTTAGTTCATTAGGACAGCGCAGAGCCTTGTAACTAAAGACTTGCATGGAAGTTACATGGTCAAGACTTAATTTCCTTATTATAAAGGGCATTTTTCGGTTTTAACTGTAATCTTCCTTTGATTACGTCAATGCAAGGGTGTTAGGACAGGGATGTTTTGATTGGTTATTTATTTACCTTGTTTTGATCCTTGTGTCTTGTTTTGTTGTCTTGTTTTCTGTTCTGTTTCGTCTTCATCCGAGCGTGGTTAGGCCCAACCGCTCTCAAGTTGTTCGAATAAAGCTCCCTTGTATTTCTGTGTCTTAGTGCGCCTTCGTACAAGAATGGTTTTAAAACCGCAAAAACCATTCTTGTGCGAAGGCGCACTAAGATACAAAAATACAAGGGAGCTCTATTCGAACAACTTGAGAGCGGTTGGGCCTAACCACGCTCAGTTGAAGACAAAACAGAACAGAAAACAAGACAACAAAACAAGACACAAGGATCAAAACAAGGTAAACAAATAACCAATCAAACATCCGTGTCCTAACACCCTTGGTCAATGTTAACAAACTGTTTGGTAGGATCGATATTTTTTAATATTTTTCATTCTGATTGTGCAACAATTTGTTGAATTATTTCAAGTTGCCTCAAGAAGTTATTTTTCTGAACATAGAAATCAAATCTAGCAAATTGGCATGCTCAGGATATCGGAAAGAGCTGGATGAACCCTTCCCTTATACAGCTGTTCAACTGGTCCCTATCTGTTGGACACTTTCCAGACAACTGGAAGACTGCACGGGTTGCGCCCATCTTCAAACAAGGGTCCACTGAAGATAAGTCAAACTATAGACCCATTTCAGTACTCCCCGTTGTTTCACGTCTGTTTGAGAAATTAGTCTTTGACCAGTTGTATTCATATTTCAACGACAACAAACTGATATTTTCGGATCAGTCGGGGTTTCGATCACTCCATTCAACTCTTACAAGTCTGCTCAGGTGCACGAATGATTGGTACCTTAATATCGATAAGGGCTTATATACGGCAGCGGTCTATATCGATCTCAAGAAAGCCTTCGACACAGTTGATCACGAGATTCTATTGAAGAAACTCGAATGCTATGGTGTTAAAGGGAAGGAACTTAGATGGTTCCATTCCTACCTTGCCAACAGAAGCCAATTTTGCAGGGTCAACGGACAAATATCTAGTACTGAGCCTATAAATTGCGGAGTTCCTCAGGGATCCTGCCTTGGGCCCCTTCTCTTCTTGGTCTACATTAATGATTTACCAAAGTGTTTGAAGCATTCTCATGTATCTATGTATGCCGATGATACTAGTATCTATTTTGCCTCTAATTCTATTTCTGAGATCAATGAAGCTATTAACGCCGATTTAGCTGCGTTGAAACTGTGGCTACAAGGAAACAAGCTATCATTAAATGTTGCAAAAACTGAAGCAATGATTATCGGAAGTCGAGGCAAATTAAAAAAACTAGCTTCATCTGACTCAGTTAAACCACGGTTTAATATTGAGAACGATGATATCAAAATGGGTGAGGATACAAAGTACCTAGGAGTTAAAGTAGATCAGCAATTAAAATGGTCTTCCCAACTGGCATCTTTGACAAGTAAGGTTTCCAGAGGTATTGGCATTTTACGGTACTCTAAAAGGTACGTGCCTGCATCCACTGTTAAACAGATGTATAAAAGCCTCGTAGAACATGACTTTAGATATTGCTGCCCGGTTTGGGGTAATGTTGGCGAGACCTCTTTAACTAAACTCCAAAAGCTACAAAATCGTGCTGCCAGAATAGTCACCGGAAGTCGATATGATCAGTCAGCCTTGCCACTCATTCGTGCCCTTGGATGGCCCACGGTTAGGGAGATACTTGATCTTGAAACACTCAAAATGGTTTTCAAGTCCCTAAACGGTGATTCGCCATCCTACATGAGCGACATGTTCACCAGAGTGAGCGAAACAACCTCTCGCGTTCTGCGTAATTCTGATATAAACCTTAGGACACCAATGCTAAGGACATCAGCTGGTCAAGGATGTTTTTCATTCAGAGGGGCCAGTCTCTGGAATGGGTTGCAGAAGGAATTAAAAGGAGCGCCTACACTAAAGAAATTCCAGGAAGGGCTGATGAAATCGTGCAAGGTGTAAAATTTATGATTTTACATGAACCATGAACTCTTTTCTTTATCTTAATTCATTTTTTCTTTTTTTTTAATCGTATTCATTAATTGTAATTCATGTAATTTAATTTTCTAGAGTATTTAAATGCATGGCCCCCTGTAAAGCAGTTTTTCTTTAACTGAGGGGCTACCATGCCTAAAAAATTGAAAATGAAAATGAAAAATAAAATGAAATGAGACTCAAAGCCAAACAGAGCTGAAAGTTGTAGCTTTGGATTGAGACGAGAAGTCATAACGTCATCTTCTTCCTGATTTCAAGTCTGTAATCCTATTTCATGTGAATTATGTAATTTGAAAACTTATCTGTATCAACAATTGAACTTGATTTTCCAGTTGCACGTAAGTAGCCCCCGTAGAGTCTCATGGGTACACTCACTCCAAGTCTACACTGTAATGGTTTGATCCGTTACGAAGTTCTTACGGTTCAAGAGCATTTACAGAACAAGGAAAGATTTTATAATACAATAGTATCATGTTCTTTGGTTTGCACCTCTACAACTCAAAACTATTAGCGAATGCTGATACGAATGCTGATAGAAAAATTCTCGCAATTAGTAATTCAAAACAAACAAGGCCGCAAAGTTGCCATGAAACCAGTACGGCTAAGTCTCGTTTGGTGCAGCCGAAGGGAGTTTTTTAATAACTGCTAACAACTGAGCAATAAATATGCAGGAAGTGTAATGCCTTCTGCTCGGCTTCTGAATCACGTGAGCAAAATCCGCCAGAGAGTACTTTTGATTTACCCTTCTTCTTCCTTCTTAAGCACATAAGCTCTCTTCAAAACCACCCTTCACCCGCACCAAGCGAGAGTTAACCTTACTGGTTTCAGGGCAACTTTGCGGCTTTGTTTGATTTGAATTACTGGCTGAGAGAATTTCTTCTGTCAGCATTTGCTAATCGCTTTGATATGAGGTGTGAACCAAATCAAATGATGCTATTGTATTATAAAATCTGTCCTTGTTCAACAACGGCAGATTTTATAATGCAATGGCAACAGTTGCATTACTTGCCACCTAACTTCAAAGCGATTAGTGACTACAGACAAAGAAAATTTTGTAACCGATAAATCAAAATAAACACGGCCGCAGAACTTCCCCGAAACCAGAAGGGCAAACTATTGCCTTGTGCAATCGAAAGGTAGTTTTTAAGAGATGCTATGTGCTAAGTCTAAAATCTTATCTCTTGGATTTTGTTTATTTAATTCAGGAGCTGTGTGGTAATTGTTTCATTTAAAACCATAAATATCCGAGAACTATTATGCCTTCTGCTCGGCTTCTAAATCAAATAAACGAAATCTGCGAGACAGAACTTTAGATTTACACTCTTCTTCTCTCATTATAAGCACATAACATGTCTTAAAAACCACCTTTTGCTTGCACGAGGCGAGAGCTTGCCCTAACTGGTTTCGGGGGAACTTTTGTAGCCATGCCTGTTTTGATTTACCGGTTGAAGGAATTTCCTTTATCTGCAGCCGCTAACCGCTTTGAATTGAGGTGTCAATTAAAGCAACCGTTGCTGTCTTACCAAATTTGTCCTTGTTCGCTTACAGTGCTCCAGAGCAAGATTTTTCCTACTATAGATAAGACAAACAAAAGTATTGCAGATTAACGAGAGCAACAAATTAAGGAGAGCAATTATTACAGATTAACAGGAGGCTGATTCGTTGAACTTTTGTTGTTGATCCATAGTTGTTGTAATGCTACAGTCTGAAGGGGGTAGCAGTTTGTCTCGTTCTTGGTTTGTTTATTTTGTCGTTAAATTCAGAACTGGAGTCTATCAAACTACAGCACAGAACAAAACTTCAATCGGTAGCTGACAGGGGTATGCCATTTGACATCCGAATTCACATCCCAAAATCTAACAATTTTTGCAAACACCATGCCCCAAAATTTACAGACCATTCAAAATCTGTACAATAAAATTGTGGCGAACATCTAAATTTCAAAGAAATATGTAGAATTTGGTCAACTTCCATGCCCTAAGCAGACATTCGACTAAAACTACATCCTAAAATTTATTTATATTTGTGATCCTACCAAAAATGAATCCTCAAAATTGATTTTCTCCTTGAAAAAAGGCACTCCAAGGGATGTCACATCCCATACCGGTGTATATGGTAGTTACCCCCTCGCCAAACTATGGATGTCCCCTGGCAGAAGCATGGGGATGAAATCGATACCATGTCTCCGTCTTTGCCTGGACGAAGGCAATATTTAAGGAACGAAGGCTAAGATTTCGCATGCTTTATTGTGTATAGAAAATGCTCGCTCTATTAAGTTGAAAATATGGTCTATCGTAGGCTTTTCTGTAGCATTTACTATGACTACTCGATATAGCTATGCTGATTTCCCTGAACGTGACATTTTGGTAGCGGGCCGCTGTGCAAGTGTGCCTGTCCGTGGCTGTTGCACATCGGTTTTTATTATTATTATTATTATTATTATTATTATTATTATTATTATTATTATTATTATTATTATTATTATTATTATTATCAATTTCTTTAAAAGTTGGATAAAAGAACTATAATAGCTAAGATTAAAAGCTAATTTAGGCCAACTAAAAAATCAAAATATACAAGAGCGAATAGTAGTTAAAATAGTAAATTAGAAAAATATACAATGAATTGCTCAGCATAAAAAATCAAAGATGTTAAAATCAAATGAAGCCTAAGTTTGGGACAAAAGTTTGGCATAATCGGTCACTTATTAATGTCTCCACTTTCGTTTCCGCTAGGCCTCCTGTTCATGATTAATATAAATCCCCATCAAGATTATCAGGGATGATGAGTAAACGATGAGAATGTGTTATTTGTAGTATCCCTCTAAGTTCACAAATGAGATAAGCATTCTTGGTTGCAAGGTCGATTTATTCTGAGTTCAAATGTCGAAGGTCAGTGTCGGTCAAGCATGCGCGGCCTAACAGAATAAGCAGTGTAAACAGAAGAGCGTCAGCGTGGCGCTGCTCCAGATTTGATGGGGTTTAACTTACGCTACCGGCACAACATTACACAAAAGATTTGAAACGCTTAAGATCTTAATGCATTAGATCTTAAAATCTATGAGGATTGAGCACCAAATCAATAACTCAAATAAAGGCGCGATGAGATAGCTCTCTCATTGTCCAGGTGTGTACTTCATGAATCGAGACTGATCTCTATGTATTCAGCGGGATCTTAGAGAATATTATTTAAATCTCTGCCCAGTTTTAGATGTAAATTAAATTTTATTGAATGAGGTTTTGTGTATCCAGTAGAAAGATTGGAGTATGGTCCATTTGGAGAAAAATGGCATGTGATTATCCCTCATGTAGAGCGTGAATGCACTCATTTTGTATAATGAACCACGTATCAAAACCATAAAAGTTTCTTCCAGAAAATTATGAAACCCTACTTCAAGCCATCAGCTCGAAGTCAATTCGGAGTCAAGAAAGTTCAATTCTTGTGACGAGTTGCAAGTTGGGGAAGTGATTACATTAGAAACACTTTCTTTGCATTTCTTTGCATGGCTTTCTAACAGGATAGATTTTTTAAACACTTTTGTCCTTTAATATTTATTGATAGTTTTATTGTAAATAATGTATATTGTAAATAGTAGGCTTTAATTAGCTGTAATTTAGCTATTCTCTTTTTTCCTAGCCTACTTTAAATAGATGATTAATACTACTACTTGACCAAGATGCTAAGCAAGAAAAAAACTGCTTAAAAACTGGTGTGTTGCCGTATTCCCAGGAATGTATCAGCTAAAGTCCGTTTACTACCAATAACTATTGTCCCAATAACTTTATAACTCTGCTCCTCCAGATATAGTTTCCTCCAATTATACACGATATTGAAGACCATTTCATCACATTCTTTATATTTTCTTTACTTTGGGAGAAATTTCTCAATTCTTTCCACACGTCACTTTTTATTCACCCAAGAGAACCAAAACAAAGAACAACCAGCTGTACTGAGAAATATGGTTTCTGCCAACAAGTAGGATAAAATTCTTGCCCGTGGCTTATTTTCCTTTATGGATTCTGCAATCTTATTCACAATTCGATCATGAGGACGTGAATAGAAATTCTTAAACTCATTGCAATGGTTTAATAAGTGCGCTACAGACTCAGTATGTCTGTGACAGAACGGGCATTCTGAATTGTGATCTCTATTCCACAGGTGAAGGGTAAAGTTGGTAGGAAGAATACTGAGTCTCACTTTGATTGCAAAAATCACAAGAGCATAAATAGCATAAATACCTCGGTAAATCAATGTCAATTGTCGGCGAAGATGCAAAACAAATAACATACATAGTTGACACGTATAAAGATCTGGTGACTATAATCAAAGCTTCTGATTTACCCTTAGCTCCAAAGGGAAGTGCTATGAACAATCTTGCTCTTGCAAAACAAATTACACCATTTCTGTAATTCTAGACTGAGTGTGAAGCAGTTGGACCAGCTAGACATACAATAACTGACACAGTTCGTTAACTATTTTCTCTCTGCAAGTCCACAAGACGAATTGTGATATTCCTCCCCCGAGAAAATGGTGGTCTTGGCATTGAGCGAATTTCTGATGTTTATCGATCAACACGTTTAGCCTTCCTTATTACAATGCTAAATCATTACGTCGTGCATTTTAAGCACATTGCAAGGTCATCTCTCGAGCTAGACATGAAAAGAGAGGAGTCAGGCTAACGGATTGTGCAAATAATTTCCTTGGATATGAATCAACTGATGATTTCATTTTTTTTCATTTATTTAGGGAGGGTTGCCCTTCAATGACAATTGATTTCAAGGGGCCCTCCAATAAAAAGTTCTAATTACAAAATATATAAAAAAATTGAACCTACATGATGAAAAACCATAAAGCTAAAACCTATTTACAATTTAATGATACAATACTCACAGACCCTTAATACAATTTTTGAAACTATTCAGAGAGGATGCCATCTTTGACCCAGCTGGAAGGCTATTCCAAAGCTTAGCTCCACGGAAAGAAAAACATTTCTGCCCATTTGCTGATTTTTTCTTTGGTAACCTCAAGTCGGTTTCAGTATTACGGAGGTTACGGGAGGAGCATTTCCAGTTTTTGGTGAATAGATTACATAGGTATCGCGGAACCAACTCATCAAGAGACTTGAAGACCATAATCCTAGACTCATAACTAATGAGTTCTTCAATGGTCTTCCAACCCAGCCCCTCGATAAGAGGTCTGCAAGGGATATCAAAGCTGCTATTGGATATGATTCTGGCAGCACGATTTTAAAGCTTTTGCAACCGGTTAATTTCTGTAGACCCGGCACAACCCCAGACAGAACAGCAGCATCGAAGGTGGGGCTCAACAATGCCTGTGTACAGAGTCACCAAATTTTCTTTTGGTAAAAAAGATTTTGCGTGTTTCAGGAAGCCAACAGCCCTAGAAACCTTGGTAGAAACTACTTTGACTTGTTCCTTCCAGCCTAGGGAACTGTCAATTTGTAGACCAAGGTACTTCGTTTTTTGTACTGCATCCAGCTTACTATTAAGAATGCTCAGTTCCAGGACCTCATTTTGCTTTTAAGAATGTTATGTTTCTGCTTGGTAGAAATGAGTATGGAATGTGTTTTTGCAACATTCAAGGAAAGTTTGCTTCCTTCTAGCCAAGTAGTCAGTTGTTTAAGATCGCTGTTAATAGCCTCTTCCAGCTGAGTCAAATCACCAGACTGGTGGCACAAACTGGTATCATCAGCATACATGGACACTGTGGAAGCTTGAACAGCTTGTGGGAGATCGTTGATATAGATGAGGAAGAGAAGGGGACCTAGGCAGGAGCCTTGTGGGACACCAACTTCTATTTCCTCAATGTTAGAATCAATACCATTAACCCTACAAAATTGCATACGGTTGGATAGGTAAGACTGAAACCAGGAGAGTTCTCGGTGTTGGATGCCATAAAGTTCAAGCTTTTTACAGAGAATATTGTGATGATGAATATTCATTACAGAGAATATTGTGAATATTGTAAAGTTCAAACTTTTACAGAGAATATCATGATGGTTTCTTGGCTTGTAACACAAATTTCGGTTGTCAGTCCGACTGGCCAGATATGGTAAGATATGCAAGAAGCTTTAACGTTGATATTAAGTACGTGAATGACAAGACGATGCTCGAATAATAATTTAGCTATCCTCGTTTTTTCCTAGCCTACTTTAAATAGATTTTTAATAATAAATGATAATGATAATAATAAATGATAATAATAATAACGATAATAATAGTAATAATGATAATGATAATGATAATAATAATAATGATGAAAATAATAATAATAATTATACTAATAATAATAATAATAAAAATAATAATAATAATAATAAAAATAATAGTAATAATAAAAACAGTTGTGTTTTTATAATCTTTGTTCTGTTTATTTTTATGGTGGTTTAGTTTACATAATAGTAATAATAATAATGATAATAATAATAATAATAATAATAATAATAATAATAATAATAATAATAATAATAATAATAATAATAATAATGATAATAATAATTCGTCCTGGGTATGACATAAAACTGCATCCGGTTGTGGAGTTTCGACGTGGGAGAATGAGGTTACCCTTTGCTGCAACTACCTCCAGGTCACCCTTGAGCAAGGTGTAGTACCTGTCAGCTCTCCCCGAGACCTTGAAGTACCGGGTTGGCGTCCGGCGGGGGCTAGTCTGTTTCATGGGTAGGAGGGACTCTTTAGCCTTGGTTGGTAGCCCTCCTAGAGATGGTGTCTCGATAAAAACACCGGTGGTTGTGCCACCTTATCACCACTACCCTCGTTTTGAGTGTAATAAAATGTCAAGAAATAATACTTCAGAGAACGGCGTGAATGAGGCTGGAGCTGCAAGCGAAGGTCTCTCGCCCGGCAGGTGTCCCATTGCACAGCAGGGTGGGCCCGGTCGTTATCAAGAGACTGCTAAAATGAAGAAAATTAAGTGGACAAAAGAGTTCAATAAAGTTGTAACTGAATGCTACCTGCGAAGTAGGCCAGAAATAAGAGGATACAGAAAAAGAATGGTTGGTATCTGGAATGAGATAGGTTTGTTCCAAGTTACTGAGGCACAACTAACCAGCCAAGCAAGATGTATACGAGAAAGAGGTTGGCTATCTGATGTAGAAATCGAGGAAATTAAGAGGAGGATTGCGGAAACCGGCCAAGAGAATAATGGAATTGCAAGGGATATAGGACGACATGTGGAAGCAGAGACTAGAGGAGTGCAAGACAATGGAAACTTTGTTGAAGATACAATGGGAGACAGTGGTATAGGAGGAAGATGGCATGTTGAACTTACAGATGAAATTACAGAAGGTCAGCAAGTAATTGTAGACATGCTGAAGACGAAAATGGAAAACCCAACAGAACTTGAAGAAGTTAACTTGAGAACAGCTGATAGAAATAAAACAAGGGAGAAAACTATGCTCGTCAATGAAGTCATAGACAGAATACGAGTGGAAAACATTAGCGATGCAAATCTTTTGGTACTAGCGGGAGCAAATGTTGTAGCTGACTTGTTGGGAATTAAGAAAAGAAAAGGAACTAACCAACAACCATGGTGGAAAAGAAGAATGCAAGCCAAAGTTCAGAGTCTGAGGAAGGATCTCAGCAAATTAGAGGAATGGAAGAATAACAACCTTCGGAGTGAGAGAAAGAAGGAATTGCTAGAAAGACAATATCATGTAAAGAACAAGGGAATTAATGCACTGGTGGAGGAGTTGAAACAACGAATAAAAGCAAAGACAGCAAAAATAAGAAAATACGAAGAGAGAAGTAAGCAATTCATGCAGAATAGGCTTTTCCAAACTAATCAGAAGAGGTTATTCGAGAAACTAGAAGGAATTGAAAGAAGGAATGATGTAAGACCTGATGCAGAAGACAGTATTACATTTTGGAGTAACATTTGGAGTAAGTTTGTTCAACACAATGAAAAAGCAGAGTGGTTAGAGGAGGTCAAGAACCAAGTCACAGGAGTAGAGAAGCAAGAAAATATCAAAATAACAAAAGAGATGGTGAAAAAGCAGCTAGGGAAGACGCCAAAGTGGAAAGCAAGTGGACCAGATCATGTAAATGGATACTGGTTAAAAAGTTTTAGCAAATTGCATGCAATAATAGCAATACAGTTGGACGAAATTTTAAGTAATGGAGAAACACCAGAATGGATGACAAAGGGACGCACATGCTTGATTCAAAAAGATGAGAGTAAGGGAAACGATGAATCAAATTTCAGACCAATCACGTGCCTTCCCTTAATGTGGAAGCTGCTAACGGGGATATTGGCTGAAGAAGTTTATACACACTTGGAAAGAAAGAATCTATTTCCTGATGAGCAGAAGGGGTGTAGGCGTAATAGCAGAGGTACAAAAGACCAGTTGATGATAGATAAGATGGTACTGAAAAATTGTAAGAAGCGACTCACCAATCTATGCCTTGCTTGGATCGATTACAAGAAGGCGTACGATATGGTGCCGCATTCATGGATTTGTCAGTGTTTGCAGATTTTCAAGATATCAGACAACATCAGGAATCTAATACAAAGGTCAATGACTAAATGGAAAGTAGAACTGACATCAGCTGGAGAAAGGTTGCGAGAAGTGAAGATAAAGCGAGATATCTTCCAAGGTGATAGTCTGTCACCGATTTTGTTCGTTGTTGCTTTGATACCAATGTCAATTGTCCTAAATAGCATGCCAAATGGATACAACCTAGGAAAAGACAGGGGTAACGTGAATCATCTTTTGTTTATGGATGACTTGAAGCTATATAGTCGTAAAGTGGAAGAGCTGGATACCCTTGTGCAAACAGTTAGGCTAATCTCCGAAGACATCGGCATGGAGTTTGGCATTTCGAAATGTGCAATGATTGAGATGAAACGAGGGAAGATAGTAAAGAATGACGGAATCGAATTACCGGACGGCGAAAGAATACGGTCATTAGAAATAGATGAAGCCTATAAATACCTAGGGGTACTGCAAAGCGATAAGGAGAAAAGCAAGGAAATGAAAGAAATTGTAAGAAAAGAGTATTTTCGAAGACTGAGGATGATCCTAAGGTCCAGCCTCAATAGTGGAAATACTGTGCAGGCAATAAACGCCAGAGCTGTTTCGATAATTAGATATGGTGCAGGAATAATTGAATGGACGAAAACAGAGTTGAAGGAAATCGATCGAAAAACCAGAAAGATGTTTACCATCTATCACAGTATGCATCCGCAAGGAGATGTAGATAGACTTTACTGGAAAAGAAAAGAAGGTGGCAGGGGATTGTTAAGTGTACAAGACGTGGTCAAAATAGAAGAAAACAGTATGGGCTTCTACATAAAGGATAAAGAAGAAACGTTACTCGCAGAGGCTGTCAGAGAAGGCCTATTTGATGACAGTGAAGACCCAAAGAAAATGAAGGATGAGGTTGTAAAGAAGCATAAGGCAGCATTTGAAGAAAAGACCCTGCATTCAAAGTTTATCAAGGAAACAAGTGATGTGCGTGATAACAAGAATAGCTGGTTATGGTTGCGGAAAGGCTACCTTAAGAAAGAAACGGAAGGACTGCTGCTAGCAGCGCAAGATCAAGCATTAAGAACCAGGTGGATAATGAAAAACATAGACAAGAAAGATGTCCAAGACAAATGCAGGTTGTGCGGAGAGAGGGACGAAACAGTTGCGCATATAGTTTCTGAGTGTAAACAGCTGGCCCAGAATGAATATAAGAAATGTCGACATGATAAAGTGGCTGCCATGCTGCACTGGAGCTTGTGCCAACAATATGGATTCCCTTGTACAGAAAAAAGCTATGAGCACGTCATCACTAAAGAGATGAGGGTTCTAGAGAACGATGAAGTAAAGGTATTGTGGGATTTTCCGATTCAGACTGATGAGAAGCTGGAACACAACCGACCAGACATTGCCATTGTAAAGAAAAAGAAGAGAACCTGTATGTTAATAGACGTGGCGTGTCCTTTTGACACCAGAATAGAGCGAAAAGAGAAAGAAAAAATAGAAGTGTACACAGACCTAAAATATGAGATCTTGAAGTGCTGGAGGAACGAAGTGAAGACAGTCATAATTATCCCGGTCGTTATTGGTGCTCTTGGCATTGTGACAAAAAATCTTGAGAATTACCTATCAAAGATAGACTTTGCACCAGGTATCGAACCACTTCAAAAAACTTGCCTACTTGGAACAGCCCGTGTACTGAGAAAGGTTTTGGACTACCAGCAGTAGTTAAAAGACACAGAAGACATCGACAAACAGACAGTTGTTACCCTAGGCTACTGGTTGTGGCCCGGTAGCAATTGAAAATAACCGGCTCAAAGCAAGATCAAACATTAGCCGTGAGAAACAGTCAATAATAATAATAATAATAATAATAATAATAATAATAATAATAATAATAATAATAATAATAATAATAATAATAATAATAATAATAATAATAATAATAATAATAATAATAATAATAATAATAATAATAATAATAATAATAATAATAATAATAATAATAATAATAATAATAATAATAATAATAATAATAATAATAATAATAATAATAAGAATAATAGTAATAATAATAATAATAATAATAATAGAACCACGTATAAAGCCGTAGCAGTTTCTTCCAGAAAATTATGAAACTCTACTTCAAGTTATCAGTTCGAAGTTTATTGGATTCAAGAAACTTCAATCTTTGTAATGAGTTGTAAGTCGGGAAAGTGACTGCATTAGAAACACTTTCTTTGCTCTCTATACAGAGTGTCCTAAAGAATTGTGTCCCATTTGTACGACTGTTGTGGAGGAGATGTATGCTCCATGTTTCCGTTCTTGACGCAGTTGCACAGGATAGCCTTTAATTTAGAGATTACATCCTTATTTTGGCCAATCGAACAAGTGTGGTGCGTAATTTATGGAACAAGAAAAGAGAATATGATTGTTTCAAGACCAGTATTTTCGTTATTCTCCAACGATGTAAGAGAACGTAAATTTGAAAGAAAGGGTTTGCGTTTTCTCTGCTCTTGAAATGGCTCGATGTTTTTGTCTTCTCAGTAAACAGTAACTAAAATTTATCCCTGCAAAAATTGTTGAAAAGTTCCAACACACAATCAGAATCCTCTCTTGCAGTATTTGCTCGATTTTTGCGTTTTTGGAGAGCAAAGAAGTTTTTTTAATGCAGTCATTTCTCGACTTGCATGTGCCTTATAAACAAGGTATCAAACTCTAGTTTTGTCCTATAGAATCGTGTGAAGGATGGAAGAATGGAATTTGCAGCTCCTTCGCAGAAACCCCACAAATGGAGCACATTCTAAAGAATGCCTGTTCACTACCGAATGAGTGACAGAAGAGCTAAGATATTTCGAAGCGTGTATCCTGCCACCCTATTGATTAAAATCTTTAAGAATGTTTACCGGGGCGTTATTTTCCCCGTGACCGTGGAAAATAACGTGGAAATCAAGTGAAATGTGGTCACAGGAAATCAAAGGAAAGAAATTTTTCTCACAGGAAATTTTCAGCCATGAATATGGAATTGGACATTTCAATTCACTTAACAGAAAGAAAATGAATTTTGAACAAATAAAATACCCAAGGGAATAAACCAGTACCCAATAACGCTGAAAAAATCTTAAATCAAACTAATTTTACAAATGTATGTAGTCTCTGGAGTAAATCATGCAGTGTTTTTGAAAGGTCTCTCATTTTGCCTTTGGCATGAAATAGTGACTCTGAAGCCACTTTTTAACAAGAATTCTTAAGAAACTAAAAACATTCATATAAATTCTTAGGCAGGAAGTCATCTTGATGTGAGCAAGTCCTGTACCCACTATACTTCTATTTTTGACATTCAATTTTGTATTCTTAGCAGATATTGCCAGCTCCTCTTCGACCGATAGCAATGCCAATGGATAGGCCTATGAATATCTGTCAGTCTTCATGTCATTAAATGAGAAGTATGAATTGTCCCTGCTCATTCTTGTCATTAAATGAGAAGTATGAATTGTCCCTGCCCCTTCCTCCCTCTATTGAGGAGGCCAATTGCTAACAAAGAATTTAAGCATTGGATATCCCTCTTGTTTTTTTTGCTTTTTTAATTTTCGATCAGGTTTTCTTGCCTCTGGAACCAAAGATTAAAGACAAGCAGGGCTAGGCCTCATCCCATACAATTGTAATTGCATGGAACTTTCTGACAATAGTGGCTCACTCATAAAAACATTAGATTAGTCTCCCTTGTATACACTTGTTATTTTGGAAATCAAGAATTTATCACATCACTTCATGTAGTTTCTATTGATCATTGTGCACCTGAAAATTTACCAGAATCATCAAAGTGCCAAAATTTTGCCATCTTTATTTTTGGCCATTCCTAAATGAAAATGAGGTACATATTGGATTAAAGAACGGCTGAGTACTGGGGAGATTAGATATCTTCTGGTTGGGACCACTTCTTTGGTTGCAACAGGGGATACGAGAAGGGAAAATTTGAGCAGAAAACACTGTCCGAAGAAAGTCTAATCATAAATTGATTCAGCTTTGTAATTCTACATCCTAGACACAGCTGTAGAAATATTGGGGCACTGGGAGCACATTGCAGAAAGAAAGAAATTCCCTTTACATTGTGAGAAGGAATTCTTTCACCTTAAGGGGGGAAAAGTTTCCTTGAAAGAGTCATCGACCCCCCCCCCCAAGTTTGAGATGCTTCAAATGGTCCTTATTTTACAAATCTATATCCATTATTCGTATTTCATTTGCTCTATAATCATTAAATACTAAGAGGGAATGCATGTGCAGATACAGTCGCAACAAATGCACACCCTTAGAAATAAGACATTATGCCAGAATACAGCTACATGTGGCAAAGACATGAAACAAAGAGAATGCCTAATCCTTGCTGACTTTGTTTCCCTCTGTGAAGAGAGATTGATACAGTAGAGCACTGCAGGGCTTAGTCCATTCCTGGAAACTAAAAGTTGTGTGTTCTTGTAATTTTTGTTTACGACTTTATGATGGGAAAAGAAAAGTTTCTATGAAGAGTGGTATTACATGCAAAGACAGAAATACGTAAGGGCCTTTTGGGAAAATTTCACGCTTAGTGGTCACTGTTTTTGATAATATCAAATATGAACATCGTAAAAAAGTATCTTAAGTTATGTTTTATCTTCTTGTGTTTTCTTTTTGTCTAATGGGATATAACTTTCATTGCATTTTCGAGGAATAACCACACTTTCAAACAAATTCTCACTGATAACCCCCCACAGGAAATTTTCTCCAGAAAATCTGCGGTCACACGAAGCCCGTGAAAAATAACACCCTGATGTTGACCGTTTACTTGGTAGGACGACAACTCAGATAACTGCAATTTGTCATCAACAATTTTTACCGTTATTCAATCTCAGAGTCCTTCAAGACAGGCCTAGATTCTTTGATCACGATGGCCAACGATTCCATATCATTACATATCAATAATATCACTAATGACTTGTAAATGGAGAAAGCTATAGCCGACTTAACCAAGGAACTTTAGTATTTATGTCGACATTGTGAGGTTAAGCGTTCGCTTCGCTAGCGCATCAACACTCCTACTTCCTTTGCAAAGTACTTTTTTCACCAAATATATTATTTGGTGTAAGTACATGATTCAACCTGTAAAACCTAAAAACTGAGTTAAGAATTCTTGAGGATTGTTATCATTTTGGTATTCTCGCGATAACCCAAAAAAATATTGTTCAATATACCGTCCCAATGATTTGCTTCCTGACTGCGTTAATATTTCAGTGCATTAGAAAAAAATTTAAGAGCTTGAAAGGGGCTTGGTTATGTAACCATGAAATAACTTAACTATATACTTAATTCATCCATCCACCATAGTTTGCAGAATAGACATCTGAAGAATAACATCAGTTATCAGTTTTTATGGTTACATGATCAAGCCCCATTTAAGCTCCTAAATTCGCTAATACACCGAAATGTTACTGCAGTCAGAAAGCAAATTATTGTGACAGCTTGTTGAATAATTATTTATGAGTCATGATGAGAATGAAAAAATGATAGTGGTCCTCAAGATTTCATAAAAGCTAACTAAAGCGAAAACTGTTATTGATTCAAATTTTTGGCACCGTCGAAATGTATCGACCCCTGTTTAAATTTCTTTGATATCCCACTTCGCTTTCAAGCTATCCGCAGATATCAAGTTTCATTTGATGACGTCATTTTGTTATACCAATGAAAAAATCAACTACAACTACATTAACTGTGACATTCTTGGTGATGAAAGACACAAGGTCACCGGGTCTTCATCATGAATGCCACTTACAATTCAACTGCAGGTTTAGTTAAAAAAGAAAACAAACCGAAATTAAGTAGAACGAACAAAGGGTGTGCTGCTGCTACATTTTAACATTGATTTAACCTTGCCGAGGCTTTGGTGAAGGAGATGGTTGCTTCTAACATGATTCTGTTTGCAACTGGTACCCAAATTTTGATCACCAAATAAGAGTAGAGGGCAAAGGTCTTTCGAATTAACATCGGCAACATTGAATCCATCGATATCTCAGAGCTAGACAAAGAGATCTTGGCGCAGTATGCTGTGTATAGAGGGCAGTGCAGGAGATAATGCTCATTGTCCTCTATATGCCGCAGACACACATTGGATATAAGCAGGCGAAACTATGTTTAAATCTATGTCCATTTAATGCACTAGATTCAACCCTAAGCTTTATCAGAAGTTTGTCTGCAAATCGCTAGGATGATATACTGCAATATAGATGTATCTAGGCTTTGAAAGGTTACAGTTACCGGATAGACTTACATTGAGCCGAATAAATGTAATAGAAATTGTCTCATGGACTGATATGATGTTTAGAAAGGTATGTCAATTTATGGAAAGTTCTTGGAGTCAATTTCCTTCTAGAAACATAGCCAGCCTCGTACATTTTCTTTACTTTTGCAAACAAAATGACGTCATGAGCCAATGAAACAAACTAGTGGAGAACTCGAAAATGAAACAAGGCATCATAAAATTATAAACGAAATTCTTTATCATTTAAAAGTGCTAGTCATTTGCATCAATGAATATTTTTGCTTCAGATCACCCTTAACTCAGCTCTTCGCCTTTACAGATTGCACCATTTACTAACACCAAATAAAGTATTTTAGTGAGGAAAGTACCGGGTGAGCCAAATAAAAGTTCAAACGTTTGGCGGGCTGTGGAATAAAAAGTATGTGACTGATATTCAAAAATATTATGCTGATCTTTCAGTCAAAAGCTAACTTAGATGGGTAAATTTTGTTTGGTAAAATCACACATTCCCAGGACCGAACAATTAGAAAATGTCTGGTTGATGGTTTGTATGGGAATCAAAAATTCCACCTTCCATTCTGGTCCATGATTTATGAGGCAATAAAGTTTACATTGTCAGTTTCAAAAATCCAACTTTAATTTTGATAGCAAGTAAATCATGAACGAGAAAGGAGTCCTCGTTCCAAAATTTGCCTTATAGCAGTATTTTCCTAACTTCTGGGTCTAAATGCTGAGTGATTTTACCAAGCAAAATTTTCTCGTCTAAGTTAGCCCGTGACTGATGGATTAAAATTTTAGTTTTGAATATCGATCTTATACTTTTTATTCCAGAGCCCACGAAATGTGTAAACTATTTTTGACTCAACTGGCATTATGTGGGGTTTATTACAAATAAATCATAGTTAAGGAAAGAGTAGTGTGACCAATTGAAATAAATTAAGCGAATATCAATCGCATGATGATCAAAAATTGATTTCCAAGAATCAAATAATAACAATATTTTCATTCAACTGCTCACCTCTACGCTGGGTAAGTTGGACAATAGCTCAGCGGATGTGTGTACTTGAGGAAGACAAAACAGGGCTGCCAATTTAATTAGCAGTACGAGGGCCTTACACCACATTTCATATCGTTATTCAAATTATTATTCAAATAATAATCCATTGATGATTTGGAAAAATCAAATATTCTTGGATTATCCTGGTCACACTTCTCTTGCTTTGACTATAACAAGGTTTTTTATACTGCAAATAGGGTAAAGGTGATAAAACAACAATTATCACTGGGAAAGGGCGTGTTATGGGCATCAGTAGATCATACTTTGATGCATGTCCATTTTATGTCATCTTAGCAATCTGATGGGAATGCATAATTGCAATGTGTATTGATTGCTGAAAGAATTCTCTGCAGTCATGAGTCAAAAAATGTCTTCCTTTCCTTCCCTATTGCAAAAATTTATGTTTAACAATTATTTCAGGATCAATCTAACAAAAGATTTTCCTTTGAAGGCTAAGTTCTGCTGATAAAATGCCAGTTGCTTTTAATATCTTCAAGTCAAAATTAAAAGAATCCCTTATTAATAGATATGACCTCTAATTTCTAACACAATCAAAAGTAAATCGTTCTTTGGGGCTTTTCTGCCTTTTTTCTTCTGTTTTAGAAAAAAATTTCTGTTTTTCTGTTTTAGTTATAGATGGGTTGGGGTGGGGGGGGGGGCTCTCTCTCGATTATTTTATCTGCTAGAGAGCTCCTCCTTAGGCCAATATATCTAAGTATATAATGTCTAGTAATGTTTTCCTGTTACGTTAAGTTATTCATGGTAACTTCACACATCTAGTTTTTTCATAGGATGCATCATTGTCCTCTGTTTCTTCTTTCAGTTAGAGTAGCTACATTGCATTGTTGTACTAAATAGAAGCGAACGATTTCAGAAAAGACAACGGTGTTACCCTCCAACGAAAATCCTGGCTTTCGTCATTTCATCCATGGATCAGTTAGACATAATTCGGTAGAAGCAGAGACATTGTTCTGAAATACCTTTCCCACAGTCCTAATGCCGCAATCGTTCACTTTTCATTGATTTAGGTTGAAGTCAGCGTATAGTGATTAGTTTAAAAGTATTCTTTGTTTTCTTTTAATGTCTTATCCTAGTAGTGTTCAGTGTTTTTTTTATATGTAAGAACATGTGATTTTGCTCCTTCCTCGTGTTATTGTCCCTGTAGTGTTGTGCAATTGTATAGTATTGACATGTAGAGTAGGTAAACATGTATTGTAAGAATTTTGTGTGGATAAAAAATTGTCTTATTTATTTCAATTTAGATGATGTTAGTAATTGTATTGATAATGCACTTAATACATTTGTAAATATGAAATAAAACTGATAAACTGAAACAACTTGCTATACAGTCAAGAGCGTACTTAATGGTTTTCATTATTACAGTTATGAAATAATTATATCGCTGTCTTTTAAAGAATGAACAGATATGACTTGCGGTGTAAGCTGACTATGGATCTCAAACATATTTATCAAATTGATTCCATAGACGTAGGAACCGAGGGAGCACTGGGGGTATGTGCCCCCCCAAGATTTTGCAATAAACAAAGAAGTGCCCTTTTTATTTTTAGATAGTGCCTTTTTTTCTTAAGAAAAAAGTGCCCTCGAACTGTCGTGCCCCTCCAACTTTGAGATGCTTCCTACGTCCCTGATCGATTCTCAACAATTCTCAGAATTCTTAGGAGTGTCAAAAAATCCTTCGATCGTCGAATGAATTCGTGAGTCAAATGTTAATGACATCCTAGAATTTCAAAGAATAACTGAGAAGAAATTAAGAAGATTTACAAGAATTTTCTCAAGGCAAGAAAAAAGTATGATGATGTGCGCAGTCCTGGTATTGCTGATGTTCATATGCTGATTGACAGTTGGGTGAATCGGTGCACCCGTGAATCACACCCAGTTTTGCCATGCAATGTTGCAAGAAAATATGTCTGCTTTGTGAATCAAATAGCATAAAATAGATTTTACAAAAAGAAGGGGTATTATAATCATGCTGCCCAATAAGAGACTGCACAAAACTTTGCACTGAGGAATTTATGGATGCATAATAACGGGTTTTGGATATAGCCGGACATGAATTGTGACGTTTCCTTCTCCTGTAGAGCTTGTTACTATGATTCAATGTGAATTATGAAATGTTGTTAGAAAGCTCTTTGCAGGAGCTAGGAATGATGAAGCGTGAGCGAGACGAGCGCTTAATTTTTACTGATACAGATATTTATGCATTTTTATGCCAACTAGGACCTTTGCCAGGATAAGCCAAATATAACTTGCTAACAAGAAGCCAGAAAACTGTTGAAACTTTAGAGAGGCAACAAAGTTAGTTTATTTTTGGATTTAATGTTATCGTTTGATGTTGATTTCAGTCGGTATTCCGTTGTTAAACCTGCTGCCTGAAACTGTCATTGATTTTACTTAATGATCTATTCATCTATTTGTTTTAGATCGAATAAACATTACTTTAATCCTTATATGATTCAATCTTTTGTCAAAAACCTAACTGGTAAACCAGGGGCGAAGTACCAAAAGTTTCCGGCAATAAGACCATCAACAACAACAGCAACAACGACAGTTGTAGGAATATACGTTGGATTTGTGAGTTACATGACCGATTTAACTCTTCAGTAACTAAAATTCAGCCATATTTCTACACAATCCATCATTGTAGTCAACGCTATTAGTGAATATCAATGAAAAATATACCTTAAATTCAATAATTCCTGTTAGAATATTTCAACGCTAGTAAATTCGTGCTCTTAAGCATTATTTCTCCTCGAAATCCTCCAAAGGTAGACATTTAAATCGCAAAGAAATCTGGCAAGAGAGTGAAATTACTCAGACAAATCGTCTCCTGGAGGTGCTCCGCCCCCAGCCCCCGTTTGCTTCGGCCATACACTCAAAACTTCGCGGCTTTTTGCTCCTCAAGCCCTACGTTTTTTGGGTGTGCAAATTCGTGTGCGATGCAAATGTTTGTGCTTTTCCCATTTAACTATGTTGCTTGTGTTGTGTGATTGTTTGTGTGTGTTTGTGTTATTTGTGTTAGTGTTTTTTGTGATTTGTGAAAATTGTGATTACCCGCCAAAAATCAAAACGAGGTTGTGTACACGTTTTGACCTGCAAAAATTTTGCCACAGTTTTTGTCAGTTGAAAACATAAGATGGCGGACGAATGACATCGCACCGGTGAATCAAGTGTTTCCCACTATTACCTTTAATTTAGAGAATTTTATCCTGAATTTAGACGACACAATGATGTTACACAAAGGATCCATCTTTGTTTTAATTATACTTGTACTGGATGTTGCCATTGCTGATGATTTTTATGAGCTTCTTGGCGTTCCACGAGCCGCCACTGTTGCAGAGATTCGACGAAGCTTCAAAAAGTTGGCACTAAAGCATCATCCTGATAAAAATAAGGTAATTTATTTTAAATGTTGACTGTTTTAATGTTGCGTAATGCAAGAGACCTCTCTGAATTCGATGATTGGATTTCAAGCAGAACACATGCAGCAGAAGCTGTGATATTTCTTTTGGGGCAGAAAATTTTGGAAGTTATATATACATAGACTATTTAGCCGGGCCTAACTTGCAATGATCACGATTAAATCTCAAAGTAGCAAAAGTAGGTTGATCTCAAATTTAACAGAGATTTCGATATCAGTAAAAGGACATTCAACCAAATCAAAGACAGACAAATTACATTGTAGGCAGTTGCCTGACAACTCTCTGACAAACATGAATAAAGCCATCTGAAAGAGGCTCTGGTAGGTACAACTTTGTTACAAATAAACCAAATACTCATATGCCAGAACATTGTAGTCATGCATCCAGCCCCCTTCATTGATGTGGTGAAAAGCTTATACATTTACACAACCATTGGGCAGATAGCTCTTAGGTCAATTGAGCAAGTACTTCTTTACATAGCAGAATTATGCAGCTGCTATAGAACTCAAGATTGCAGTGAAGTATAGATTCATTGTTTACAAATGATTATTGTAGATATTCATTATACAATCAGCTTGATATCAAGGAGTAAGGACCACACAAGTTGTTAAAATTCCATAGCACATGTTTTGTTATGAGAAACTGCTTCAAGAAACCGTGTGATCAACATTGTAACTGATTAAAGATCTATCCTAATCAATACCAATCAATAATCAGTGACTGCTGCACATTGTATTGGTTGTACAGGTTTTCCTTCCTTGTCAGTATACAAGCCTTTGAAAGTTCTCAAACTTGAGGACACCCTTCACCTAAATATCTTGATGTTTGTTTTCAAAGCCATTGATTTTCCTTTCAATTTTTTGTTTCATTTTCAATCAAAGTATAGGCTACATATTAAAATGAAATATAAAAGAAACCAAACCCCTAAATACAATCGAACATTATCAACAGTCCAAATTGTAAAATTTGATACATAGATTTCATAATTTTTTACATTTTGGTTGCTGTGTTGTTTTAATTTTGGTGCTGAGCTTTTCGTTAGGGACACACGCTGTTTTTTTTTAGGGTTTTCTGTTCTGCCAATCCTCTCTCGGATCTTTCTATTGTTTGTTTTGTTGTAACGTGCGATCTTTTTCAGCTTCGGCGAGACAGACACAGCCACCGACTTCAGCAGCTCTCTACTCTGCGCTTCCTTTGATCATTCTCCCGCCACCTTAATAATTACCGGCTGCTTTAACACATCATAATTACGCTTTGTAATAGGTAGGACCCGCTTATGCTGTTGTTTTGTGTTCTTTGTAATTTCGATATCTTTATGTATGCTCCGTCTGATTTTGAACAGTTATTACTGATGAAGGCTTTGGCTGAAATGTTTAAACGAATGTGTTCTTTCTGAGTTTCTATATCTATTTTTATTACATATATGTAAAACTTTATTCTTAATAATAGATTTAATTTTGCGACAAATGCATTTGCTAATGAGCCACTTACAGTAAAACAGTTTTGCAGCCAAAATTTCAAAAGAGCTTCCTCAAAGTTTTAAATTGTATGAATATATATATATATATGTGTGTGTATATATATATATATATATATATATATATATATATATATATATATATATATATATATATATATATATATATATATATATATATATATATATATATATATATATATATGTATATTCATACAATTTGAAACTTTGAGGAAGCTCTTTTGAAATTTTGGCTGCAAAACTGTTTTACTGTAAGTGGCTCATTAGCAAATGCATTTGTCACAAAATTAAATCTATTATTAAGAAAAAAGTTTTACATGTGACCACCTTGACATCTTATCATTTTTCATTTCCAGGATGATCCCTCTGCCCATGATAGATTTACGAAAATCAATAAAGCCTATGAAGTTCTCAAAGGTAGGCCAACTAGGAAGTGATTGTGTCAAAACTAAGCATTTGTTTAGACTACTGTATGTGCATTGTTTTGTGTAAAGTGCTTGTTATGAGACCTATTTGGAGAGAAGTACATATCCAATATCTTAATTAATTGACCTTTTAGCTGTTCTACAAAAGAGCCTGTATCAAGAGCTATTTTTATACATTTTGTATATGGAGCTTGATTGAGTGGTGTTAGAGCTTCCATCGCTATTGTGCACATTCCAAAATTATACAAAAGGTGTATCGTTCAATTCAGATTCTTGTATAGAATAGGTAAAAGGTCTACTGTTGAGTTTTAAAACATTAAACTATGAAATGAAAAAGTATATCTTTTAATGCATTATAATTAAAACATTGAACACTGAAATAAATTGCATTAGATTAATTTCAAAAAATTGAAATCCTCCCCACAGATGAAGAGCTGAGAAAGAAATATGATCTTTATGGGGAAGAAGGCCTAAAAGATGACCATTTTAGTAATCAATATCAAAGTTGGGATTATTATAATCAAGAATTTGGTATTTATGATGATGATGCAGAAATTTTAACACTCACTCATTCTGACTTTGGTAAGTATAGTATTAGGCTTTTAAGGTATGGAAAGTTGATCTTTTCTTTCTTTCAAAAACTGAAAAGCCAGTCTTAAAAGCCAAAGATCTCCCTAGTTCTTTTTCAGTATCCCATGATACTAATTTAATAGTTAGTAGATTGTTTTTCCACTGTTTGGAGTAGCTTCTGGCCCAAGAAACAAAAATCTAATGAAAAGTCTACAGATATCACAGAGCAGTCACATATTGCCAAGTGCAGCACAGATCTTCTGCATGTTAACATGAGAACAACCCTTTACATTGTGGTAAGACTTCTGTATAAAAGACTGTAAGGCTTTCTAGGAAGGAATTCTTATGCAGAAGAGCCACGTTGATATGTGCTAGGGCTGTACTGTAGTTAATACATTACTTCAAAAGGATAGATTTGACACAAAGTGTCCAGTGTGACTATGAGCCTTTTGAAAGAACTTTGGTATGTAATTGTTAGTGATTTTAGCTTGTGATTCAGTAAAATTTAATGAATTACCAAGAAGACTTTGTAATTATTGTGAAGTTCTTAAGACTCATAACTTTTCTGGGGTCTTAAATAGAGAAGATCTGTAATGCTGCATTGCTGCATTGCACCCCAAAGATATTAACCAGGCACTTAGTAGATATCATCCTCTTCATAGAACTATCTGTACTTGGATCTGATGATGTTTGGTTCATTAATTTTTACTCACCTTATTGCTCTCATTGTCACACACTTGCACCAACGGTAAGAGACTCCTGTATCACATTTTTTTATTTGAATCTAGCAGAGTTCGTTTCTTTAATTTGCAAAATCCACTTAGCACATCAAGAGTGTGTTTTCATGTGCTTAATGATGCATGTGCACGAAGAGTGTGTCTGCATGTGTAAACACACATAGCTATAAAATGTCAGATCGTACCAAGACCACAAGATATTTTCCAGTCATGCACAAAAATCTTGAAACAACAGCTTTTTCATTCGCCATGGTTGGTGGTTTGCTAGTGAAAACTAGAATCGCTCAGAAGTCAGCCAACCATGATCTTTTGAAGCAGGATACTCAAAAAGACTTTCCAGATCGAACAGCCCTACCGTTTTCTGAATTCCGAGGTCAATGGACTCGAATTCCAGGTTTACTAACTCTTGGGTTTTCGAAATTGGTTCCAATCCTGCATTTTTGCAAGTAGATTTACCAAATTTTCGACGAGGTAAGACCATACAAGGGCCCCCACATTCGACAGACCTTGTAACCATGATTTAAAATTCCAAGATTATAATCTTTTCAATTCAAAGGCCTCTTTCTTCGATTGCTGCGACAAATAGCAGCATTCGTTTTGTAAGTGAAAGTTCCGTCAATGTTTATCACTTTAGTTTAAATATGAACCCTTTCTGTGCTTTTCTACCTCGCAGGATCTTTTCGTACTTCATGTCTAAAAATCTTCCAATTTTTGCAAGAAATAAATCAATTAATAGAAATTTCATTGCCTTTGGCAAACATGTGTCGGCAGCACCAACGAAGAAAGGTTAACTTCTATGGCCAAGGATCCCCATTTGTCGGGAAGAAGATGCCTTAAGGTAACTCTGCTTTCCGCTCCAGTGAGCAGCGAGTTGCCGTTTTGCAAAACCACTCGCCTCAGAAAACAGTTAATTTCTCCAATACTATTTGGTCGATCGAAAATCGGTAAAAAGGACGTTGTTCTAAATGGTTTTGGCAATCGAAAGATATGCACATCGCAATTTTTCCGTTAAGGCTGGCTTTGTAAATTATTTTTCAAAACTTTTTGTCGATTTCAGAAAAATGGATTTATCTCCAAAGCTACTCGAAAAATTTTTGGTTTTCTTGCGATATATCCTTAGCTAGATTGTTGATCTACAACTTTGCCATGTCTGATTGAAAAAGCTAGACTAGATTTGTCGCAATCGAATTTTATATTTCTCTTGAAAAATCTAAGATTTTTAACCTTGCTATCTGCATTAACTTGGGCATTTTTACCTTTATTCAGTGGCGCGAGGTTGCAAAAGAACTCGATGGTGTTATTCGTATTGGCGCTATCAACTGCCAAGATGAATGGAGTTTATGTACAAACCAAGGAATTCAAGCTTATCCATCTCTAAAGTTATATCCAACGGTGAGTTAAAGCATGCATTGAAAATTTATTTACTGAAGAGGATAGCAGTTTTTCAGGTAATCTGCATTGCTTTGTTCGGAAGAAATACATCTGTTTCATGCCTGCCATTTCATGTTTAATTGAAAATTCTTAAAGCCAGCGAAGTCAGCTTCATAGCCATTCTACTTTTTTATCATCGTTGCAGGTTTTTGAACTTCTACGAAAGTCTTACTGCCATATGACATTGAAATTTCTGGAAGACTCACAAGCCGACTTCATGTCATTCATTTGTGCGTTGCTTTCCGTGCATGTTTTGGAAAAAAATGAAATCGTTTAAGCCAGGCGAAGCTGTTATTTCGTTGTTGTAGCGCTCGAAACTGCTTTAAAAGTCTCCATGTGGCTGAAAGTTTAGGAAGGCTGACAATACATTTAATTTTGCTTGATTTTTTGTTTATTACTGTCAGATTTCAATTGCATAGGCAAAATTATATTATATGACTGAAACAGTCGAGGCAAATTCCCGTTCATTTGGCCGTGCGCTTGTCTAAGAATTTCAACCGTACTGTAAGATGTCTTCATTGCATTGAAGATTCATCCATTGCTCAATCGCAAGGATTGCCCACGTTGCAACAATTATATCCGATTTAAGAAAGTAGTTTCCATCACGAAATTTGAATCGCCGGTCGCAATTGCCTCAAGCCTTGTATCAATGGTGATCCTTGGGATCATTTTGTACTTCTATTTGCTACCTGACATCTAGAATCTAAAGGAAGTTTATTGGACACTGAGGAGCCAAGCTCATTGAGGCAGTTGCCATGTCCGTTCTCTCGATGTGACCACACTTCGTGATTCCTTTAGGCTGGAATTACAAAGAGGAAGCTACTTTCCTTACCCAACATAGTAGCTTTGACAAAGATTTGAAGCACTAACCTTCAAATTGTTATACAAGTGTTCTGCCATTGAGCCATCCTTGCTTGATGCGCTTGAATACTTAATGTCTCAAATCAAAAATTACCTTTTCAGTTATGTACTTAATTCTGATGGCAATCTTTGATTAGGCCGACTTTAAAAACTATGTTTTTTCTTTTGCTCGCTGATACAGCAATAGCAAATGGAACTTATTCAGACGAGCAGCCTACCATGAATACATGGCTATGCTTCTTGTTTATGGCCTAATTTTGATTCATAATGTTTTCATTCGTTTTTTCTTAGGGTGAATTCTTCTACGGACATAAAACTACCGATGAGATTGTGAAATTTGCTTTGGATTCCGTAGAAATCACTGTACAGACGCTGACTTCAGGTACCCTTAATTAATCAATGTTTTACAGTTGCCTCTGTCCGTAGCATTGTTAGCTTCCGAAAAAGGATAATTGCTGCTGGTAAAATGCACCACATTACCAAAGAGGCAGTACCAGGTACCAAAACTTCCGACACCCAATACCCTTAAGCTCAGAACCACTGACCATTGGACTAGGGGAAAGCACCACTTTAAATGAAAAGATTGCACCCACGTATTGAAAATACCGGGTGTCCCAAAAAAAGGTTCCGACGTTTGATGGAACACAGAGAAAAATTTTATAAACCTAACGTTTTTTATTCACTCTAGCTACATGCTAGACATGTCAACTTGAAGTTTAGCATATCGTGGGAAGAAATTAGTCATCTGAAAATGGAATTATGAGCTCTAACATTTCATGTTCATGCTCAAGACAAAACCAGAGATATTTGTACGGTGTCCTGTCTCATGGTGGTAAAAGGGGACTCCCTCAAATACCAGCACATATACTGAATTGACGATGCCTTCATTACCTTGACAAGGGGCAACGTTTCTACTCACTGAGCACATTCAAAGTAAAGGCTATTTTCAGTCAGGGGAATTTGCTGAGCGTGCAGAAAGTCTACTGTTAGCTTTTTATGCTGTTTCATTTTGTGAAGTGACACCTGCTCGAAATCATTTTGTGGACTGTCTGGGAACAAAACGTTTGCTGCTTTTATTGTCGCATTATGCAGGCTGGGAATTTCAAATGGGAGTTTTACTATTCCACAGTTTCACAGTTGTTTTCTTTAATTAAGATAGTTCTCAGTTCCTTGTGCGACGTGCCATACAATGCAACATTTCATTCTCAGGCTTCCTGCATCTCGAATTGAGTGGTAAAAAGTACAAACTTAGAATGTTCCCTCGAGACCTTGGATTCGATTTTCAGACTTTGATTTGAATGTGCTCAATGAGCAGAACTCTTGTTCGTCATCTGACAGGTCTGTTGCTCATCCGGAGATTTCCCCTTCATTGCAACGATGAAGAAAGGCGTACAATCGCTCTGGTTTTGCTGTCAACACAAAAATAGAATGTCAGAGCTCACAATTCCATTTTCAGATTACGAATTTCTTCTTACGATATGCCAAACTTTAAGTTGAAATGTCTAGCACTTAACTAGATTGATTAGAAATTGCCAGATTCAAATTTTTTCCTCTGCGTTTAATCAAACGACGGAACTTTTTTTGGGAAACCCGGTACGTCAAAAGATTCCCTTGTTCTCCAAAAATTCCTCCAGACTACATTAATTCCTGCCAGTAGCCAGTAGCAAGCGTATCAGTATCAGGGGTAGCTACCATAAAGGCCAGTATCCAGTGCCATCCATACCCGATCTGCCAAATGATGTTTTGGTACATCTTTTACTGTATGGTGATCAAGACCTTTCCTGTGACTTAAACAGGAAAATACTCGAATTAACTTTACGCTATTTCCACAAAACTGTTCGTTTTGATTAAAAGTTCTATTTGTGACTTCAGTACTTAGCAACCACCAACCCCCTTTTTAAGTTCTTTTCCCTTGTAGATTCTTTTGCACATCAGATGTCAAGCATTTACAAGCATTCTATCTACTATCATTTAAACGAGTTGCGCGTGACGTTTGATGTGGAACAGAATCTACTGCATTTTCCATCAGTTCTTAATCGTTTGTAGTGTAGTTGTATGCTAGTTTAACGTTACGCGTCTTTTTTATTGGTCATGGGGTAGTCGTTGTCTT